>CM052263.1:3728367-4419527 GCA_028455795.1 Lasioglossum marginatum
GTTCGATTTCGTGCTAACAGAAAAATACATTGAGTGACACTACCCTGTATAAGGACGAATAACGGATACCCGCAAACCCATGTTTCGGACTAGATTTTGTCGGTATACAGTTTTCCCTTCAATATCCAAATCTATCTATATCTTATACATATATAGCAATCGACTACGCATCAAACGCTTCACGTCTGAGCTGTGGTAACTGATGCACGGCTGATGCGCGAGAAGTGGTGGGGATCTGGGGAATTCTGTGCGCTCTGATGCGTGCATTGAATGCAACGGATTCGGAGTGGAATGGTTCTCTATACAATCTATGCGCATAATGCGTGCAACGGAACGCACCCATAATCTTTTATATAATCGATTATTAATATAATAAAATATATTATATAATCTCTATCTATATATATATATAATATATTCTCTCCATAAATTTTTACTTTAACAATTTGTTGTGAACAAATTAATTACAAAACGGATATATGCGATACTCGGTCGATAAGAGAATATATTTATTGTAACACAATATAATTGATAATGTCGAACAAAGTTCATCACGTTTTTCATGGAAATATTTGTTATATGATGTAACCACAGACGAGATTCCTATATCTTGTCGGTAATATAACGTTATATTGATATTTATTTTACCTCGATCATAATCTATACTTTATATTTCAGCAGAGAGGATACAAAAACCGCGAGCGTGGGCGCTCTTGTATCCTCTCTGATTCCAGACTCCAGAAAGAAGAAGAACCGGCGAAACATTTTCTGATTACTTATATGTATATGTATATCAGTGTATATAGCATACAAATGCTTTGCTATAGTATAGTACTAGAGTAGGCTGTGGTTATAGATATAATCAAACACAATTAGGTATAGTGTAGCAGTGTTGCTGTGTGTAATCTTTCATTTATAAAGAAAATTGGATTTACCGATTTAAAAAACAACGTTTATTTTCAATGATTTGACTGAGAAAGGAGATTAAAACAATGGTATAGTATTATATTCGTGTAGTTTATGTATAACGATTAATAACCTTACTCCTCGTTCTATTACACATTCAGTTTTTTCAAGTTTAATCATTTTGAATGACATAATTTAACATTCGAACGATACGGTGACATTTAATTATTTACTCGTTTCAGTTTTACATTATGTTTTTCAGTTACAATTCTGTTCTTACTGTATCTGATCATTTGTAAGAGACGTCGATAATCGCTTAATTGCTTATTTTCTAAGTAAAATATCTTTCTAACTATAGAAATAAATGCATCGTTTTAAACGTCTTAATTTTTATTTTTATTTTGAAATGTGTTATAGGCTTCGAATGATGGTATACCACCACCTGCTGCGGTACCTGGATTTCCACCAGCAACTCCAAATATTGCTTCTAGTTTTGTACCACCTATTATGCCTACTGCACCCTTTATACCGCCTCCTAGCCTGCCACCCGGTCCGCCAGGCATAATGCCGCCGCAATTCTCCATACCTCCTCCCGGTTTTAGTTTTCCAATTACTGCTGCTCCTCCACCCGATGCTGGAGTTATAGGTCAATACTTCTATTTAAAAAACATCCGTTCGGTTCTGAAAGTTTACCTTATTTAGATATTTCTTATATTTTAGCTGCACCTCCTCAAATAATAGCTCCAGGTATTCCTCCTCCAGCACCTATAACAGGCGACGCCGGATCTGCCGTTCAGTCTCTTACAGCGTCTGCCGAGAAGAAGACCGATTGGACCGAACACAAAGCCCCCGATGGCAGAACGTATTATTACAATAGCGTTACGAAGCAATCATTATGGGAAAAACCGGATGAACTAAAATCACCTAGTGAATTGCTTTTATCGCAGTGCCCTTGGAAGGAATACAAATCAGAAAATGGGAAAGTATATTATCATAATGTAACTACTAAGGAATCGAGGTGGACCATTCCTTCCGAATTGGAAGAATTGAAAACAAGAATCGCAGCCGAAGAAGCTGCGGCTGCTGCTGCAGCAGTTGTTGCGAGTGCTACGAACACGTTAGTAAGAATTATCTACCGTGAATTTGAACAGTGTCGAACCAGTCGAGGTACAATTGTCGATATTCTTTTTTCACAGTATAGTCCCTGTAGCCATGCAGCATTTGTCCCCAAATATTGCGATTACAAATACATCGCAAACCAGTACGCCAGAACCAGGTGGAAAGTCTGCGATCGAGCAGGCTATGGCTGCGACACTTGCAGCGATAAACATTCCTACGCCGCCTGCGAAACCGGACGAAGATAGCAATTCCGCTAAGGGCTCGGCGAACGATAGCCGCACGAGTACTCCCGAACCAAAGATGCAATTTAAAGATAAAAAAGAGGCAATCGAAGCGTTTAAAGAATTATTAAGAGAAAGAGATGTACCGTCGAACGCCACGTGGGAACAGGCAGTCAAATTAATTCAAAGCGATTCTAGATATCCACAAATGAAGAAGTTGAATGAACGTAAACAAGCGTTCAACGCGTACAAAACGCAAAAACTCAAGGAGGAACGCGAACAAGAAAGATTGAGGTGAGTAACATAAAGGGCCTCGCCAATTAAAATGGTCAAAACTGCCCTTAGAGGTTTTTCAATGACTATCGAACTGTTCGAAAGCTGACCAAGAAAAACCTCTGAGTAAAATTTCAGCCCTCTAGCTTTCCCACGAGGATAGTTACAGGATAAATTAGATTTTACGTTTTTTTCCGTGCATTTTCCGGCCTCTGATGAGTTCTAAAATTCTGAAAAAATACGACATATTTTGGATCCCAAGGCGCATTTTAGAGAATTTTTTCAGATTTTTTTGTTTCAAACTGTGCTCGTGAAAGAGGGCTGAAATTTTACTCAGAGGAGTTTTTCTTGGTCATCTTTCGAATGGTTCGATAGTCATTGAAAAACCTCTAAGGGCAGTTTTGACCATCTTAATCGGCTAGGCCCTTTACAAGACTGTTTGTTATTTCGACGATGGGGTAATCGTACTGTATTAAACAGGTTAAAAAAAGCTAAAGAAGACTTGGAACAGTTTTTATTAGAAAACGATAGAATGACGAGTACTACGAAATATTACAAGTGCGAAGAAATATATGGTAATCTAGAAGTTTGGAGAGCCGTTGGAGATTCGGATCGACGAGACATTTACGAAGATGTTATTTTTAATTTATCTAAACGCGAGAAAGAAGAAGCTAAGCAATTGAAAAAGAGAAATACCAAGAGATTGGCTCAAGTTTTAGACACTATGACAGATGTTACGTACAGGACAACGTGGCAGGAAGCACAGGCACTACTTTTGCAACATGCGGCTTTCGCGGAAGACGCAGATCTATTGGAAATGGACAAAGAAGACGCTTTGCTTGTGTTTGAAAATCATATACGTCAGCTAGAAAAGGATGAAGAAGAAGAGAAAGAACACGAAAAGAAACGTAGAAAACGACAAGAAAGGAAGAACAGAGATGCCTTCATAGTAAGTCTCTTTTAAAATCCGTTATGCTTTCGTCGATTCTCTTCTACGTAATGTTTACAACGAATTTCCTACAACTTTTCAGAGTTTACTCGACGAACTGCACGAGCAAGGGAAATTAACGTCGATGTCGCTTTGGGTAGAGCTTTACCCGATGCTCTCCGCCGATTTGAGATTCTCTGCTATGCTTGGTCAATCTGGATCGACACCTCTGGATCTTTTCAAGTTTTATGTGGAGGATCTAAAATCTAGATTTCATTCCGAGAAAAAGATTATAAGAGAAATTCTAAAGGACAAGAATTTTGAAGTACAAGTTAACACTACGTTCGAAGAGTTTGCTACCGTTGTATGCGAAGACAGAAAATCTGCAACGTTGGATGCAGGAAATGTCAAACTGACATACAACTTATTACTGGAGAAAGCTGAAGCGAGAGAGAAAGAACGCGTAAAAGAAGAGACCAGGAAATTCAAGAAATTGGAAACAGGTTTTAAGAATTTGTTGAAAACGCTGAACGTCGATTATCAAATGACCTGGGAGGATCTACGAACTAAAATCGAGGAGGAACCAGACTTTAAAGCGATCACATTGGAAAGCGAAAGAGTTCGAATCTTTAAAGAATATCAGCACGAGCTCGAGGAAAGTTGTAGTCATCACCATATTAGAAGTAAAAAGAAAAAGACAAAGAAAGTGAAACGGAAATCACGATCCAGATCGCATAGTGTAAGTATATTATATGGTGGCAAAATAATTTTATTTCTAACGTTTGATCGTGACTTGACAGGAGTCCGAAGGAAGCGAAAAAGGTGTAAAGAAGAAACGGCATAAATCGCGTTCACCGAGCATTCCTAGTAAATCGGATAGCTCCGAGTCAGATACTAGGAAGTCGAAAAGGAAAAAGAACAAAAAGAAGAGAGGACGTAGTCATTCCGTAAGAACAAACGCTTATTACCTATGTCTTCGATAAGTTCCAAGTAATTCCTCCGAAACGCGTGCGATTTATTTACTTTTGCAATATTTCTTTATAGCGTTCGCATTCGAGGCTTCCATCTTCCGAAGAGTCGCCAGAAAGAAAACGAAAAGAGGAGAAACATAGAAGAGCTTCTGCTCACAGCGAAGGATCTGTTACGGAGAATGCGGATCACCACGAACTTTCGGAGGATGAGTTAGAAAAACAAAGAGCGCAATTACTCCGAGAGTTACAGATGCAACAAGAAGATAACTAAGAACAACTTGTTTCCTAATATCATATGTAACTTTTACATATTACATTATTAAATTAAGCTTTGTACAAACTAAATTTTTTCTTGATCTCATTCATGTATTAAAGAAGTTCCTTCCTTTATTCTAGTTAAGAAAACCTTGAAAGTTCTCGGGCGATTTTAAAATAAAATAAATAATGAATCTGCCAAAATAATTATTCTTACGTAAGTTTGCACCTAAGCTATACACCTTCCTGAAAATAATTTTATGTATGAATTTTCAAAGTGCTAGAAAATAAAGTACTATGTACGTATAAAAATTTTCAATCGCAAAGTATCGCTGCAAGCAAACTTTAGTGAATTTTTTATTTATTAAAGTTTTTAATTTATTAAAAAATATTTAAATTTATCGTTTCAACCGCTCCGCAAAATTGTACTTTTTAATTTCAGCTTGCATCGTCGTATTCAAAATATCCGTTCAGTTGCATTCTCTTGAACGTTCGTGAATATTTTCAGTTATATTCTTTCGTGTTCTCTGGTTTTACTTTCGATCGCGATCCCCTATTTTTCGGTTCTCCGTTACGGCCCTGCTTCGTAGTCGAATTGACGAAGGGTGGGGAAGATGCGGGGGGAGGGGAGAGGTTTGGCTCACTATTTGCTCGATGGTAGCCGCGGTCTACGTAGTTTCGACAATTTGGTACCTTGGTTGGTCTTTACGGCGATTATTGCGAACGAATCACGTTGTTAACTTTGCGGTGTCTGGTCGACAAGTGTAAGAGGCATTTATGTAAAAAGCAACGAGGGAAAGCGAATAAAAAGGAAAAACAATGTTGAGCCTTTGCCGTCAAGCGATTATAGTTAACAGTCAAAAGTGAGTATAAAAGTACGAAGTACCTGGCGCAGAGTAGGTTCGATTAACAAAAGAAAACTTTTCTGGTTCGTGCGTTATTACACTACAGCATGTATTAGTCCTTGGTAACGTATATTGATTATTTTCACGCATTGACACAACGCTATATAACAATGTCCGAACATAAATGAACGGGCGCGCATGCATGTATATGTAGACGTCAGCTTATTGGTGTGTTATTGGTCCTCCGATTCGTCTTCCTTGTCATATTTCCTCTGTCCTTATGTTGTCCTTCCTTGTCTAGGACAAGGATAGGCTACCTTGCTGGCCTGTCGGAATTTTCCACTGTACAACGAATATGAAAGGTGTCGTTTGACAGTTCATTCATCAATTTTGTTTGCAACACTTTCAGTCCGACAAACTACTCGGATTACCTTTTAACGGCTGCTGCATTATATTCCGTACGATACGCATGCTTTTTTAAATAAATCTTCATGGTGTATGTTTTGTCAGGTGTCGACGAATATAACGGTTATCTTAATTCTATTGTTGCTTGCAGCAAGTGTGTCGAATTGCGATATGCATAATGTATGCAACTATATACTTCTACATTATTTATTTTACCGGTAACGCGTTATGTCACCCGCAGATATGCAAAACCGTTCCAACGGTTTCTATTTCTATAAAGTTCAACATATTTCCTGAAATTCAAGCGTTTATGACACGAGTAACGCGTTCGTTCCTATTCAAAATGCGTTTTCGGTTAAACTGCTAACACAGCTGTGAAATTTCCATCAAATTTACAAAGTTTAATCAGCGATTCACACATGCGCGCTACCAAACGTCTCTCTCTACAAATCTCTATATAATCCTAATCGTTCAGGCTGAATTGCAAAACGTAGCCAGACGATTGTGGAATATTTTTTTGAAATCTAATCAATTTGAAAAAACAAGTTTGCGCCACAAACATTATCGTGTCATATTACAAATGGCTAAGAAAAATTGTATCGAAATAGAATTTCGAAATTTCAGTTTACTGCGTAGATACTAATCTTTTGGACACCTCGTATATCGATGTCAAATCCCTTACTCTTATTACGTATACTATGTACCGAAATCGTATGGAATATTATGAAATGATTTTTATAAGAGTTTTAAATATTTTTCAAGACACATCCCGGATCAGATCTTTGTTTTAAACTAATAGTTTTATTTGCGTACACATATGTGTCCTTGAAACGTGATATTTCTGAATACCTATACATCCATAATCCATACACGATACACGATACACAGCACCGCAACACGGATCACGTATTTCACCGACCAGGTATTCGTTAATATGCAAATTGACAGCGGTATTTTTAATGACCTTGATATTTGTTAATCGGCACACGGTACTTTTTTTCGTCTAAAGCCTAAACAAACGTGCGTAAAAGATCTTCCGTTGTTTTTACGTTAAGAAGCAACTAAATCTTAAGAAATCCTAAACGACTTTCGATTTCTGTAAAATTCTGTACATCTTTCTTTTAGTAATGAAAACAATGGATTCGATGCTGCTTCGTGAGTGCATTGTTCTATAATTAAACCGAGCGTATATATTCGTTCATTTCGTGTATGACGAATCTGCAACTTCATTGATTTATTTCAATTAGCAGCCCCTCTCGTTATCGAATCTTTTTTTGCGCAATTAGTATTAAAGCGATAACCGGAATAATATGGTCACTAAGATTTCGTTACGTTACATAATACTATGATCATGATATTCGTTTGACATATGCAAGCCAGTTTAAAATAACATCTTTCTTCCCTCAAAATAAGTATCTGATTTATGTAACAGATATGCGTGTAATTTTTTTCGTCGAAACTTGGATAAAATAAATCTTGTGTAATATTTTTTTGAGTAATAAATATGTGTTAGCATTAATGTAAATAATATTCGTTCGCAAATAGTACGGCTGTATAATTCACTGTAAATTAATTAATATAAATAATTATATTTTTTAATTTTACGATAACTTATATTTTGTTAGATTTATTGTTTCGTTTATATTTGTTTTTACATTAAAAGAGATCAAGTATGAAAACGTAAATCTGACTTCTTAAAATTTGAGGATGTAGATAACACTATGGATTTAGGCACCGACTCCCAAGTACACAGATAAATATTTAGAGTTGGTTTCGAGACAGATTTCGAGAGCTAATATTTGTTCATACTTCGGATCTTGTCGTCTGTAGCACTAGCAAATACAAATTGTAAACGTTAACTCGGATTTAGTCGGAAATATTTACATAAAAGTAGCAGCCGAAGAAAAATATTGCACACGAAATATAAACCTTATTTCTGCGTTTCTTTTTTAACAGGGTTGGTACAAGATGTCTGGGAACAATTGTACCGGTACCCAGCCCCCATGAATTTCCATTGGAAAATGAACCTATTCTTAGTTATAAGAAAGGCAGCCCCGAGAGGGCTGAATTGGAGAAGGTCTTGGATAAAATGGCCAACGAGTGCGAAGAAGTGCCATTAGTCATCGGAAACGAAGAAATTAAATCTGACTTGCGTAGATATCAAGTTATGGTAAGTTACATAGCGTGATGATAAAGAGATGATAATTCAAAAATATTGGAGTACACATATCAATAATTGTAATGTTTTTTTGTTTAGCCGCACAATCACAAAGCAAAAATAGCCAAGTATCACTGGGCAACACCCGATCTAGTCAAGAAAGCGATTGACGTTGCTGTCAAGGCTCAGCGTGAATGGGAGAAATGTCCAATCGATAAACGTTTAGAAATCTGGTTGAAGGCTGCTGATTTAATGGCGAACAAGTACAGGCAGCAATTGAACGCTTCTACTATGCTTGGCCAAAGCAAAACAGTTATTCAAGCGGAGATAGACAGCGCAGCAGAATTAATCGACTTCTTCAAGATGCATGCGTACTTTCTCAAAGAAAGTCTCAAGTACCAACCAATTTCACCGAATCATAAAGAAACCTTGAACTCTATGAGGTATCGTGGAATGGATGGCTTTGTTGCAGCAGTATCGCCATTCAACTTCACTGCCATTGGTGGTAATCTTAGCTACACACCTGCTCTAATGGTTTGCATTTTTTTTTCAATTACTTCCCTTGCCGTAGCTTTTATTCTGCCAATAAATTGAAGGGGTATTCTAGCAGAAGTGTGCATTTTTTCAGTTAAAAAATGGCCGTGTAGTTTAGGATTTCCTAAGGCGATGGATGCGGAAATAACGCATCGAACGATGACCGTGACATGCGAAAATAATTGAAAAATTTGCTCGTCTCACCCCAACCTAATTAAGATTTCTTTTATCAGTTCCATTGGAATATCCCTTTAAGCGCTAAATACTCGAATACGTAAATAAGACGAATCTTTCTTAGGGTAACGCTGTTCTTTGGAAACCATCCGATACTGCCCTACTTTCTAATTGGTGGATCTTCAAGATATGTAGAGAAGCTGGTGTACCAGCAGGTGTAGTGAATTTCGTGCCCTGCGAAGGTCCTGTTTTCGGAGACACTATCACTGCCTCGCCGTATTTGTCTGGACTTAACTTCACTGGATCAGTGCCGACGTTTAATCGTCTATGGATGCAAGTCGGTCAGAATTTGGGGAAGTACAAAAATTATCCGAAATTAATAGGTGAATGTGGCGGAAAAAATTTCCATTTCGTACACCCAAGTGCTGACGTAGAATCGGTAGCCAATGGGACCATAAGAAGCTCATTCGAATTCAATGGTCAGAAATGTTCTGCTTGCAGTCGAATGTATGTTCCAGAATCTATATGGCCTAAGGTATGTTTTTTATATATTTATATATTATATATATCATCATTATTGAACGTTACTCATTTCTCTTATAGCTAAAAGAACGTCTTTTATCTATTCGTGATAAACTGAAGGTCGGAGATGTTAGAGATTTTACTGTGTTCACCGGAGCTGTTATAGATGCTGTTGCGTTTAAGAGGATTTCTGGTTACATCAAACACGCGGAGAAATCTCCGAATGTGGAAATCATTGGCGGTGGAAAATACGATGATTCGTACGTTTGCTTTACTTATCATTGTTCATCGTATATGTATATGTATTGTTACACGGTATATATGTTTTTTCTAGTCGCGGATACTTTATCGATCCTACAATAGTGGTGACAAAGGATCCAAAAGATAAGATTATAACAGAGGAAATATTTGGGCCTCTGTTAACGATTTACGTTTACAAAGACTCGAATCTCGACGATACCATGAAACTTGTTGAATCGTCGACACCTTATGCTTTAACTGGAGCGATATTTGCACAAGATGAGTAAGTACATGTACTCCGATTTAAGTTGTAATCGTTTAACTTGAATCTGGCTTCATCGTCTCCCGTTTTTCTTCAGAAAATGGGCGAGAAAGGCGCTCGAAGAGTTCAAGTACACGGCTGGTAATTTTTACGTTAACGACAAATCGACTGGATCGGTTGTGGGCCAACAACCTTTTGGCGGTAGCCGAATGTCTGGTACAAACGACAAAGCTGGCGGTCCTCACTATGTCCTTCGTTGGGCGTCGCCGCAGTCGATCAAAGAAACATTTGTTCCGTTGCGCGAGTATGATTATCCGTACATGAAATCTTAGATGTAAGTTCATGCATTAATCAAACGAATATGTACATATATTTTGTGCAGTAGCAGTATCCTCTATTGCAAAAGTGAAAAAATGCTCTTGTTCATAGACGATCGATCCGATCGATGAAATATTCTGATGCATTTCCTTTTACGTGGACTCACCACGTATAAGCAGCGCTGTTTGCACCCATGATGCAAGTGACTCGCGCTTCGTAGGAATTTATACTATAAAAAGCGTACTGCTTATACACACATACACACACACACACCGAAAGAGAGAGAAACACACACACGATCACCGATAATGATAACATATAATTTGTGCAACAAACAGAGTGTGCAGTGATTCATATCTGTCCATACCGATTGTTTGGTATTTTTGTTTGGACATTAAACCAGTTACCGTCTGATCGATTAGATTGACGTCACGAGACAAGTATTACTTGTGAACCGCTTTCGAAGCTGCAACACAAGCTCACCTTATTATTCGCTGCCAATAGACAAGGATAATATTATGTAACTCGCGGCATGTAGAGTCAATATATCGTTAAGATCGATTTTCAGTACAATAATATTTTAATATCTCAGGAATATGTGTATACATGGTCGCAGACGGAGAGAGGCATTTCGGTTTTTCGATCATAGATTGCAGTTTTGCATGGAAACTTTTATAACGATAATAGCGAACTACGAATATCGTTAACAAATTGTACAAGACGAATTGAAGAACAAAATATCCTGGTATCTGGGAATTGTGATGATTGCGTATTAGTTAGAAAAACTATGCCTTTATGTTTTTCTGACCTCAACCTCTTTTTTACTATTCTTACACGCGTATCGTTTTCACATGGCGATATATTTATGCGCATCCTGAATTCATTTTACTGTGTAATTCATGAGACAATATGTAGATGCGGGACAAACACAGTAAAATGCAAAAGTTACCCTTAAATTACGTTGTAGCGGCCGATCGTCGATCGATCGGGCATGTTATTGTTGACAGTGTGATTGAGGCATTTAGAGTCTTATAAGTCGAACATTGATTACTAGATGAATATACAATAATATCTTAGATGTTGTGGCTGATGTTATAATGTAATTTATTTTAAATGTACTATAGCAATAAAACACTGTACGATTACACATTTTCTCGTATTTGATTTATTGGTCTGCTCGCACCGTGCAGACTCGACCTAACTCGCGTTATGTGAGTACATGCCCTATTCTCGAGAATCTCCTCGGTGGCCTTCTGCACCGACGGCGACGAGATAGCATTGCTGGCCTTCTGCACCGACGAGATAACAGTATGCCTTCTGTCTCTTACCGGCCACAGTAAATTTTTGGAGAGGTCCTGTCGGTGCTATACCTCGTCTGTGCTAAAAGTTTCAGTGTTTTGCCATGGGTGGTGTCACCAGTTCTGTCTCTAAATTTCATCCAGTTTCAGCGATTTTTCATGGATGGCCCTACTGGTCTATGCAAAGTACAAATTTCACCAAGTACATAAATCATTCTCATCGGAATATGCATTGTATCTTACAACCAAACCGGAACAAATCATTTGTAACTACATACAAACAATCGATACGACTCGTCTCTCTTTTATGGGAGATTCGACACTCAAAAAGTGTTAAACATTTCTTCGTCATTCAGTTAGAAAAAAAAATCGTGCCGGTTGAAACGACGGCGGATCCGCAGCTTACTAATTAAGGAACCAAACGCATTGTTCTAAATTGAATGTTCGAAATGCAGCGTGACCGGTAAGAGTCTCGAACCAAAACGACGGCGCCCCACGCGTTAAACCAAATAATGAGTGTGAAACCAGATTTAACTTTGCGTTTTTTAATTGCGATTTTCAAGTTACCGCTCTAGTAACGACCTCGCTTTCCATTATAATTCTACGTTCAGCCACGCTGGCTGGCTCTTGGTCGCAGCATTCGCTATTTCCGTTGACACACTTCGATCCTCGCGTTCATTCGTCTTCTTCCTCCATCTCCTTCTCTTTCTCTCTGCGAACGGCGCATCGCGTTGATCGCGGCGCTTTGACAAGCTGGAATTGTGAGGGAGTCGGAGGGTTGACACTGGAAGACACCGACGGAAGAAGAGGGATTCGACGGCTTAGGAGAAATCGCCGTTAATGGCTCGGCCGAAGGATTTCCTGGCGTTCGTCCCGAGCTTTTTTACGGCGGGTTTCCGGCCGGTCCCCGATCTAAAGCGCTCACTCAAATCAAGATTCTCACCTTTTCAACGGCAGATGAGCCGGATGGCCAAGCCCGGACCCCCTCTTTCGCCGCCCCTGCCCCGGGAGGAGCTTCCGCGCTTCCCAGCTTTTTTCTTCATCCATCTTTCGCCCGCCTCTCGCCGTCTTCGTCCTCGATCCGTCCTGTCTTTGCTTTTTCGAGAGTCGAGCCCTTTCAGGACCTCACGGGTTTTTTCCGCGGTGCTAAATGGCCAGTTTTTCGGCGGACCGGCTAACCGCGCGTCCGACCATCGTGTTCCACCGACGACGAGAAAAGAGCTTTCTTCACGGTAATCTGAAATTGACGTAATGATGATGGATCTCCCCGACGATGAAATTAACAGCCCTTGTCCTCGCCTGGCTCTGGCAAAAATAACCGGGGAATTTGAAAATCGGGATTCTCGAAAACAACCTACAATTTTTCGTGTGCTCTAACCGTACGTCGCATCGATCGAATCTCTCAAATTCGTCATTGAGATTCCGAGATTCCGAGTAGAAAACTGCAAAAAAGAGTTTCTTTTCGGCGTTGAACCGGGCTAGAGACCTAAAAAAAACCGGTGGTCCAGCGGTCGAGGTTCAGGAGTCCTCGAAGACCTCCGAAAGAGCTGGGTAATCTCTAGAACCGACTAGGAAGACTTATGGACCATTACAGGCCCCTAATGACTACGAAGGCAAATCTTCTTTAACCCTTGCGGTCTTTAATCATTTTCAGAAGTTATTCCGGCGGGTTCGAATTAAATGAAAAGGTAATCGGGACTAACAAGGAAATTGAAAATGAAGCGAAATCGATATCGACGATATTACGCGAACGGCTAAACGGCGATGAAAGAATTTTAGTGGTACATAGTACGTAGCGGCTCTCTCGAGGGACACTGCGTGTTCCGGTAGCCGCTATCGATCGCGATAGATCCCGGGCAAAAGAGATCCACGAGGATCCGCGAGCATCGGCGAGGACGCTAACCGAATAAAATCGAATGGTTACCAATCGCAGCCTCGCAAATCGAAAGTTAAAGCGTTCGGATCGTTTCAATTGTTCTTCCGTCTCATCGCTGCCGCTATCTTCGATCTTACACGAACTTCGCAAAGTTCTCCGCGTTTTGGGCGCCATGCCTGGCAAATGATACCCGATCACGCGATACTATTCAGGAATCTATTGAAATTTATGTGCGCGATGAGTTAGGTTTGCGCCGCCATTAAGCAGCGAAACGATAGAACTTAATAACAGAATCTATTAGAAAGTTTCAATGACTAGAGAAACTCGCTGTGATTCCTAAACTGAAGATCAATCGGTTGGGCAACTTTGCCGTTCTATTTAAAGCACGCGCGCGTTCAACCAATTTTTAAAACTCGTTGAACGTTTCATTCCTCGTTTCGATCGATTTTCCCACTTACTATATTTTCCAGTCTACAGTCGCAATGTTCTATTTTGTCCTCTCGAAATTGAATTAAACGAAATCGAGTAAAAGCGATGTTTAAATATCAGATTGTCGCAGACGAAATGATCCATTTGCAACAGTTAACGTTAAAGAAACGCAAATGTTCGCAGAAAAAAGCTATCGATCAAAATAAGCACATTAAAGAGGGTAGCAGGGTGGTCGGGCAGCAACTAGGCGGGCTGTAGCCTTTGAAAATTGAATTCCGACGGGGGTTTTCGCGGAAAACGCACCGCGGTGTCGTTGAATATTTATCGGGGGCACGGTGCCGCATCACGGCCACGCTTTCTCAAGGGGGTGGCACGACTAATAGGAATGTTAAACGTCAATCAAAGCGAAGGAACGGGTGTGGGCGGCTAGCAGGCCGGAAGAAGCATCTCGTGGCACGTGAACCCCAAGACTCGGGGAACCGTAATAGGATGCAATTTAGAAACGGTCGAAACAGACAATACCGCGTCCTTCGGAGCGTAAATCATGCGGCGGCAGGCCGGGGAAACTGTAGGAGGAAAATGGAGGGTAGAAGTGCATATCTTAATTACAATATTCCCACGGGCTGAACACAGAACTCTTGCCCGGTTCGCCGACCATCCCTTAGCCTTTCCACCAGGAGCCGGTAGGAATTTAATTAATTTGCCAGTGGCAAGCAGGCTTGCTCCTTGTCGCCACTCTGAAATATTGTATCCGTCCCACCCTTTAAAACCCAACACCCAACCCTCGAGTACGGCATATCGCCTTTGCTCTTCGCTCTCGAAACCACCCTCACCCCCATCGAGCTCGATGTTGGCTCGTGTTCTTGCAACGCTAGATGCACACCGACCAGGACATCTTGGTTGTTCGGATATTATTGAATTTCACTTAGATATTGACACGCGAGCACATCCGACGTACAATCGCGTCGAGGACTCCGCCGCGCCTCGATTATCTTGTCTCCGGCGCGGTGCGGTGGCGCGACGGAATCGAGCACGTTCATTATCCGACTAATAAAAACGGATTGAAGAACTTTTGGCTAACGCTAGTATATTTAGATTTCGTACAATTTTTATCCTAATATACTTCGATGAAAAAGTTGAAAGTCTATTTATTATACACAATGTTATAATAACAAGAGAATTTTCGCAAGACGACCCGGATGAATTTTTCTAAAATCGAACGACGCAAAGATTTCAACCCCGCGTCTTTCATAATTGAAACGCAGGGGATACGCGGGGGTGGATCGGGGTGGCCGAATTCCGTACAAGATCGAAGATAATGGTAGCGATGAGACGGAAGAGAGTCGATCAGAGAAGTCACTTATCGACCGTAGGAAGCAGTTTAACGGTTCGTTACGAACGGAATTCCTCGGTATTTTATCTTTTGCCAACCTTTCTGCCCGTCGAGCAAAGAGAATGACGCTTCAGGGAAGATCGAACGAAATCGGCGCGGCGCATTGCCGTACGCCGTACCCTATTCGTGGAACACAAATTCTTGTTGTTAGCATTCGGTTCATCTCCTTTGCTCCATTCTTTGGAGCCTTTTAATCTACGATTAGAAGCAAAATATTAATGCGCGATCTGTTCATTTTCTTTTTAATTCCGTTCAAATATCCGTTCGAGGAGCCATTATACGCGCGCCGCAAATGTACAAAACGTGCCTCTGTCTCATAAAGCGCTATTCATATACCTCTATCATTAGACATCGTGCCATTCGAGTGGCCGATTCAATGTCTGCCACGGAATCGATTCGTTTCCCTCGAGCTACTCACGTACCGAGTATACTTAGGCAATAAAGTCAATCGATAAGATAACTACCGACTCTGGGAACTTGTACGAATAAGTTGAAGGTTCGTGGGAGCAAAGAAGAAGTTCTACGTGTTTACCGATTATGATCCGGCGCGGCGCGGCAGCTGGATCTGTTTTTGTCTTTGAATCTTCATCGGGCAGACTGTTCGCGAGGGATGCGAGGGAATACCTCTATTATAGCAGCCGATAGAAGTCCTTTTTATTCTAGACGTTCGGTTCGATCGCGTTCGTGTTTGATCACCTTGTGTTTTCGATGTCAGCCCGGCGCGAAATAAAGCTCGAACAAATCATATTTCTCGATCCACGCGTTCCTCTCCAAACACAGGGGCCAGTCTTGCCGTCTCGCTTTCCTGTTCCTTTCTCTTTCCTTTCTTTTTCCTTTCTCTTCCTTTTGGCGACCGGTGTCGTTTTAATCTTCCGAGTCGCCTTCTCCGGGAGATTTATCCCTCGTGATTCGTTGACCGCCTCGGAGCAACGACGGAGGCGTCTTCTTTCCGTTGCGTGTTGGTCTCGACACGTTTAAAAGCAGCAGAGACTTCGCTGACTTTGTGCGAGGGAAAGAACTCTGTCACCCGTCCAGACAAAGGCGTGTCTCGAACGTGACAGCTTTGCTCCATTCGGTTCCGTTCTGTTCCGTTTCAATCGTCCGCCATCTTTCCCGATTGCCCCGGCGCGGCACGGCGCGGCGGCTGGGAAATCGGCCAACGCTTTCACGTGCTCGGCAAATAGTCGATCATTCTGTTGCGCGTAGCGTTCTAGCAATATTGATAACCGAAATGTATCCTGTACGGGTGAAGTCCTGTATTTTCTAACAGATGCTTAGTCTGTTCGTTCAACGAGATTTGACTAAAACGATCGAATAAATTTGTTAATTATACACAGGATGGCTTTAGATTTTGAACTTGTTTCGGATTGATCTGGTCGATTGAAATACCCAACGATATGCGCGCAAATATGTATAATGAATAGACTGCGGAACTTTATGCATTTATAGGAAAATTGAGTAGATGGAATTCAAAATTGTAGGAAAATGTTAAAAATTGAAGATTGAATTATTAAAATTAAAATTATTAAGGGAAGAAATAACATTGAATTTAGTTTCTATTTCTTGCAATCGATGCAGACAATTTTCATTTTGCATAAAGATCCGCAGTCTAATAATGAATTTACCATTTCAAATGGGCCAAGAATCTGAGTTTTGGTATGTCGATATGTCGCCGCGAAATTGATTACTTCGCTGGAACTTAGAAAGCTCCTCGACACTTGAAATTGATGCGGCTAATAATCCAGGCAGCGATATATCGCGCGCTAATACAGCATCGTGTTAAGTCCTCGTCTGATTTCGCCGTGTTGGCGGCTGTTGAGTCCTCATTGACAGTATGATTTAATACGCTCGATGATCCAGGCAGTTGATACCCGCGTATTAGCGACGATGTGCTCCGTAGGTGCGACCTCGTTTGCGAGCTTCCGTGATCGGTCTATCGATCATTCTTCAACGAGCCCGAAATTTCACTTTTCCTCGTATCTTTCGAAAAGCGTAGCCGAACCTATAAACGATACAACACATTAAACGTAGGCTTTCAAATTAGAACTGGTCAAAGTAAATTGGAAACTATGCAGTAGTAGAGTGTACGTTAGAAATTAATGGTAATTCTTTAGTTTTTCTGGTAGAGTAAACGCAACATTGCTTACAAGTTTTTAATGCCAAATGAAATTAATCGAATCCTCCTCGCGAGCAACTGGTAAGGAGAATTCGAATATTTCACGATCATCGACGATAGCTAAAATGGCTTTTAACCAGCTAGGTTGGCGACGGTAACACAAAGAATTAGCAGCGCTCCCGGCAGCCCCGTTTTTACCTTTCGACGAGTTAGGAGAGGCTGGGAAAGCCCAGAAGGTAGTCGCGAGGTGCGAAAGCGTACTCAAAGTATCGAGAAGCTGGCTGGAGTCGAATAAAGAGAAAAAACGAGACTGTACAAGCGAGAGAGAACGAGAGGAAGAGAAATGGAGAAAGAGGAGGAGGTAGCCACCGCCGATGGAGGCGGGTAGGAGTTTTCCCAGGGAAAAACACGTCTTCGTCTATTTCCCGGGCGGAGGGAATTCGTTGTGTTTTTAAATGAAGTTAGCCTGCGGGAGAGGCGTACACCAAAACTTTTTCTTACCGTTGCGTCGTCGTCGTCGTCGCTTTCTTCGGCGTTTCGCACCCCCTTAACCAACCCCTTTCCGCGTTTCTTTCACTGAGAAAGCCTATCGCGATCATTTCGAAAGGATAGAAAAAAAGCGAAAGAACGTCGTCGGTGAAACGTCGCTCCGGAGGTTTCACCGTCCAATTATGCGTCCGCGTTTCCGCTCGACGGAAATTAAACGCGATTTATGTAACTGGTTTTGCTGGTTCGACTTGTTGTTAATGCCTCTCACCCCTTCTTTCACGGATCTTCGGAAGAGGCGTTCAACGAAATCGGCCCCGAGGATAATTAGTGCGAGTGGTCGAAACGGAACGAGATTATTTTTTCATAGAGCAAGACACAAGTTTGATAGCAGAGCCGGTGGACTTGTCGGCGAACCTTCACCAGTGCGTACAAAAATGTTGTAATCCGATAGAAAAGCGTTTCGCAAACTGGAAAAGGAGAAAATGACTCGAGCGGTTTTCGCGTATTTTCCGACATTTTTTGTAAACGGCGTTTTTGCAGAAAAAAATGGAAAAAATTTTGACCTGATTCAACTAAATCGAATATCTTTTTTTGTACGCTATTTCGTTTATTTTCAAAAAGGGAATAGCGGTTATTACGGGAACGACGGAAAATAAATAACTGGGCGGAGCGTCTTCATATTATGAAAATCGACGATATTTCAATGGTCATAATATGAAAAATAATACATACACTGTCTTCTTCCATATGAATTGTTTGCTCGAATCCTTTTTGCCAGGAGCGTAGAATACCTGTATTTTCTTATCGTTATTAAATCGAGTACTTGTTTCGAATGTGGCTGATGCTATCTCGATAATCGGCTGAATTCGTTTGATCGGCTGATATTTGTCAGGGGGCTGAATTAACGGGGATTCATTTTGCGAGGGGAATATACAGTGGGGGAGGGGGTGGTACGTTACCATTTTTCGTGTGTACTCGACGTGGTGTAAACGAAACGATGCTCGTAACGTGACGATACCAGATTCCGGGCTCTTAGGCTCGCGTTCGTTTATATTCAAAGGTCCATTAGCGGGCCGCGTTAATTAATATTTAACTTTCTCCGGCGAGGCAAAGGGTGTTTATTACGCTTTGTATCAGGTATCTGCAAACTAAACTCGGAGGGATGTGGCCGCGATGGCTTACTTCGGTTAATTTCCAATTTGTATATGGAGCTGATTGAACGACCTCCGTATTTAGAGCGATGCCGCGCTTCGTTTCCAGTCAACGGGTTGATAGGTAAACAATCCACTTAATTATTGACGCGCCTGTCATTTTTAGAGAACAATATGTATAGCGATTCTCTATGCTGTGAACTTCCATTCCCCGCGTGTCACCTTTCGATGAGCCACCTTTCAAAAATTCCGGTTTTAATAAGATCAACTTGGCAAATGACAGTTCTCCAAAAAATTCTACAACTTTAGGTTTAAAAATCATATTTGGTGAAAAAATAGGCTTTAAAGTTTCAGTTTCATACTTTTATTTACGGTTTGCGGATTCGGCGATGCTTTCGGTCAAAACACACACGTTTCACGCTCCCGCTATTTATATCGGGCAAAGCGCAGCGTGCGGTTCGAAAGCACTTGGTGTGTATTTATAGCAGACAGTATTCAAGGAGTCTCGGTCTCGCGATATCTCCGGATGATCGAGGATCGGACTCTTCAATTAAACACGGCCGCCGCGGCGCGCCGGATCGTTCGCGTAACTCGCTCGCGATGCTTCTGTGTGTCTGTCTATTTGTGTATACACACGCACGCACACGCATACGGAGAAAGAGAGACAGGTTTAAAGGAGGTCGCTCGAAGGTGGCGAGAACTCATTTCGTGGCTGCAACTTTATGGAGATCGATGATTCGGAAATAAAAGCTCCGCTATATCCACCGGGTCTCGAGTGCCTCGCAGACACCCGGGTGGGTCCGGCACCCAAGTACCCGAAGATTTGCCTATTCCATTACGAACCCACACCCCGCGCAACCCTCTTCTTCCGATCCGATATCTTCCGGCGGCTTTAGCATCTCGTCGCGCCTCGTCCGAGGAACCATACCACCCGGCACAATCAAACTTGTCGATGAATATAAATGCCAAGGGCAAGGCGGACGGCTTAACGACGCCCCCAGACAGACCCGCTTTCGACTTTCTGCTAGCCATCGATCTCGCTTCTTCGCCGTTTATCCGTTAAATCTGTCCCACCATCTTCCGAAGGCCTGCCAAAAATTCAGACAGCCGATTCGCCCTGTTCACCAACTCGACAACGATGGTAAACACGTTCATCGTTTCGTGTATCGATCTTTTGCCATCGTTCTTAACACGAAACCTACCACGAGGGGTCAAATGACCCATTTTAGATTTTTTATTTGACAATTATTGAAATTGTAAAGATGTCTTTTTTTGTTATTTTTATAATACTGTACACATTAGTCACTTTTGATAGTCGGTAGGTTTAGTGTTAATCGGTGTTACATTAATTGTTGGTGTTGTTATGTTAATTTACTACAGCAGAAAAAAACAGGATTTTATTTCGTCTTAAAAGAAGGTATAGCATGAAGGCTGTTTGGTAGATTTTCTTTGCAGTCTTCTCCGCGAGCCTAGCTGGAACAGGAGCATATTTCACGACAAATAAGGCGGTGTTCGCCGCGTAACTGTCCGATTATCGCAATTCCATTTTCCGGCGATCGAACGCCTGAAATTTTCCCCGCAGACATTGTTGGAAGACGTGAAAGCACGCGCAAGGGGCGAGGACGCCGCGGCGCGGCGCAGCGGGGCGACGAATCCAAGAACTTTGCTCTATGGCAAATCGACTTGTCGCGAAATCCTATTGCTGCCTCCTGCATGTTTCCAGCGTTCTTCTCGTTTTTCCCATCCCTGAAACCCGATAAAACCTCGTTCGACGCCGTGCTCAAATTTTCGAGGCGCTTAGTCCCGCGATGCTCACCTGAATCGGATTCCCAACAATGAAAGCTCCTATTCGCCGCAATCATTTCCCGGATTGCTGTCCGGGAATACCGAATGTGTCGGTCATAGTTCCGTCCAAGGAATTAAATCTTTTTATGTTCAACGAAAAAGGCAACCAATCATAGCGATTCGCAATGTTGATTTTCTTTTGTTTCTATGTAGATCACACAATTCTAAATCTTTCGTGCAATGTTTAGATCAAACTACAGTGAACCGGATTAATATTCGGACGCTCTAAAAGAGACGATAACTTTTTAAATATTGTACTGTACGATTTGAACTTTTCTGGGAAGCTAGAGCAATTAGTTTACTGCAGGATGTGAAAAGAAATTTTTTCAAAAATTGCAATAGATCGGAATTGTAGAAAAAATACTAAAAGTTGCATTTTACAATTTTTTTGTGGGGCCTATATTGAAAATTTAAAAAATACGTTTTGTAGATCTGTTTCATTATGCACTGTGAAAGTTTCATCGAAATCGGTTGATGCGGGAAAAGACGACGGGCATTGAAAGATGTAAGAATCCTTAGATTTATTGTTAGAGGCCGAAAATCGTGGAAATCTGCAATTTTTACCATCTTTAAATGTTTGTAGCTCATTGCAACGTCGACCGATTTTGACGAAATTTTCAAAATATGCTTAATTGACACAGATCTACAAAACGTATTTTTTAAATTTTCGACATAGGCCCAGTTATACATAACAAAGTTGTAAAATGCAACTCTTAGTATTTCTTCCACAATTCCGATCAATTGCAATTTTTGAAAAAATTTCTTTTCACATCCCGCAGCAAACTAATTGCTCTAGCTTCCCAAAAAAGTTTAAATCGTATAGTACAATATCCAAAAAGTTATCGTCTTTTTTAGAGCGTCCGAATATTAATCCGGTTCACTGTATGTACATTATGTATTCTTTTGAAATTCCAGAAGGTTGCTGGAAATAGAAAGAGTGTTATGCATTGTGCATATCATTAATTAAAGACGCACGAAGATACGTGTTCCGATGGGGAAAATATATGCACGGGGCACACAGTTCAGGATGGATTTTCATGAAATTTTGCGATGAAAATTCATAGGCGGTTGATACTGCGTTACGTGATTCAGTCGCGAATATTACAACATGGCGCCGTTCGCATCAGCCGAGAAACGTGGATTCAAGAAGAATCGCGACGTTTTTCCCTTTGTAGAAAGTTCGCGAATCGTCCGAGAATGCGCTTTAAAATTCAAATTTGTGAAAACTTGGACAGGGAGGTGTGTATCAACAGTAACAAATGAGGGACAGTCTTGAAAAGCTTCGATTTTTTTGAATTATTCCGCGAGATCAGAAATTATATTTGTTTATTATGAACTTGATGGCGTTAAAAATAAAATCAAAATCCTATTATAGCTTGATAAAGAGATTTACATGGTTGTGTACTGCGCATATATTTGCATCTGCTATAGACGCGGTCTATTCATGAAAGTTCATTTTTCTTCCTCCGGCATCAACATCGCATTATTACATACAATTTATATTATAACAGGATGCGAAGAGATTGCAGCAGTAAATGGATGCGTTAAACTAAAAATTTGCATAATGTTTCAAAATTTCCGAACATCTTTTCGAATTTTGTGGCATTAGCAGCGTGTTTCAACGATAAAGTAGTTAAGCAAAATATTAAACAAATTACGCAACTTGCGATTTTTTCCAAAAAGCGAAACCTATTAAAAAAATTAAGACAATAATTTCGAGCAATCTTTCGATGAAACGGTAAACCCTATGTAGCCAACTACAATGGCGACGGCATCTACAATCGCAGCAGGCTGCTCGGTTTCTACCTGTAATCGTCGTCGGCATTAGACTGCTACACAATATCGCTAATAGCCCTGCACAAAGCGAGCGTGTATGCATTTATTATACGTACATCGTCTGAGAAGATTCGTCGACGACGTTTTAAATAGGAGCCGCTGGTAATGGATAGAAGGAGCTGGATAGGAGGTAGCGGTCCCACAGGATAGCTTCCTTGGAATTGCGTCTATTTATTGATCGTCCGCTGCACTGGAATATTCAGTCGAACCTTGGCCTCCATCCACCTTCAGCCTACCTTTCCATGATCCTCGTCTTTGGGTACGATTGCCTCCATTTTCTCAATGACGGCGGCTTTGATAATGTAAGGGATGGAGACAGATAGCTCGGAGATAGAAGTACCTTACAGACGAACTGGTTCACGGGACATAATGAATTGTCGGATCGTTCCACAAATTGCGCGAATTTTTAAATTATCGCTTAAATCAATATTTAACGAAATCCGAAATTGCTTTCTGCAGAAAGCCACTTGAAATTTCGAAATCTTTTCCTCTATATGTACCACTCTTTTTTAATACTTGACATCGCTAGAATATTTGAAAAAGTGTTGGCTGTAGAGATAATTTTGGTCCACGTACTCGAGTGATCCATTACCGTTTGTTGCGCGTCGCGTCGCGCCTCGTCGTTGTTCGAAATGGAGGGCGGGAATTAATTTGGTTGGTGGAACAATTCCACGGGAAGAAATCGAAGGGGAAAGGGTCCGATACGGATCGGTAGTAGGTACGGCAGCTGGGAAAAGTGAAGCTCTCCTGGCTGTGCTATTAGCTCTTAAGCTAAGCCGGATATTCCAGACCGGAAGCTGGCAGTCGCAGAGCCATGGCGAAAAAACTCGGCCGAGGAGAGCGCAGAAGATGGAAGGCGGGCTGCACGAGGAGAGAAAAGGATTTATAGGGATCCAGCAGCGAACGCGCTCCCACGTGGCCCGCATGGCGATAGTTTGTTTTACGTCTTCTATGAACTTCCTGCGGAGAATTCAATTAAACCTAATGTTCATTATTGGCGATCCGGAAATCTCCTCCTTTCCTTATCGTTAATTACAATCTACCGTCTCTTATTCCAGGAAATTCCGGATTCTGCAAACCGCTGAGCCCTCGTTTATTCATAAAGAATTGTCGCATTCGGTAGGATGGATTTTATAGTAATTAATTTTTACATTCTTTTACTCGCCACACGATAATCCTTACAATAATTGAGTACACATCTTAAGTCATCGATCGAAAAACAATGTTTTCCAATCGATTTGAAAGGAAATTCCAAAGATCGCGAAAAACATCGTTTGATCGGCGCATCTTCGGCCCTCCTTCTCTCTTCGATCTTCGAAGATCTTCGGCAATTCTTTCCCGTCTCTCCGAACGTCAAAGATGTGTTTTAACCGATCGAATCCGTGTCCAATCCATCCTCTCTCTTCTTCTTCTTGTGAAAGAGGCCTATAGTTGTTCCGCCTACGGCTAGTCCGGTCCCTAAACGCGCCTAACCGAAGACAAATTGTATTTGCGAGGGAGTTCGATCTTTTTGGCGAATCTCCGATTGACCCGGGCATTCTTCTCCTTGCCAGTGATTACGGCTTTGATAGTATCCGGGCTGGCCCTGTTGTCGGACGACGGGGCGCGATCCTGTTCGTGCTGCTCGCCGGACGTTTCGGTGAATCTCTCGACGGTGGAAGGTCTGCGGAGCTGCCTGGTCACAAAGTGATCCAACGGATTAAGATACTCAATTTCCAGCTTGCTCGATATCTCCGGACCGTTCAGCGGTAGTTCGCTCTCTTTGACGGAGTCAAAGAGACCGGCCATGCTCGGCCCGATCACGCTCGTCCTCGAGTCCAGCAGATGCAGTTGCATCGAGTTTAGCACCACCTCTCCGGGTGGGTACCTGGACCCGTAATGGTCGCGCAAGCAGGTCTCGAACGCTTTGTGCCGGTACGAGCTGTACGTCCAGCCGATGTCCACCACCGGCAGCACCTTGTCCGTTTTAATGAACGTGAACGAATGGTTCGCCTCCAGTGCTGCAGTCCCGAACGATTTCTTCGACCCGATCCTTCTACCGGACGAGACCCGCGGCAACTCCGGCGTCGACGAAACGCTCCTCAGGTTGGTTAACGATATCTTCGACTGTGACTTTGACTCGAACGTGGAACGATCCCTCGAATAGTGCTCCAACAGCCGGGGCGACAAACTTTTCCGAACCTCTTTGGAGAACTCAACTACGTCGTTTGCGTAGTAGTGGAAGATCGTCAACAGTTTCTTCGGGTTAGTCTGAGGAGAATATAATTTATTAATTTTAGAATGTTCGCGTTTATTCGGCCTCCGTGGAGATGAGCATGATTATGTTGCGACGAATGAGTAAGATATTGGAGGAAATTCTTAAATTGGACCATGTTTTCTAGCGCGTTTATGGAAAATAATTTGTCAATTTGAATTTCAACTCTAATAACTAGACTGCGGATCTTTACGCAAAATAAAAATTGTCTGCATCGATTACAAGCCACAGGAACCAAATAAAAAATTCTGTCTTCTTTTAATTACCTTATTAAGCTGAAACTATACACCGATGTCCTTGAATCGTTTTCACATGTCCACTGCTTTAAATTGTACGTGTCTATTTTTCTCATAAATGCATGAAATCCGCAGTCTAGTAATAACGAATGTTATTACATTTGGCATAACCAAATAGCGGTGAATATAACCTCCGAGCAGAGCTGGCTATCGAATTAAAAGGCGCACGGTGTTCGCGTGGGAGAAAAATGTAGGGCCCTGAATTACATACGATTAGCATGTATAACTGGATGATGAGGGGGAACATCAGAATTAAGGAGCATATTACGGCGTAGACGTTCTCCATGATGGAAACGGGGAATTTTCCGCAGGCCCTCTTACGTAAGGGCTGAGATTTTCTCCCGTTTATGATGCCGGAATGTCCTCATCGTTTTGTCAATTCCACCGTCGACGGAACACATTGTAAACTCTCATTTGGAAACCCGGGCGAGCCTCGGGCGCCATCGGACACCGCCACGAGGTGTAATCGATTTTTACAACGCGACTTCGCGAGATATCAAAAAAATTCTGTCATTTGTTTACGCGGTCGTTCTCGGCGCGGATCATGACAGAACGGATAGCGAGCCGCGGCCATTTTATAACCTGGAACAAGCAGAAAAAATGTTACGTCTCGACGGATTCCAATCGACCACGGACAAAATAACAATCGAGAGGACAAACAGCTGTTCTTAAAATCCCTGTGAGCAAGGGTGAAATGAAAATTCCATTCTGCGCGTAAAAGAGGACCGGAACCGGGCTTTTGATTCGCGCAGCCCGCGTCGTTCGCCGCATTTTAATATCCCTTTGAGGAATTAAAATCGTCACGGCCGCCTGATTTTATTTGTCAAGAAAGTCGAATATGAAAGCTTTTTTGCGACCGCACTCGACCCGGCGAAATAATGTTGCTGGATCCACGGAAAACATGATTAAAAAGGCTTCTTGTGATCGCGAGCTCGAATACTTGAACGATGTTACAGAATGAATACGATTAGATCAACGGGAATCAACGGTTGCACTGGTAATGGTTTAAAGCAATCGCTTAGCCACCGGTGGATAGAGTTTTAAATATTTTCCGAAGCGTCCAGGTATCCGAGTGCACGGTGCGCATCGTCGGGAAGGATTTTCGTTTCGGAAGAATCCGTGGTCGGCAACGGCACGGCCATGCATCAAGACCTCTAAGAACGCGTAGCGTTTAGCTCGCGTCGCGTCTCGTCGGAGGTATTCGAAGGAGAGGATCGGCAAAGAGGCGCGTCATCGTGAAAGCTAGCACCGGAAACAGCAATGACCCGTAGAAAGGCGACGAGACATTCGTACGGCAATCAGGCTGGAGCACGAGGAACCATTCAAGTTGTGGGCTTTCATCGTCGCCTTACAAGTTCCTCCACTTTTCACCCTCCTCCCCCACATCTCTCTCTCTTTCTCTATCGTTCCTCTTCCCTCCGTTTTCGTCCCATTCGCACATTCATCCAGCCCCATTTTGCCCCTGTATGTCCCCCCTTTTCCGGCCCCGGGTCTTCTTCTTCTTCCAGCCCTCTTTGACTCGGTACCGAACTGTATATAAAGTGGCGCTACTAAATTGGAAACCGCAGCTTTGCCGAT
Source organism: Lasioglossum marginatum (assembly GCA_028455795.1). Classification (NCBI taxonomy): domain Eukaryota; kingdom Metazoa; phylum Arthropoda; class Insecta; order Hymenoptera; family Halictidae; genus Lasioglossum; species Lasioglossum marginatum. Next base: position 3,755,060 of record CM052263.1, read on the forward strand.
GCTATTGCCACCAGCCCGTTCTTCTTTTTATTCCCCGTAGCCCGCAGTTTCTTTCCTCCCCATTGAGCCGTGTTCCCTACTCGACGGAGTAGCGCCCACGGTCAGGACGGATCGTTGTTAGAGTTGACATTGGGGCCAGGATTTATTGGCCGGCCCGTTTTCGAATCCCCTCGGACACTCGCCAGAACCACTGGAAAATTCGTCTGTCCTGCCGCTTTGATAACTTTTCTCCGCGGACCCTCGAACGCCACCCTCGCTATTTCGACCGACACCATTTTCGAATCTTCCATCACCGTATTCTCACACCTAAAGTACTTAAAAAACTTCTTTAGGCGAACTGCGTACGCAATTGCTGGGCAACGAATGAGTCTGATTCGCAACTAGACAATGTGTTTAAGAATCGATGAAGCACGGCTTTTCAAGGAAAGTGCTAGAAAATGGAAGAAAAGGTGGATCCGGGCCAAGCGAGGTCACGAAGATATGTACACCGTCGGTTTCTACAAAGATATCTTAATTGATTCGTTTGGTTAGAGAATCCTTCGAACCCTTTGTCCCGTCTCTTGTGTATCGCGGGACCGTCTGTCCTGTCTCCCGGCAAAGGACGAGACAATCCCAATCGTTCGCACTTTCTCAAAACGTCTCTGCCGGAGAACCGGAGGCTGAAGGTGTCCCGCGGGAGAACGGAGGATCGTTTCCCCACGGGAGAGAAAAGGGTAAATGAATAGCGACAAGTCGTGCCGAGGTTCCCGGCGAGAATAAAGATGGAAGAAGCGTCCTGGGAGCGAAAGGGATGAATGCTAAGAGCCGATATAGAAATTCGATGCTCCAGCCATTTGGCGGACAAATGTGATCGGCATGCGAGAATTTTGGGCATCGCCACGAATTTCCTCGCCGCTCGAGGAATACTTCGACACGGAACACGCGGGAATCGCTTTAAAAAAAGGTTTGATTTATAGTCGCCTCCAAAAAATTTGACATATAATTTTCATGATCATTCGTCTTCCAATAATGTAACGAATATTAGTTAATTCAGCCGAAATTTGACAGAATCAATTGAATTTCGGTAAACTTTACCTCGTTGTTCCGTTGGGGTAAGAAACAGTTAATACGAAAAATTAAACAGAACGAGAACGTTCATAATTTTCACGAGTGCTCTCTGCATTAGACAAATTGTACGAGAGAATGATAGAAAATTTCTGTGAATGGTGACGGTTTAAGCGTAGTCGTTCGAAAGCAAGAAAAACAGAAATGCAAGTACGACGCGACACCGGCGCGGCGCGGTGAGAAAAAGAAGACTGCGAGACAGGCAGAAAGAAGTTGCGGAAGGAGATAGAAGTGGATTCAAATTAAGGGCTGCGAGGATAACCTTTATGTAAGAGGGATCGGGGTTAAAACGAAAGATGGAAGCTGATGAGACCGGATCATTAAGGAGCCGGCGCTCTCCGAGACCCGGCATCGTGCAAACAATGCTCGAAAGAGATGAGGCTGTTCGATCATAAGAAATTACAGAAATGTGGAATAAGCTGTAAGAAAGACGGGCGAAGTACTTACGCAAATTGAGCAAAAAATAATGAGCGTCCGGACGAAACGTTTATTCGCGCAGGAGGAATTTCTAGCCTTCCGTGGGGGTCGTTCATTATTTTTTCTTTTACTATTCAATCTTTTACAGTTGCACTAAAACGGTACCGGATGCACGGCTAAATCGATTGCTTTGCTAAAAGTGGAAAACATAAGACTCGGCGTTTATCGAAACTCGTGTTGTCAACCGTAGAACCAGTTCGAGTTCAATAAATTAAATCCATGTTTGAGTAAGCGCTCTCTTCGCGTAAAGAAGGCGAGAACGTAGAATTTCATTTTCGTTGCATTAATTACATATTCCACAGTACGTAATAATCCCTATTATTTAATCTTTTAATACAGTTGTCCTAAAATAATACTTGTAAATTAGATGGACGTTCGTGTTTGAGTAAGCAGCAGAATCCTGTGTTCAGGAAAGAAGCCGAGTTCAAATTTAATTCTCGTTGCTTGAATTACCAGCGAAATATATTCGACGGTTGGAGCACACAATCCGTGCATAGGTTTCCGGGGCCGGATTCCCACGTAAGGCGGAGAATGGACATTCTGAATTGTTAACTTTGGCTGGTGCTAATGTTATTAAAAAGAATGTAACAGCGTCGGCGGAAGAAGATCTCGGGCGAGGAGAGAAATTAACAGCTGATAACTGGTTACCTAGCCGCATGCACGCGAAGCCGCGGCTGCGGCTGCGGCCAAGGCACGGCGATTTTACGAAAGCACTGCCAACTGTGAAAACAAGCCGAAGCCGTCTTTCAGGTGCCACTCCAGGTATAGTTCGCAGAGATTTCTGAACAACTACCGCGGAAAGGTCAATATTTTCCTTCAGAGTCGCGCCTACCTCGGGCGAGAGACCGCGCGCTGGGATCGTGTTTTATCTCGGCTACCGGCGCAGAGCGGACGGGTTCGTATGGGGCGAATGAGATAATGAAAAGAGAAAAATCGCGTGCATCCGATCCCTATAGAGAGCGAACCCGGACAAAAGTGCAGGAAAAAACGAAACAACCGGGACAGATCGAACGAACAATGCCAACGCAAAATCAAATATCGCCGCGCGATAAACGGCTATCTCGGAATCATTGTCAAAGTCTGCTTCCCGATTTTCGTGTACCAATCTCTGAATTTGAAAAGAAATTAATACTAATTTGCAAACTGCGAGTCTGTAATAGAAATATTTTTCTTTCACTCGTACGTAGACTTTCGGAATTTACGACTTTTCGGGAGTGTGCTTCATAACACCGGCACAAGCAATTGCAGGACATTTTTATCTAAAGGCTCGCACTTTAGTTGTAACGATGCTTCGTTCGTGTGGAGGACCGATCGATAATTGAACAAATTCAAGATACAGTGGAACGAGATACCGCAGCAGCGAACGGTGATCAAGTGGTTCAACGAAAGCGATAACCAGGAAATTCCGGGAAATCCTTCCGGGTGGGATCGATGGCAGCGACCTTGAACTCCTCGGGTAATCCAAACGCGGAGTATAATAAGAGGGTTCTCCTCTCCCTGTCTCTTTCTCTGGTAGAGGCCCTATCTAGAAAACCACGGGATTATATTTCGATGGTATCGTCCGGTTGGATAACCCGGCGAGGGAGGATCGAGCGCGGAAGGACTCTATCGACGCCAAAGTGGTCTCGAGTCGATCGACTCGAGATTTGAATCTCGGCGGAACGACCGGGAAAAGAAAGGGCATCAGACAGAAAATGGATTCCCGGAGGAATCGAATTCACTTCCATCCTCGGGGATCCCGGGGAAAACGTTCTCGAGAACTACGAAGGCATCCTCGACTAACCGGCCATTAGACTTCGCGGGCCCGAGAGGAGAAATACGGCCGGCAGCGATCCGATACGAGCTACGAATCTATTAGACGCGGTTTCAGACTCCAAGCTAAAAACTGATCGATGGCCGATTGTACTTAGGAAATTGTTTCACTTCATTAATTGATCGTCGATCGTTTGCGTTCCCTTGTACAGCGGTCTCACTGTTTTCATAATGTAATGGTCTTCAATCAACGAATGACTCTCGAGTCCTCAGCTTGGGAAGAGGAAGAACTAGTAAAATCAATGGCGAATGTAGGTTAACTAAATGCTAGTAAACTATTATGGTCGGACTTTGTCGTTCGGAATCTCGTCGCTCGAAACACAAGAATTTAGCGAGGGGAAGGGACTAGGAATTAGGACCAAGGAACTAGGAACTAGGAGATGGGATATGGGTTGGTAGAAATTATTGAAGAAAATAAGACTCCATTGTACCGTCTTTGACCGTAAACGAGCGAGCGCATCGATTTGCAGGCACATCCGGAGCGCATCGATTAGCCCGGCCATCGGCGCGGCGTCCAAAGGAGATCGTGGGAACGATCTGGGCAGGACGCGGAGGTACGTAACTATCGTTCAAGCATCGAAAGAAAAGGGGTTTCACGGACCGTTCGCTCGGAAATCCCTCTCTTTCGTCCCCGGTGGCGTGTCCTCGGCTAACCACGCTACCACGTAGAAGAGATCCCGACACATAATCGATATTCAATCACGTACGGCGACATCTTCGCCCCGGTGTGCCCCAGTTCCGAAACAGGCAGCGCGGCGCGGTGGCTGCCGATGGTGGTTTTTGCGATTCGCGAGACCCATCGTGCTGTTAGGGGGCTAGAGGGCGGGACAGGAAAAATCCGAGGTTGAATTCCAGAATTCCAATATGTCTCATAGCCATCCGTTGCCGTGCGGCGGCGGCTTCTCAATTTCCAGACGGCGAAGCCGCTCTCAGCCGACTTTTCAAAGGAAGCGGGAACGAAATCGAAACTGCGACTCCGGGGAACCAATGGTGGCCGCTATGCGCTCGCCCCGAATAACAGAAACACTTTTAGCGAAGGAACTAGCGATTAAGGAAGGGGCTAGGATCTAGAGAAGAGAAGAGGTTAAGGAGGGGAAGCGGCTAGGGAAAGTAACAGACTGGGGAGGGGAAACGACTAGGGAAGGAAAGGGACTAGGGACCAAGTAACACGAAACCCTCTATGGTGATTGATCTACTTGTGCGCCTCGTCCATAGTACTACGTTTGGCAAATTGATTGCCATGGTATCTCAAAATCTACTTTACCGATTGACCTTAAGTTTTGCGCGAGCTTTTAATACCCCCGCCTACACTACTGCAATTAACTAAAACCAATTTTTTATTCTAATTTTACAATCCACGGAGGTATCAAAGAGTCGGCGAAAGATCGATACTCAATCTCCAAAGTGGCACACCTTTTTTCTAATACTTTATTTGCAACTCGAGTAAAGCTAAAATCGATAATAACTCGAACGGCAAACATTGCGTCGTTAAATGCATTCGGCTCTACCTATAATATAATGGTAAAGCATTTCATGAAAGTTTCTCCTGATTTCGAAACATTTTTGGCAGCCACTCAAACTGGTAGGGAAAAGTTGTACATCGTTCTCGTGTTTCTGCGAAAAATGAACTTTGGTCTAGACGTCTAGACCTTTCCACAGTCGTTACGGGCAGAACGATAAATTGCAAGCCTATTCTGTATTAAAACGTGATCCGTGCGCATTACTTCGGGAAAGCGCTTTCGGTTACGCGTCTCGCTAGTCACTGGAAATATGAAGCAATCTGAGAAATTAGCTAAAACTACGGACCCAGCTTGAAAGTCGAAGGAAACATGGTACGGTTTTTTATATGTCAAGTACTGTGTTAATATGTCAAGTACCTAGAAAACTACAAGTAAATTAAATTAAGAAATTAGGAATTTATGTGAAAAAATGTCCATTTTTCATACTATAGACCGCGTAAAACGATGTCTGCCTGGAATCCGAGTTCCTCGATAGCTCGTTTCTCGGAAGACGAGCGGGCAAAGCAGTGTACACCTAAAGCTCTTGATTGTATCTCCTTTTGTTACAAAGAGAATAACCATTCCCAACTATTACATGAACGGCGCGGCGCGGCGCGGCGCGCGGAGTCTATCGAGGAGAAATTTTTCCACCGAGACAGCGGCTCCTGTATCTTCCGAATCCAAAGATTCCGCAGAATAAATTCGATTCGTTTTTAAGATCCCGGCTCGCTGCCGGAAGCTGTCGCGGAAACGAGAATCCTTATTATCCGCTCGGTCGGTGCACGAACATTTACAGGCATTATTAACTATTAAATTGTGAATTAATCCTAAGCGTCCAGTTTCGCGCAACATACTGTACTTTATACCCCGTCGAATGTAATTAATTTATTCGGTGCATTATTAATTTCTAATTACATTATAATCAAGGATTACTCGATTTAAACGCGTGCACCCTGTTCCGCGAACGAAATTAATTACATTTCCACTACGTCGAAAACCAGGATAACCCTGGAGTTTTTGTTCGTTACAAAAATCGAGTTATGGGAACATGTGTTTTTCGAATGATCGCTATGAGAATATCGCTGGGATGGTCTTCGGAATTGATCTTAATTATGAAGATCTTGTTCGGATAAACTTTAATATTTGGCTGACTCGCGTCTTCTAGAAAACGAACTTTTCGTGTGATTTTCTTTGCAAGTATGTAACATCATTTCCTCGATACCGATCCCGACGAAACCTGAAAAGTGAAATTGCTGCGAACCGGTGAATCCCTTTCCCGCAATCCGCCCTTCAATCAAGTCAATCCTTTTTGCGAGCGGAGCCACAGAATCTTGTTACTTAAAAACGGAGTCGCGCACAAAGAAACGCAGCCAACGCGTTTTAACGAGGATTCATTTCGGTTCCCCCTTTGTGTTGCGACTTTCGTTGCCGACCGAGGACAGCGACAACGCGTGGAAAACGAAAATGGAAACGAGAACCTATGATATGGAAGCGAACGCGGACGCGGACGTGGACGCGGACGGGAAGAGAGCCGGACGGTATTTTCTGCTCGTCCTGCAACGCAGGACTCGCCTATCCCCCGTTTACGTTAAATCAAGCAATCAGCTAAAGTGCACCGGTGCCGGTGGTTTCCACGAGAATGCCGATTCGACCGGATTAACTTTAATCCAAAGACGTCGATACCACTATTCTTCGGCCGCCTCCGCTCCGGAACGCGTTGTTTCCTAAGAGTTATAATGTTTGCGGATGGAATCCGGGATAGCCTTAATCGCCTAACTGTCTTCCACGGCTGCGGACACGGATGCACTCCGAGACAGTGATATAGCGACCTGACTCGAACTGACACGAACTCGTAAAAGAAGATTCTCTTTACGACCGTTGCCATTGTTATTTCAGGCTTACCGCGTGAATGCGAAACTTTCTGATAATGTTCCATTCGTCTGTTCGAATTGAAACATTCGATGGTTTATACTACGACCACTCTAAAGCGATCGTTTCTCTAATTTTGTCTATTTTGCTCTTCAGCTTCACCGCATTGTGTGTCAGCAGGATAACGAATGAAAATTTATGTATATTTTATGTAATCTTTGTGTATATTAAAAGTTGCAGCACCTCTTGGAAATCTGTTTTGGTAGAAGTCCTCGACGCCATAGCAATTTTCACGAAATGTTAAGCACCGAGTTTCGGAAACTCGTGATTCCGATCCCGATCCCGATCCCGAAACTCCGGTAGAACGAGGAAGAGATCGAGGAAGCCCCCGGTAGTATAACCAGAACGTCAATTCCTACCACGAACGAGTATAGATGGATATCAGGCTGGCGGATTTAATATATGTATGTGGGGGGGCCGATTCACCCGGAATTAATTAAGACTGTTCCGCAAACGTCGATTACCATCGTTTAGGAATGTCCGATAAGGAATTACTGTGCCAATTTACGTGGGAATATCGCGAGGATTTACTCGGTCCTTTCTTGCCGAAGCTTGGAAATCATTCGGGCACAGATTCGAAACGGGAGATTCGATTTAAAAGACCAATTAATTGCGCATTGATCTCGCCGAACAAACTCGATGAATGCGTGTGGCGGTGCGCCTCTTGATTCGCAGAAGTTTAATTACCGCCGTTAATAAATTTCATGAACGCGGTCTTTCCGTGTCTACCGCGGTAAATATTCCATAATTAATACGGTGTTCGGCGCACATTATCACTTTATACTTTATATCATTATATTCACAGCTGATGAATACGTTAAAGTCCTTGGCGTTCTTTTTTCGAAAATCCGTGGCCCCTTAATCCAGCGTTGCTCTGTAGTTCCGTAATCAGGTGAAGTAGGGCGCTATAATTACAGACGCAATTTGTTTCAAGCGTCGATGCACGACTGCTTGGAAGTAGCTCAAGGATCCTCGTCTACTCTCCGCCTCTCCTGTTTCGCCTCTGTGAACGCGAAGAGTACTGGGAGAAGTAAATACCTCCGACTGAGAACGCTGTGTCGAAATAAACGGTGAATCTTGATCGGTCAGTACTCGTGGCCAGACGGAATTTCGCCCAAAAGGTTCTAGAGACGGAGCAAGTAAGAGAGAGAGAATTCCGCTATCCTCTCGCTTTTTCTTGTTTCCCATGAAAATTGTCTCTTGCTAATTTACCTCCCGGCACGGATTCATTCAGACGCTTCTCCCGCTATAGGAGGGATAATAAGGGGATTAGGCAGATTAAATGCAGGCTTGTCCATTTTTGTAATTAGCTAGATTGAAGAGATAGAACGTCACCATTGAAAATCTGAATGGCGCCGTTTTCTATGTAGTCGAAGCTTCGTGCAAACGGTAAAAAGTTGTAAAGCAATAACTTGTATACAGGCTGAGAGAAAAAGTCCTCCTGGATTACTATTCCGTGCTTTTTAACCGGGTGCCGTTCCCTCTTACGCTGTATTATTGTGTAGTCCCCATTTTTGTCATTATAACGTTGTGATAACTAGCATAAGCGGAGTACACTTTCATTCGCTAAACAATTTCTTCTTTTCAAAATAAAATGGACGTATTATTAATTTGCACGAATACACGCGTTTACCTGCATTTTAATAATGTATGTATATTACTAACAATATTATTATGATTTCAACGCACTGGTTCGATCAATTGCTATTTAAAACACTATTTGCAAATTACCACAATAATTTTTTCCGACGTTTCGATCCTACTTTAGATCATTTTCAAGAAAAATAGAAGAATTGCGTCTGTAATTTAATAACCGTTATTATGTTTTGTTTTGCGCAAATTTAAAGAAAAGGAGAAAATTGTTACCTACTTGCTTAGAGCAAAAGAAAATTTTAGCTTTATAGAAACACGTGTTGATGCCAGGTCGGTATACAAGATAATGAGGCAACGTGAAAACATTTGGAACCAACGCAACGTATCATCGATCGACATGCTGGCTAATCGATATTTGGCGGTAAATTCAAAATATAAACTGTCCTTATAACCTTCATTTAACTGCTCATATACCACGTTGGTTATGGTAAATTTTTAATTGACATTTTTAATTGACAACAAGTTTATTTTGACCAATTTACATACATCTGATTGTATGTGGAACAAAGTATGTATATTACAATAAGTAGACGGAAAGAGGAAACCTCGTGCTTTAATGTTCGTTCGAGGCCCTTGCGTGTATCAGTTGATTTTCGAAAATGTCACTCGGATGTTTGCACAGCACATCGACGCGACGACGTATCGGCGAAGAATGGGAATCTTGAAATACTAGAAAGAAGGCTAAATAATTCAGTCGGGTTTTTCGCGGCGTTGAGGGCGTCTTCTGGCAGAAGTTGCGGGACGAGGTCAGGTTAAAACAGGGACGATGACTAATTCAGGCTACAGGCTAATGTGACGTACGAAATCGGCGATCCGCCTCGGATCCATCCCCCGGGACCAGCGATGTCGTTAATCAGGCCGGAGTGTATAAAGTTTGAAAGCAAATAAAGTAACCGAGATGTCCCGCGGTGGAAAATTACTTCCGCGATGATGATGAAGAGGAATAAGACGGGGGAGGTTAGGCGTAGATGAGATTCCGAGAAACGGCGGGAAATAAGAAATGTCATTAAAGTTTCTTCGCGGTCTACCCGTCGATTCTTTTGCTGTCCCGGAGTCCTGCTTTTCGAGCAGCAGTTTTTCTTCCGCGGCTCGCCGAGCCGCTTCTCCTTTGATTATTCCTAGTTTTCGTCGCCGGTTATTTGCATTGGAGATCCAAGGGCCGCGGTGCGGCGATCGGTATAGAAGACAGCGACGCGTCTCTTCCTCTCGGAATCTTTCTCAAACCTTTGCCCGACTACGACGTTGCTAATTGCGAACGCGGATTCGTTATTCCGAACGCGAACCAACGCCTACGAGCGGATCACGATTTTTCTTCCCGCAGAACGCTACGAAATAAAGGAATCTCGTCACCGGATAGTAAAACTTTTACTTCGTTTTTATACCGCGGTACCTCGTGACTCGGCCGAATAAAATTTTCATAGATTTCGATTTGAAATAATCTCCGAAAGTGGGAATTCGCGAGGGTAATTTACAATGCTTTTACGGCGTGCTTGAGTCGCCATTTTGTTACGACCCTCGGTCGTTATCATTTTTAGTTCTGTAACATTCGAGTTTAGACGTGCGCATTGGATAGTCCGTAAACATTGCAGAATCGCGCTGTTTCATCGCGTTTCTAAATCTTGATCCCCCGATTGACGGCTGAAACGCGCTGAAGCCTGTACGTCGAATCAAGTACTTACGAAGCATACGTCGAATCAAATGCATGTTTCAATGAATTCGATATAGTGTCTTATATGTAGACTGCAGATCTTTATGCTTTTATGAAGAAATTGGTTGGATAAAATATAAAGCAGTAAAAGATTGAAAAAGTTCAAAAATGTCGTAATGTTGCTTTTAATGTAACATAGTTGTTGAGGGATGAAATCAATTTTTATGTTATTCCTGCTTTCCACAATCAATGCAAAACATTCTTATTTTGCATAAAGATCCGCAGTCTACTTATACATATGTATGAATCAAACCACCAGATCATAGAAACTTGTCCAATCGATGTCCTTCCGACACAAGAAAAAATCAATGAAAATTAACAAGAGATCCGATCCTTCAAGTTCACGCGCCGAAGAGCCTCCTCCGTTTAACAAAAATTATGCGGCGAATTGTTTGAAAACCCGGCTTATCTAGAGCCGGGAGACGCATCTTTATTACCGCGGGCCGTTATCGCGGGAACACGTCGTCCCATAAATACAAGGGCGAATGAAATTTCTACAGGCTTGCGTTTGCAAATCACGTGCGAAATGTCGACGGCAGCCCAGTCGACGGGAAGACTGCGAGTGATTTGATTTAGCCTGGGTGGAATTTTATTCCGCGACGGTTTCCTTATACGCTTTTTTTCCCCGGGTCGCGTTCCTTCCTTCCTTCCTTCCTTCCTTCCTTCCTTCCATCTCGTCTTCCCACCTCACCGGCTGGCTTCTCTCCTTTCGCTTCTGCCTCTAATAATTTCCCTTATCCGACGACATACGTCCGCTGATAGGATTCGGGTAGACGCCCCGGCGACGCAGAAATACGTCCGTTCTACTTCTAATGCGATGCGGCGCCATGAATAATAACATCTACAACGCATCGGCTTCGTATTCTTGGAAATCACGGCTCGTATCAAGCCCGAGGTAATGTTCTAGGGAGAATTTTTAGCCGTCGACGCGTCTCGCGAAGTTTCTGCGTTCCTTTGGTCCCCATCGCGGTGTTTTCCGCAGAATCATTTGATCTTTTGGTGTCTCTGGCTTCGCGTGACAGACGTTTCTTCTCGAGACACCTGTGGCGTGCCCTTTGCGAAAGATTATGAAAATCTGTCTTGTCGCGCGTAATGCTACGCTTCGATGTCCTGAGACGCTTTAACACTAAACCTACTGGCCATCAAAAGTGACTGATGTGTATAGTATTATAAAAATAACGAGATTAAATTTATTTATATTTTGTACGATTTTTACTATAATATATACTGGAGTGCAAAAATATATTCAATAAATTCCCATGAAAATATCTTTACAATTTCAATAATAGTCAAATAAAAAATCTAAAATAGGTCATGTGGCCCCTCGTGGTAGGTTCAGTGTTAATTGTTGGTTCACGGCGGCCAGTTTCATTTAGTGCTCTGTAACAGAATATAGAAAATATTTACAGTGGCCGGAATTACTATTCGGACACTCTAAAAAACACGATAACTTTTTTAATATTGTACTATACGATTTGAACCTTTTTTGGAAGCTAGAGCAATTAGTTTACTAGAGGGTGTGAAAAGAAATTTTTTCAAAAATTGCAATGGATCGGAATTGTAGAAAAAATACTAAAAGTTGCATTTTACAATTTTTTATGTGGGCCTATATTGAAAATTTAAAAAATATGTTTTGTAGATCTGTGTGAATTAAACATATTCTGAAAATTTCGTCAAAATCGTATAGTACAATATTAAAAATTTATCGTGTTTTTTAGTCCGAATATTAAATCCGGCCAGTATAGACAGGGTGCGGCCGAATAACATGTACTAGCGGGCACGAGGTGGTTCCTTATGAAAAAATAAGAACAAAATATGGAATAAAATTTTTTCATTTAAAGCTTAGTTTTCGAGAAAATCGAGTTTGAAAATCCTATTCGTACGTATGCTGTTACGGCTAAGTTACGGTTCGTCGAGCATCGTATAACGCGTATCGTGTTTATAAACAATGTCTACCCAGCATTTAAAAGTTACGGAGTTCAAGAAAAAATACACAGAAGACTTTTAACGAACATTTTATTTTATCAATGACAAAATTTAAAAACTTACCACCAAACTTAGCACCCTGTATATCGTCTACGTTATTTTGAAGATCCCTCAAGTATGCAGAGCAATTATATTTTTAAGCGGATTAGATAATTCCATTATTAACACATTCAAAATAACCATGTCTTCGAAAGACTATATGTACGATATATTTTAGGTTTTTGATTAAATTGATTTTTCATTGTCCGTCGCAATTTTTGAATTGCGAAATTATCCCGGGAAAGTTTCCCTAGCGCTCTGCGGCAAGCCTTTGAGACGATCTTCGACGGAGGTTACCCATGCATTTCATCATCAAAACCGACATACCTGCTCCTTCCAGCTATGTATACATATAGCTATCGCGCAATCGAATTTCCGAAAATTCTGCTGGTCGCGCAATCGATTTCCTGTTAGCTGGCTCGCCCGATTAATTTCAACTGAGCCAGGACTCATCGGTGGTATGATAATTAAAATTTGTTGCGGAATCACGATAACACGTTCCAATCTTGCGAAATGAATTCGCGATACACTGATTTGGATAATGTCGGGCAGACACGGCGGATATCGAAACGGCGCAGCGTGGCGTTCCGCTCTCGGTGTGTTCGTTACTGCAATTATTATAATGTCGGATGCTCGCGACACATAAAAATTCCGTTAGATAGAATATTTATTCGTAACATTAGCAAAATAATCGTGTCGAGCGTTGAAAAGAAAAAATTGTCGACAGCGCGTTAATAAACGCAGCGGTATGCGATTCTGTCGGTGTTCGAAAGTATTGGAAATCGTGAAAGAAAAGCTCCGGGGAGTTTGTTTAGGAGAAGAAAAGAATGTTCCATTGACGGGCAGGCAGAAGGCAGAATGGTAAGAAAAAGAGGCAAACAGAGGAGTCGCGGAGAACGAGAGGTCAAGCATTTAGTGGCTGGATGGCGCGTGGGTTGGGTACGAGGGTACGGGGATGTAAATGTAGGCGAACAGCAATTCCGTTTCGTTAAGCAATTCCGACGTGTTTCGTCCGATAACGTCTGACGGTGCGGTGGGCTGCTCTCATAACAAATGAATTTATTCGTGCGCGGGTTTACGCGGCTGGCGGTCACACGGAAAATTTACAGGGAAATGGCGGCTAGATACCGGAATACGCCGACTCCGCGGAATTTCCGGTCCTTTTTACCCGACGCGGCTTTGTTTGGCCATTTTAAAGGTACTGCGAAGTCGGCGGCGATTTTTCACTCTTAATCTCGCCCGGTACGCGCACGCGAGCCTGCCTCGCTCGCTTGCTAAACACAGAGAAAACGGTTTCATTCTTGATGGAAATTTTTGCAAGCATCCGCAACGAATGCTCGTTTTCGGGACACGAATCCGCGGGCTGGATCGGGCTCCGTTAAACCGTCTTACAATCTGTCCAATTGTCCACTATATCAAATTTTTATTTTCTATATTTCTTAGAAATATTTCAGCTTTATTACGCTTTTCCAAGTTCCATGTTCAAATTACAGATTTTTTAAAATCGGCGAACACTAATATTAAGGTCGGTGTGGAAAATTGTCGTAATCGTTCAGAATCGAGCTGTCGATAGGTTTCCACTGGTGAAAAGCGTCGTGATCAATGGAAATATCATTTCAGAAAGTTCAGCGTCGACTATGTTGCTGGGTATTTTGAGTTAACCCGGTGAAAGACCCGTAGGAAAGTCTGTCCTCGCCGTTTCTCGATATTCCGTGCGCGTTCTTTGCAAACGAGATTCCGACCAGAGGCGAGAATAGGAAAAATTTTCAGCTGGCTCGTGAAACGTCGTAAAGACGGACGTTACACGTACTGCAAACTATCTTAGGACATTCTGAACGGACGTGTCGGTAGCTGCTGGTCCGATTTGCATCATTATCGGTCGCCCCACCTCCCCTCCTTAAACGAGTCAAAAAGTCACACGAAGCGGCGCGGCGCCACCGGTTTCGGCGGAAACAACGTGCGAATCATTCGCGAGATCGGCCAAGATTTTCCAAGCTGTTTTTCGATTGTACAATATAAAATTGAAAATGGAATACTTATGAACTAATACGAAAAGTTCAAGCACAACTTTGAAAACAAACTATACCTAAACCAAATCGTGTAAACTACGAGTAAGCTACCTTACGCGATCCACAAGCGGCCGATTAACGTTCCAATTAAAAGAATTGCTATCTCGACAGGACATAAACTGCGTGTTTGCAGGGGTGGATTTAGCATTAAGCAGATCCTCAAAAGGGAACGCAGCCTTTCGGTAAACCGCGTCGACGAGCAAACCGAAACGAAAGCAATTTTTCGATTCAGCCTGCAGAAATTGAAACTTGGTGGAAAGTTTGCGCTATCTACGAGAGAAACGAGAAGAGAGAGAGAGAGACGGATGTTTGGGGTTGGAAGCTACAAAGGAGCCGGATGAACGGTGTCCAGCGAGAAGATAACGCGAACAGGACTTGAAAGAGGTGAAACTCTCGCGGGGAGGGAGGACACGGGCCACCAGAGCTTTCCCGACAGAAATTGGATATTGAAAGTCCGCCAAGTATTGCAATCAGGCTCCGATTAATTGCATCCTTTGATTTACACGCCGACCAACTTATATAAAGTCGATCGGGAACGATTCCGCGCGCGCGTCGACGCTAACGCCATATGCACAAGGATCGAGAGGTTGCGGGGACGAACGGAGGGGAGAAAACGAACCTGGGAGGTTTTTCAACTTTCTGCAACTTTTTCCAACCCTTCAAAGGACGACGCTTTTCAAGTGTCGGCGCGTCGATCGAGTGTTGAAAGCGACAGAGGAGCCGATGAGAGCTGGACTCCGCGTCGAGGATCTTCTCTTAAATTTCCGTAGATAACTGCACCCCCTTTCCCACCCTTCTACCGAAGAGAACAAATTTTTCCACGGAGGAATCGGGGCGAATCCGTCCTTCCTTCGAACGTGGAATTTTATGCTGCTTTGAGAAGACCCGCAATTAAGACGAACTAGGCTAGCATGCAGAGATCGCGCGATTGGGGATGCTGATTGCTCCTGTTTCGTTGGGAATGAAAACCGAGTCGTGATTTAAGATCTTTCTCTTCGACAAATCTTTTTGATTACGTTGACTGCACTGACTCTGCAACATGAGTGCTGTAGAAATTTTAATTTCGGATAAAGTCAATAGCATATTTGAGGCATACGAAGAGAGCCGACTGAATGGATATTTTATATAACAGCATTTCCTAAAAATGTCAACTCCATTTTGGTTTGAACCGATACTACATTCGAGAGTGCGATCTATCGAACTTTCAGCGTATATTGACAGTAAATGAGTCGGAATCATGTCTCGCTTCGACAGCGACGTCGTTGAAAGACAACCCTCTGGCGATTTCTCGAAGAGATCCTCGATAATATAATTCTGTCCTCGAAGCTGAACTGTTAAGCGAATACTCGGAGGAGCGTTTCACGCGTGTAGCTAATATTTTTAAGGGTTCCAGAGGAAAAGTTGCACGATTCTAATCAAGTTATTTGTTGAGATCCTGAGATGTAGTGGTTCTCAATCTCTATACAGTAGAACCTCGATCATCCATCTGATGTCTGATATCTGATGTTCGAATTCTTTATCGTCTGAATACTTTCCACAAAGAATTAGTTTGCGTTAAACCAACCCATACGCTACACGATTTACTGCACACTTCAAAAAGGATTAAATTCACTGAAACTATGTAATTGTTGTATTATGCGAACAATCATGTTCCACTAATTAGCACGGATAATCGAAGTTCTACTGTATTTATGTTCTTGCATAACACGATGCAAAAATAATACAGATACGAACATGAGGAATAGCATAATCAATTTCTGCTCAATTCAGAAACAAGAAAGAGATTCAGAATAAAAACGATAGACGTTCGGTAATATTTTAAAATTCATTCTACCGAATGAACATCGGAAGATCGACAACATTTTGAAGGTTTCTAAATTTTTTTAACAATGAGGACAATGTATGAATTGGTCTCGCCAAACAAACCCAAATGATGCTTCCAGGGTATTATTTGAAAGATGTGCAACTCTGAGAGGGAAGTACTTCTCTGTACGTGGCAGAGAGACAATCAGGGTTCTCAGGGTTACATATATGGCGGCAATTCGTCGCGTGTTGACCCAGCAGACTTATGTGGCCATTATATACGAAAGGTGTTGGCGACTTTAGCAGGAGAAGTCAGTGGCAGAGCATCTTCACGGCGAATATATGGCTCGGATCTGTAATTTTTATCAGTGTTCGCATTCTTACTCCCTGACGTTTCTGCCAGCCGGCCTTTTTTTTACTTGTAGCCTCCTTACGTCGACCGCTATATAACTTCTCACTCGAGCGACCAGATTTAATAGCGAATCATAATAAGGGCCATTGCGAGTCAAGTTCCTGGCCACCTGCGAATCTGGTATCAAAGGATAGTAGAGAATTCGGTCAGAAGCTGACATGGACAGGGAATCCAATAATTCATTTAAATTTCAGATAGTAAATACTATGGATCCCCCTTGTAATTTTACATAGATCCGATAAAGCGATCAAAGATTCCTTTGTCTGTTCTACATTATTCCTAGACCACGGAAAATTTATAACATGTATCGTTACGATATTACAAATTATTATCACAAGTGTTCGCAGTACGGTCATCGAAGTGGGTCATATTCATTATGTCTTGATATTTAATCAGCATTGCGCATGGCGTGTTACGATAGTCCTTAATCTAGGAATACTCGAGAAAAGCTTAAATAGGTGATAACATACCGCCGATACGGGATAAAAATCTGGATAAGGCACTAAATAATATTATCCGATAAAATTTTTATATCGACGTTATCGTTTCACACGCAATTTCTGCAACGTCGTTACAGCGGCTTATCTAGGGGATAGATTCGCTATTTACGACAAGTAAAATGGGGCCCGGAAAGGAGGTATAAAGTTCGCCTAAATTAATGTTACCGTGATAACGTAATTATATTGTAGATACAAAACAATAACAGAAGCGATTGGCAATATTGTACATTTAACAAAAAGAAAAAAGATTATTAAAAGATCATTCCAATATTACGTGGAAATACAGATTATTTAATAAGTTTGTAAATGTAAAAAGAGTGCATCCCCTAAAATTTTGCATTTCGAAAGATATTTTATTTGGAAATATGAGGTTGGTATTTGTTGGGAAAACGATTGTGGGTTACTAAATGCTTCTAGCACATGAATATTTTATCTTTCAAACCGTAATCGAGACGCGTTTACCACAGCCTAATAATTAATAATTATTAAACATAGTAGCCGCGTGTTTTGTGCTATCTCGAGGCCTGGCTGAATATTCATCCGATTTCCCAAATGCATGGAATTTCAAGCGAACTTTCAAGGGAAGAACGTATCATCGCATGACGAACAATTATGTTTCCATCCTCTTGAATCTACAATAAAACGGATGCCATACCATGGTCCCTATCTCCGACACGCGTTACCGTAATGGCCGAAGAGCTTTTCGCGTGACCGAGACGATCTTTAGATCCGATTTCTAGATAGCGTCCGTATTATTAGGCTACCAAATTGACAAATCGACCGTGCTTGGACATTGAAAAAGACCATAAACAACTTCAAACAATTTTTACATTCTTTATCATTTTTCCTGATAGAAATTTGTTGAATTTGTCACGCAAAGACAGATTAGCGGTGATCGAATTGTAAATTGGTTACGGTTTTTGCCTAGTCGATCGAAAGATCGAAATGCTTGACATTTGTGAGCAAGTGTAAAACTACCCTTCGGATGACGTGTAGCGTTTCTGCAACTATCCGGCGCGGCGTGTTGAATCAGCATCCCCATTTGCTTTGTGCTAAAGAGGTTTACCGTTGCGCCGGTCTTCGCAACTATGTGTCCAATATCGCGATAATGCTTGCCGCGGTTGTTTGTACGTCCAGTAGCACGTGACGCGGCACGTGTGTAAAACCACACCATGGACTCATCGATGTGGACCGTGGCGAAGCGACGATAAAATCTGGAGCCGCGTATCTCCGGGATGGATCTTAATATCCGTTCTCGCGTCCCCATCCTAATTGGTTTATTTTAGACCTGCCAGGAGATTTGAATTATGGCCATTTAATGCTGGGGGGTGCAGCTTTCGAAGCCTCTTTCGCGGACTCCTCTCGCTCTCTCGTTCCCTCTTTTATTCCCTTGTTGATCGTTGTGTTCGCCCTCTTCCACCATCTGCCACAGCTCTTTTTCCTCTCCGCTGTCACTTATCCGTCAATTCTGTGCCTCCCTGGCCCGCCAGGCCTTTCTTCCTGTCATTGTATACCATTTTCAGCCGTCTTCCGCGCCCGCCTCGCTGCACCCTTCATCCTCTGGTTCGAAGCTTCGCCATAGCCATCGCAGCCAATTTCGACCGATAGACACACACGACAGCTGCAACGTTTATAGTGAGCTGCCGTGCATACCCTTAATATCCGCCGCAATCTGTAATTAAGCCTCCGCTACCCATTAGCCTCGCTACCCAGCCCAAGACACGCTGCCGCCTGCAAATCCCACCCCCTGGATTTTTTAACCCACCTCCGAAGCCCAGGAAGTTAGGGCCGAGTATCCTTCCTACGATCAGGGTGGTAACTTTTGCATAATGGTCACGGGCTTCTTTTCGACGGACTGTTACGGCCTTCTAATCCCTCTTTTGTCACGCACCCCTGAAAGGCTCGCTAACTCAAGTGTATGGGCTAACGTAGATTCGTTTTGTTTGAAGAATGGATACTTTGTCGGGAGTGTGTTGGAAGGGAAATGAAAACACACTTTAGAGATCCTTCTTGGAAAATGTAGCTTCTATTCTTCGTAACTAGACTGTGGACCTTTACGCATTTATACTATGCGAGAGGTAAGGGGGAGCGAACACGGTTGCCGTCGTTGACAGGACAATTTTAATACTATAAAAATCTACCACGATTTTGGATTTTTTATTTGACAATTATTGAAATTGTAAAGGTGTTCTCATGGGAATTTATTGAATACATTTTTTGACTCCAGTATATATTATAGTAAAAATCGCACAAAATATAAATAAATTTAATCTTGTTATCGCTATAATAAACACACATCAGTCACCTTTGATGGTCGGTAGGTTTAGTGTCAAGGAATCCTGGCGTCCCGATCTGGAGGGGTAGCTGACAAAAATGTCGGTGGCCAGATTTGAGTCGCAATTTGCATCCCCGCCACCGGTGGCGGTCGGCTTTCCAGGCGAAACTCTCGGTAATATCGTCGGGTAATACGACGGTGGCGGAAGGTGACAACAAAAAGCGCTAATAGTACATCAAAACTCGAGTCGCGGGCGCTTCGGGTTAAGCTGTCGGAGGAAAAATGAGGGTGGGGCGGCGGTCCTCGGGGGTGACCTGGTCGGAGAGGAGCGGGAAGAGACAGGAAAAAGCCAACATTAAGAGGCGCTGAGCTGGCGACACGGCAATCTCAGGAACTGGCAGGAAAAAATCCGAGCGCCGCCCGTTGGCGCGCTTCAAAAAAAGAACTGGCTAAAAGGTCGTTAAGGTTAATGCGCCGCGAGAAGACGAGGATGGCCTGAAAGAGCGGTGGCTCTCGGTTGTTCGCGGTTCATTTTCGGGGGTGGCTGACTCCAGACGAGGGTCTGCTGAACCATTGGAGGTGGCTCGACGAGCGCGCAGCTTTGATACGTAATTGGCTTAAAACTTAAAACGACGTAAGCGGTTAGCGGGAAAAATCGCCCCTGTGTTTGACCCATTGGTCACCGTTGCATCGATACGTTTTAAAACATTGGGACTGCGATAAAACAATTAGGACCATAAAGAATTGTGTGTTTCTCATACAAAATTCGCAACACGTATAATCGGAATACTCATGACATATTTAACGATCCATTTCATTTCCACATAGAAAATTTTTATCGATAATCGCACATATGCAGTTTCAATGAAATCTTACAATAGAAACTACTTTGAGATTTCTCGAACAAATTTCCTTTCAGAAACGTAGAATTTCATTCATAGGGGAAAGTAGATCCAAGAAACCAACGAACTATGCTAATACCAAAGACAAAAGAATGAAATAATGGAAGCTATACAATCGTCCTAAATAAAGATATGAAAAGAAAGAAACGGAACAAAGGACCGATCCTGAAGGAGACAGAGGCGATAAGGAAGAGGGAGAGAGATAGAGGATAACCTGGATAATCAGAAGAACAAACTGAAAAGGGTGCCATGAAATACTCTACGAAATAAAGAAGACAAGACCGAAACCATAAACTTATAAATATTTAAACCTAGTCTGAGAAAATCTAAAAAATTTCATTATAATAATTGCTGAGGTTGTGATCGAATAGCAAGGCATTGCAACGCTTTTTAATACGTCAGATAATAAACACGACGATAGAAATTGTCGGAAATGTGTCTTGGAATGAAGGACATTAATATAATTCTGTGAAATACCACAAGTTTCGTCTCGTTCGATCGAGTCTTTTCGCCAGGTGTGCGGAACAAACCGCAACCTTCCTCAGCATCCGAGAGGATCGTCGAGCCAAGGTCTCGTATCATGGTTTGTTACACCCCGTCCGATACGAGGCGTTGCACACGCGTTGAAAGAAACAATGGGCTCGCCGGAACGATCCCAGGAGACGCGTAGCTCGCGCGATGGTTTCCGGTCGGTCGGGACGATGCGATGGCGGCGTTAAGAGTTCCCAGCGTCGTGTTTCGTGACACTCTCTTGACTTTACGGTTGACTTGGGTTTTACGGCCAGTTAAGGTTCCACCGGGTTGGTCTCGGGAATTTTCGTTTCAAGGTTTCGATTGGCGAGCCAGGGAAAGAACCTAGAGCAAAGATGGAGAGAGAGAGAGAGAGCTTCAGATCCGTCTACAAGTGGGGCTACGCTCGGATGAGAGTCGCTCGGGTTTATGGAACTGTCAAAACTATCGATCGTGACTCCACCTGCCGAAGATGCTGGTTTAGCGACGGAGTTATTATCCGGAATCATCGGCTTTGGAAGTTGACGAAAATGCGGAAAAAAACGTGTGCTTAATGTTAATTTCTGCGGGAATAACGTAACGAATAACGTCGTCGTCCATCCATGAATTTAAAGGTGCGTAATTCGGTGAATAGAGAAGGCGTTAATACGCCCGACAAATTTCGTTATTACGTACCTACTCGGGGAAACGGAGACAGCGCGGAGAGAGCTAGGCATTTACATTGTATATAAAAAGAGAGAATCGTAGCCGAGGGCAAGGGACACGTTCCGCTCCTCCAGAGAAATCCTTAAAGCCGTTTAAGCCCTGCGGTGACGCCGGATCTCACGTAGCCACGGTGGAAGAGGGCGCGGAACGCCGGCGTCCAACGACGGATGAATGGAGCTTAACTCTGCGGCCGTGCGATTTGTACGCGTGTTCGTTTGCCGTCGATTTGAAAGGTTAATTCACTGATAATCGGCCATCGCCAGCTCCAACCTCTTTCACCCCTGCACCTTTCACCCCCCCTTTTTCGACCACCGTTAACGACTGCCAATATGTACGTCGAACAACCGAACTATTAATTAGCAAATTCGCGGGAAACTGCTAACACGCTCACCGAGTGGC
This sequence comes from Lasioglossum marginatum, assembly GCA_028455795.1. Taxonomy (NCBI): domain Eukaryota; kingdom Metazoa; phylum Arthropoda; class Insecta; order Hymenoptera; family Halictidae; genus Lasioglossum; species Lasioglossum marginatum. The sequence continues at coordinate 3,776,842 of CM052263.1, forward strand.
ACAACTGTTTCTCCATGTTCAAATGTTCATTTTTGCGATGATAGTTTGCATACTTCGTTTATACATTAACATTATTAGAAACGATTTCTCACCGACAAAAGCGTCGGAATAATTTCGTCGAGACGCAAAACACTCGGAAGAATTGCTCAAAATTTCATCCGACAAAGGAACGCGTTGCATGTACGAGCCTAATAATAAAATTAATGCCACCCCGTCGTCGCATAAAGTAGAAGGAATTCCAATTTCTGCGTTGCTCACAGACAAGGAAGCCGTACGATAAATTCGAAATTTTGTTTCGTGCCAGATAAATTTTAATCCTTGCCGGGGTCGTCGAGAGTAAAAGGCTCTCGCGCCTCTTCATAAGAAGATATTACAATATGTAAAGAGAGGGGGAGAGAGAGAGAGAGAGAGAGGTTGACGGGGGTGAATGCGGGATCATCCTATCCATACCGTCGCCATGATATATCATAAGTTCCATTATCCGAGAGCAGTGTTACATTATCGCGGCACGTTTCGGCTTAAAGGCATCCCTCAGGTGAAATGGCCGACGCCATTCTTGCGTTCTACGTTTCTGTGTACGACGCCGTGTAAATTGAATTTAACTGCTCGAAGGAAAGAGGACGTGTCTCGACTCTTTAACCACGCTTTTCCCCTCCCCCTTTCTGCACTGTACTTTCGAGGAGAGGACGAAGAGGTAATTATGTGACGTCTATTCGATACGCTAATGCGATCGCGATACGCTACGCCCCCGATGAAATTTTATTGAGGATTTTCCATCGGGAGATTTAGACGCCAGGATGAAAGTCTATACCGGGTGGAGTCTAACTTACCGCGCGATTAGGCGAGCGTGACCTCGGGAATATTGAGAACTGACTCTCGACACTAGAATTAATGTAACTCCACCTATCTTTCGATAAACACGTTGTATTTATTAAATCATTAAAATCATTGTCTGTTTATAAAGGTTGCGGTTTTCTTCGACCTCGTTTAATATAATACTAAGATAATTTGTATTTTATTTTTAGTCGAACGATTTCTGCAAGTAGTAAAATGATTATTTTTCGATAAAGTGCTTTATGGAAGTTCGTGTTCGTCGAACGTAATTATTAAACATAAATAGTAGAAGAAAACGAGCCGTTTCCATTCGATCCACCCGTTATAATAACAGCTATGTGGATATTAAACGTATTCAGAATGTTTTCGCCGTCGAGGGGGGTGGGTCTCGGTGCAGTGACTTTGCATTAGAGGTTTTCCAATATGGAACCAATCCTCCTGACTTCTGACCCCTAACCCCTGTCTCGTTCATCCCCCCGACCTTACCAGCGACCAACATCGACCTCCCTATCCACATCGTCCTCACGTTATACCGCGCGATGTTATCCGCTGGGTATTATGAGTTTAGAAATATCATAATATCGGCGACGTGTTTCTGCGATATTGAATTTTGAACAGGGCGTCTCATCCGGCGAAAAATCGTGGAATTTCGTAGCCGTGCGCGTGGACTTTCCCGTACAAAATTGAACGAAACGAACGTATCAAAATAAACTGCTCTAAGAATCGATATGTACTTTAAACCATAAATTTTCGAAGATGCCTAATGAAAATGACGATATTAATAAATTGGTCAATTTACAACGATGTTTTATCCGATCGATTGTATGGTGTTCATTTTTATATTCGGACAGAAACTAAGTGTTTTGTAAACGTAGAAGTTTCACATCTAAAAATGGAAAAAAAATTCGAGCAACCTGCAAGACGACCAGATACGTTTAAGGACAAATCGCAGACCAACGTTACACGATCGCAACATCGGATCCGCAATAATTCGCGTCGCAACTGCACCGAGACCTCGCAACCCTCGGTATTCTTCGACCCCTACGTAGTCCGCCGGAGGCTTAATAGCTTCCTTGATTGCGTACTTCCCTTCTCCGCGCTTTGATAGACCGCCATTAAAAAGCTCGCGAGGAATATTCTTCCGATAAGACCGATTAGACAGCTCGTTCAATAGAAACGTTGTTCCCTTGAATGGCATGCGAACCAGGACCGAGAAAGATGGAGCGGGGAACCGAAAATGGAACGAACGGCACGAGCGAAAGACTGAGAAATAAACGGAAAGAACAGATAACGGAATGACAGAGAAGGAGAAAGTGAGAGAGAGAGAAACGTGGATACGGGAGACGTGAAACGGAATGGCTGAGGGGCTGTGCAAGGGGATGGTGGGGTAAAAGAACGAACGCGGCCGAGCACACCGTGAGATTCTCAGATAAAATATCCAATTTAAAGTTTCATCGTAATTTTACGATTCTTGGAAGTAAATTAATAGTATTATCTGCCGGGCTACCTCCCGCGCAGCCCGTTCCTTCTTACACCCCCCTCCCTCCCCTAAGGTCTGCCTCTCCGTCATCTTCGTTTCCGTGCGACTCGAACCTCTGAAACCCCCTCTTTTGGTTGAAACTCCGTGCAAAAGGAACTTCGAAAATAAGCAGCCTATTACTCATTATCCGGCAAGCTTATCGGGGGAACCCGGAGTTCCGGGGGACGATCTTTCTGTTGGCCAGGAAGTTCGAGTTTTCGGAAGCGGAAAGGCCTCGAGACTTTTAAAGCGGCCCGCCGACACCGAGCCATACCTTACGAGCTACCCGTTCCCGAGATGATCTATGTATTTGTTGTTGGCAAATTGAAAGGAGTTTGCGCGACCCTTGTCTTGTTTCCCCGAATGGAACTCGCGATTTTTCTCCACGGATTTATGGTCGCGAAGAAACTCGCGTTAATGGTCCGCCGGGATTATCTTCGATGCTTAATGGTTATCCTCATCCTCGGTGATTCGTTGTGCGTTTACGATTGTTAACCCCTTGCCCTGCGACTTACATATTTTACGGTTGCAGCCATCCATCCGTGTAAAAGCCATCCGACGATTTCCATCTTCTACACGGCGATTCTTCCTAGCAGAACGAAATGATCGTGCCACGAAGTTCGTGAGAGGATGTGGATGTCGTGCAAGTAGAAAGACTCGTTATGTAGTCGGAGCTCCCCTCCAAAGGCTAGGCTATCCCGAGTTAGGACTGGGTTAGGCGAGCTCTGTGACTCGCAGAAACCGAGGTCAGACATCATCCAACTCCGTCGGTAACAACAGCAACAGTGGCGCGTTCGTGGTTACCTTGGGCTCGTTGTCATCCAATGGCAGTTCGTCGAACTTCCTCCGCGGAAAAGGAAGTTTGGCCACTTTCAGCCAACCGACGCTGAACTTCAGGGTTCGAGGGAACCAGGGGGAAAGGGGTTATCAGTTGCATCGGTCAAGTCTCGCCGGGCAAATCAACGTTCCCACGATCCTTCAAGGACGATTACCGGGAGAGTCCTGTTTGCTATCGCTTCGATGTGTCCAGGAGCCGGCGGATTTGTTGGACGAAAGCCAGATATTCTCCTACCTACAGTCATATCACCCATTCCTCCCCGCCCATCGCCCTCCACCTGTAAGTCAGCTAAATCTGATTGAACTTCATGAATGATTCAGTTTGTTTTTCTAACGTGACGAGAAACGGCGCGACGCCGCGCCGCGCCGGGATTTTCGTTTAATGAGCGCCACGCGGATACACAATCTTTATTTTTACCGTGTTGCATATGCATTTGTGTAGATCGAGGCTTTGACGATCCTTGAAAATCTACGTGCGGTGTTGGGCTTGAATAACATTTTATTCGGAACGGAATAACGAATGTATCATTAATATTCGGTTAAAATACGGGCAAAATGATTTTCATTTACTATGTTTATTTATATCGGTCCTTGGGGAAATTCTAGGGAAACGTACGTGTATACTCATTTTTATCACGAACGCATAAAATTCGCTGTCTATAGATCGTACGTGAAACATTTACAAAAAAGATCAATTAGGCAGGCAAGCAAGGTGTTGAAAAACGCGAGTAGACGCAAAGGAAGATTGGTAGAGCAGCATCGGTAATTCATCCGGGCTTATTGTGCTCGTGGCAAACAACTGGTTCGCACTCCGTAAATTCCGCGATCGCAAGCAGTGCTGAATAACACGTCCGGGAGTGTGCTTGCAACGTGAACAGTTTTTCCAGCGCGGAGGATCCACGAATTCTTCGGCTCGGAGGTTTTCAGAGGGGTGAGTGTGCGCCGTTGTGTACAAAATACACGAAGAAACCGGTGGGGGGTGCCGCGACACGACTAAAGAGGGTTGAAGCAACGGGGAATCGGGGGTGGGAAAGACATCGTGTACGGGGGTGGGCCGGGTTAGATAGGTATTTTACGTTTGAGGGGTCGGTAAGCTCCTGATGTATTACTGGCTGAGCTTGCGGAGTCAGCGCTGCCGGTCCAACAAACTGGACAATCCGATTTTTTCCAACTCTCTCTCTCTCACTCGCGCGCGCCCGTTCTGCCCTTCTATCGTCTGTCCACCGGGAAACCGGCGAACGGAGGAAAGAAGGAAAATTCTGGCCGGAATGGGGACGGAATAGAACGGAACGCTCATGACACCGTGCAAACGCACCCTCTCCTTCGCTCCTAGGCATGATACAAATTGTAATCCGACGCGATTGGATTTCGAAATTAACGCAGCCGCGGCGCGGCGACTGTCTTCCTCGAAATTGGGTCATCTCGAATTTCGTGCTGTTAACATTAATTTCTAAATTGATTTGGTTTAAGGAGCCTGCTGAACCTGTACGGCACCTATTGCTGACTCGACAAATTTTATCAACTTTCTATTGCCGCGCGCGACAGTCGAGCCTGTGGAGTATGTATATTATACAAGCACAAACAATTTTATCGAGCATTTAGTTTTGTGTGTTTGTACAACGATTGCATCGCGAGCGACTCGGTTAAGGCGTGATAACGAGTTCGGGTTCGCAAACAATTCCCCGGACAGTTGCAATTGAAACGTCTTACGACGAGAGGAAAAATAAGAGTACTCGCGTGAGTAATCCGGTGAAATCCGCTTTACACATGAATTATGAAAATATGCGACGAAACTTACAGAACTTTAATCTTCTGGAATCTGACTCCTTCTAAGTCAATTAACATAATTAACTGCAAAGCCTGACAGAAGCAAACCTGGCCAACGTTTGCTCCAACATCCGCTAAATTGTAGATTACATCGTTACCCTTTCTTCCCATTGCTTTCCATATCTCGAAGGGCACGGTATCCAGCAGACAGAAGCGCCTCCATATCGTTATTGTTGTAATAAGCTCGCAGTACAACACCCGGGCAAGCTTTTAATCAGCTTACTCGCCTAATGGCATTCGGAAAGCTTCGCTCGCAGAACGGAAAACAGAATAACGCGCGCGGCGCGAAAAGAGTGCTCGATCGAAAGTCAAATGAGGCGGACACGATCGGACACCGATCAAGGATGATCGATTACAAGGTAGCTATCCGATTAGCGAGAACGCCTTTAGCTCTCGCGATCGACACTCATTACCGCGCGGTACAATTTTCTCTGCTGCATCATCGAGACACGTCTAATTATCTTCATCAAGAGGCGGTGCTCGTCGCTAAAATCAAACTGGGACGGGAGAGTGGCGCGCTTCCGGGTACCGGGATCCGGATGCATCCCTCGATACTGCACATCTGCGCCAAATACGGCTTACTTATTTCGCAAATTGACGTGTACACAGAAACGCATGCGGATACCGGCTGTTCCAGCGGTTCCCATCGCTAGGATCCTGTAGTTGATTTGGTAAAACTCTACTCTTTTTCTTCGCTGAGAACATTTACCGTGGATCGTCAAATTTTTCACCTTCGGGCGACGGATCGTTCTTATAACTAAACAGCGATATATGTATCTCCTTCGTAAACTATTAAAAGAATCGAGCAGGAGAATTCATGGATTTTATCCGATCCACTCCGTCCGATTGTTTTTTCTCAAATATTTAAAGTACGATATCCGAGTCTCCTTCATAGTCGAGTTCCGCAGGTATATCGCGTGTCTAGCCCGTCGGAACTCGGCTCGGCAGAAGTTTGGGAACCGCTGTCTCATTCGGCTTCCCCATCTTGTTATCTTTAAGCTTCCCGCTTTCTCTAGCTGCTCGTGCTTTCTTTCATTTCGTTGCGGACTGATAAATTCCGTCTTTCTCGCGCTCTGCCTCGAACACTCTCTCGCCCTTGCTATTCAACTTTTTTGTCTTCTTGTTTCGTGCCATTCTCTCTTTAGAGATATCCTCTTTCCGTTATTTTTTCGACTTACCAGACGCAAAGACGCGCATAAACAGGATCGCTGTCTCTTCCGCGACCTCCTCCGTTCGCCTTCCTGTTTCGCGTCTCTTCGCTCGTGCTCGCTCGTGCACGCTTGTGCGTGGCTTTTGCACGCCCTCCCACCCCCCTCCGCAATAACACGGAGAGCGTGCAAATCGCGCGGTCCCATTTTTCCGTTTTTCCTGTTTCGAGCGTCGCGATGTTTTATTCATTACCGCCGCCATTTTGGAGGTATTCGGATTTGTTTCTTTCGCGTGTATGTTGTCTCTCGCGAAATTTCCTTTTCGATTTTTGGCGATTTTGTTTTTTCGGGTCTGAATCGGTTGCCGGGATTCCTTTTTGCCCGCAGTTTTCAATTTTTCAACGCTTTATCACTGGAACCGCGCGCGGCAGCTTCCTCTCTCCACGGGCTTGCTCACGTTCGCTCGAGTTTCTTTCAGTCATATCTCGTTATTCTTCTGGCCGCTTCTTTCCCGTGTTATTTTCTTTAAATCCCGCGTTTCAGATTTCCCCCTGAAATCTTCTTATAACGCCACTCGGTACGTTCTCTTTTCAGGACGTCTCCGCGAAAATACACTCGTCTCCGTTCTCTGTTTCTCCCTTCCTCAACATTCCCTGCCCCTTGTCGCCTACACGCCTAGCTTTTATTACGTTAACAGCACTTTTCTTCCCGTCACGTCCAATCCTCCTTTTTCCCCGTAACTAAATACTCGTCTAATTACAGTAAGCTCCCCGCGGCCGCGAGCCAGATAATTCTACTTTTTCAAATTTTCATTTAAAATGTTCGCCCGTGCCACGGGTGTCTACATCGGAACGCTTTCACATTAAATGTTTCCGTCATCTCTACCACTTTGGCAGCCGTTCTCGTTCTGCAATTTGTACTTGTCACATTTAACGCTTAACGAGTCGGGGACGTTCTATTTATTTTGGTTGCTTCATCGAAACCGCACTCGAGAACTACACAAGATTCTTGCTAAATCGCTGTCATTCGAACAACCAATAAAGCGATGAAACAATGAACGATATGAATGATAATATCAATGAATGATAATAGACCATTTTCACCTTGTTCGTCTTCAGATAGTAATAGAGAGAATCCTCCCGAAATCTCGCCGCGTCCCATTCACTTTCCCCCGTTTCTTTTCCCTTTTCCCGGCATTCCACCCTCCGCAGCCCCCAGTCACGCTCGTTCCGCATTTCCGCGGCGGCATAGAAACCGGAGAGCGACGAGGGGTTGGAAAAGAATATTAAAGGAAACGTCAGGATATGCGCTTTCATATTTCGACGGCGTCTCGCACGCGACAGCCAGGGTGCATGTATGCACGCGGCCTGGCGGTAAGAACCGGCCCGGGTGGCACGCCGCCGGGATGGGGGGGCGGGGGTGGATGTTCGTTCCTGAAAGGGAATGTCGCGAATTCGTATTAGAGGATACGCGAGTGCGGCTGTGCGCGCAGAATAAGTTCAAAGACCGCCGTCGGAGCCGGGCATCCCCTTTTCGCTACCCCGCGAGGCTTCTGCACGCTCAAACTGAAATCGAAACGAACGACGATCTGCACCGAGCCTCGGAATTTTTTCTCCTCGCGTCGCGCCGCCAGAATCGTATCCGACGTCTGCCGAAATGATTTTTTAGCGAGAATTTCGCGAAACACGTAGTCCATGCCGACGCTCGTCCTGGAAGCCGAAGAGACGCGCCCCTGTACGCATAATTTACCAATGGTAGTGTTACTACTTATCAGAGTGTGCTTAGAAATCTACATATAGATTTTCAAATTTTAGTTTGTTGGCTCTTTGTCTTTAATTTATTTTTTGGGGTTAAGAAATTATTCGATCGAACTACGCTTGGAAGATTAATTTACTAGCGGAGTCGTTACCACCCTGCAGAGGGTGCTGAAGAAATCTTTTAATTAGTTTGATTACACTTGATACATGTATCTCTACCCTCAGTTTTATACGGTTTAGAGTTAGACAAGTCGAAACACCGTTATCCCTGCGGGTTAATCAAGATCGACCAGTGACACGGAGCGTTTCGGATTAACTACCCGCGTAATCATTCCGTTCATGTCCGTTTTGTGTGTTATCGTGATGGCGTTTTGCTCGAACCTGTCAAATAAATCTCTCGTTTGTAGAGATCCGCGAATAGTTTTTCGTGTAAAGCCTGGAGACGAGGTTCAAGATAAGAAGTTCAAAGATCAATTTTAAGAGACGACGCCACTTTCGGCCGGGAGCTAATCGGATTAAAAGTTTCGTCGTCGAATCGTTGATTACTGGCAAGAAATGAATTACAAACGGCGGGCATGCCAGGTGCTTTCCGGGTGTCCAATTAAGGGTATCTGTGCCAGTTACACGGTCATACTTTGTTTGTTACTTGCGATGCCGATAAACAAATATAAACGTGTCGATATACACTTTACAATCCTACAAAATACATCGAAATTGCTTTCGATTAAATGTTTCTCATCTACGTTAATCTAATTAAAAATTTGTCCAATGTCCACTTTACTTAGCAACATTTTCTCACCGACTCACAGTGTCACGAACCATGGACAAAAATCGAATAGTCACTACTTCATATCGATTCAAAACTATGTTCATACTATGTCAAAATGTCCAAATAAATCGTTTTTTGAAAAAACAATTCAGAAAATTCAATAGGAAATTAATTACAAGCGAATTTATAAGCGAATATTAGGAACATCAAATAGTACATCAGTTCATAGCGTAACTTGTTTAAGTGATATAATAGCTAATACCCATTCTCTTGAAAAGGATCCATATCCGGATCGAAACGTTGAGAATAATTTAAAAATTTGCAAAATTGCTTGTTAGTCAAAATTAGATCGAACCTATGCGCCGAAATCATTAAAAAGTTTATTCAGTAATTTACGATCGACAAAGAAGAATTTCTAACTTGTTTACGTTATGTTATGAACAAAAGACGTTCGTAAGGAATAATCTTTTTAGAAAATGATAGCTAAGGGCTGGCTAATTGTAATTCATCCTCAAAAATTTTTTAATACTTATATATATGCAGTGTAATAATTAACCTGAAATAAAACCATCCAGTTTTATTGGTTTCCCTAATTTTTAGAAGAGGACAAAAAAAAAGTTGTTCAAAATATCCTGAGATTTTGTTTGCGTCGTATTAGTGAGATAGTGTATTTTGATATTATATAAGTTTTAATTGCAATCGCTTGCAATGAACAGAGTTATTTAACAAAATATGTAGCAAGAATCGGTCAGCAGCCGAGTACGCGGATATCCATTTGTAGAAATATGAAATTTGACTACGGTTATTGGATAAATAAAAGAATTTTGATATTACAAAAGGTATAGATACGATTAAATGAATAAAAATTAATCATTGACAATTATTGACAAGAAGGTAATAAACTCTCCGATCTCGCTGATTTTTTAATATGTTGTCCAGGTCATCACCCCGAATAATGTTGTAAATGTTTTACTTGGCGGTAGTTGGTTACAAAAAAAGTTATTAATAAAAAAGGTATATTTCTAGTATACTTATATATTAATAATAATACTTACAAATTGTACTCGTAAGCTTTGATTAAGTATGATTACACATTTGTTTATAAAAGCGAAGTATGATTGAAGAATATTTAGATCAGAGCGAACAGTCCTATTTTTAGTTAGTTGCGGCAGGCATAGCAGAAAAAGCGTGTATGTGTGTCGAGATGGCGAATGTTATAAGAGTTTAAAACGAAGTTTCAGTTTCGGAAGAACTGAATTGAGAATTCATCTACTGAAAACCAGCAATAAAACAAAATTTTGTTTATAAATATAGTTTTTCAATGTTTAAATAAATGACAATATTTATGAAAATATCATATTGAGATTGCTTTCAATATATATAAAAAAAACCCACTTTGTCTCATGTCTCTATCATAAGCAGAACAAAAGTTATAGATTTTTGTCCAAAAAACAGGCATTTCGTGACACTGTGCGACTGACGTGGTTTATAATTAGACTGCGGATTTTATGCATTTATGGCAAAAATGGGCACGTACAATTTAAAGCAGTGGACATGTTAAAAATATTTAAGGACATCAATGTATTAGTTTCAGCTTAATAGGAAAATTAAAAGAAGAATATAATTTTTATTTGACTCCTGTGTCCTGCAATCAATTCGAACATTTTTCATTTTGCATAAAGATCCGCAGTCTATTTATAATATATGATTTTGAAATGGTGGCGGTAAATTTAAATCTAGAAGCGCTTCTCGAGCGAGCATAATTCGTTTCAACGAACCGATTAGGTTACCGCTCCCATGTTTTCTCGGGCCGGAACGTGTCTCGCCTCGAACAGTTATCCAAAATTCCACGGTTTCCGCTTAGGGCGGAACTGTTTGCAAAGACACCGGATATAAAGTCGGCGCGGCGTTTCGCGTCTCTCGCCGCGCCGTGTCGCATCTGCATCCTCCGCTTCATCTCGCGTCGTCTTTCAGCCTGCCGCGTCTTTTTGTTTGCCCTTTATTTGACAGTTGACACGCGACGTGCGTAATGGAATAACGACCCCGCCGAAATGGAAGTGGCGCGACGATCTTGATTCCCTGACGGAAGACAAACTTCAATCAATGCCGTCGAAGACGAGAGGCCCCCATTGATTTTCCCGTTAGCCGGCGACCGGGAGCACTCTTCCCCTGAGACAGCGGAAATATCAATCGCTATTCCCTCGATCTACTCCCACGATTTTCCAAACACATAGATCCTTACCGTATTCTGCAACTGGTACAGTTCAAACAAACTTTGTTCCGCGTTCTTATCGCTCGATCTAGTTCTGAAAAAATCTACTGGCCGTCTTGGATTTGATGATAGTTGCGCTAGTATTTTTTGAATACTGTGGGATAATCCGTACCTTTTCTTTTTTCTTTTTTAAATATTTTATAGAGATGGGAAAAATGCATTTACGCACTAATCCCCGGCAATAACCCGGAGAGTGTGGGACTCAGGGTCACAGACGGTCGATGCCAAAACCCACTACCCACTAAAAAAAATCCATCTGTGGGGACTTGCAATCCGCTCAAGTCCGGCTCGATGTAAAAATGCACGCAGGGTCCTACTGTGCGCATTTACTTCTGCGTAGCATTCTTGACGCATCATCCACCGAGAAAAATACCGCCACGCAAGGAGACAATCCGTACCTGGTCTTGTGGCTGTCGATGGCGACCAACGCGTTAATAGAAAGAACTGGATTGTCTGGACGAAGATAAGCCGGCAACCGAGCGATTCCGGCCCTTTCCCGAGAACAACAGGCTAGAAAACGGGAGACACGAGCTCGTCGCGGGCGGTTGCAAAAATCACGTGGCACGTGCCGATTTTCATGGAGGTGTCAGCCGGCGTGACACGTGATTCCTCGTCTCCTAGCCGATCTTGGAAAACGCCCCGCGTTTAACCCACCGAAAGATATTTCCTTCGACCTCCTTTCCTACGTGGATGTCTTCCCAAAGAGACTAGACACCGGGCGACGCAACGCGCCGTCAGAGAGAAATCGGCTTCCGGGAAAAGGCGATTGGGAACAATCGTTTTCGATACGTTTTCTCCCTCCCTCTCTCTCTCTTTCCCTCTCCCTCTCTTTTTCCTATGGCGAGAATTAAAATTCTATTCCTTCCTTAAAATTCACAGCGCGGCGAATCCTTCGTCCCTTCGGACCTCTCGATTTCTTCTTTCGGCTTCCACGCTTTTAGCGAAACCGACGAAATTGTCTAAAACGTTGCCCGCCTTTTCCTCGAACGAAAACCAATTAATCTTGTAATTTTAGTTCCGGAAACGCCTTGTACAGTTTACTTTAAGATTTAAGGTTTGCGGCGGGAATTAACAGGGAATTAGGGCGAATTTATGGGCACTGAGCGCGCCGGCCATTTAATTATGCTTTAAGTCTGTTTAGCTCCGATGCTGCAACGATCGTTAGACACTCGTTGGAAATTCTTTCCCGAACGATGCGAAATAATTATTATTTGTACATGGAATTTGTTCGATAGATACTAGAATACATCGTTTGAAAAACGATTTCGATACCTGTTACACTCGGAACGGCGTCGCCCGGTGTTGGATCGCGGGGACAGGCAGCGCGTCTCGCTAAAAGGCTTTTTAAATAAACCGATTACCATTCGCACCGTTCTAATTACAAACGAAGTTCCGGCGCGGCGTAACAACGAAAACGCACATCGTTCCGCGCGTCGCATGCAATGCGACAGCCGTTCGCGAGAGAACCGGGCGCGGGCACCGACGTCGCGACGCACGCCATCCGCTGGCCATTAAATCAGAAGCCATTAAACCGAACAACGTTACACCGAGCCGCGACGCTGTTACCTCGACACGAACACCCGCAATCTTTGCCTTTTTACCTCCGCTTCTTCGCTCCCGGACTTTGCGAAGGTGTGAACTCCCATGGTCGACGGCGACGATGTTCATTGGACGGTCGTCAGCCCGGCCGTGCATTATCATCGGCTTTCATCGGCTTTTATCGGCGTTCGTGTAATGACATTTAACAGCGTCGTGTTATTTGGTAACATTATTTTACCATTTGCGCACCCGATTCCGCGGGCTAACACGGAATTCCAGTGCGCAGCATTTTTAACTGTTAGCTACGCGCGCAAACAGCTAATTTTAATTTTAAAGTCTGCTAAGAAGTTGTTGAAGTAAAACAGTTCTGAAATGAAAACTCAGGATCCAAGAATGCTGTTACAATGTAACAAATAGTGTATGGTGGTGTGCTTCACCTCAAAGTGACGATCGGCGGGCGAAAAGACAATCGGTGATCGAAATGTTTAGCTGCAATTTATCAAGTCAGTGCTAGATGTAATGCTTGCATTGCTGCAAGAGGGCAACATTTTGAACAATATCTACATTAAATAGATGATAACGTAAATAAATAAGTACAAAAATGAAAACTTGTTCTGTTTCTTTTTTTGCGATTTTCTCCAAAACGAAGCAAAAACGAGCAAATCTCTAAAAGACTTCTTGTCTTAGTTTTTCGGTCCCCAACACGCTCCTGAAGTTTTGCTATTTAAATTCGGGACATCCTGTATATTCAGGTACATGAGAAAAAAGTTTTAGTCATTTTGAACGAACTAAAAATTTTGACTTTTGGCGCGCTAAACTGGCCAAATACCCCACTCTGCGACGATCGAGACGCGAGACGCGAGTTCAGTTCGACGGAAGAGTCGGTATAGGTAGGACATACCTGGTACAGTATTCTATTAGCCGTTTTATAATAAAGTTTTGACAGTTACCTATTTCACTAGACTGTTTGATTCCACTTCAATCATATTCTTTAACAGAAGTTAATGTTGATGGGTATATTCAGGATTTTTGTTGGTGTGGTTACAGTATCGCTAAATTAATCATTCAGGGATGATGTCTGTGTACCATATTGACTCTTGAACACTTTTTCTATCGAATGTCTAAATTGTTCTTTGGATATTACTAGGTACTTATTTTTGTATTATTTATATAGTTTTGACGATTTCCATAGTTAGAATTAAGCGGCAGAAATGATAATGGTTGTTATGTAATGGTAGCAACAATGAAGATTACCGGGCGAAGCGAACAAAAGGTTTAATGCGGCAAACGCGTGTAAATTGTAAAGCAATTACAGGTTTCAGGCGTAATACATGATAAAAGGGAATAATTCGCGTTCGTTGCGGGCCGATAAAGATCTTTGCATGATGGCTGGTAATGAAAAGTAGTATGTCTGGATATTCACTTACTCAAGAAGGAAGGCATGGACCGAACCGAAGGAGGTGGCAAGATGCAGGAGAGAGAGAGAGAGAGAGAAGGAAAGTCGATCAGGTAGAAAAACCTGAGGGCGTAGAACAAAGACAGCGTCAGTGACAGAGTAAGTATCGGAATATAAAGGGATACAAAGGTCTGCATGGGGGTGTGCAGAGGGTGCAGGGGGTTTAGTATCTACCTTTCGAGCTATCGGTGTTAAAGGTATTTGCCGTGGGGTACAGAGGCATCATTAGAATCTACCCCCGGGTACCCTGGTGGCTCTTTGTGTCTTCTTCTTCTCGGGCTCCTTCTGAAAATCCCGCAGATCGGCTTTCCACTTTACTCCCCGTGCACCTTCCTCCCCTCGCGGGGATGAATGGCGTCTTTATCAATGCTTTGAAATCTCGATGTGGCAATGGATAAGACCGGTGCCCGTTCGGAAGAGGAGGTTGGGGGATGTCGAGCAGGCTCTCTCTCGAGGAAGGGGTGCGAAATACAGGGGGTGGGAATCGGTCGGGTGACGAAAGCGTGGCGAAGTGGGGGAGGGGGGTGCGAGATCTAGCTGGCGCGTCTCGAGAAACGGAATTAGATTTGTTAAGACCCCAGACGCCGGCGTGCCACGGGAAATTCACCGGGAGACGCTGAAAGACGCGGGACACTGGCGAAACCGGGGCTGATGGCGAAATGGGGGTCGCAAACCGGGTTGCGAAAGGGGGTTGCTGTCGCGCACCTGCATCCACCCTGCGAATAATAATGTCGCCGGCCGTCCACTCTGGCTCGCGATTTGGTTAATGTATTCGTAACGAGTCGCCCGTTCGCGATCCTGGATACCCTTTTGTGAGAAGGAGGTCGCCGATTGTTATGCGAACGGGCAACCTCGCGATAATTATCGATCGATAGACAGGGGAACGAGCGCGCTAGCTCACGTTCAAATGGAAATCGGGATTTCTTTCGGTGGGAGAAAAGCAACCGTGTCGTTGTTTTAATCGAGGGGATCCCTGGTGTCTTAACTGGGGAACGAGCTTCCGAAAGGAGGGTTCTTGTTAGTAATTAGCAGATGCGTAGGTGTTCATGCAAATTTTGCATCTTCTTGGACGATCACTCGGAATCGGGAGAGACCGAACTCTTTTGTTCATACGCAGGAACACGCGTATATTTCGAGCATGCGTTTAACGTTTCGGGGCTGTACAGGGTGTGCCGGAAATCGTAGTACAGTCGGGCAGGGGGTGATTCTACATAAAAGGGTAAGAAAAAAATTCGGTATCTTTTTTTATCCGAAGCTTCATTTTTGAGAAAATCGAGGTTGAAAATGCAGCGAACACACGTGCTATTGCATAGGAATCGTCTGACGCGTCTAACCATGATCAACCAATTCTACTTGGCGGAACTTTAAACTCGATTTTCTCGAAAACAATGTGTCAAACGAAAAAATGTTATTTCTTTTTTCCGATTTATTTTTGCATTTAGAATCACCCCTTGCCCGGTTGTACTACTATTTCCGGCCCACCCGGTATTAAAGAGACTAAGAAGGAAGGTACTTTAGCGAAAGTGTTCGCGTTATTACCAGCCGACAATCTATGAGTAAATGAATAGAGAGAAAGGGGATGGAAAAAGCAAAAGTTTTAGTGGTTCTTGCGAAGGATATTGTGGCTTGAATGAACTTTTAAAATTTTGAGGATTCTGTACGAGAAAGTTTAATCTACCAGTTTGCCTTGGACTTTAAACACTGCTTCTAATGTATTAAATGTTTTAATTATACTTACGTAGTTACGCAGGCTATCTACTAAAGGTAAAGGGAATTCAAACTAAATAATTGGAACGCCTAATTTTAACCAATAATTGTATTTTCTTCCCGATAAGATGCGCACGAATTTTCTATTTAATACTAGAACTACTAGATCAGTTAAAATGGTTCCAAATTTTTCATCTCGCTATTACTGAAATTATTAAGTTTCGTGGGGAACTCTTGAACAAGTGTCTTCGTACAAGCACACGTCATATCGAAACTTGTAGGAAATCTGCGTTCCACCACGCCATTTTTCTAAGGGAATTCTCGCGAGTCGCTCTTACCGGTGGATGCTCCCAGTATTAAATCTGCAGGAGGCTACTTTCAATTAGTATCTCCATCAGCAACGAGCAGTAAAATACAGTAATGGGATTCAGAGTGTACTCAGTGTAGATTACGTTGAGCAAGAAAGAAAAGACCGGACGTGCAAAACGAAAGAAACGGCGAAGGGAATTGCGTATTAGGATAGCGTGATTGATAGGCTGATTAGCGGACCGTACAAGAAACTACGATGAGTAAAAAGAAAGAGAGAGAGAGAGAGAGAGTGTGTGTAAGAAAGATCCAGCGTGACTGCACTGCAGCGTAGTCGAAGCAAAGAAATTGAGCTCGCACTGCCCGCAGCAAAAGACGAAGGCGCGCCTTTTGCAAAAGAATTACAACACCGGTTGAGGATTAAGCTTTTGATGATAACGAGCGATAACATTAAACCGTGTGTTTCGTCCGGAGAAGGGCTTCTTTTTTCGAGCTGCGCACAGGCTCGGCTCTTCCGTGGCCGCGTTGCACAAGCTAAATTATTCGTGGGATATAACGAGTGCATACATTTTCCAAGACAACGCTTTCCGTTTCCACAAAGTGCTAATTAAAGGTGCAGGCGGGTTCTGCGTGTACGCGAAGGAGCACGCGGCCAGCGTTTTTACGTCTTCATTTCGCCGTGAATTCACTTTGGAAACCGCCTGTGCTGCAATTCTTCTCTCTCTCTCTCTCCTCTTCCTCTCTTTCTCTCCTCCTCTCCCACAGACTTTCGTACATCCTATTCCTGGAACGCGAGCCCCGAAAAAACGATAACAAGTTTACGCGGTCGCGTTTGTTTATTTCCGCTGCAATTAACGGGGTGCATTGAAACTTCAAACAATCGATTACTTTTTATTATCGTTTTTTTTGGGGGGAGTCTCAATTTTTGCACAACACTTTACCCTATATTCAAGCAGCATGTGTTAATTTTTTCATTAAAAAATGGTATGTATATAGAATATAGAATGTATAAACATTTCTGTACAAAAATAAAACGCAAATAATAATGTTCCAAAATGTTTAATGAATCGTGGAATCTCTGTTAAGAGAATAAATTCACGAACAATTTAGTTGTTTATCGTCCCCAGCCCCTTTCTCTCTCGGATCACAATTGCCTGAAATTCTCGCGATGACTGCTAACACGTATCTGTTCGTTGTTCGCGTAGTTGCGCGTTAAGTGCCTGGGGATGTTGTTCCCTTTGTAATGCCTTGCGAAGAGTCTGGTGCCGGAACGACTGTAGTGACTTCCGGTTACAGAGGTCCTCGCGCAGGATCCAGGATATTCGAGTGCGCGCGAGTTTTTGGTAATGCCTGTCTCGATTAAGCCGGCTCGAGCGTTAAACGAGGACAGTAGAACTGTGCGAGGACTCGAATGTCGCATTATTTTAAGAGAGTAACAAAAATTGGAACTTTTGAAGCTCGATGAACTCTAGAATACAATTGTTTTTTTAGTGTGCAACTATTTTTGAGAAACGTATACGGGTTGAAAGTAGAAAACATAATTAAAATCGGGCAGGTCTTGATTGCAATACGATACGCAACAAAAGCAAAATGCCGAAGAATATTATAGTCTCCTTTTTTCGGAGACTATCGGTAGGTGGGAGACAATAGATTGTAGAACGTAAGTGGTGGAAGGAAAAGAAAGAATCCCCTGAAGGAAAAAGTGGTGGGGGATACGTCTACCGTAATTAGTCGAAGCTGCACCGGAGAATCCATCATTTTTTATCTGACAAGTGACGAAGCCTAGAGGAAGGGAACGGCGAGCAAGCGCAACGGGAATTAATGGAGCGCGCAGGGGGTGCAGACGTCTGTTCGCTCTACGACAAACATGACAGTGACCGAAATCAAACAAGGCACGATCGTCGTATTCGATCAGCTGTCAACGGTTACGCCACGAGGGAAGGATAAGACGTGTTTATGGAGTCCAGCTTTTAATAAACACATAAATATTCGCAGTTCAGACTCGCCTTTGATAGAAGTCGAATAGATATCTCGGTTTCGGGTAAAAACGAGCGGTTTATTAGCACAATTAAAATAAAAAACGAAGCAATTAAAAGAGCAATTGTATAAATTAATAGAAGAAACTCTTAGCCATGCGAGTTTCATTTGAATAATTTCCGCTTCTAAGGAATCCTAGCCTCGCGTTTGCACGCGTCTTTAAAAAGGAAGAAAACATTCTGTACAGAGGGAAAAATTTAATTAAGGCGAAATTAATATTTTCCTGTTGCCTCGTGTAGAATTTCCTCCGGTTTCTTGTACAAAAGCGAGATGACCCGCGCGCGAACAGGCAAGCTGCGAGGAAATCTGCTTCCGGCGCGCGGCGTTGGTGGAGCACCTCGAAAACAATTGGCGACAAAGGCCGCGCTAAAATGCAACCACTTTCCAGACATTCGCCGGCGTAGAAGCGTATTTTCGATTTAGAAATACTTGTTCCCCGAGATCTTCGCCATTTCGGAATCGATATCCGGCTTTCTGCGCAACTAACTTTACTAATAACGCGCTCGCAGCCGGTAGAATGCTTATTAAAATTCTCACGGAGTTGGAAATGTTTGTTTGACGGAACAAAAGTTTTTGATAAATAACAGGTAAAACAGATGTAAACGGTGGATATACAAGTAGCTCTAAAAATGTCCACATCTTTTTTTTATGCAGTTTGAAAAATATTTAATGTTAACACAACGTATGTATAGATGAAAGACGAGTATCAATTGTTGCAACAACGGAAAATTACGTAACCGGAGGGCAGGAACAAGGCAAGGTGAGACAGTCTAAGAGCGTAAGCTCGCACGAACGAGCAGAGGGTCCGGCGCGCGGCGAAGAGGATGGCCGCCCAAGGAATCAAATTCGGCTAGGTTTCGCGTAACACGATGACACTGTAATCCACGTAGAGTGGTCGTACGGTCGAAAAACAGTCGGTCACGTGACCCTACGTGCACGAGACCAGACACTGGCGAGGGTCTTTGGTTAGCAGAGGGGGTAGGGCGACGACGGGGCTAGTGCGCAAGGCGGAGGGTAAGTATTCCAGCGTGTTTAGTATTCCGGCGCCATTTGATTCCTCGGCTTCGGTACGTGGGCCGCATTGTTTTCGAGTCTGACATCTCACTAAAGCGAATGAGGGGGGTCGAGTTCCGTGGGAATTCGCCCGAGGAATATTATCGTGGTCCAGGCCTCGCTTTCGCCGCCCTCTATCGCGAGCAACGGGTTTAGCTTTCTTTATTCCGTGCGGTTGCTAACGAAACGCGTCCACGGTAATTCTTCCACCGCCGGACCATTTATTTCGCCACGCTACGCGAAAAAAGACCGACCGTAATCGCTCCTCGCTGGTTTAATTTAATGTCTCGCCCCGGGGTTGGAAGTGGACATTAAAATGACCCATACGCAGTAGCGATCGCGACAAACGAACCCGTCGCTTGTTAGAAACGTCCCGAGATTCAACTTCATCAATCTAGATACCCATTTAAGCCTTTGCGCGTCAATTTTGTTTTCTAACGCAATGTTGTTTACATTTCAGAAATAATTTCCACCGCTGAGTCCCATCCAAGTCAACCGGAAAAAAGCATAATAAGATCTTCGAGTCAACTAGACACTCGACCCAACTAGGATTTTCCAGTTTAGCAAAGTTCGCTCGTTCACCAGGCTTCGTTTATGGTGGGGCTGTATCACCCTTCCACGTTCTTATTTCCCGCTTTCTTGCCGAAATCGTCGCCAGGGTGAATTATCCTAATTCCAGGGTCATGTAGCTTCAACTTCTCCAAGACATTAGTATAAACCAGCCGGGGTCGCCGCGAATACTAAATCCTGCCACCATACGTGCATCCTGTCTTTCGTGCCCCCACCAGCCGGGGCAGCAATCCCTGCATTGTAACTATGGGGCACACGCGTCACCATAACTACGTCGCAGGGGGTTGAAAGAGGAGAGGGTAAAGAGAGATAGAGATAGAGATATAGATATACAGATGGAGAGAGAAAGAGAGAGGATGAAAACGCGTATGTTCTCGCCGCGGCTGGTTTTGCCACTGGAACATGTCGTGGCAACCACCTCGACAAACACACCCCCATGCGACCTTCTCGCTGGCTCCGTTCGCCGATTAAGCGCGAGATTAACCTTGCGCAACGACCATGCAATCCCACGTTCCTTGATACTTTAATCTTCGACACGCGACCCTTCACTTTTCCTCGAACGGAAAACGGAATCCCGGATTCCCGCGACCCGGCCCAGGATCGATTAGGATCGGCCGCGGCGAGCCGGGGATTCGTTGCCAGAGAATGTTTAATGGAGTGTTGTTCCTGGAATAGTGGTTGCTCTTTTTGAAACTCTGTTGTACCCACGCCTTCTTCGCTTTCTACCCATTTCACTTAATTATTGGGATTTTTTGGTACAATCTGTTGGTTTTTGGGAAGCAAGGTAATTTTTTAATAAAAAGGCAGATATCTTTTGAACGATATTTATAGGATGCTCTCTCTTCCAAAGCTAGGCTTCGACTGACCGAGTTCGTCGATACATTTGAAACCGAAACATTTGAACGTGAGTCATGTCGGCATGCGGACTCAAAGGACCGCGGCTCTATCTTTGCTTTCGAACCTAAAGATAAAGATACCGCGAAGTATAATGTAATGGACCCGAAGATACGGGACCTGGAACGTATATACAATAGTTCTCGGAACAGTATTAATTTCTGTATCATACGTCATACATACATATATCAATACAATCGTTTCATTTTCGTCATTGTGTTTCTTCATTTTTCGTTTCGGTCATTGAGGCGTTGTCTACACGAATAATTTTACAGCATATCATTTAACGCGACGCGCAAAACTTCTCGTGAAAGGAAATTCCCGGGATACCTTTCCGTCATCTTCCTACAAATATGATTTAGACTTTAATTACAATTACGAGAGAAATTTAATACGAAATTAGTTTAGGCTTTGAGCTCGAAGCGTAATTACGAGCTGCGTCACTCCATTTTATGAAGAATTTCCATTTCTTGTAAACCGCGAGCAATGTTCATTACTCTTGGCGGCCGTGCCTTCCCGAATCACGTTCGTGTGTTAATTAAGATCGCAAGTTTCGTGAAAAATCACGGCTCGACAGTCGGCTGAGTCGCAAAGAGCGGAGAAAAACATGTTTACTTGAGCGTCGCGCGTCGTCCGGAAATCTCCCAGTCAGACTCGTTCGCTGAGACCGATACTTAAATATACAAAGGAGCAAACACTGAGACAAGACAAAAGGGGTGTCCTGTAAACCAAGAACTACAGTTACAGATCAAACGCTCCACAAAAGAAATAGAAGTCGACGAAGAATATGATTCGGAACCACCCCGAGTTTGATCCCTAGCCACCAGACACCATCGAAAGAACCACGGCCAGAGTGCAGTGTCCTGTCCCAAATATCATTTCCCGGTGAGCGTGGAATTCATCATTGTCGATAGGAAGAAACTTGGCATCGGAAACTGCCAGGCAAGGGAAGAGAAAGAGTGGCTGGCCAAGTAGAAGAGTCTGCGCTGATCCATCGGTCGAAGAAAAAGAACCGCGGCCAGGAGAGTGGCGGTTGTTGGGTTAGGGTGGTGCAGGCAAGGGGGTTGGACCACAGAACGACGACCTCGACGTTGGTCTCACGTACACGGAATATTTCCTTCTCCCCGACGCGCGAAATTCGGGTAAACAGATTCTCCGTGCGGAATTCGCTCGATCAATAGACGACTCGCCCCTTTTCCTTGCCGCCAACCAGTCGAATATCGAAGGGAGACGACACGGGCCTATTGCGATATGTTCCGAACAAGGAGAGGGCGAGAAGAGAAAGGGCACAGGAGGGGCACGGAAGAGGGGGGCAACAAAGCCAGGAGCCAGAACCTCGAAACTTCCTGGAAAGAGGAGTTAACCTGTTAGTTATTCGATCTTGAGATATAAAGAGAGATCTTGAGATCTAGATATAAAGTTCTATTTTGAACTTTTAAATAGAAACTGATATTTTCCAAACAAGGCGCGAGATGTTACGGAGGATGACGCGAAGGACGCAACAGCGGGCATCATTGCTCCGAGCTCGAGATTTTGTTTCGGTGGAAGTAGCTGCCCTCCGTAGCTAGTTGGATACGTCCCTGACTGGTTGGATGTGTTTGGATACCCGAACGAAGCATAGTTTCGAGGGAGAATTGCTCCAGAGCCGTACCGGACGAAACCCCGGGCTAAGGGACGTAGAGAAAGGAAGATCCGAATGTTGTGCTCCGGCTAGAGGTCCTAGGGGATGGGGTGAGCACCCCTCCGGTTCATGGGGAGCCTGGTTGGCGCCAGTTACGGCTAGACGCAGACGGAAAGGCGCCGCGCCGGGCGCCGTTACTCTGGCGCCAGATCCTCCATACCATCTCCCACTTTGTGGATCTCATTCCGCGATATCATCCCCCGACACATCTCCCACGCGTTTTGTCCTGCGGGGATCGCTGCTGGCTCCTGTGCACATGCCACCCCGCCCCCCAAACTAGGGTAGTTTTACGGCGAATAGTGATTTCGCGTTTTTAGGCCACGATCCTTGGAATGCGTCCTTTTGGCTTCGCGATTCTGGGTTTGCGAGCGGATTAAGCGAACCGACGCGACGAGACGTCTCTTTTTGGTACTTCGTTCTAGAACTGCGATGGCTGGCCCATTGGTCGCTGTTTTATCGGTTTATATGAAATTTTTTCAAAACAAAAATCAAAAATTCGAGTTCTACGTTTTTCAGGTAAAAGGTCTGCAACGAAACCCGAAAATGAGTAAAAACTATGGTCCTGTGCGCAAGAGCAGTTGAATACCGAACTTTCCGATCCCCGGTGCCTAAAATAAGGATACAAATTTAATAAAGAGTCACATGGCGGAGTGCTCGGTAGCCAGCCAGAGGAGTTTCGAAAAAGATCGAGTGTAGGAGAAGGGAGCACGTCGTACGCGGCGCCAGATACTTTATATCCAGCGCTTTATACTCGCCATAGAGACGGTCGAGTGCGCCGGAAACATAGTCGAACGATCCGTCCCGAGAAACACAGAGCCACAGTTAATTTCGTTCAGTTGGATTCGTTCTTCTGATTCTGATTGAATGATCGCCTACTATGACCGTTGGATGAGAATAAATAATTGTTTAATAAGTGGATAAAGACTTTAGTTTCAACTTATACATTAGCCAGCTAAATAGAATATTTACTTCCATACAACGATCCGAATCAAACCTTTTCTTTCCCTCGACTCGGCCAATACTTAGCTCGCCACGCGAAGAAGCCGGCAGCACGCATTAAATAAATTAACCGACACACTCCGCAGCTGTCAGCCTGTTGTCTGATACATGTGTTCTTTTGCGCTTTGGCCCGTTGCAACGCGTTGCACCGGCGTTAGAAGTCGCTGCGACGGGTCCTCTGAAAGATGCAGGGACTTCCCGAGCCCCTCTGCTTCGTCAGACAGATATTTCTGAATTATGAACGGGACGCCGTTGAATCGTGTACCGGCTCGCAGGACAGCCGTCCTAATGCGTCGACGATTGTTCTCCGTGAAATACAACGAGTACGTGCTCCTACGGAACCGACGCGACGCGACGCGACGCGACGCGACGCGTCCACGCTTGAGGCCGTGTTCCTGTTTGGAGACCCATTAGCGAACGGTTTTCCACGAGTTTTTCTTCGATGGAATGTATTAGGTTTATGTATTATTACATTAGCCATATATTTCGACTGGCTTAAAGCTGCAACATTGAGGTTGAAATTATTCTATGTCTAAATTATCGGAGAATATAAAACACTTTTGTACGATTAAAGTCATCGATATTAAAGATAAAACAAAATCCGTTTATATTTGATCATATTTCTGCAAAATATCGAAAAGACTGGGAACAGCAAAGTTAAAGGACCGGCCAGAATGAAAAATCGGAAACCCGAGGACCGCGAAACATCGAGGATAGTTTTTCCACGGGGCTCCGCGAATTTCACAAATTTCAATTCGCCTTTCTCTCTCTCTCCCGGCCCGTCGCTGTTTTTGTGTTTCTCGATGGTTGGTTGAAAATTTCGTTCGGACACGTAGTACTACCCTTAATGGGCCGCAATTTCCCTCGATGGAGAGAAGCGTTTCATAATTGACGAGTATTCGCGCTTTAACCCTCGTTACCCTTACCTACCCTCTCTGCCCTGCGTTTTGCTCTCCCACTCCCCCCCCGCTTACGTTCTACTTTCCCCTTCACCCCTTCTCTGTTCTCGTTCCCGTTTTCCAACGAGCACGCCGCGCCGCTAGTTTCGAAAATCCAAAAAGTCACGTTTCTAGACAGATAACGAAGCGCCGCTTATTACCGCACGCTTAATTGTCCGCCGAGTTTTCCGCCGAAATAATTACGAAACGCTCGAAAACGTGCGCTCGCGTCGCTGTTAATAGTTGCATCTTCTAATCGACACCTGATCAAATTCGACTAAATTTGTTACACCTGAATTTACATCGTTCCCACTCCTCCCGCACCATTCAGTGTCTCGAGCTCACTCGGTAGACACATCCTATCTTTCAAACGCAGTACCAGCGGATTGTCGAGATTAAAACTCGAGATAGTGTGGAAAAAGGAAAGCTAATGAAAGGGGAAAATGTTTACAAACCGTTGTGATTATTCAGAACGCGCGAATTACGGTACGTCCGGCGCGGCGCGGTGCAGGGACGGCCATTAAATCGGAATCGCAGTTTCTATCAATTATTGTTGTCACAATGAGCGACAACAAATTAGTAGTTACCATTATTTTCACGGTGGCCGGGAGCAGGGGGGAGGGGGGAGGGGTGGGCGGGTGAAAACAACAAAAAACAAATGAATCCAGCTGAACAAGCAGACTTTTTGTCAACCGATCGTGCGCTCCTACGAACCCTCGGGACAGTGGCGGATGCAATCGAGCTGCAGAAATTCGAGGTGCACTGGATTTTGTTGTTTCATGCTTTGTTCCGCTTGTTTTCGTTCGCGCGCCTCGAAATACAGTTGCGAATCGAAGTAATTGTAACCGAATTTATAGAAGGTCGCAGATGTCCGCGGACGTTCGATTCGTTTGTAATAAAAATTTGCTAGCGCTCGTCGCTGCCATGCCAGGACGCAATTACACGCGAAAATACGAAATAGAGAAAGAAATTAATTGGTTCTTTTATAATAACGGAAGCTTGGGAAATATATTGTTTCGAAGAACTGTGTTTGCTTTGCTGAAATATTGGAGCTCGACGGAATACCTTTTCGATCGATTTGCTCTCATTTTTGTTCTGTAAAATGATTTGGAATTTGTTGTAGAAAAATCACATGTGAGATTGGAATTTATTATTAGTTGATACCAGTGCTCTCCTCGTTTATACAATAGAAAGTGAATCGTGGTTCGTTTTCCGATTGGAAGCCGTGGTTCTCTAGTTGATATTGTTTCCAGTCGCATTTGACGGTTCGTACCACAAAATGCTTCGGAGATTTCGAATGCCGAGATCGCACGATGCTAAACGGAATTGAGAGATCTTGACATAACCTGGATGTCAATGCCGAGTACGATTCGGATGCTTTGAACAATCCGAATTCTTGTAATCAGATTGGAAATCGAGACGGATCACGATGTAGCAGTTCGTGCAAACTTTGTTGCGATTCTCCTCGGTGACTCCGTGTGCGCTGTTTCTTTCTGCCAATGTCACCAATATTTTCCAAATGATTTACTTTTTACTATTTTTACCACACTTATATTAACTTGCCGTGTTGTTGCATATGCCAAATCTTGTAATCGAATTTTAAACCACTTCCCATAGTCCAATCTTGCTGAAATTTTGTATACACACTTATTTCCGATGACAGTATTTGCCACCATACTCGTGGGATCAAAAATAAAAGTAAAGAAAAAACAAACAAACTTACTGACGGACGAAAGACAAAAACTGAAACTGCTACGCAACGGAAAAGACGTCTGGAAAAGACAAGACAAATAAAACGGGATAATAAATTATCTAATCATAACAAAATATTTTCCCTTTTACAAAAGATATTGGTTGAAGTAATTAAAATCGATTACAAAATATGTAAAGACTAAAAAGTAGAAAATAAAATATATAAAAAAAACTTTTTAAAAACCACTTATATTAAAATGCGCCAAAAATTAGTGACTATAAATAAAAGCGTGGAGCGCCCACGAAGATTACGTCAATATAGTTTAGCGCTCCACGCTTTTATTTATAGTCACTACTGTCATGATTTTATTTAAATTTATATTAAATTTTTCTATCTATTCCGATACTAATTTTATAACAGAAGAAATTTCGAACTAAATGCTTAAAATTTTGGGGAAAAATATTATTAATCATTTAACTGGATTCGGTATTTTATGGAGAACCAGGAAAAAAATTATTTTCTCTTTTTTAGTGCATTTTAATATAAGCGTGGTTTTTAAAAAGTTTTTTTTTTATATATTTTTTACTACTTAAATTGATAGTCCATTTCCAAGTCAGTGGACCATTTCTTTTCTGAACCAACTGTTTTCAATTCACTTCGCATACGTTTGATATTTAAAAATCGAACCGTCCTTTGAATATTTTTCTCTGTCACGGAGTTTCTCTGTCGGAATTTGAGCGCTAAAGATTAATTTAGCAATGCAGTCCGAAGTATACGAGACGTTTCACGAATTCCGTGTTCCACCTTTGGCCCAGATGAGTGGGAAAACGAGAAGGAGGAGAACGAGTGAGAAAGCGAGGGACGAGGAGCAAGCTCTAGCCAGCCCGTAAAAATGGCCGAGCAATGAAACAATTCGTCCCTCTGGTGCAAGCAGCGAAGTGTGATAACACCATGAAACTTTTACGGGTAAATAAAGACCACTGCACGAAATAACGTGGCCATCGTAAAATTTTTACAGCCTCGAAAGGAGCCCCCTTTTTTTCTTTATAAACTCTCCTGCCGGAGAAGTATCCGGGCAGTTCTGATGTTTCGGCCAGCTGATCGTCTTCTGATAATAAACTTCTCCTGTCCCTTCCATCGAGTCCTCTTTTCCGTTTCCGAGGTGGTGGTCGGCGCCGCTTGCTTGCGTTATTAACCCGGATGTTAAATTCGACTGTTTACGGTCCCATCATTCTTGTCGAAATTATCCAGAAAGTATTTTAGTTTGATCATTGATTATATTCGAGCTCTACGCCGCGCGTTTTAATTCGCTGTAATTGTCGAGGAAGCGAGTAAAATGTGTTATGAATTTTTTGACGTATTCCGACAGTGTTCTCGATAATAAGATGAGCCTCGGAAGTCGCGACGTTTGTTGGTTTAGCGAAATACCGTCAGAAATGCATTGCCAGTGCTCGCTTGCATACATATACTGCGCTACATACTTCGATTGAAATGTAAAATTCACGCACCAGCCGCAGCCGCGGCATGAATATTGCCCGTGTTGCCAGCTTGAACTCCGTGTCTTCCTTCGAAAGCTAAAAAGCTCGAATTATTCGATGTCGCGTCTTCCAACGGAATTGAATCAAATCTGTTCTTTCGACGTCTCGTCGCGTCGGCACGTTGAAATTCAATAGAGATTCTCCGACGATTTTATTCGCATTTATTTCTTACGACGAGCCACGCGACACACATTATCTCGACAATATTTCATCGTATGTTTGACCTGACTTTTCATTCAAGAAAACTGCGACGATTTCCTATCCAAATAATATAAAACAAGGCTTAAAATATACAGCTAACAAAATCCTAACTCGAAAATTGCAAATAATTACAGAAGTCTTCCTAGACCAACAATTCCCCACAAAAGTGTCTCTACATTTCCGACGATCCGAATTCAAGAGACCCAAAATTGACCAATTAGACTCACCCGGCTGCATCGTCGAGGGGAGAACTATCGCGAGAAGACGTTTAGCATGGCAGAATAATTCCGTCTTCGACTATTATCGAGTTTTGATCATTTTGCGAGGGTCTGGTTGAAAGGCAGTCGAAACCGAATGATAATGGGTGGCTGGAGGGTGGCACGGTATAGGTAGGTCGGTGGGGAAGAGTTTTCGGTTAGTATAGCGGCGACGCTTCGACACACAATAAAACTCCATCGATTTTCACTTAGAGAAAAGTCAGCCGTTCCCCTTTTACATTTATTCGAGTTATCTTGGTTTGTCGTTCGCCGCGTCGCGTCGCGGCCCGCGGGCCAAGCAGGAAAATCCGGTGTACCGATGGACGGGCTCTGAAAAGAGGCAGCTCTTTTCTGTCTTCTTCATCCGCGGAGCCGAACAAGAAACGAGAATGTCTGGGGGGGGGGGGGCACGGTTTCGAGTCATTGGCGGCCTTATCATCCAGGGGTTATTTATTATTACCGCGGGGGAGATGTGCATTAAATTTCCATTACCCCGACGCTGAAACGCCGGCAAATCAAGGACCGTGTTGCGTAATTTATGCGCCACGCTGATTTCAGGGCTTTGAGCCTCTGACGATCGCGACCCTCCTCTTCAAGGGAACTATCTTGCACGAGACTTATTAAGGTGCTCGTCCCCCTTTTTTCGAGCAGATAAACGCCCAGCTTCGTGTCGCGCAGGCTCTCGATACGCCAGAGTGCCGTTTCATCCTCGCTCGAGACGCTTCTTGCGGAATATTCGACGTTTCGCAGTTTTCTAATGTCGCAAGCCATCAGCGAGAGGATTAGGAGCGAATTTGGGGACGAATGTGTTGAGCCTTTTGCAACGACACCATTCGTTTTTCACGGAGTAGGTGATCTCGTTGAGTGTTGGCGTCGGGCGACCTAATGGCTGGTTGTCGTTCATGTTTCTACTTTCTACCTCTTGAAAGTCATACTAGATACCCGAAGTCGCCTTCCACAGATTTTTCAATTTTAGTCTTTCTTTATCTGCCGGCGAGTGGTGTATAAGTAGACTAAGATCTCTATGAAATTTAATTACAGGGTCGGATAAAAAAGTTGGAAAAAACTGATGTTTACTTATTTTTTTCGCAATTCTTCTACCTAACCAACGTATCTAGCAAAAAACTCTCTTTATGAACGATGTCCTTTAAAAACCAGGAAACAGACGTTTCCAGCTGATGGACTTGGTGACTTAGCACACAACAAAATGCATTCATCGATGGCCTCTCTCTCTCTCTCTCTCTCTCTCTCTCTGACAAGCATTCTCCGAATCAGAAATGGAAATGTTCCCCTCTGCCGCGTCGGTCGTCTCTTTCTCAATCCCCGGCAATTCCGTTCCTACAACTGCGTCCCCGTTTATTAATTCACCTCTTATTACTTCGTAATGAAGAGCAAATGGAGTTCGTTCTCCCTGGGGCCGAGGGAAGAAAGCTGTAAACGCAGAATTCCAACGGTGGGGTAAACAGCGATGCATCGAGTGCCGTTGCCGAGCTCGGAGCGTCTTCTTCTTCTTTATTTTTCCCGTCCCTAACTTCGGCGAACACCGACCTTGGGAATAAACCCGGACACACGATTTGAATATCTTCTTGGCTGTTTGGATGAGCTGGTTTTCGGATGCCTTCGGGATCCTTCTCTTCTCGGCATTTTTCCGTTCGGCGTGTGCCCTCGCACCCCGTAGACGTCGCGTTGCGCCGCGCGACATCGATATTGACCCGTGAACACGAATATCTTACCAACCATCCGATAGAACGTTACGCGAACATGATCTAGATCCAGCAGGATTGGAAAAGAATAATTTTAACACGGACTAACACTGACGTCAACCGTGACGCTCCGCTTCTATTTTACTTTTCAGTCCGTGTATCTTCGTTCCTTTTATGTTTTCATATATGTACAAAATGTGGTAATTATTTTGAAGTTTGCCCTCCTCACCGATTTTGATGACCTTGAGATATGTTGTCAAGGCCATCATTCTGAACAACTTTTCCCTATACATGTTACCGCCGCTCGGTTTCAGTTTTCGAGATATTCCCAAAAAACTATTGCTAATACTATATTGAATTTTCCATATTTTTGCACGCTCCATGGCAATGTAAGTCTGCTCCGGCACGACGTCTGTTTACTTTCCTTTTTGTAAAAACGCTGTGAACATGAGAGAGAAAACAGGGTCTCACTCTCTCTGGTCATACATATATAAGGTGAGTTTTCAATTTTGAAAGACTATTCCTGGATTTTTGTATGCGTGGTCGGCCGGCCCTCTCCGCCCCCTCCACGACCTTACCACAATTCATTCTATTCGCATGATTTTTCCATTACTAGTTCAAATTCTGAATGACAGCTACAATGCAAAGATTATGCGAATACAGGAGTGTGCGACCACGCATACGAAAATCCAGCAGTAGTCTTTCAAAACTGAAAGCTCATCTTATATATGTATGACCAGAGTGAGACCCAGTTTTCTCTCTGATCTCCACAGTGTGTTTACAAAAAAAGTAGACAGACGCCACGCCGGAGCAGGCTTACGTTGCCACGGAGCGTGCCAGAATATGGAAAATTCAATACAGTATTAGCAATAGATTTTTGCGAATATCTCGGAAACTAAAAGCGGCCACCCTATATGTGAAAAGGAAAAAGTTGTTCAAAATGTGTAGCTGCATAACATATTTAAATTTCATCAAAATCGGAGAGGAGTACTCTTTCTAAATAATTACTCAAACCCCCTCCCTGCCAGAAAATACATTTTATCGATATAAGTCCCCAGCACGGGTCTGTCGACGGACATTTATGCGCCAGGGATAGTATTCTTTGATTTTTGCCAGAATATAGTGTACTGGTAACATAAGTATAACTAAAGTTTTTTATGAATATCTAGAAAAATAAAACCGACCGGCGGTAACATGTATAGGAAAAAGTTGTTCAGGATGATGACCTTGATAACATATTTCAAGATTCTCAAAATCGGTGAGGAGAATAAATATTTACCCAAAATGTTGAATTTAGAGCCACCGTAGTATATTTGTTTGTAAAGATATATAAGTAGAAAATTTATTCAATACATTTACTTTTTGAACTGTACATATATTGTGGTAAAAGTAAATTTTTATAAAATAATCGTGCAGAACGAATTTTTCGGCTTTATAGCGAATTATACAGATAGATCGAGCAGAATCCACGGGCAGAAAAACTTCGGGACGAGTTCGTTGTCACGCGGGCTATTCGGTGTTCTGCCCGCGTAAGGAATTCCAATCAGTTTTTTTCGGTTCTGTTATTTTTGTTCTCGTTTTATCGCGCCTCCCCCCAAATTGGACCCTTCCCCTCGTCTACACGATCGGGGAAATTCCTCCGAGTCAAATATTTCGCATCGTAACGGCCGAACGATTTCAACGTTTAGCGAATTAATTATTGGAAGTGCACGGGCGCGTACCGCGGGCTGTCAGTCGTTACAAATTCACCGCGATTTGTTGGTTAAAAGCACTCGAGACGTCTATATGAAAATTCACGTCAACATTCATTTGTACACGCTAACGATCTGTAAATTCCGCGGAAATTAGTTGCAGCCCCCTCCCGCCCCCGTTATCCGTCGACGTTCCGTCGAATCTGTGAAATTGTTGATCGACGACTCGTTAAGGTATGCAGCCGCCGAGCCAACCCCTCCGCGTAGTTGTGAATATTCTGTAATGTTATTCCATTGATCCCCCTTTGAACTGTATCAAATCAAACAGTACATTTGATCGCCCGTTCACGGTGAATTTTATTTCTTTTTTCCACTGGTCGACTTCGCTGCGAAACCGGGATCGATGAAAGTCAACACACGTCCCCCTCCCCCGCGTTTTGACATGTTCCTGAATTATTCATGAATTAATTAAATATCTGACCGGCGTCGATGAGTCGTGTAATGATCGGTGAATTACGAGACATTGATCATGCTGCAACGATCACGCGCTCGCGAGAAAACAATCGTCCACGTATACGAGTTATGTATCCACGGTTTCGGGATGATTTCTCTTTCCGCTGTGCTGTTTGGCGTTTTCTGCTATTTTCCGTTCCGAACGTTGTTCGCGGCTGTGTTTTAAAGCAACGTGTTCGTAACTCACTCAAACCGTTCAATTGGTCGTCCAAAATCGAAATAACCGGTCGCGTCCACGCACGCGAAAAACAATTGCCGAAATAAAAATTTCGCCGAATCACTTGCCGCGAATTTTTCTCTCTCTCTTTCAAAATGCTGGCACAAGAGTTCCGAGAATGTATGACGACGTGGCAGGAAGGGATTAAACGGTAACAAGAGGTCCTCGCGAAACGTCCTCACGACGCGACAGCGGCTCCTTGAAAATACTTAAAACTTCCGCAAAACAGAACTTGTCCGAAAGAGATGTGTAAAATGCGGGACGAGGAAAAAAATGGGGGCGCTGAGGAGGAGGAAGCAGAAGAAGAAGAAGAAGAAGATGAAGAAGCTTAGGAAGAAAGTTTTCAATTCACTTCGCCACTTGCGATCGACAAAGGGTGTTCCCTCTTTGGGTTCCCTTCTTTTTCTTATCCCCGAAACTTTCGGAACTGCCATGTTTCCGGCGGCTAGCTTGCAGTTTCTTGAATATTTTCCTAAAAACGATTGCTGCGAACACGTGTCATATTTACCGATTAAATTCTCAATTTCCAATCGGCACTAAGAAGCGGTCGCTGTTACCACGGAAATTAATTTTGGTATTAAACGGGGACGGGAAAGGGGAAGGGAAAATAATAGAGATTAATTAAAGATAAAGAAAGATTGAGTGCTCTGCGTGGGAAAAACCGACGCCCACTCGAATCAATGGTAAGCCCGAAGTCCACTGCATATTTTCGATTGCATCCAATTTTTCGTCATCCCGTGTACGCTAGCTTTTTTTTCTCTCTTTTTACTCTCATTCCATCACACTCGCGAGAGCACTTTCTCGATCATTCCCGGCCGCTAATACATCGTATTACTCGGAATTGGCACGTGGCGTTTTTCCATTTCGTTACGGGACCACCGTGCAATTTATTTAATTGACTCGACGCCCGTCGAATATGGAGACAGATGGGTTAATTGATGTATGAATGAAAATGGATTAAAGATAGGTAGGTATATCGATGGTGCACCGTTAATGGTAATCGCTTAAACAATCGGTCCCGGCTCGTATAGGTCCGCCGCGCCGATTGCCATTTTGCATCAATATCAGGACGCGCCTCGCGACAAAAAACCCATTTTGTTTTTCATATGTCGAGATTGAAACCGTCGACAAATTTTATTTAGATACTATTTTTCGTTTAATTCGGACGCTGCTGTCCACGATGATGAAATGATCTATTCGCCAACATTTCTTGCTCGTTTCCAATCTTCAGCAAAGAAACATTTTCCCGAATTTTTGCGAGCGAGCGCAGGCGTTTGAAAATCGTGTCGCTGGGAGGTTAAATCGCGACGTGAAATATGTGAACACGTCGCGAAAGACTGCCGAGTCTCGACAGATTAAATCGATGGTTAATAAATATAAATTGTGCTGTAAAGGATCGACCGAACCGGTCGGTATATCGACGTGATTCGGGTCGAGGCTGTTATAAAAGTGACAGGAAAAGTTAACCATGGATAATGTCGCGTAAAATTCGCGGTCTACGTTAATGTGCTCGAGTAGAGCCAAGTTTCCGTGGAACTGAATAGAAGTTTAACGGCGAACGATCGACAGGTTTGCCTCGGGCCGAACAGTTGTTCTCGTAATAAAAGTGTCGTAAACACACGGAAGCATAATGCTCTCTCATAAAGCATAATAAAGCGATGTACATACTGCTGTAACAAACCAGACATTAAATTGCTCTTCCGCGGCGACACATTTTCCCGGTTCTCCGTCGCGAAAAATGTCGCTCGGCTTACACGGATTTTTCAAAATGTGTTTAATCGATTAATCGATTTTCGAAAAAATTTCATCGAGACCTCGAGTTATATGTTACAACTTTTAACGAAGTAGCTCGCCGAAAGGGGCTGATTATCAATTATTACGATCGATCGAATGAAGTATTTTTCATCGGGTAATACAATCTATTCGTTCGTAACAAAAACCCATTAAAACTTTCTCGCACTCGCCTGATAGTCGAGCACGCATTTTCCTGGATTATTTTACGGGTACTAGGATAATCCCTTAGGGAAAGTACATCGAACTTCTCTTTAGCGCAACGAAATACAGATTAAAAGTTACACCTCGCCCCGTTTTCGGGGATGCGGCACTTTGTTAATATTGATGGAAGTTTAATCGATTCTCATGGGACCGGTATGGCGTCTAATCAAGCCGTTTTAACGGTCTTCTGGTCTCGGTTCACAGATCATTTGCATTTGTTACTTTCCTAGTTTGATCGAAAAAAGATGATTTTCATCGAGACGCGACACAGTCAGACATCCCGCGTGCTTATGTCGTTCATTTATTTATTCGTATCGTCTCGCAGCGAAAGTGACAGGGCGGAATACAATTAAAACGGCGCGGCGGAGCGTTATCCATCGCGGGTACAGTTTATCCGCGATGTAATATCTCGCGGCCGCGGCGCACTGTTTAATTCGTAACGCGGCGCGGCGGGGAAACTCCTCCACGTCCGATACGCAAATTAAGCGTTATCAAACACTTGCTACAGCCTTTTTCCAGCGTTATCGCGGTGCAGCGTGGCGAAATTTAGTGGCCCGGCGAAGAATATATCGCAAACACGGCACTGCATGCCCGTGATATTTCAGTCGGCTCGCGTACACGTATGTACCTTAGCGACCCGGCCGACGTATTTCCTGGCCTGGTCGAGTTTAACTTTCCTAAAAATTAGTGGGTTTCACGGCTGATCGTCGAACAGTGACTGGAAAGCCTGAACGGTGCTGCTTAACCTCTGATTTACGGATCGCGATGCTGATAAACTGCGAGCAACGAATCAGATCTTTGCTACGAATATTTTAAACTCCTTGGCACTTCGTTTGAGAAACCCTACCAAAAATTATTCAACTCTTCCTGTGCCCCGTCTCGCGGGAATGGAAGACGGAGTTACTAGAACTTTTGATATTTGAATTCTTTTGTTGTCCGAATAATTTAGTAGTTCGTTCTGAAACAATTCATATATTTTCTGGAAGGAATTTGTGCAAATTGACCACTGCCGCGCACAGTATTTTGAAATTAAGCATCGAAGCATAGGGTAAAGTATCATCATTCTTCATCAAGCTCCCGTGTCGGTTAATAAGGTTGAATCCACAGGCGTTAGAATCGTTGTCGGTGGATCCGATCCGCTGTAGACCGATTTACGAATGGAACAATGGATAGTTCCGGAATTCGTCGACCAGAGGTAGCCGGCGATTTACCGATCATCCCAGCGATCCGTCCCGGGTTAGGTGCTAATGAATTCACCGTCGTTATCCGTTCGCTTTCTTCGGGTTCCGCGCGATGACACGCGACGTATTAAACGAGGCCCTGTCAATGAAATGGGAGGGGAACAAAGCTTTTCAAGCCCCGTAGTCGAATTGTACGTATGTACGTGGTAAGTCTGTTATGGGAGTTTGGTCCCTTTCAGCGCCGCTGGAAAATCGTTTTCCAGGCAGCTATTGTTGGCAGGTAAGCCGATTCCTCGTCGTTGAATGAAAACGATTTGGTATCCTGGGTGTACACGCCACGCCACGCCGCGCCGAGGCTATTGCAGCCTCGTGCGGATCTCGAAGACTTAAACTACTCCTTGTACCATACTGCTGTATTGATACGTAAGACAAAAAAAAAACAGCCGCCATTGTGCTGCCGTGAGCACTTTGTCGATGGTATTGCGCGCGATTTGTGATCGATTCTCGGCGATCTGTTCATCTGGCAGGTTGTACCGCAATTCGGTAACTTTCCATGCTAAAAGATAAAAGTTTCATGGGTATTTGTATCTATATCTCCTAGGAAAAGCCTAATCCGGTATGATGAACGAGGCTGTCCGGTTAATCGGTCAATTCTAGCCGTGGCAACGAGGGAATTGGATTTTTGTCTGTCCCATGCTCGGCCATGGGACTCGAACGTTTTCCCCTCGAAGCTAGGTGGTACCGAACCATCCGATACGATCTGCTCCGGCACAATTTGTGCTCGATCGGCTCCGTGTGCGGCACCGTACGTGTGAAATGAGGTAATAAAAATATTACGAGAACCTCTAATCTTTCCCGTATAATGGTATCCATAATTCCTAGCCGCGTTGTGGAGTCATGATCGGTGAGCCCCTTCCGTTCAACTCCCTGGCGGCGATCCCCTCTGTTCCTCCATCGTTCTCACTTCCTTTCAACCCCCCATCGAACTCCCTACGGCGCAGATCAGACCCCGTCTATCGGGTGTAAAAGACGAAGAAGATAAGTTTAACCGCTGTTCGTACACACCGACACCACCGTGGGTCAACCCTCTTGTCGCGGACGTTCTATCGCCTGCTATCATACTCCCGTGATTCTAACTCCCTCTGATATTTCACAAGAACTAAAATTCTGATTACCGTAGGAGACGATCGACGACGCGTCCAGCCTCGTGTGTATCGTGTTTTACGGACGCGGTTTACACCGCATGTTTCGCACCTCGTTTTCAAACCACTTTAAAATGAACGAGTATTACCGTGATTCGCTGTAATCGGTTAATGAAATTTATTTGAAATGCTTGCGTTTTCTGTCAAGTCGGCCACGAACTTCCGAAGGCATGTAATATTTCGAAACGCGTGGTAGAATCTCTACATATAATGTAACAGTATAACCGATGCATCTAACGTCGCCGGTGGCTTCGCCGAGCGAGAATATCCCCGGAGCACAGCCGTGCATCGAATTTCCATCGAGCTCACCACGGGGCACGGAAATCAATTTACAATTTCATCGACGTGGCAAGTCAATGGGTGAGAGTGCTCTATAAAAAATGGGTAGCCGCAAAGGCAGCAAGAGGCCTCAAAGGCACGGTCGAATGGCGGGAGCCGCTTTGCTCGCAGCTCGGATGGAACTTGTTCTCGCGGGAACCGAAATCACATCCTTAATTTCCATAAAGGAGTGCGAAGATCCTCTCGATCCCTCCCTTTGCTCTCGTCGATCCCTTGGTTCTTATCTCGCCTCTTTTCCCCGCCCTATTCGATCCTATACTATACCTTGAACCGAGACTCGGTTTCTCCGTCTCGCAGCGAAGACTTTAAGCTTCGTAAGCATATCTCGTTCATCCTTTTACCTTCTGCGAGACCTCGCCACTCAGCACATCCTCGACCTTACGCTCACACTCTTCTTCCGCTTCGAAACTCTTTCTTCTGCCAGCTGAGATCGACATAATTACCGACGCGAGATCCAAGGCTTACCACTTGTCGAGCAGCGTCGCCGATGTTTCAGCGGATCGCTTTCCTAGATCGCTAATCAGTGGACTTTGCGAATTTTTCTGCAAATTCCCTTTTCTGGAAATTGTTTTCACGAATTGAGGTGTCAGGCAAATTTTCTTCGTCGAGCGTCTATACAAACGTTTTTGTGAGAAAACTATTAACTATTAATTCCTCGAGCAATCTCAACAACACCGACAACGAAATAATTTTCCTAAAGTATCCGAACAACTCCCGTCCATTAGCTCCGTCCAAAATTCAGCAACTTCCAGCGACAACTTTCAGCTCCAGCTAGACACAGCATCGCTTGATATTTCATTCACGAGTCTAAAAAAGAAATTAGCAACGCCGCCGCTGCGACATCTATTTTCTCTTGGAGCAATGACGAGACTGGACCACGTCAGTCTGTCGACTTTAAACATAGGTTGCAATAAATAAGCCACGTCCCCAATTACTTCTGCGACAGCGTCAGTCAATTCGACGCGACGCAATGCGCAACGGTCCCGAGACAGCCGGTTTTCGCTGGCCAAATGGGGATTGTTCTGCCGAGGTCCCCGATCCATCTAATCAAATTTTTAGTTATCAATCGGATACATACGTCGGCCGTGTTGATTAATTATTTTTTAACCGCTTTTGGCTTCTTTTAGCTGGAGACTCGATAGCTTGTTTTAACACTAAACCTATCACGAGGGGTCAAATGACCCATTATAGATTTTTTATTTGTCAATTACTAAGATTGTAAAGATGTTTCCATGGGAATTGTTCAAATACATTTTTTGACTCCAGTATATAGTCAAAATCGCACAAAATATAAATAAATTTAATCTTGTTATTTTTATAATATCATACACATTAGTCACATTTGATGGTCGGTATGTTTAGTGTTAATGTTAATTATTTTTACGATTTTTGGCGTACTTATAGATACACCGTATGCACATGCTATCTTACATAAGTATGTCGACAACTATAATTCTGCATCCTTATTTATAATACTTTCTTTTGTAATTTTTTTTATCAATTTGTCTATTGTGGCCGAGAATATCAATATCGTTACTCAATTATTTCGTTGAAATTCGTTGTTAGTTAAAATCACGTCTCAAAGACGCGATAGATTTCGAACGTCGGACTGCATGCATCTTGATCAAATTCTTAGTTATCAGCCGCCAAACGGATATACATACAATATAATGGAATACTGTCATCGCCGTAGAAACAGGAAGTCAATCGACATTACGGCGGCCGTATAAATGTCTCTGTCGCAGCGATAAATGGCTCTGGAAACGGCAGGAATGACGTCGGGCTGCCGCGCCGTCGTCGTCGTCGTCGTCGTCGTCTGGTTCTGAACACGTTGTGCCCGAGTTTACCCCGACAGTTGTGACAAACGAAACAGCCAAATATTCAATTTGCGCGCCGCACCGGGACGAATCCGGGGAGAATAGTTAACGTCAGACAGGCCCCGACAGACTTATCGGGACGTGGACAACGTCTGACGCAGTGACGCAGGGTATTAACGGACTCGGAAACCGTGGAAACGCTTCGAATGTTTCCGCGATCGGATACTCGACGTTTTATCTCCCGCCTGTCAATTAGCTGCTTCCGGTTCCCGGCTAATTGTTCCACCCAGAGACTTATCGACCGGCTCACCCTCCCCCAGTCCGACACATTTTTGGATCTCATGCTACTCTCTTATCGGAACCGCAATTTTTACACAATTGTATCTACCGAGAGACACTCCATTTAGTTTTTCATTTATGTTTGCTTTCTATGTGTAACACATCTCATCATTGCTTTCAACTCATCGAGACACTGCTCGAATTAAATATTAAGATGAAGTGGGATAAGTGCGTACGAGTTTTGCAAAGGTTGACTTTAAACTTGTGTATTTCCAGTCTGGTATGTAAAAACTTAACGCTGTCGGTATCAGACGCTTGCCACAGTTATTACTGATGAATTAATACTACGAAGGATTCTAATTTTTCTTGGAAAGTTTCATTTTGATAGGATATTGTAAAAAATGTCAACTACTATGCACTTGCCCCGACTTAACTCAGAGTTAAAAATGCTTCCAAACCTTGTTTCAAGTACTACGGGGCATGAAAAGAATTATTAACAAGCTTGCTATAAAATGCTTTTCATTGCATTCAATTATATTGTTTAGTTTTATAGTTATCCATTTTTAAACAAACAAGTACTTTCATGCTGAAATATGAAAGGGGATACAGTAATATTAAAACGAAGTTTAAAAGTGCTTCCAAACCTTGTTTCAAGTGCTACGTGCTAAGTGCTAAGTGCTAAATTATTCCACGTTCAAAGTAACCTCAAAGTTGTACTTCTTACATGACAGTTTACCACTGGTTGATTTAAGCGAGCAAAACATCTTTATTCTTGGGCAGTTGCAAGGCTTGTTGCGAATAGTTCGTACTAACCTATATTAATAAAAACAAGCTAGACAAATTTCGCTCATATTATAATAAAAATAACCAATTAACGCACTTGCCCCTTTTCGCACTTACCCCACTTCACTTTACAAAAATTATTGTTTGAAAGAAAAATAATGTTAAAAAAAAATTTCATGATACTTCTGAGATCCCTAGCGATTCCAGATAAAAAAGAAACAGATCACCAAAGTTCCCAGCGGGAAGAAACTGAGCAGTCACCGAGAAGTCTATTAGAAGGAGTTAACATTTTTTCAGGAGATATTCACAGAGTGAAATTCACTTACCTTAATCCCGGAGGACCGGCATCGAAAGTTATCGCGAGGGTAGGTTAGGCGGGGACGGAGAGGATAATTAATGAAGGATGAGACCCGGTCTCAGGACGAAGCTCGAACTTTAGGGTGTCGGCCCGACCCAATTTCGCTCGGACAATTTGTCAATGTACTCTGATTTTTCGATCACGCTTGACCGATCCCTTGTCCCGCGGGCTTCGTCCCCGAGATAGACGTAGTACGGGGTCATCTGTTTCTTCGAATAATCATTTGAACGTCCCCAGAATCGTTTCTGAATTACCGTGACAATAAAAATGCTACTACAATTTTTCTGCAGATAAAACTCGCCGTGGAAACAGGAAAATGTACGTATTTCATTCTGTTTTTATTTTCTAGGGGAGGATTAGCTGTCCATTGAAAAGAATGAACACTGTGTGGTACAATATAACGTTGCGTTTATTATTATTGTTACTCATTAACCACAATTGTTAAACGTTCACTTTCGTATGATACAACGTTAGTCTCTATACACACTCTGCTCGGGTTCTCCCTAGATGTACTCTTATAATCTGCTTACGCCTATTCGGTAGTAGTTCCTTTACGGTTCTGTAGTGTTTGTGTTTATATACAAAAGCGCTGGATTATTCGTCCATCGGCTAAGCTACAAACAACCCCAATATTTTGTTGCGTTCGGTTGGTCTAGCACACACGATTTTTCTTTGTTATACTATTCCGCGTCACCGATCCCTTTCATCCCCTAAAATACCCGACTGTTTTTTCCCCCTGATTGAATCGCTTTTCGTTCCGTCTGGGAATCGTTTCGTGGAATTCGATCGTCTCTCTCTTTCTATCGTGACCCTTCACGTTTCTTTTTCCTCCGGTCTGTATTTTTTTCTTCCCTTTCTAATTACTCGCCTCGACGGGACATCGTTCGTCGTGTATTCAGCGTTTTTCCTTTACGTATATTGGCTACAAAATAATTGACAAAAATCTGTCAAGTAATTCGACAATTTACCCTTCCCCTCGTTTCTGACGCCGTTGCCCTCTTTCATCATCATCATCTTCTTCTTCTTCTTCTTCTGCTTTTGCTTCTGCTGGTGAACGCGGGGGCGGATTTTCTTTATCCATTCTGGAAGCGGAACGAGTGTGATTTGGCGCTGGCGAGGGCCACGTGATTTTTCTGTGCGACCTCGGAGACAGATTGCGGACATCGTTTTGCAATACGCACGATGAGGACGAGTCGCAGTGCGATTTCGACGAGTATCGCTCTATCATGACAGTTTTGTGCGATGCTGTGGCGTAGACGACAATGTTTTGTTTCTGTGATTCTGATTCTATGACGTTCTCGGAGGACATCGTTTTACGTTAACATCAAGTAGCTTCCTTAAATCCTCAAAATAAAGCTATTCGAAAAGTGAAACACTTTCTCGTTCGAGTCCCTAGAACCAAGAACTCTGCCGATTTGTCGTTTGTTAGACGGTACTTTGCTTGTTTCTTGTATTGTTTACTTTTAAAAGTTGAGTATTTTAGAAGTGGATATATTGACTGGCAGACACCGTTTCGTTTCGTTCAAATTCGTCAGTCTGTTCTCGAGTCGTCGATTTACACGGCGTATTTTATTTTTCTCGTAAAGTTACGTATAGTTTACAACTTCCACGTGTCCTTCGCGCGTTAACTGCCACACAGTTCAAGTACTCTGGAGAGATCGTGAATTTTTTCGCAGAGGAAAAATCAACTCGTCGCTTAGCGTGCGATGTTTGTGCAAAATATCTCGAAATTTGGCGATTTAGTTTCCCGGCGTTTTTGTCAGTCGCTGAGTGGTAGGCTTGTCTGGCAGCAGTTAACGGCTCACTGAAAACTCAATCACACTTACAGATAACTTACTTTTATAATTCGGGGCTTCAATCGTATTTAACCCTTTTCGTTTCTCCCATTGATGCAACAAGTGTCTCGATTAAATCAGAGCGCCTTTTAACCCCTTATTTTAATGCTTCAAAATTTGCATTTGATCGAACGTTACAAAGAGAAAGACATAAGTATTGGAAACTGTTTTGCGGTGTATAAAATTAAGAACAGGATAAAATCCTTGAGAGACATCAAATTTATGCTGATTATAGATAGATGAAACAACAGAATGCTCGAGTCCTTTTTACATGGTAAGCGAAGACCGTATTGAATAAATTGATAATCATCAATAAATTGCGCATCTTGAAGCAAAATAAAAGTATTCTGTATCGATTGTATGAATCAGAAGTAAAGGAAAGTTGACAGCGTACAAGAGTATTTCAGTAAAACAATTTGTGGTAGTATTTTGTTGGGGAAAATTTGTTGGACATCAATTCGACCAGCGCATTAGTTTCGTTTCGGGGATTATCGTCGGCAAAAGGGTTAAATATGAAATTGGCCGCATCGACGCGACGCGACATTCAGAAACGTCCCGCGAAATTGCATTGAACGGTACGTTTGCTCCAACTTCATCCACGGATCGCGGCGAAACCGTAAGAATGACGGGAACGATTTCCTAAATGCATTCCCGCGGCAAATACAAATTCCCGTCGCTGGGGAACACACTTATCATCCTGGTGACAATCGGTTGGTCCGGAGAAACGTTGTCGGAACCCGTGCCCCGCCAGCTCGTGAATCTTCCTCCGCCATATTCTGCCGCGTGGGATCAAACGTAAATCGGTCTCGAAACACGTTCAAGCCTTCGTCGATTCTTCTTCGATTTACAATTAATTCGCCTTTCGATCATCCTCGACAACGTTCTCCGCATTTTCAATTCCCTCTTTTAACACGTGCTCGCAACGCGTTTCCGTCGAGCGATCGGCGCAACGAGAAATCAGAGATGGCTGATCATTTAGTTTAGTTTATGCAAAGCGACTGCCATTGGACGAATCGAGTTCCCTGAACCGTGACCCCTCTCGTTTCCTCTTTTCTTTTTACTTGCTTTTTTTGCTTTTTCTGTCTCAAGCCTCCGTCGTTTTGTTTCTTTTCCTGTTCGATTTCTCAGTTTCCGATTTTTGTCCCGTGGCAGACACACAACAATCGGAACCGTTCGTTTAGAAATAAAGAAACGCCTGCGACCGTGGCCACGTGGTTGCCTCCGTTCAGACATTGTTGTGCGAGAGGCCATCGTCCTGCCACGTGTTGGCTGGAAAGAAAAAGTCATCTTTTCAAATTCTCATCGAGACGATCCCTTCGCGAGGTG
The DNA here is from genome assembly GCA_028455795.1 of Lasioglossum marginatum. Classification (NCBI taxonomy): domain Eukaryota; kingdom Metazoa; phylum Arthropoda; class Insecta; order Hymenoptera; family Halictidae; genus Lasioglossum; species Lasioglossum marginatum. The sequence goes on from CM052263.1 coordinate 3,819,913, forward strand.
GTAAGATGTTTGGGGGCTGATCAAGCCTGGATAATGTCCTGGGTTACCTCTATAATGCATGTCCTGCGCCATCGACGGACACTTCGCGTGCTCCCGCTGTCAAAAACAAAAGGAAAGCCATTATTTATCATTTGTCGTATTCTCCGCAACTTACTAATAATGTTTTATTCATAATTTTATCAAAGATTCGTCCAGATTTTGAAATTCCGTGCAACACCCGTGTGTTTTCCGTGGTTACCGTTAATTTCCCAGTTGCTTGCAGTGCACCCTTATATTTTCTGTTTGTTCGTGAATCTGCAGAAAAAAGGCTTCGCGTAACCGACCCTATGCACGTCGAGTCACGCAACTGCAACGAATACTTTGCACGGCTGAAGGTAGAGGGAAAAGTTGAACGGTGCAACAAAGTTTATCATCCAGCGATCTCGCTTTGTCGCAGATGCACCGATGCACGCGCGGCGCAACGCGCAATTGCACCTTCCGCTTAAAGGGGAATCATACAGGTTCCTTTCTTTTTCAAGATAATCAACCTTCCTGAAAATTCCACGGGACTTCAAAGAAGATATTCTAATTCTCTAGAGCGGAAACGTTTTACGAAAGCGAAGCGCTTCCGAACTGCCTCATTCAACTTTTCTCCTCGCGATACGAAAATGTACGCTTCGCACAATTTTGAGTTACAACTTTGTATCAATCGGTTTAACAATGGATTAATAATTTCGACTAAACTAAAAAATTTTGTGAATATCGATAACTATATTCGTACTAATTAAAATGCTACTTTATTTTCTTTTCTTTCTATTTGAAACCAATAGAACTCTTCAAGGAACTGTAACTCCCACAATTTTGGGCATTTTGACTTGAAAAAATTATACTGTATAGTCCAAAAATAATAGGAAATATTTCGATACAGAACACCCGTTTGATTGCGTCAGACAAATTTGAAATGACTTGCAAAATGACGTCTAAACCAGGAAATCTTAATTCGAGGCGCTAAAATTTGCAGGCGTATTTGTGGCACAAAAGATTGGTGCCTCTAGCGGAGGGAGGGGATAATAGAGGAGCAATTCACCTTGCGGAAATCGATGTTCGTCCGTATAGTCCTGTAATGAAGTTCCTGCAGCGGCCTCGTATTGTTTCCCAAGGGTGCCTTCGGAGCGTCCTCCGGACCTTGCATTAGTCTCCTTAGTACGTAAAGCTAGAAATGGGATTAGGATTACGATGTAACGATCCCGTTCTCTCGTTCAATATTTAACCCTTTGCACTCGGAACTATTTTAACTGGAAAATTAAACATTTCTTCCGATCTAGAATATTTCCATTCCCTATGATTTTTGAAATTTTATGCATATGAAATTGGTATAATACCTCATACAATACCTAAATGTCTAGTAATTGATTATCGATATATTTAATAATGTAAACAATATTTTGAATAATGGTACCGCAATTTTTAGTGATGCCTCAGAGGGGACAACCGAGTGCAAAGGGTTAACAATAAAATAGAGCTTGTTAAGTAATGGCGAATGGGTAAATACAAGAATCGCCCGGAAACTAATTGGATTCCCGAATAATATATGTACTTAACCTTTTGCGCTCTGAATTTTTCTAGAATTTTCTTCCCAACAACTTCCTATCGTTTCAAGTGTCTTATTCGAAATGCACGTCAAAAAACAGTGCCCTGATCGATACTGATTTTAAATGCATAAATATTTCGAAGTAAAAGATAATGCATATTTGAAGTGGTTATTTAGAAATGCGGATTATTCGACATGGGAGAGCAAAGGGTCAAGCCATCGACTGTTTAATTAAACCTTATTACTAATGAATTTACAGTGGCCGGAATTAATATTCGGACGCTCTAAAAACGACGATAACTTTTTTAATATTGTACTATACGCATTGAACTTTTTTTGGAAGTTAGAGCAATTAGTTTACTACAGGATGTGAAAAGAAATTTTTTCAAAAATTTCAATAGATCGGAATTCTAGAAAAAATACTAAAAGTTGCATTTTACAATATTTTTATGTGGGCCTATATTGAAAATTTTAAAAATACGTTTTATAGATCTGTGTGAATTAAACATATTCTAAAAATTTCGTCAAAATCGGTCGACGTTGTAACGAGCTACGTTAAAATTAAACGTTTAAAGATGGCAAAAATTGCAAATTTTCACGATTTTCGGCCTCTAACTGCAATAAATATAAGGATTCTTACATCTTTCAATGCCTGTCGTTTTTTCTTGCACCAACCGATTTCGATGAAACTTTCACAGTGCATATAATTGACACAGATCTACAAAACGTATTTTTAAAATTTTCAATATTGGCCCACATCAGAAAATTGAAAAATGCAACTTTTAGTATTTTTTCTAGAATTCCGATCTATTGCAATTTTTGAAAAAATTTCTTTTCACATCCTGTGGTAAACTAATTGCTCTAACTTTCCAAAAAAGTTCAAATCGTATAGTACGATATTAAAAAGGTTATCGTCTTTTTTAGAGCGTCCGAATATTAATTCCGGCCACTGTATATTAAGCAAAAAGATTCATTTCAACATTAATTCTAAAGAAGTGATGGCAGTCAACGTGTTCAATTTTGTTTAATTCTGTGCAGTCAAGGGAGAGAGCAACAAATGCTCTAGGTGTTTAACAGAGATTACCACTCACCTCTTTCGTGGTGATGTAGATGGGCTTGTTGAGGATCAACCATACTACTGTTTCGAAACAGCCAGGGTGAGTAGTGCTACCTTCGTAGGTCATGTAGCCGTCCGTATCTGGTAGAAGACTCTTCAAGGATAGTTCTCTAAGGGACGCTTTGTTATCTGCGCAGATAAAACAATTTTTTCATCAGAATTGTGATATAAGTAGAAACGGGACCGAAAGGAAACATGTATTATTCGGACTTGGTGGCTTATTTGCACGTTAAACGACGAAAATCCATCGTATTCTTCTTATTCCGATCGCGAAACGTTGCGTTGCATATTCAGCAACGTTATTCCGAACGCGACAAAATTACTCGATATTCCGGGATACTCTTTGAACTTGGAGTCGCGAAACAGGCAGCTTGGAAAAAGCGGGGATGGGCACCCGGCTCAACGAGAAAGGAAATCGGGGGTGAAAGCTGGTGACGTAGCTGTGATTGGATCTGTATAACTACAACGTAACACGCACGCTGCGAACTTCAGACATTCCGTTATATTTATCCGAAATCTGGTTACGTTGTGCTCGCGACACTCTGACGCCGTCCACCGCTGGGCTAGGAAATTTCTGAGGCCGTGAAATTAATTATTTCAACTCTAATTTTGGATTCGGATCACTGGGAAAAGCTACAGCAGGTGTACAAAGTGTTCGTACAGCTTTTAAAATAGAATAACTTTTTTATAACTCTACCAAACGACCTGATTTTTTATAATCACTTAGAATCATTGGTTTATGAAACGATATGCAAAAAAGATTTTTCAGAAATTATAATTTACAAGGTTATATGCAAAAATGAAAAAGGAATTTTTTAAAACTTTTTTATTTGGGCCCTCAATGAAAACTTAAAATATATGTCTTGTAGATCTATGTTAGTTGTACACATGCTGAAAATTTCATCGAAATCGGTTGACGCAGAAAGAAACGACACGCATCGATAGATGTAAGGATCTGTGAATTTTAAGCAGAAACTGACCAAAAGTCGCGAAAAACTGTGATTTTCACTTTCACCACATTTAACCACTTGTAGCTCTTCGGTATGTTAATCGATTTTGATGAAATTTTCAGCATGTGTATAGCTAACATAGATTTACAAAACATATATTTTAAATTTATATTAAGGTCCCAAATAAAAAATTTTAAAATATACTTTTTTTATTTCAGCATGCAACCCCGTAAATTGTAATTTTCAGAAAATCTTTTTTGCAGATCATTTAGTAAACCAATGCTTCTAATTGATTATAAAAAATCAGGACGTTTGGTACAATTATAAAAAAGTTATTCTATTTTAAAAGGTGTACGAATACTTTGTACACCCACTGTACTTTGGCTAAATCGATTTAGTATCCCGATTCACGATAATCAGTCGGTGATCGGTAGAGAGCGGATTTTATGCATTTATAACAAAACTGAGTAAGTGTAATTGAAAACAGTAAAAACATAAGAAGAATTTAAAAATACTGTTATATTATTTTCAACCTATTAAACATATTAAGAAAGAAAATAAATTTTTATTTCAGTTCAGTTGCATTTCAGGCAGAGAGTTTTTATTTCGCATGAAGATCCGCTATCTAGTGATCAGTTTATGCGAGCCACTCTCATTAATTGACGTGTTTACTTTAAGACAATCAATTTGTAAATAAAACTTTAGGTACATCGAATATTTATTTATCTTTTCGTCGCGTCGTGTTGGTTCGGTTCGCAGGATCGCGGCAATAATACACATCTGGAAGGCTGTTCCGGTAGTTATTGTTCCCCTCCCGAACCTGTTAAGTCGTCGGAATAACTAGAGTTTCTGTTTACAGCCGCTTCGACAAGCGGCATCAATTTGTTATTGGCACGGGTGACACGGTCGACTGAGATTTATATTCCAACGTAACACCGTGGAATTATGGCCTTATGCGCGCCGTTTCCTTCTATGCGCGCGTTACGTATGAAAGACACAAATCATCCATAGATGTGTGGCAGTTATGAACGACATGCATCGGATGGGGATGAGTGGAGCCCAGTGTGTAACACGGGGAACGCGAATTTCCAAGAGCACTTGAAAAGAGTGTCTCCTTCGCCACAATATTTCAGTCAAGCTCATGATTCCTAACGTTACGCGGCCGTAATTTACCGCGGCGAGGTGTGAAACGAGCCTCGAAACGCTCCACACGAGTCTTTCGGATCGTTTCACGTACCCTTCGCGTCGGACACAGGTGACCGGCCCGGCGCGGCGCGGCGTGGCGCGCGGGATTTTCATACAAGACCTCGTTGATTCCTTGGAATCTCGAGCTGCTGCTAACTGATACTCGTCGCACGAGCTGTTTGAGTTTATACCACATTCCGTGTTTGACAGTTTGAATACCACATTTACCAGAAACGGGAGACAGTTTGTAATAGTATTGAAGTAACTATGAAGCAGACTTTTCCGTGATAACACGAGTAAGCGAACGACGAATGTCGCCAGGTCATCGTTCTCTCGCGAAAGACGGCTCTGGTCCACGGGCTGCGATGCTCGCCGTCATTAATCGAGGCTCGATAAAAATCATGCTCGGATCCGAGTGTGTCGTGCCCGTGAAAAGCGTGTTTGCCAGCGAGTGGGTGTATCCGTGGCGACGGAACGTCGCGACGCGAGCCCGGCTATTTCTCGTATCGAGTCCGTGACATTAAGGAGAAGCGAGAGCGTGCCGGCAAATGGTGGGCTGACACAGGGGATAAATGTGCCGTCCCTCAGCCGCACCGGCTTGTTCTCGTCTTCCGAGCATTTTTAGGACGGCATTCGGGCCACTTAGAGGGCAGAAAGTAGGAGAACCGTCAACCTTTTATCCACCGAGTCCTCCAAACCTTCAGCCGCCCCTTCACCAGATGCTCCTCTTCCCTCTTATTCCTCTTTTCTCTCTTTTCGAGACGCCGAGACGCGACCAACTCGCACGCGACACCCCCTTACGGGCGCATCCTTCTTTATTTTTATTTATCGCCTGTCCCGATTCTGCCCGACCATTCCCGACCGTTCACGAACCGTTGTACATGTTAGGGTAAATGTGATTAATCCAGTGATTATGTATAATTGCCAGTTATTATATATAATCACTACCAAGTTTGGTAAATGTGAGGAATTCTTGAATATCTATCAAATTAAAAAACCGACGAGTTTATATAATCCCCAACTCGTGATGGGGAATGTGATAAAAGTTCATGATTTTACCAAAATTCGTATAGAATAAGTCAGGGCTCGGAATTATTTACTCGCGACGGCCGATTTTCGAAGGCTACGCTCCCTCGACCCAGCCGCGCGTCTCGCTCCCCGTGACGGTCCTAGTTCGGAACTCCTCAGGCGCGTACCATAAGCGCTATTCGTGGCGCCTAGGTGAACTAGGATCTCCACGGGGAGCGAGACGCGCGGTTGGGTCGAGAGGGCGTAGCCTTCGAAAATTGGCCGTCGCGAGTAAATAACTCCGAGCCCTCGAATAAGTTATAGAGAGAGTCATTTTTTTTGTAAACACGCTGTGGAGATTGTTGGATTATTGACAATGCGTCTGCTAGAATCAGCTAGAAGCCAAAAATGAATTTAGGCGGTATGAGAGACACTGCCTTGTGTAGTTTATTTTACGAGGCCAAATGTCATCGACTATGGGTCCGCGACTGCATCGAAGGTCTGGAAAATGTTCTGATCTAGGCTCTCTCCTTCTTTTCAAGTGGGCAGCAGATTCCTCTGCTGGCCCTAAACGTTTCATTTTCTACTCACTCTTTCATTACATCTTTCTAACCGAACAGACGTGCTTACTAATAAACTTGAAATAGTGAAAAGAAAATTCTCTGTGTTATTGTTCATTTAGAACTCCCATATCGAATAGAGATGAGAGAAAAAACAGGGTCTCAATCTGGTCATACATATACAATAAGGTGAGATTCCAATTCTGAAAGACTACTCCTGAATTTTCGAATGCGGGACCTCTCCGGTCCCCTCCACCACCTAATCCAAACTTATTCTGATCGCATAATCTTTGCATTGCATATAGCCGTCATACAGAATTTGAACTAGTAATGGAAAAATCATGCGAACAGAGTGAGTTGTGGTTAGGATAGGTTAAGATAGGTATAAGGATAGTTTTTTGTTGGATACTATGGCGCGAGAGAAGCTGCGACTACTAATATTTTATAATTCACAATTAAAAATGCAATAAATGGTTATTTTAAGTCACGAGGATGTAGCCTCAACGAAATTTGAATATGGGATTGACGTGTCTTATCAAATGAAAGACCTAAGTAGAGAAAATGATTGTAACCCAGACATAATCCAGACTTCTTTTTGAAAACATGTCCCACAGTTTATCAATATGATTAAAACCTCTACCAAATTTGGAACAACTTAAGTCGGTTTTATCTCTACCTAACCCAAACCAATGTCGTTTCCACTAGCTTGTATAAAACAAAAGAAAAAATAAAACACTTTGTTTTAATAAACCGCTGCTGTTAGCCTCGGACGGCTTACTATCGTTTTGCCTCACAATCTATCGCTATTTTTTACCATTCTAATCCTACCTACTATTCTAAACCTATCGCACACGCTCTCTCTATAACTTATTCTATACGAATTTTGGTAAAGTTATGGACTTTTATCACATTCGTCATTACGAGTTGGGAATTATATAAACTCCTCGGTTAATTTGATAAATATTCAATAATTCATCACACTTACCAAATAACCGGTTATTATACATAATCACCAGTTTATTACTTTTACCATAACATACATACAAGTGCCAGAATCGCGCGAAGCTGGACAAAATGCATATCACCGTTATCGAGTAGACTGCGGATCTTTATGAAAAATCAGAATTATTTGGATCAATTACAAAAAACAGGAAACACGATAAAATGTCTTTCTTTCTTTAATGATTTCATTAAATTGAAGATAATACACCGATTACCCTAGATTCCCGTACGTCGAGGTACGGGGATTAGGATTCTCAAAAATTCAAGAATTCGTCATCAAAACAGAACGCTTTACGCAATAATCGATTCTCCATCAAGAATTTCATTGGGATATTCGCAATTACCGAATTCCGGTGGTGGAATTTAGGCACTATACGTTCCCAATACTTTCGCTGCTGCGTTCTCATCAGGTTCAAGTCGTCGGTCCCTTCTTCTCGACAAACATTCTCGAAGCCCTCGTCTCTCGAAATACGGAAGCTCGAAAAGCGAGCGGAGGCGGGCGTCATATTTTATTTGTATTGATAGCTGCTGCCGAGTTTCCATCAGATGCCGTGAACAACGGGAAGAAAGGACACTATATGGACAGAAGAGAAAGCAGAAGAGGAGGGTTGGAACTCGGGCCAGGAGATGACAAATAATAATAAAGAGGTGACGGGGATGGAAAAGCATCCAGCGAGGAGGTAAAGTGGCCCTGGAATCGGGAGGGATAAAAGCGAAGGAGGGTCCTCTCTTGTGATTAATGAAATGTATTAACTACTGCATGGGGAAAGCGGAACGGTCCCGGGAAAATGGAGATACGAAGCGAAACACTTGTTTCATTGGAACCGGTATACTATTGGATTGGCAAGGAAGTAATTTTTAGGTGAAATAAAGAGCCCAATTTTTGATTAAAGTAATGGACTTTAATGAATAAGATATTTTTTCTATTGTTCGATCATCTTTTGCCAAAACGAATAAATAAGAAAATATTTTATTGATTAAAGTTCATCGCTTGAATAAAAAGATTCGGTTTTACTTCATCTTAAAATACCGAAATTGCTTTCTTGCTAACTCAATAGCATATAGTGGCTTCAAAATCTGAACAAAGTCTATCTTTAAAATTTGCAAAAGTTACAAAAATGAGAGCTACGAATTCATTAGTACACCCACCAGTTAACACAGAAATATACAAATGTAGAAATGAATATCGAAAAATGTTAAGCGATCGACTCGTCATTGTTAAACATTTCCACTCCCCCGTTGATAACTCCATCCAATTACTTTTCCCTCGTGTTGTTTATTTTCGCCAGTCTTTTCATCATCTTCTCCTTCGCCTCTGCTTTTTCTGTCTCTTCAACGCGACTGCAGCCGATAGAAATATTTTCCATGGCTCTCAGAGTCCGGGGATGAGAATTTATCATTGTGGCAGACGAACCGTGTCGACCGGAAACGATTCTCTCCTCAATATTTCATTCACGACGCCCGCGGAGCACCGCGGGATGTATTAAACGCATGAAATTATTTTTCATTTAATTCTCACGTGTTAGAACGTTTCTTTATTCAAGGTTCGCTCCTTCGCTTTTCACCTCTCCTCTACCCCGCTCTCCCCACACTTCTTGTTCCTCGAGGAGGAACTTCAAACTTTCCAACAATCAGATTTGGCCTACGGCCTGACGAGCAAGTTTTTCGAACGAAAGTTCCGACAGAACTTCGCCTCGTTGAGAAAACACTATCGAATGGCGAACTTCATCGAACAATGTTTTATTTTGTTTGGAATGCTATTGTTAAATGTATGATCTGTGAACGGCGATACCGGGACCGGGCGATTGTTCGATTTCCACGAAAACTGTTAACACTGCTCGAAATTTACGTTCCCTCGCTACTACTGCTCAAGTTAATTCTGTAATGCTGGTAAAGAGGTTATTGATCCTTGAAAAATCTCCAAACCGAATCCTCCCTTCTCGCTGTGTTTTTTAATTGATATTTTGTCGATGTATCGACCATTTTGACAGATGAGAAATGGCTCCGTATCTACTCTGCTTTAAAATGATATTTGCGAGAAACGCCGCGCCAGTAAGTGATTCCACGGTAACTGACCCTCGGCCCGTCAGAAAGAATTAAAGATTCATCCGGTTAATATTAAACCGGGCGTTTCACGATATTGAAACCAAGAACCGCACCAAATCTCGAGGATCATCGATTCGTATTAAATATTAATCCAGCAGGGAACGCGCTGTAAATAGATATAGCTATTCTCTTATCTATTATCAGATTGACTCGTGACTATCACCGATATTTCCGGTTTGCGTCGAGGGTTCTTCGTTGGAGACACACGTGTGTGTGTGCGTATATGTGTATGCGGCTGTTTGCGTGGAAGTCGAGCGCCATCCGGAACAACGCGAAGGGCTCTTAGGAAAATTGACCGACCCTAATGGTCCGGGCACACACCTAGGATAATGATGATGACAGCGGCGATAATCGCAATATATGAACGTCACCGACGTACGCTACAACCTCTCTCCTACGTCAAGCTGAACTTCGCGCCCGGTTTTACGGACTCCACGGCCAAGTGCGAACGAATCTTCTGAAATAACGCTCTGCGACTCTCGTCATTTTCTATTTACGCGTCGGATGTCGTAAAACAGCGACGTCGAAATTTAAAAATTCATTTCTGTCTCTACTGTCTCTTCGGATCGAGCGACCCGAATTTTTCCGAGATCTTGGAGCTGCGAAGAGGCTGGGAATAGAATTGGAATAATTGCTTTAATCTTGAGGAGTTGTATAAAATACCAAATTTAACATTCTTACAACTTCCAGCATTCGCGACGAATAAAAGCGTTTAATGTTTGCAGCAGAGAAATGTTTCAATGATTTTCCGTGTCCCGACCGGGCCAGGAATTTTCGAAATTCCTGTACCATTCGCGTCACGAATTTCAAGAATATTTTCCGTGTCGCGGTTCACGCGGAGAAGCAAAACCCTTGGCGGGTCCAGTCGGAAGCACGGGGCGTTAAATAATATCGCAACTGGAAAGGAGCCCGGTTGAAAATTGCGAGGAAAGACAATTTCGAGGACTTCCTTCGACTATGAAGAAGCGAGGGAATGCGTGTTCTAAATTAGCACCGTGGGACCCCGTGAAACGGATTTGTAACTATGTAACGCCGGCAGACGCGGCACGCTGAATACTAATAACGCGGGGTGAGTTTTGAAGATAAAGTCAACATTGTTTGAAATAATGGTCGAATACAACTTTTCTAGGAACGATGTTATTTAATACGTTGGAAATCACAAGTAAATGTTCTCATGTCTAGATTCAACAATGTCAGCTTGAAATCAAGCCGCGAAACTAGAATTTCAAGAAAAGTCATCAAACTCTTCGAAATGTTCGGTGTAAACTCGAACCATTATTTCTAGATTCAACAATGTCAGCTTGAAATCAAGTCGCGAAACTAGAATTTCAAGAAAAGTCATCAAACTTTTCGAAATCTTCGGTGTAAACTTGAACCATTATTTCTAGATTCAACAATGTCAGCTTGAAATCAAGCCGCGAAACTAGAATTTCAAGAAAAGTCATCAAACTATTCGAAAACTTCGATGTAAACTCGAACCATTATTTCTAGATTCAACAATGTCAGCTTGAAATCAAGCCCCGGAATTAGAATTTCAAGAAAAGTCATCAAACTATTCGAAATCTTCGGTGTGAACTTGAACCATTATTTCTAGATTCAACAATGTCAGCTTGAAATCAAGCCGCGGAACTAGAATTTCAAGAAAAGTCATCAAACTATTCGAAATCTTCGGTGTGAACTTGAACCATTATTTCTAGATTCAACAATGTCAGCTTGAAATCAAGCCGCGGATCTAGAATTTCAAGAAAAGTCATCAAACTATTCGAAATCTTCGGTGTAAACTCGAACCATTATTTCTAGATTCAACAATGTCAGCTTGAAATCAAGCCGCGAAACTAGAATTTCAAGAAAAGTCATCAAACTCTTCGAAATCTTCGGTGTAAACTCGAACCATTATTTCTAGATTCAACAATGTCAGCTTGAAATCAAGCCGCGAAACTAGAATTTCAAGAAAAGTCATCAAACTATTCGAAAACTTCGGTGTTAACTTGAACCATTATTTCTAGATTCAACAATGTCAGCTTGAAATCAAGCCGCGAAACTAGAATTTCAAGAAAAGTCATCAAACTATTCGAAATCTTCGGTGTGAACTTGAACCATTATTTCTAGATTCAACAATGTCAGCTTGAAATCAAGCCGCGGAATTAGAATTTCAAGAAAAGTCATCAAACTATTCGAAATCTTCGGTGTCAACTTGAACCATTATTTCTAGATTCAACAATGTCAGCTTGAAATCAAGCCGCGGAACTAGAATTTCAAGAAAAGTCATCAAACTATTCGAAATCTTCGGTGTGAACTTGAACCATTATTTCTAGATTCAACAATGTCAGCTTGAAATCAAGCCGCGAAACTAGAATTTCAAGAAAAGTCATCAAACTATTCGAAATCTTTGGTGTTAACTTGAACCATTATTTCTAGAAGCGCCTAATCTGGGCTATGGGTTGCCAAAGCGTTCGGTTTCGATATCCCTGGCAAGGTTGCGGTAGGTAACGTGAATCACCATTTGCAGGAGACTAGACGCTGCGAATGGTCTTAGTTTGTTAAAGGGCAGCTCGGGTCGTAGACGGGGCCTATAGCGGACGTAACAGTTGTCTGTGGGTAGCTATAAAATACAATTTCTGGAGGAGGGTGCGCGGGGTGTGTCGGTTTAATACCGCGCATACCTGGCGAATATTTCATCTATTATCCGCATTTCGTAGGCACGCTGGCATCCGCCTAGCGTTGCGGGACGCGTGCACAGTGTGGCCCGGGAGCGTGAGCGAATGGTTGACGTGGTACTACCGAGCGGATGGCAGCGTTTCTCAAAGCATCGAGCGGTCATTGTTGGTGGTCTGGATAACGAAGGGGGCGTTTCGGGAGCTTTGTTCGCGTACAGAGGCTGGCATTCAAGAAATAAGACCGGTTGACGTGTGTTCAACCCCCTCGGCGCCGAGAATTAACATGGTGGTAATTAGCGAAAGGGTTGACCTGCTCCTGAACACAACGTTCGATCCCGTAAGTTCGTAAAATCTTAAAATTTACGAAATCTCGTAAAACATTGTCAGTGACAGCTATCTAGTTACAGCTCTGAAACTGTCGTAAAATTTCGTTAGCAGCTGCGAACTGGTTAAACAACGCCTCATTCGTTTCGAAATGATAACGCTCCAACATTCGAGTAGCACAGCGTACACTAGTTAATTATTAAAATTAATTAATTATCGCCGGGTTTCAAAGCCGGTCCTATGAGCCTGGACATACGATGATATCCAATTGTTTTCTTTCCGCGTCCTTGTTCCATTTGTTCTCATTCAGAGCCATTCTTTGAAAAGCTGTTTAAACGTAATTAAATTCATTATATCCGAACTTATAATTTTCCGGATGATTAAACAGTATTTACCGAAATTGTTTACCAGTACATCGCTCGCATTTCAAGGGGGAAAAAAGAATGCACAGGGCACCGAAATTATTCCAGCGGCCGCATTCAAGATCCAAGGGTTCCGGTTCCGAAACGTGGCCATTCCCGCGTAAATCAGGGAATTTCAATTCATTGCACGCGGCCTGTTCCGGGCCGTGAAAGGGCCGCGAGTAAGAAAACGGCTTGGCCGAGGCGAGGGAGCCGCCGCGCCGCGCGCCGGGACAAAAGCTCGCCATTAGTTAGGCGAAACAAAGTGGAAATACACGTTGTATGCATGCTCTACGTGGCATCTCTGACTCGCGCGTCCAGAGATAATACGACCACGGTCCTTTTCAGCGCAAAGTGGCTTGGAAAGACGGCGGGACGGATTTTTCTGGTTCAGATCTGTCTTGTTGGCCCGAATACCACGCGGTTACTCATGCAATCGTGCAACCCGCTTCTGCATTGTCTCCCAGGCCTCATCCGCACATTGAAAGACGTCGGGCAATTTCAGATTTCAGTCGAAAGAGAACCTCACGAAGCAGGACCTAAAATCGTCTCAATAAAATCGAATCTCTATTTTGTTTGAACTTTAATTGTACTAAATTCGATCCGTTATCTTGTTGTCCTTTTATTTTTAAAGCCAGATGACGTTTTGTGCAGACATCCTTTGATCGACTAATTTGTGATTGACGATAATTCGGCAGCGAACAGCACGATGTCATTAAAAATTTAACGTTATCGTCGATCTTGATGTAAAACAAAATAGGTCTGTCTCAAGTAACTTTTATTTAAAGACTTTGCGTGCGATTGATTGAAATAGAGACGATATCATCGACATAGAGCAACCGTTAATATATAAATGTTCGCTCGGCGTGACGAAGCAGATTCGCATGGCACACGAACGCGAGAGGCAAGAAGCCATAAAGAATTTTATATTTGCTTCCTAGCGACGACAAGTAATGCGTCGTATTTTTCATTTCACTTTGGAAAATGCGCACATAGACACGCAGCTGTATTCATGTTTCGCCTCGGCGTGGCGCGGCGGCCTCCCTTATTTCATCTCGCTTGTTTCATTGTACCTATATATTACCGGGCCGTTTACGATGAAAGATAACGCAAGATTCCAGTCGTCCTCATCGCGAACACAAGGAAAGAGTCGAGGAAACTGGCCCCGCCATTTTTCATTCGCCATCGACTTCATTGTGCCACTTCAGCGCGTCTTTCAAACGAACCTATAACCTCCTTTAACTGCACTTTCGATGGCGGTAAAAAATAGCACTCCGAACAATTGATTTGCAAATCAAATTTACCAGGAAATATTCTCTTATTTATGAATTAAATGTTTCACAGGGCTGTTGCTACATATATTTCGAGCTTACCGAAAAGATGCTTAGCCGCGATGAGGGTTGATAGCTGTTTCAACCAGCCAATCGAAATAAAAAGCGCACTCGACGCATACCACGGATTTCGACCAGCCGAAATGTCGAGTTTATTGCGTGTACGCGCGTTACCCAGCCGGATGCTGCGTTTGAATTAAACTGATTCATAAATATTAACACCCCGTGTTTACGTTGCGGCACACGATACACCGGGGACGCTTATATTTGATCCAAAATGCACGTGTATCGCGCGGCCACGACGTAATCTCTCGACAATGATGCAAACTGCATGCACGCGGCAACGTATACTTATTAGGCAAATGTTTTCTTACAGGGACCGCAACCTGACGACTGTAATTGTGGCGAGAACTTCAATGAAAACCGTGACTAATTCATTGTCACCTCTAGATAACAATTGTAAGGAACAGAAGACGAACTTTTCTTGTCGATAAACAGTGGCCGGAATTAATATCCGGACGCTCTAAAAAAGACGATAACTTTTTTAATATTGTACTAGACGATTTGAACTTTTTTGGGAAGTTGGAGCAATTAGTTTACTACAGGATGTGAAAAGAAATTTTTTCAAAAATTCCGATAGATCGGAATTGTAGAAAAAATACTAAAAGTTGCATTTTACAATTTTTTTATGTGGGCCTATATTGAAAATCTAAAAAATACGTTTTGTAGATCTGTGTCAATTATATGCACTGTGAAAGTTTCATCGAAATCGGTTGGTGCGGGGAAAAACGACAGGCATTGAAAAATGTAAGAATCAATTAGAGGCCGAAAATCGTGAAAATCTTTAAACGTTTGTAGCTCATTGCAACGTCGACCGACTTTAACGGAATTTTTAGAATATGTTTAATTCACACAGATCTACAAAATGTTGTTTTTAAATTTTCAATACAGGCCCACATAAAAAAATTGTAAAATGCAACTTGTAGTATTTTTTCTAGAATTCCGATATTTTGCAATTTTTGAAAAAATTTCTTTTCACATCCTGTAGTAAACTAATTGCCTCTAACTTCCCAAAAAAGTTCAAATCGTATAGTACAATATTAAAAAAGTTATCGTCTTTTTTAGAGCGTCCGAATATTAATTCCGGCCACTGTACTAACGCATAACTTGAATATTTAATTAACACTAAACCTACCGGCCATCAAAAGTGACTAATGTGTATGGTATTATAAAAATAACGAGATTAAATTTATTTACATTTTGTGCGATTTTGACTACAATATATGTATACTGGAGTCAAAAAATGTATTCAATCAATTCCCATGAAAACACTTTTACAATGTCAATAATTGTCAAATAAAAAATCTAAAAGGTTCTTTTGACCCCTCGTGGTAGGTTCAGTGTTAATTTAGTTAATTTTGTTAATTTCCCGTTCGTTTTGTTTTAGAATTGTGTTTCCGAAAAATCCTATTACATTTCGCAATTTGCGTGCGAATCTGTTAGCTATATCCAATCTTTCGAGCGGCGCGGCGCGGCGGTACACAAACCAGTGGCGGCTGGCTTCGAAACAACAGCATTTAATTCTGTTTTCGTTTCATCTGGAAGTGTTAATTAAATTCTCTTTGGCTGATTTCATCTGCGAACGGGAGAACGTAGTCGACAATGGAAACGCACGGATTTATTTGGAATAGTTACATATCTTTTGACGGTTAAGATAATCCATCAAAACTCGAGCACTATAATTTGCTTAAAATTCGAGGGGGATGATTCCTAACACTTTCCTAAAACATTAAAATATGTTCTTTAAATTCTTAGTATGACAACATCGTGGGCAACATTATCAGTCAGATGAGTAATAAATAAATTTTTCTTATCAGCTCTAATAATTTGATCGCAGTGTTCACATGTCGCGAACAAAGCGACCGATCTTCTTCAAGCAGCGTTCCATCGCATAATTCCCATTCACGAGCCACCCCAGACATCTTCGCCATAGACCTTGCGAAATCACTTGGCAGATCTCTCTGTCCCTTCTCAAGGGTGCACAGCAAAATGGCGGGTGCAGCAGCGAGGCAGCCGTCGCGGTCGAAGACCCAGAGAGAAACCCATCCCCGAAAACCGGAAGTGGCGCGATACAATCTTGCACTACCGCTGAAATTTCGCAATAAATACCAGGAAACTTTTCGAGAGAGGGCTATTGTGCTCGTCAGGGCCCGGTAGGTAAACACATCGGCCGCCTACGCCGACGACAATGGAATACTTAGATCCCCCATCCTCCGACTTCGCACTGGTCCGTCCTGCGCGCCTATTCCTCCATTGTCTCATGATTTATGTGCCGTGGTCGCGGTGTCAACAGGGTATTGATTAAAATGCACACACACACACACACTCATAGAGAGGGAAGGAGAGCTAGGTGCGACGTGTGCACGCGGATTTCTGCACGGAATCCCGTTCGCCTCGGCATAACGACATCGTTGTCCCCTGTAAATCGAACCCTCTGCTCCACCCATGCGACGTGTTGATCATGTTTCGCGGGATAAAAAGCTGTGCTGCCGGGAACAATTGTTCTGGGCTCGCTACTCCGACTGTTAGGCTGTTCTCCGGGATTTTTTGAGAGAAACTTACCGAGTATTATAATTTCACATTATGAATGTACTCTAATTTTTTTTAACCAGTAATGAGCATTTTATTCTTCTTTAAGTATTGTTTTAGCTGTTGAAAGAGCTTTGAAAAATGAGAAAATAATTGCCAATGGATAATGCGTTAAAAAGACGATAGAGGTCTCTTTTAAAATAAGTAATAAATAAATTAATGTTCCGAAATTGGAATAATGGCGTAGATCGTCAGCTAGCTAGACACCCAGGCCACTTTAACAGGAAAAAGACCCTCCGGGAGTATCGACACGCGTCTCGCCACCAGGGTTGAATTCTTTCTGCACGTTTAGCCACCCCGTAGTACCCGGCACCCTCCCTGGGAATTCCTCGGACGTGTTTACCGCCGCCGCTTCGTGTTATGATTTCGCGATGGTTTTGTTTCCCTGTCTTGCGGAATCTCGCGCGCAATCCCGTCGCAGATTGTTGTCCACTTTCACGGGACATACTGCAGACTCTGTTTCCTCTCTGCTCGAGAAACTTTGATCAATATTTTATTGTTTCCGGACCGAGTCCCCAGGATTATGTACTCCTTCCCACGTGTTTTAAAACATTTCCTGAAAAGTATCTACTAAAAACAGACTGCGGGTGCACGTTTATGTCGATCCGAAGTCTTTTTAATAAATAATATTTCAAGCAAAAAACACACCTTCTGTTTCATCGGCACGTTATCGACAACCAAAGATCCACTCCCGAAAGACATTCCCAGGAAAGAAAATCCCAGTTTACACCGCAGATCCCCAACAGCAAGAACTCTCCATCTCTCCGGAGGTCCTTAGCCCGGAATCTCCGTCGCGATAAGAAACTTCTGACAAATGAAAGCCACGAAACCCGTTATCACCCGTTCGCCACGAGGCTCTCGGAGAATCCTAATTGCCGGCTAAAATGATATTTCAAGTCAAACATCCGAACCGCCGCACCGCGCCGGTGCTACCGTCGAGCAACAAAATCAACCGAGCCCCACAAACTAACTGAAACAACTAGCCTCGCGCCGAATAAACAAACAAGTCCCATGAACGATATCTATCCACGATCCATTACCCGAATAAATAAAGTCCGTCGATCTCGACGTTTCATTACCGGCGACAGCTCCTCAGGATGCACGATTGTTTAACCCTTTGCACTTTCATGGGAGCTTCGGTGATGCGGCAACTGCTAAATTCACCTCTTAAAAAATTATTAACCTAACTGAATGATATCCGTAAATATACGTTTTTCAAAATCTGTTTTATTTTATGTGCTACTCCCGTAATTAGGTTCTAGGTTCTGTTCATCGTCCCTAACTCAGCAGCGAAAGGTCCAACAACGATCGTCCGAGAAACCGGAGAGAGCCGACATCGTCGTCGTGTACATTAAAAACTTAATCGCCCCGGCCCATTCTTTTCACTCGTCCCACCCACACCTTGCCCCAGGGCGTCCCACAATATCGAGTCCCGTGACGAGATAAACTCGCCCTTTCGAGAAAACCTGGCATGGATACTCGCGGCGGCGAAGTGACTCGTTACCTTAAGAGAGTCATTTTCCCTGTCGCTCTCTCTCTCTCTCTCTACCTCCCTCCCCCGTTCCTCTTCCCAGACCGCTTCTTTTTTCCACCCTCGACTTTTCACCCTCTCGAGTCAGCGAGTCGCGCGAGCTCAACCGCCCCACCTTCCTCCCACTTCCACCGCAGCAAGGCAAAGAGGCACACTGCCTTTCCTGGCATCATTTTATTTATTATCCGTGGTTATCCCAGCGACAGACCGCGCGGCCAACTTTCGCTGGAA
Source organism: Lasioglossum marginatum (assembly GCA_028455795.1). NCBI lineage: Eukaryota > Metazoa > Arthropoda > Insecta > Hymenoptera > Halictidae > Lasioglossum > Lasioglossum marginatum. The sequence continues at coordinate 3,838,535 of CM052263.1, forward strand.
AGGATCGCTGAAGCGGCCCGCAAACGGTATTTGGTGCGTGAACCCGCGTATTCATCTCAACCACCCCGCGTTCCGCAACCCCTTGCCAACCCCCGGGCCCCGGTTGTTTCTTTCTCCCACCACCGCTCAGAACCACCAAGCCCTAAACGTCCCCGCAGCATGCAGGTCTTCTCCGCAGGCCTTTTGATGGTCCACTAATTGCGCCCGCGTCTTTCAGTACACCCGACACTGCATCGACTCGCCGGTTTTTTTCGTGCCAGACGAATTACGAATTAGTGCACCGTCCTGCATTCAGACGCACTTTGAATGGGGCAGGTGAAGACGTGCGATCAGTTTCGGGGACTTTGAGACCTTAGAAATAGGTTTCGAATGCAGCCTACAGCGAATCCCGCTGTTTCAGGGCGGGTTTTAATGGGAATGGTGTTCTTGCGTGATGAGAGGGTTTTCAGATTGGATGCTGTGGAATTTTTTGGGATGATTTAGGGCGTTGGAATACCTGTTGGATAAAATTCCAGTGTTTGTCGTAAATTAGATTGTGCGCTTTTCCGTGCATTTTCCGATCTCCGATGCGTTCTAAAATTCTGAAGAAATGTGACATATTTTGGATCCTGAGATCCATTTTAGAGAATTCTCTCAGATTTTTTGTTGCAAACTGTGGCCGTAAAAAATTTACCCTGTTACTATCCTCGCGGGAAAGCTAGAGGGCTGAAATTTTGGGTTACCCTGGGTTCGTCGACAAATGTCTTCATCGACATGATTTGACCGAAACAATGTTTTCATCGATACATTATTACACATTATTACATTACATCGAAATATTATGATTTTTGTTCATTTGTGTGTACCTATTACTAAAGTTTGTTTATTTGAAGAAATTCTGAGTAATAGCAATAAAAACAAGCGAGCAATAAAAACTTTGATCGAAATAACAATGGTTTGTAATTTTCTTTATTATTTATTATACAAGCAACTAAATGCGTCGAGAACATAACAATGATAACGATTAATCAACATTAGCAAATACGAATTTGGTGTCAGTGGAAACTAATGAACTCGAACCTGTCGCTAAACACGGACTGTCGATGAAAACATAGCGTCGGTCAAATCATGTCGATGAAGACATTTGTCGACGATTTGACCATGTCGATGAAAACATAGCGTAACGAAAGTTAATGTCGGTCAAATCGTGTCGATGAAAACAGTGTCGGTGAAATGAGTTGTCGACGAACACAGGATAACCCGAAATTTTACTCGGAGGAGTTTTTCTTGGTCAGCTTTCGAATGTTTCGACAGCTACTGATGAACCTCTAAGGGTAGTTGTGACTATCTTAATCAGCTAGGCCCTTTCCGGCGGACATCGCCAACACGCGAAACGCACCGGCTCGAGAGCACGTAATAGGCACGCGGAAGATAAATCGTAATCATTATAGTGCGCGCGGCGTGAACGAAACTATTAATATCCCATCGCGCAGACGTTAACGGTACCGAGTTGAAAGCCTATAACGCACGAGGATATTCTGAGGCAGTGCTAATGCGTAAATGTGTATTGATAGTCCGCGGCACCGGAAATGCCGAAAGACGCACGCATTAAACGCGAAATTACGGTCGATTATCGACCGCGAGCCTCGTTAACCTGTATTTTCATCGAACGTTTTCGGTGGTGGTTCGCAAACGGCTCGATTAAAAGCCGTATTAATTTCCTACTTTACGAACTTCGTTATGTAGAAGTTGTAACTGGACTGCGCGTCTTCACGGGTCACTCTACAATTGAACAAAGTTGTTCAAAGTGTTAAGTTTTACATATAACAAATCCAAAAATCATCGAAATCGGAGAGGAGCAGCTGTTCTACAGTTTGACCAATTTTTCAGCGTTCTATCTCCTTTTTCTTGGGGAGGGGGGACTTGGCTTCCTGGCCGCCCCTCCCTGGGTGCGCCACTGCGTGGGGGAATACCGTCGTAGAAGGGGAAAGTAGAGAGTGGGGAGACAAGTGTTAATCTGGCGACACTGGACGGGATCCATCGGATCGGTACTCACCGCGGTGTATAACGTGGTTGAACGCGCTGGTTATGACCTGGAACTCGGGATTCAGCGTCTCTCCGAGCTGAAACAAACGGAAAACGAGACTCTTTTGAGTAACAGGACACAAGGACGTGGACGTATCGGCTAACCTCTCCCCCACCTGTACATTCTACATCCTTAATACGTTTTCCATCGATTTCCCATGAAAAGGGGTTGTTCGCCGCTGCTAAGTGCACCGGCATAAAGAGGTGAAGGCGAAGAGTCGTTTCGAAACTTCTACACTGGCCGCCATTAAAGGTAACCGTAAAACCCCTGGGCTAAACCGGCCGGCAACTCCAAAGTAACGATAAATAATAAAAGCTCATCTGGCCATCGCGTCGGATCAAGAGTTTCCCTGTTTCCGTGATGGAACGGGACACTAGCTGATCGTACGCAACCAGTTTTAACGGCGTTCGTCCTTCTCTCCCTATGTCCTTATACCTTCCAACGTCTTCGTCCCATGCGCTTGAACAGCCTGTTTCTCGAACTCAAGCATCGATCGTAATATCGAATGGAAATAAAATGAGTTGCGGCGATTGTCTGCGTCTTCGCTGTATAATATTTGCCCTAGGGTTTCGATAGTTGCATGGTGCTCTATTTACGTACTCGTATAATATTAGATCATAAGATTAGGTTTCAATGAATTTCCTCGTGGGGAGCGTTTTCATAAGCCTTGTGGCGGGAAAATAACAGAACCGCGCGCATAGTTTCCTATAGTTTCCGATCGAATTGTTGGACAAGAACTTCGGAATAAATTAAATCGCGAAGGCGCGGCCAGAAAATTAGGATGCCCGGCTATCGATCCGCGCGCGTTTTTCGCCCCCGAAAATCTGGAAAATTCATCCGGGTTATTAGGTTCCTGAGTTTATAACGTAATAATAGTCGCCCGCTCGGCGAACGGTCGCGCGAACCTGTCAAAGATGTCAAAAGTGGCCCCGTAATTTCATAAACACACGCGACCCGCGCTCCTTTTATTTTTTAGCGATATGTGTCGACGTATTTCAAGCACCAATTTTTTCCTATTTCCTTTTTCATTTTCATCTGTTACGAATTTTAAAAAATTTCAATAAAGCGACAGCTGCGCGGCCCTCTCTCTCTCTCTCACACACACTCTGTGGGACCAGAAGCTATCGACGGCCGTACGACTGAATTTGATTTATATTCCATTTTAAAAACTGTTCTTTTACAGCGAAAACATTTTTCACTCCCCACCACTCGTGCCGAATTTCATCAAACCGAAGGAAGTAGAATATTTTATCGACTGCAAATTAAGTATAAAAATCTACTCGGCCATCGAACGTGCTCGCAACATCGTCGGAAACTGTGAAAAATTCAATTCATGCGCGAAACTACCGGTAACCGAATTTCTGCTTTCGAATGAAACGAAAAATCTTTGAAGGAATATTTCCCTTTGAACAAACAAAACTCGACGATAATTCAATGTCAACCCTTGGGAAGCAATAGGTCGTCGGTTCTTCTCGATTTTTGAGCATCGATGCTTTCCAATATTTTTATGGGGAACAAGAACAAAGGACAACGAAGTAAAATGTAGGAGACGGTGAAAGAAAGTAATCGATAAGAAACGTGTGAATGGATATGAATGTGAAACTGGCGACGATTATTAACTCTTTGCACTCGGAACTATTTTAACTAGAAAATTAAACATTTCTTCCGATTTAGGATATTTCCATTCCCTATGATTTTTGAAATTTTATGGATGTGAAATTGGTATAATAATTCATGCAATACCTAAATGTTTAGTAATTGGTTAGATATCGATATATTTAATAATGGAAACAATATTTTGAATAATGGTACAGCAATTTTTAGTGGTGCCTCAGAGGGGACAACCGAGTGCAAAGGGTTAAAATCTCCGAGTAATCGTAAAAATACTGGAGATTTGCAATTAAAGAAGTAACGCAAATCAGCCGCAAGCAGGTAGCAGAAAAAGGACAATTACGTGCAGAGGGTGTTCGTTGGAGGGGCATAGGATGCGACTCGTGAAAATATCCAGGAGCGCATTTAGGTCCTAGATTGTTCGAGCAGCGACAGCGAGCTACCAACTCATTTGGATCTCATCCCTCAGACATCCCGGGGGTATAATCCGTTTGAATTACAGCCGTCAACAGGGGCCCTCCGTCGCGACACACTTTTACGATCCGCCCCCGCGACGAGGAGAGATCGAGCACCTGTTAAAGGTCCACAGGAACTGGCGCGACGCGACGCGCGTTGCGGCCGCTTTGGGATCATCCGGAATTCTTCATTCGGGCTTTTACCGGACGGCCGCCACCCGCGCGCTCGCATTCGTTAATTTATCGTAGCGGGTACGCACGACCCCATTGGTTCGATAATTTACCACGGCAGCTTCGTTTGTTAATTTATTCCAGCCACGGAGCCCTGTTAATTAATTCGTCCGGTGCCGCGGCGCGCTCCCCACTGCGCCAGCGCGAGCCGTGTCCTCTAGTTTTGGTTGCTGCCCCGTCAAGTCGGTCCACGATAGAAGCTTCCGATTGGCTGAGAGCATTTTTCTCTTCGAACAGCGCTTTAACTGGTCGCCTTAGAAAATAGCTGCCTTTAAAAATTGCTTTCTTATTATTTATTTCTTTCTTTAATCGCACCCTCAAGATTCTTAAAGCGGTTTGCTGCGGAAAACAATTTTAAAGGCATGCATCATTTTAAACATTTTAGAAAAAGATACGCGAGCTTGAATATAGATTAGAAAGAATAATATAGTCCTCGGTCTGAAAACAGCTTTCGAGCCACTAACGACGCAAAAACGAATGTGCGCCGAGCGGAGAAGGGCGTCTTTTGTCGGAGTAAGCGTCTTCCTTGATCGTTTCCGAATCATTAACCAAAATCACTCTCCGCGGGCCGCGAAATTAACGACGCGAAACAAACAAACCGGGGCGCCCGGAACAGGAGAAAAACCATCGACGTCACGCGACAGAGATTCCGCCTTCATAAAACATGCAATAGGTTTTGTAACGGTGCAGGGTGTTTACTTTCGGAATAAATTTCCAAGTTCCGAAGGTGGCGTCCGTTCGGCGTCTTCCGGTTTCCTCGCCTTCACGGTCTTTTAGCCGGGTGGCGCATGGCGCCTGTTAAAACGCGCGACCGTGAAACGAAAATAAAGAAAAACATCATGGGAACACAGGAATTTCGTTAGGTGATTTAAAACGTACGTTACAATGTTCCTCCTAATTATATTATATTTATATAAATTCTATCGAAAAACGTAGTTACTAGACGACAAAAACAGGTTCGCTTTGAAAAGCAAATCGTTATCTTCCACCGACGCAATTTCCATTGAGAACTTCCCTTTGCATGTTTCACCATCCAAAGCCTTATAAATACACGAAGATCTTAAAGAGCATTCCACCGTTTGGAACAAGGAATTATTATTCACCCTCGAAGTCGGAGTCGTCGAAAGACTATTCAGAATTGCTCTCTAAAGTACAGTCGCCTTTAACACGATCAAACGAAGCTGCAGAGACGTCAAGAGCCCATCCTCGAATGAATTCAAGCCACGTTGTCCCACGAAAATTATTCAATAAATTACAGCTCTGTATTCTGTATATTATCAAAATTTCGTTCCATGCATCGATGCAAAAATTTCCGCCGAAAAAAACTGACACGTTCGGCGAGCTTGTGCGCTGAATCACTTCCACAGGCGACTGTACAAAGTTGCAGAGAACCGCAACCGGTTCTCGCGGTTGGAACGTGCAATCGTAACAACTCAAAGGGCTAGAAAGTAGCCCTGCAATACTTGGCGCAGGTGGAAAAGCAATTTCGTTGGCTTACCTGGACCATTAACGAGATCGCGACCAGGCCCTGACTCTTGTGCCGCGCCTCGCTCATGTTGTGATACAATTCCGCGTTGAAGCCGAACACTTGTATCTGCAACAGAACATCAGACACAGTCTGGAATTATTTCTACGTGTAATCGCGTCGCCCCCGTCATGCTCGTATTTCCCGCCGCGTAATTACGTCGACAAATTTCGTCTTCGCACGAACGAATTCTGGCCACCGACCGGGGCGGAGGGGGTGAAATCAGGGGGGTGAATCAGAAGGGTGAAAAGGGGGCGGACGCTTTGTGCACGACGATATATAATACCCGGCGGATCGTCTTCCCGAAATTGTGCTCCCCGCCGGCACCGTTTCGTGCGTGTTGCCGCTTTCGAATGAATTAATCGTCGACAGATTTGAAAGGGGCCCTTGCTCAATGGCCCCGATCATCCCGTAGATCATACCAGTTAATTCTTGAGACGCGGGTACTACTAGCATGCTCCCACCTTGCGTTTCTATCGCCACGGATCCTCCGATTCCACGGAATTTCAATCTTGGTTGATTTAAGAAAACGCTTCGCTTCATCTCTGCATGTAGCTTAACATTATATTATTACTACGGAAACATTTTTGTGCAATCGTTATAGCGATAAAAACATCCAAAATGTGCCAACATATAGCCAATTGATCTACGTATGTAGGCAGCTTTGAAATTAAAAATATATAGGAAAAAACCTTTTAAAAACCACGCTTATATTAAAATGCACTAAAAAGGAGAAAATAATTTTTATAGACACATTAGCGACTATAAATAAAAGCGTGGAGCGCTAAACTATATTGACGTAATCTTCGTGGGCGCTCCACGCTTTTATTTATAGTCACTAATCTCATGATTTTATTTAAATTTATATTAATTTTTCTATCTATTCCGACACTAATTTTATAACAGAAGAAATTTTGAACTAATTGCTTAAAATTTTGGGGAAAAATATTATTAATGATTTAACTGGATTCGGTATTTTACGGAGAACCAGGAAAAAAATTATTTTCTCCTTTTTAGTGCATTTTAATATAAGTGTGGTTTTTAAAAGTTTTTTTTATATATATTTTTTATTTCCTACTGTTTAGTMTACATATCTTGTAATCGATTTTAATTACCACTTCAACCAAGATCTTTTGTAAAAGGGAAAATATTGTGTCATGATTAGATAATTTATTATCCTGTTTTCATAGCCAAAATAAATAAATATCCTATTAAATTTGATGTAACTTGTATGACATGATCTACTGAATTACTAGTGATCTATTATGCAAAAGAATGAGGGGATRACTCCGAGAGACAACGTCTCTTGATGAARTCCGGAATGGGACTGAGCTCCTTCGGTGCAAAGTGGGTCAGTGGAGTGGGGATGAGTCGGAGTGGGAACGCGTAGTGAAGTAGGGAGCGCTGRTGCGCGGAGTGGGGATCTCTGAACGCGGTGACTCATTACCGTGCGTCGCGCGGCAAGATGTGACGGTTAATATTTAAATATYTTTTTCTCCTAGACGCACAGCTTTTCTTCTAAATTTTTTTTTTAATATTGCATTGTCATCCAGTTCTGAGCTATGTTTAAAGTTTCAAGTCTCTAGGTCATCGGAAAGTGGTTTAAAATTCGATTACAACATTTGACGCATACAACAACAACAACTCAGCAAGCTAATACATATAAGCGTGGTAATAAAAAAGGAATTTTCTTTTTCATCACACTCTGAACCAATTTTATCTAATTTGTGATAGATATTCGAATTTCAATTTGTGCAGTCAATAAAACTTCGAAAGCGAGTATCTTCGTAATTCCACGTAGAAAGGACCTGATTTTAATATCAATTTAACCGAATGTAAAAATTGTTGGCATGTTTTAATAAACGTGCCCGGAATCGGGTGGAATATTAAATTTCACGTGATCGCCAGTAACTAAATAAAAATCCACGCGTGCATGTACATTAATGTGAGGTCTCCCGATCGGTTCATTGTGTTTTACGTCGATAATAATGAAAATTCTTCGAGGACATTCCGTCGGTCGTTACTTTTTATGCAATATACCGCGATCCCTTATTAAGAACTTTATTTCGATAAAACGAAGACACGAAGCTTTGCCTGGTTCGCGTCCTATAGGTAAGGAGGATCGATAAGGATTCTCCTATGCATTCTTGAAACCGTATTTTTTCCCTCGTAAAACGAAAACTCGACGCTTGTTGTTTTTTCCTCCATAGAATTTCTTTACGCGAACATGGGTAAAAGAATCTTGTGCTTGAAATCTGGTGAAACAAACAGAAAAAGAAAGGCAGGAGAACGTTGGGAGAAACCAACAATCACTGAAACATTATTATAATTTTCATACATTTAAATTCTTTGTTATCAATTTAAATTTTTACTTAGATTCAGTGAATAATCGATAAACAGCTTTTCATGTTCTATTCTGGTAAATTAATCTCCTTTCTTTCGCAAATGTTATCTAAACGATTGTATATTTTACGCGTTTATTATAAAAATGAGGAGATACGAGAGAGTAAAAATATTTAAGGAGAAAATTTGAAGAAGCTGTTTTAAGAGAATTGTTAGGAGAATAAATGTTTATGTAGGTTCTGTGCGTTGCGACTGACACAGACAATTTTTACTTTGCAGGAAGATCCGGAGCTCAGCGATAATTGAGGCTTTCCGCGAAAGTCGGACATTCGGCGACTATGCAAGATACATTCACGAATGCATGGAACTTATCGTCGCATTCACGTTTCTCTAAATCCTTTCGATTCGCCTCTATCCCCTTCGAAAGCACCCGGCCGCATTCGTCGTCATAAATTCCAACTAGCCTCTGTATATCTCGCATCTTCAAAGCGAAGCAATTCGTCTTTCGTTCTTATTTCGTGTTTCGCCGGCACAATCCGGTAACTCGGGTACTCGGTTAGAATTTTTAAATAAGCCGTGAACCGAATGTAGTGTGGCGAAACGAACCTTTTTCGCAGGAATCGAATAGACAAATCTCGTCGGAATAAAACGAAGGAACGTGTTGGCAAACAAAGCCTTAACACTCTGCAAATAGCGTGTTATGATAGACATTCAAACTGTGATATTGCATTTTAAAGAACTAGTTCCACTAGTTTTTATCTGGTGGAGACGGTGGAGTGGAATCGATTTGACAAATGAGCGGCAGAATCGACGTCTCCGTTTAACCATGTTAAGATAAAAGGCATAGGAAAACGAGAAAAGTAACTTTTGACCCAGGATCTGTTCGATGACGAAGTCTCTCTCTCTCTCTTCCTCTCTTTCCACCGGTAACGGCATTGCCAGGGCACTTCTGCTTCGGGTTTGTTGAAATGCCTACGACGCGACGAGTTGTGGTTCAAAGACGTCGTCGCGAGGGCTGTTGCAACGCGACGTCGAACAGGTGCAACGAAGAGGGTGTAACCGGGAGTGGCCAGGATAAAGCCAGAAAGAGAGAGATAGACACGGCAGATTGCCGAGGATGAGCGTAAATCCACTGCGCCTGATCAAAGTAGGACTCCGACGCTACTTGGAAGATTCCCCGCATCCTACACGGACTGTGTTCCTCCACCCCTTTTCACCCCTAACTCTTCAAGGCGACGTCGAGGCTGCCGTCAACCCCCACGGAATTATCCTTCCGTTTTTCTCCGCGTGAAGGAAATGCGGACTTCTGCTAGCTTCTGCTAGCTTCTGCTGGTCGAAGTCGCTGTCAGCCGAGTCGCGAGGAGATGGATGGAAAATTAAGTGCACGGTGCGCCCTAAGGGGTTGCTAGACCTCGTGTTCACTGTTAGCCCTTGTGCCAATAACTGGCTACCTTGTATTCGACTTGAATTTGCGTTTGCTGTTTTACTTTTCGCGGTGAAGCGTCGAGAAATCGAGCCCTTGTTTCTGCAGCAAGTTTGTTATTCTTATTTATTTAGGAATAAATTATTTAAGGTTTGATAGTCATTACTAGACTGCGGATCTTTATGCAAAATAAAAAATGTTCGCATTGATTTCGGGACACAGGAGCCAAATAAAAATTGTATTCTTCTTTTAATTCTCCTATAAAGCTGAAACTAATACATTGATGTCCTTAAATATTTTTAACATGTCCACTGCCTCAAATTATACGTGCCCATTTTTGTCATAAACGCATAAAATCGTTTAAAACAGTTTAATAACAGTAAAGTTTAATAAACAGTAAAGTGTATAAACAGTCGAAGGGTAGTATATTATTTGGTAGCAGTTCGTTGCGATTTTAACGTAGCGAAGAGATAAACAGCGTTTTAAAAATCGTTTTAAAAATATCTTCGCGCTCTTGCTTGTCGCTCGCCGTCGGAAAAATCCGTTTAAATTAGTATTGCGCCGCATTATATCGTTCCAGCTGATATTTTGTTAGAACCGACTGTTCAGTGGAGAGCATTTTAGTGGACGTCGATTAAAACACACGGTTAAAATAGTTTCCCCGCCGCCGCGCCGGGGTATAAATTGAATTTTATAATTTTCCATCACTGTGAAATGGCACCGGAAAGCGTAGACCCCGAAGAGTATGTGGATTTAATTAAATTTTAGATAGCCGTGTAATCGAATCCTAGTACAACTGCGATTACGAAAGTCGTTCTATGTTTAATGCCCTGCAGGGAAATAGTAAATGCAATTTAGAACGTCCTGCGGCGCGGCTAATTTATTGATATCGAGCACCGCGTAATTTTGCACCGGTGGTAATAATGAACAATCAAATTTTAACGAACCACTCCGAGCGCCAAATAAAACGTCACGGTGAACGAAAAAGTTCGCTTTATGCGTTGGGACCCGGAAGAAATCCACACTTTCTACTTTCTATGTACGCGTCTTCTTGGAAATCGTAAAATTTTCAATTACCTAAATTGGGTTGAACTGCGGTCAATTTATTCTTTCATACTTTCGTTTCATTTTCTTAATCTTTACTTCTGCTTCTCCAAATTTTATAAAATACCACAACAACCTTGAAATTCCATTTTCCTCGATCGGATCATAGTTTCTAGATCTGCTGACCGGGAAGAGTCGAGGATAGGGGTGGCATATGGATCGCGGGGGTGGCGGCGCGTGCACTCGTAATTTCGCCGGGCACTTTTCCTTTCGAAGTGATCAAGGGAAGTGTTTCAAGCGATCCTTAATGCATTCCGCGACGGGGCTGTGCTTGCGGATTTCCAGCGGTGTTTCAGCCCCGGTGATTATGCTCTAGTGGAGGGCAAAGTAGCAGATAAAGCACAAGGGCTGTAGGCCGAGGATGGCGCGAGAAGATCGGATGGTTCACCGGGCGAAGATACTCGGAAGAGTAGGTGCACACGGGGGGTCGGAGAGGGGTGGTTTGAGGGCGGGATAGGATGAACCACCCCACCGAGTCTACACTTCACGTACCCAGCCTGAATCCTGAATTTCCGAGACGTGGCGAATTTCAGACAACCCCCGGCTTACCTCCGATGCCTCGGCGAAATCTTGTTCCGAGACGATAACGAATCTCGATGTCAGCCTGCTGGCGGACCGTGCCCGATTCGATCGATGTTGCCCCAAACCTGCACTACGGAAAAACAGGTGATTCGCACCCGGTCGACGGGACAGCGTCGCCTCCTTCGATCGAACTTTAACCCTCCTGTCCTGGGACTGTTTGACACGGCGTTTGTGGACTCTACCCTTTCGGGCACACTGTAAATCCCAGTCGCTTTTGCGCTTCTTGCACGAAGGTGACGAACCAAAATTTTATTCGGATAACGGATAACGAATAAGAGTAACGAACAAAATGTTATTCGTCGCTATCGAATAAATATTCAATGAAATAAGACATTATTTCTATTAAAATTGATCCAGTTTCTACATTCAATTGATAGACCGTGGGATGGGAGAGAGAGAGAAAGCCATGTTTAAACAATCTGAGGTAATAAATATTGATGGCAGGCTACGGGGCGTGTTGCATGGCGAAAAGCCATCAGCCTCCGCCAGGAAGCTCGCGGTGTTTGAAGGATAATTCGAGCGTCGTAGGCGGCGCGTCACGACGTTCCTTGCGGCCTATGGGCATGCCATCAGGATTTCTGGCACAATGCTGTATTCCAGCGAGTGATAGATATACAGCTGTAATCCCGCGCCACCCTCTCCGGCTAGCAGCTATATTAACGCACGAGTGCAGTGTGCACCGTGCACCGTGCACTGGCGCGGCGGCGCGAGTGCACCTATGCATCTACCGGAGACGCGACAATGAGAGCCGGGCGTCGAGGTGCGTGTACATTAATATGTAGATGGCCGTGTAGGTGTGCCCATTGGGATTTCCTCGTTCGCACGGAGTTCCGTCGAGCATAATTTTATTTTGGAAAAAATAGCCGCAACGTTAATTGGATAAGTTTCTCGATACCGCGATGCTTCGCTCTCGCACCCTGTGCGAATTTAATCCGCGGCCCGGAACGACCAGCATAGAAACGAGGAAATATTGATTCTCCCATTGAATTAATTTGTTATCGCTCTCCACATTCTTTAGGCAAATTCATGTTCTCGATGGCTGGTTTTATCGGAACGGGAAGAACTTGCTTTGTAATGAAGATTAGAAATTGTACCGACTTCTGCAAATTTAGGGAAACTATAGTGGCCGCAGTTAATATTCGGACGCTCTAAAAAAGACGATTACTTTTTTAATATTGTACTATACGATTTGAACTTTTTTGGGAAGTTAGAGCAACTAGTTTACTACAAGATGTGAAAAGAAATTTTTTCAAAAATTGCAATAGATCGGAATTGTAGAAAAAAATACTGAAAGTTGCATTTTACAATTTTTTTATGTGGGCCTATATTGAAAATTTAAAAATACGTTTTGTAGATCTGTGTCAATTATATGCGCTGTGAAAATTTCATCGAAATCGGGTGGTGCGGGAAAAAACGACAGGCATTGAAAGATGTAAGAATCCTTAGGTTCGCGAAAATCTGCAATTTTTACCATCTTTAAACGTTTGTAGTTCATTGCAACGTCGACCGATTTTGACGAAATTTTTAGAATATGTTTAATTCACACAGATCTACAAAACGTATTTTTTAAATTTTCAATTCCACATAAAAAATTGTAAAATGCAACTTTTAGTAGTTTTTATATCATTCCGATCTATTGCAATTTTTGAAAAAATTTCTTTTCACTCTAACTTCCCCAAAAAAGTTCGAATCGTATAGTACAATATTAAAAAAATTATCGTCTTTTTTAGAGCGTCCGAATATTAATCCCGGCCACTGTAACTGAAATCGGTTTTCATTTATATGCATTTGCAAAATCTTTAGTATTACATCTATGGCAAAACCTCGACCAAAAAACGTCGAATTGTCCTCGCCCCAATTTCATTCCTTTTAAGCACTCACGTTCGAGCTAACAGCCATTTTTACGAGAACATAGGCTACATCGATCGATCGATCACGCGACGAATCTTGCTGAAAAAAAGAATCTGTCGCAAAAACAGGTTAATCCTCCGAAGATGGTACAGAACTGTTATTCGTCGATCGCGAGCCGAACGTCGTCCGAGGCTGATACTGGAGGTTGTAAGTAGAGTTCGAATACGTCGAACTAGTTCAAATTGGAACGTATTGCTTCTGGCAGTGCGAACTTTGAATTCTGATTTCTGAAAGTGAATTTTATAAGTTTTCGAAGAATATTTAAGTTGGAAAAATGAGGGACGGTTTACAATTACGATTATCCCGAAATTCGAACTATTTCAGCGTTTGATCCATTTTAACGTTCGAATTTTTCGGAATACTAAAGTCGAGATTGAACACCGGAGTTCTTACAGCTCTGGTAGATGCAACGTTTCTGGCTCCGTAATTCTTGCCGGAACGCCGGGACCATGTAAAACTGGAATTTCGCACGCGCCCGCTGGAAGAAGTTAAATCCGAAATGGCGGCGCAAATTTGCTTAATTATTCCGCGTTGAGCGTTAACCAGTCGGGGAAAATGTGTGTGTGTGTGTGTGTGAGAGGGAGAGAGAGAGAGAGAAAGAGAGTGAGAGAGAGAGAGAGAGAGAGAGAGAGAGAGAAAGAGAGTGCGAAAGAGAACACAAGAGAGAGAGAAAGAGAGTGCGAGAGAGAGAGATAGAGAGAAACCATCCCGCGTTTCCGTAATTGTAGTGGTCGTTTATAGTTGAACGACTCTCGTCGCGTTGCGATTGTCTGTTGTCAGGAGTGCCACTCTTACTTCCGGTCAGTGTTAAAAGGCTATCAACTGGAGAACGCTCGGATTTGTTTTTTCACCTTTGTCTACGACAAACCAAGTCGGTTTGTTTAACAGTTTTGAAAACATCGAACGGAGCGCTGGGAAATTTTTTAAATAGAAATACCCACAGTGCATTTCGTCAGTAAGTTTTAGTAAATGACTTCTTCCGATATTGTTACGATTTTTGCATCGAGTTTTCTAAACAAGTTCTACATAGCTTAAGCGGTAAGAGAAAAAAAGAATTGTCTTATCAAATATTTCCAACAATTATCTTATCAGATGGTTTAATTGCTGCTAAATCCCGATGTTCAAGGAACAATCAAGAAAAATTTGGATTTGCATGAAGCTGCACGGGCAGCTCGTAATTAATTAGAAAAACTGGGATGCTCGCACGGTTAACAGCCGCGATAAAACAGCCAGCAAAAAATGGAGGAAAAATTTTGAGCAAGCAAATGGCGGGTCTCGAAATCGGGGACGCTCGATCTACTATCCCGCATAAATTACGCGCAATACTTCCCAATCTACTCGCGAGTAATGAGCATCGCGCGACCATGATGCCCAACGCCGCGCCGAATGGTTTGTCGAGTAATCAACGGTTTGTAGAAAGGCATTCGATGTGTACGCGCGTACCTATACGCGTGTATAAAGGTGCGGGAGCAATTTATCATCGCAATATGCATTATCGTGCGCGAACGTGCTATCGAGAGTATTCTGATTTCAATACTGCGCCTCTCTGTAATTCAACTTCACGGTTTAATCTTTCCGTCATGTATGCCGCCAATAATATAAGAGTCGTTCGATTGTAACCGGATATGCGATCGGAATCACCGGGTTGCAAAGAAGTCCGAAATCGACCATCGATAAACGGTATGTATGGAAAATCTCTGGATGACTTGAAATCGCTGAAATTGTTACTGCAAAACCGTATTCGCGAATTAGGATCGCGCGTTATGAAATTGCTGGCTCGCATATCGCTCGTTACATTAATTCACAACGCGTTTCACTATTCCGCTCAATTATAGTAATTTAGTTCGGAATTGTCCCTTAAAAATGATCAATCGCTTCTGCGGGCTTCGAAACGATGTTTAGTTAATTACTAAATCAATCTGCTGCGATTAATTTAATTGATAAACTAAGATATCGGGGTTTTTCAAGTCTTCAAATGTATTATTATAATTTTGTAATAATCAAATTGTGTATGCAGGAATATACCTCTTCTTAAATAATGTCGACCAAAGTCTCTGCATTTATCTACTGGTTTATATTGAAATTTTGTTATACCAAATATTGAATGGAACCAGTGAAATGATACGACAGTATGACTGCTTGAACGGCAGAGGAAGGGAATTTCGAGATCTGAATGCGTTCAGGCAACATTTTAATGATTTTAAGCGATTGGTCACACAGCCTGGACTAACTTTGGGCTGAAATTAAACCAAGTATGCCTGTTAATTTGTGTCCTCCCTGGCGCCATAATAACAGTACTCGAATCCCTTCGCTCGCTGTTTGACCATTAGGGGGCATACCAGGATTCTCACGAATACCTGCGCCCATCAAAAGGGTCCTCAGGATCCTACAGCACTGATTTCCATAGCAATTGATCTATTTTGACTGGTGCTAGAATTACCGATCGATTGGACATCCTAGATTTTGCCGACCGACTCCGGAACACTGCTAACTACCCGTACGTTCCGCTCACATAACTTCTTCCTTCGTTATGATTCGTTATGAATGGAGAAATAATCTGATCGGAAATCGAACCGATTAGAATGTAGTAAAAATATAAAACGATCGCTTCCACAATTTTGTTATTCGTAGAGCAAACTTCATTTAGCCCTGATTTTAGTCCTTAGTCCGAAGGAAACGAGACAGTTTTTGAAACTTTCGCCCTCTGCTTTCAACAGTGAAACATAGCGATGAAAGGACTTTAGAAAACCGGTGTTCTCTTGGACCCGTGCCAATCCGAACAAGATAGATTTTAATTCAAAGTCCCTTTTGTTACTCGCAGTGTACCTATTATCCCATGGATAATGATAAATGATTACTTCTAAAATATTAAGACTCTCACACGAATGATTTGGAACTTTGTCGAATACTTTGATATGGTTTAAAAATTGTTTAATCCTCGTAGCACTCCGGATTGCATGATACAGGCTCAGCCTCCATTGTGAAGCACATCGAATGATTTAATTCGATGAAAGAGGACGATACATTCGGCCAGACAGCTTCAAAGGAGTAGAATCCAAGACGAACTCGCGTTCCTCGTAGCATCTTGAGCCGTGGATTTCGTGTGTCTGATGGAATTTCCTCGAGAATAGCCGTGGAAGCTTTTCATTCGCGCCCGACCATACACACAGCCGGTCTGGCTCAAGTTCTTTGACCTACTTGCGTGCCCGAAAGAACCGACTTTCGAATTCGACCGAGTCCTCTCGCATTTCGTCCATGGTACACCCGATATACATTCATCCCCCTGCGACGTGAAAATCCGAATTGAAACCCATTTTCGTACGGAAACCGTCGCCGACGACGTCCCGACGGCCTACCTCCGAAAATACTTGCAAACACTGTCGAAAAAAATCCAACACAGTGCACGCAAGAAACTGACAAAATCACTTTTTCATTCCAGTGTATTTTTCTTTCGCTTCATTTCAGTTTGATAATTTTTTGATCATTTGTCAGCTTACGCTTGTGTGTTTTCTTTTTATTTTCGACGGATCATTTTTATTAGATCCCGTTCCTTTTCCATCTGTGTTTAATCGGTCGACCCGCAATAAAAGGTTAAATTCGGCGGACAGCGGGCCGCGCGAAAAGTCTATCGGTCGGCCGGAGAAAATGGCATAAACTTTGTCAGGCAAACCACGCAAAATCGTTTAATAGTTTAGTGCTTGATCTTTGATCGTCCACTGCGGTCACGTCGAACTGCGACCCGTTTTTGTTTCCCTCGATGCCAGCCGGAAACGCGGGAATACGCGGTACGTGATTCCCCATAAATGTTATTTACATACCGCAAGCTATACGAACCACACCAGATCAACCTCGTAAAAGAATGGGATCGTTAAATTAGACGGCGCGGCGAACCGGCCCGGCGGTATAACGCAAACGAAATTCGGTTTGATGCCGACCGCTCACGCGAAATTCGGCGTGCATCTAATATCGCGGTGAATTAATTTCATTCGACCGGCCATAAAACTGGAACCGGCCACCGCCGATCGATTCTGGTCGCGATTACGAATTAGAACGGACGATTTCATCCAGACGTGATCCAATTATCGAAACAGGTACGAGCCCTTTCGATCATCTTTCCACGAAAATCGTCTTCGATACGATCATTAAACGATTGATTTTCGGACGTCTTCCTCGGAGTGAAAATTCATTCATTTTTGCTTTAGGTATATTTTAATTTCAGTACTGAATGTAGGTATTTGGTTAATTTAAGTAGGTTAGGTAATTTAGGCACTTAATTAGAAATGTTCAGACTCTCGAGATAATCTAACGAACCTTCAGTCCAAACAGTCCCATTCCTCTCTGATCGCAAGTGTTTTTCATAGTGCTCGCAGCATACATGCTTCCCGACGAAGCTAGCAAGCCAATTATCACGCGCGAACGGTGTCTGTCAATGTTAATCTCCACTTTCATTCAAGAGCAATTAACCAAAACCAATTTCTGTTCCCAATACCAACTGTTTGTGCCGCGCTGCCAAGCACGAGCAACACCTCGACAAGATTGTCCCTCGTTATCACGAAACAATATCGATCACACGGTATCGTTCATCGTTGAAAATCCACCGCGGCGTTCTCGCCGCTGCTAATCACTCTAATTACCATAGGTCTTTTTCTCATCTTTGAACCGATCGTATGATTGGCAAATAGTAAAATTTCCGTCTTTTACCAATGACTTCGATATCCTAGAAATAATACATATATACATACACATTTTTATATCTGTGTATCTAGACTTCGGCAACCGACTATTCCTTGAAACGAATGAATACAATTACAATATTTTTTCTCCGGATGATCAAACGATTTGGATCCGATTGATCGAGGGCCGAGCATCATCGCCGAGACATCGGCTAACCAGCGCGGTATGATCAATAATTAATGGGCAATAATGCGAGGTGCGAGGCGAGCCCAATTTAGCCGTGCAGCCCATAAATTTGTGAACTACTCCGACAGGCCTGTGTGGACATCCGGTTCAGGTGCGGGGACAAGGATGGGCCATTCGAGGAGCACTCGAGCCACTCCATCAGCTCCTTCTCGAGTAGGCTTTCGGCATCAAAGCGGCTCGTCGCTCAAACATGCCGGTAATGGTTCAGACTCGCTCGAGCACCGTGGCTCTGGGAATCCCCTTGTCCTCCGCGTAGAGCTTTCAAACAGACCCTTCGACTCTCCCCTCTCTCTTCCTCTCTCTCTCACACACACACAGTCTCTTCGTGACCCTCACCATCCCTTTTGCCTACCATCCACGCACACAACCATCCCCAAGGCAATCGCCTTCTTTCTCTATCCATCTCTTGGCTTCCTGCGGAGACGGATGGCAAAAGGGAACCGGGACTATGGATTGGGTCCGTCGTCTTCGTATGCTAGCTTCTACTATGTCCTCTGTGGGGTATCATTTATTCACTAAAACGCTGCAGCCGAGGAAAAAATATTGGGGCTCGTTTAACATTTTTGTAATCATTTAACAGACAGGTGCCGCTATCGGCACTTTCAGGTGACGCAGATGAAACCAGACCCAATCGCGAATTTCGCCAGAGCGAAGAAATATTTGACACGAAAGAAAAGCTCGCTTTTAAATTTCTATTACACCGGAGCGGCGCGTCGCGTCGATGGGTTTGGGAAGCGAGAATATTCGGCGGACGCGGTTCCGTCTCTGCCGGCTTTTCCTCTCTCTTTCGAATTCGAACGGCGTTCGATTTGCGGGCAGATATGCATGCCGGAACGGGTCAAATAAAAATGGAAATTACGGGACAGTTTACGCAGGGAATCAATGCGATCCTTGCGCGGATTAAAGTTTTATTTCCAATTAAGCGGCGACGGAGCACCGGGCCCGTGATCCACCGCTCTGCGAACGGATATGTCGTCCACGTTAATTATCTGGCGCAGGTTTTAGCCGTTCGTTGCATTCGTAAGAACCTCGTGACTAATTCATTCGGTATCGATTGCACGGAAACTTCGACCGTAATTATCGCAATTGCCTTGTGCGTGCCGCTAAATAAATAATTCGAATGAGGGAACGAACTTTCTGTGGAATTACTTTGCCCTTGACGAACGCTTCGAAACTCCACTTATGCGCACGCATAGTGGCCCACTTAGACTGAGATTAAATTAGCTGGAAACTCGAAATATTTGCTGGCGTACTTAAATCATTCCTTTATTAAATGTATTGTATTAAGGACACGCGAGTATCGCGCGAAAACGAAGAGTTTTTGTTGTATAATAAGAGAAGAATTGTAGAGCACAAGATTCGACAGAATCGAAAGCATCGGTAAGAAAATTTTCGTTGAATTTTGTTAAATTGGTCAACGAAAGTATCGACAGAAAATTTGCCGGTACGGTTACTCGATACTTCGGTCAAAAAGCTCGTGTTGGTGCGTGTCCGACGTAAAAACCGCGGCGTTCGAGTACAAGTAACACGACAGTCGATGTATCGACCGCGTGCATCATCAATTCGGATGATCGTCTCTCATCAACGCATTGATTTATTGGCGGAAGACTCGTTAAAAAGTGGCTCGATTTGTCACAGCGAGAAATAGAGACCGACGGACAATCACTCACGAAAGTTGGTATAGTACAAATTTTAAATATTTCAAACGAGAATGGAAAGCTTTCGATTATTCTACGAATATAATATAATACTAAAATATAATATATAGAATATAATACCAAAATTATATAAGTTTGCAAAATTACTATGGATATAGTAAAGCGAATGAAATTTTTAAATATGAAATCATAACTAGTATCTCAAGTTGTTTAACTTAATTTTTACATAACTTTAATGACAAATTTCACTTACAATATTACAGAATTACGTTTTACACAATTGTACACAAAATGAGAAGGCTCCTATTGGTAATTAAATGTGTAAATAATTTAAAAGTATAAATCGACGAAACTGGCATAAGGATTGATTTTTTGTAGAATGAAAAGGTGCATCCAGACTTTTGCAACGTACTGCAAGGAGAGGTGCAATATTTTTCGCCGAAATGAAGCCGCCGGTAGGAAAATTAACGACGGGAATGATTAACAGCAAAATTCCGTGCGAGCTTTCGCCACGTAATACCCGGGCCGGATAATCTGAATCAATTTCGTGCATAAAATTGGCCGGTGTGATATATTACAAGTAAGACGGCGCGAAAGAAAGGAAAAAAGGGTACGATGGAACACGACAAAAATGGTCGTTCAAGATAACCGCACCGCCGCGCCGTTCTACGATTATGCCCGACCACGTTCCTCTCATATTTGCCGTTTGTATTCCCACACTTCTAGTTAGCGATTTCGGATTGGCTCGCGATGCTCGAATTGTGTGTGCGCGTGTGTTCACGGTTCAATATTTATTAACTCCGCGCTCTGCCGGGGAATATTAACACTGACTGCGAACAATGATGTATACAGTTAGAAAATTAATGGCGTAATATTTATTCATGTCGGATGAAACGTGCCTTGCCGGTTATATGATTGATCTGTCCTACCGGAATTATTCACTTCCACCGCTGAAAATGGACGATGCTCGTTCGCGCGACTAGAAACGGTGCCTGTGATTATTGCGACAGCTACTCGATAATTCGAAACTAATTGTTTCAACGCAATTCTTTTTTCTAACCGCACGTTCACCTGTACGAGCTTCTTAACTTATTGTTGGTTGCGTACACCATATTGATTTACGATAGCAAGGTCGTTGTATTATTTCTGCGTGCTGTTTGTATGTCATTGATCTGTTATTCTAGGTGGTTTACGTTGACTTGTACTACTGAAAATCAAGCTTTAGCCGAAGTCGTTAAATTGTACTATTGGAAATGAAATTGCAGGTGAAGTCGCCGAATTGTACTACTGAAAGTAAAGTTGAAGTAGCTGAATTGTCCTAATGAAACCCATGTTATAGATGAACTCGTTCACTTGTACTACTGAAAACCACGTCATAGTTGAACCTAATGACTTGTACTACTGGAAACTGTGTTATAGTTGACCTCGCGGACTTCTACTACTGAAAATCACGTTACAGTTGAACTAGTTGACTCGTTCTACTGAAACACTCTCGATTCCTTACCGCAAAGAATGGAACACAGTTACAGAAATTGCCAGGGAATCGTAAGTACACGTTGAATTGATCCCTGGCAAACACTGTCCAGGAGACGAACACCCAGGCGTGATATAACGGGATCCACTAGCGCGGACAACGAGCATTCGGGATTTATCATTCCGGCGCGGCTATTCACGAGTTCATTCGTCAGCTAGAGAGTACGAGAGAGAAAGAGAGGGGAGGAGAGTTACACCTAGACGGGCCACGGGCTGATACACCTAAAAACGCCGGGGAAAAAGGGTGGGAATCCGGGCGGTGTGTATAGCGCGAGGAGGATGAGGACGAGGATGAGGAGGACGGTGGAGGATGCGGGGGTAGGACACGCCAGTGAAAGAAGAACACTGGGCGAAAATGGATGCAGCTGCCGGGCCGCAAGCACGGCCGCTGATTGCAGCACGTCGCGCCTCGCACCTGCTCGCGTGCGGCTGCGGATTTCGGCCGCGCAAACACGTACGGCTCGGCCGCGCGTCGCCGCTGAATTATGTGCTCGATTAACCTCGAATCGATTTCAGCCGCGTCGATGCAACCGAGGCGACGCGCGACGGGAGAAAATAATGATTCTCGCTTAGAAGCCGCCGAGGCAACTCCTCTCTCTTTCTCTCTTTACTTCTTTCTCCCTGTTTTTCTCTATCCCTGGCTCTCACTCTATTTTTCAGTAGCTCTAGCTCGCTCATTCTCTAGCTCACTCGATCTTTAGCTCATTCCATCTCTAGCTCATTCTTTTTCTCTCTCTTTCCTGGTTCGTTCTTTCCACGCGATGCGATGTTGGCTAGATAGTTGCAACGCTCGTACCGGAAGTATCAAGGAAATGCAGCCTGGCGTTGGTAGGCTCGCGTTAACCCTTCACGCCCGGAACTGGTTTGGGAGTTTGCTGGAATTAAAATCATCTTGATCGCACACAATTCTAGCGGCTTTGCGTTTGAAGCGATGCTTGTAGATGAAGTTTTAATGGCCGTCGAACAGGTGAAATTCTTGCGAAGCGACCTTATCGCTCTTGACTCTAATTAAAATTGAAACCGTCTCGGATAACTGGGACTGCGCGACATTCTTTCGCGGTCCGTCGACGTCCGTCAAAATTGGGTCGTATGTAGAGAGGAGATTCGTCTAACGCGCGTCGGGGAGGACGAACAGGCCGCAGTTAATTGGGTCATCGTCGCGTCGCGTTTAACGAATGTTTAATTTGTCTCGTTACGAAACCGGCTCGTGATTAATTTCGATTAACGGCGACGTCGGACAGACCAGGCATGGGCGCGCAGCCTCGTTAGGCTAGCTGCGCTTATCGCCGTTCGGTAATTTTGTTTCGACACTATGCTACTTCTTCGGCGCGAGACCGGAAATTCTCAAAGTAATTATCGAACGATCTCTTTCCCGAAAATTGCTCGGGAAAATTCACTCTATAAATTCATTTCTAAAAGTTTATATTTTAATCAGCTGCGATAATACATGTATGGACAGGTATCTTCAACGATTGACCGACCCTATCGAAATCTGCCACGTTGGAATATAACATTGGGTAGCAGAACTTCGAAATAAATTATTTTAAGTAACTCTTATAAATGTACTCAAATATGATGCAATCACCATGATTACTTAACCGAATTTAATTCAATTTCAGATCGATAAATTGAGGATATCATTTTCAATTATTTAAACCTCCATTCGAAACGTCATTACTCAATGCATTAATTATAAAATACATTAGCCCCGATGCTTGAAAATGCAGTAGCATGTATTTAAAATAACTTCTAAGTGAAGATCTATAAATAAATTTCCAACGACGATTGAATTAAAAATCAACTGCAAGTAGCATCGGCCCACCAATGATCAGACAAAGAAGGAAAATACAATCCTCTCTGCGTCGAACAAATCTATAAAACTTTAATATTTACTTTCAGTTCGTTCGCTGTGGATATCTAACCCTCGAAATAATATTTTGCAAGCCATTCAAATAAAAGATATTAAAAAATACCTCGTATACGATGAATTTCAAATGTATCGATAACACGAATTTATTTGGCGATCTTTCCCGATCTCGACGCCTGTCCGACAAAATGAACTTTGAAAGTCAATATGGTAAAAGGTGAAAAATAAAAAGATAGAAAATCCGAGCTGTCTTTGTCAGCGCACTTTGGCCGAGGCTCTCCGCTTTCGAAAAATGAAACTAACAGTAGATTAAATTTACTTTTCTGGTCGGGGAGGACCGAGGCATACATACATATAAGCGATGCGATACACGACCTATTTTTTCCTCTGCGCCAGCCGAAAAAAAGACGAAATACGATTTGCGTATCGATACGGGAGGCCGCGGTTGATTCATAATTGATGACGGCAGTCATCGAGACTGATATTCAACGCGAATGAACGGAGGCGCTATTGGACTCGTAAAAGATTCATCGAACCGGGAAATATAACTTTAAAGTATTCGAGAAAACGGCGCCATGGCTAATATGTTGTTCAGCTTTTTTTAATTTATTTCGATTTCCTTCTTCGTTTTCTGCTCGTTCATTTTCGGTAAACGAACGCCGCCACCGCAGCGAAATTTCGACGCGCCACGACAATAGAATTCGTTTCGTTATCTAAGCGACTCGAAATCACTTTTTCAATTTCGTAAGTGAATTCTAGCGGGCTTCGGGGATCGATATTAAATCCCCGCAGCTGGATACAAACCTCCGAAAATTTCCCGTGGCATTCTCGCAATGATGAAATTTGCGTGTCGCATATAACTCGCGCCCTTTGTGACCGTGTTTCTTGTAATATATTTTTTAAAAACCCGACGCACACGCTCCGACACGTTTTCTTCGAATATTTTGTTATTTTCGCATTTTCTAAAAGGAGCAGAGAATTTATTCTCTCGTGTGACAAAAATGGTTAGTATATATTTTTCCATTGAGAAATAGGTCTCAAATACTGGTTCTACCTTGTACTTAATATATAATTATAACTTCGCATTGTTTCCGTAATAATAATATATAATAATGGTAACAAGACTGCGGATTTTTATGCATTTATAACAGCATCGATTTTTTATTTAGAATGTGATAAAATTCCTGAATCGGAAACAATTTATACCTACATAAAGGTCCGCTGTCTAATAACTAATAACAATGACTTTTAAAGACACAGAAATTGAAATTGGTGTTTGTACTTACCTCGGCAGGAAAAGCGTAGTTATTAATCCGATGCTCCGAGCCGTAATCATTGTCCAGACCATAGTGAATATAGATTTCTTCGAACTGATAGTTGTACGCCAAAGGTCCACCGGTTATATTAACTCGAATCTTCGCCTCTCGGTCCGCTCTGAATACCAGAAACTGACCGGTGTTGTGTAAGTTTCCGGAAATCTGCGAACGAAATTGATCGTAGCATTTCAAATGTATGTATATTTAAATCATTGGAACGTAGAAGTTCGCCGGCGAAATTGCCCGGAGTTCGTAGATTCCTACACTTTTATTGCACGGCCCGATGAACATTCTACCGCGGAAAAAATAATAATCGAAAGACCTGCTTCAATCGGCGGGGAGCAAAAAAATATTGCGGAATACCTTTCGCGCAATAAACGAACAATTTCGCGAAATAAATGATTCGAGCCGCGCCGGGGAAAGAATTCAATTATTTTGATCGAAATCCATTTTTACAATGAAAAGTAGGCCAGCGATGCGCACCGATTTTAATGTGTTTTGTGTGTGATATGGGGCCTGGGAAAATATTTGGCACGTCGTTTTTTATATACAATACTTCGATCGTGTATATCTCGAGAACGAGAACGGAATAATTGTGAATTATAATTATATTATTGTTAAGGGTGACATTTTTGTTTAACTTCAAATAATGTGTATACGGCGGGAATAACAAATCCAATAGTTTGTCGTACGCGAATCAGTTGGCAATTCTTTTCGCTCGCGTTTATTCATCTTTTCGCAAATGATTCGTCGAGTCGGGTAAATTGAAAGGAATGTCGGCGAAATGACACGCAGAACTGGAAAACACGATGCGCAGAATGTATAACTAAAATGGCGTAGCATTATTAAGTCGGGCAAGGAACGTAATTATCATGTATTACGCGTCCGAGCAAATCATTTTCGTTTAAATCACCGTTATTCCCGGCAAAATTTCAATCTACAGCCGTCCATTAAATTACAGTCCGCCGTATAAAAGTCCGTCCTGATTATGGTTACGTACTTTACCAACAATTAATAGGCGATTAAATTATCGTCGGCGAGCTTCCTCCGATCGATCTCGTTCGAGAGACTTTTTCCTGCGAAGACGTATCTCGACTGGCTCTTTCAAGAAATCGTGCCAAGGTAGCGGCTTCCCGAATCATTTCGCTCTACGTTCGCTTGAAATCTTCGAAATTATTTTACAGAATATTTATCCAAAAATATTTTTAGCTCTTCAATCCTATTCTTATTAAAAGAAATTCCGAAATGTCTAATTACGTATGCATGTTCCAATGTTAATATGGTAATTACCGACAAAAATTGATTCTCCCTATATGCGACTAGATTGACTGTAAAAACACGTTCTATGAAAGTGAGTAAAATAGCCTTATGATAGCGTTCCGCAGTACCAAGCGTTAATCTCGCTTCGGGCCCGTAAGTCTAGGAAATGAGTCTGTGCACGGTCAAGGCTTTACGAAATTTCGCCCCATTCCGGAATTACCTCCCCTGTGACTCTACCTTGGATTCTGCGGTTCTCATTTACGGCCTTTTCCCTCCGCTAAGCCTCTAATTAGCGCCTCATAGAAATACGCCGGATTAAATCGCCGAACTCGATGAAATTTCATGCGGCGAATCGTTATTTTCGTTTAGCTGAAAATCGGTCGATCCGAAAAAATTCGCATCAGAAAACGGAGAACACGACTACATTTGTTTTCCAAATTTTATTATTTTAGAGTCCCGAGCTTACAAATTGATTCTTTCAATATAAGTATACAAATAAATAACGAAATAAATAAAAAGAGAAGGTTAGGAATTTGTGCACGTAATAATTGCATCGAATGCGCCTCGATGCAGACGCCGCGCCGGTTATAAAGTCGGTAACCGTGGCAATTTGTGCTCGCCGACTCTAAAACTGGTACTTTTATCGCGCCGGTAACTTAGATTCAAACCATAAACTCGGAGTTAGTATTAGTCGTGTCTCACAGGCAAACGATCCGCTCGCTTCTCGCGCTAGAAAGCGAAAGAAACAGAGAGACAGAGGGAACAGATTGTTGTGTTGTGATTTCCGTGCTCGTTACCTGGCGGGGAGAGGCATGAAAATTTCAGGCAGACGTGCCACGAATCCAAAGAATCGTCGCCGTAAATGGAATCCGTCCGAGAAAGACCCGGAACAAGCATCGGAACGAAATGCCTGAATATGAAAATGGACTGTCGGCTCTAAGAAAGATGTATCGCCGCGGACGAGACAGGAATTTACGTATCGGTAACCCAACAATTGTCGAATGTTGGGAGCGTTTCATCGAGTTAGCTATTATAAAATGAATCTGTAGCGAAAAAGCAGCCGTCTGCTCGGAAAATACGGTTCCCGAAGACAGTCCCGGCGGTCTCGATACCGCAATAATTCCATCTTGGGCCTCGGAAACGAGGCTCGTAGCTCCGGCGAGCGTGTTTTGGGAGCTACGAGCAAGAAAGGGCGTGAACTCGTCCCCGGCGGATAATTGATTAGGCATTTAATTGGACGGAATAGCAAGGCCAGACACTGTGTGCCGTGTCGCGCGCACCAGAGTGCAAGACGAGGCCGGGAAGTCCATTTTCTTGTACGTCGCGAGAAGCTGAATTATGGCGTCATCAGTTAGAAATAATGAGGTAACCTCGGGGAGAAGCCGGAGAGAGAGAGAGAGGCGCGTCGGCCGGAGATGACTTATTATTTTGCAATAGATTTCCTCCTTTTTTCCTTCTCTTTCTCTTTCGGTTCAGCTGTCCTCGCCCATTTCTTGCCGCCGAGCTATTCTCGACTCTAACCCAACGTCCCACCGACCTATTAACCCAAACGTTTCTATTTCATCCGTGGTTGTTTCAACCCCCTGCACACAGGGCTAAGTTCGATATACCATCTGTTCGAGGCAAGCGCAATTGGATTGCCCATTGGGCTTGTTTCTGCTGGTTTTTGCGACGTGTCGCACGCCGCTGCGAATCGCCAATCTGGCTCGACGATAGTCATTCCGGTGGTCGTCATGAGATCTCCTAATTTTTCTTGTTGGAAAGCTGAGGATCTTTGCGCGGAAAGAAAACTTCTCCACCTCTGTTGCAACGAACAGCAGTTTCGTATCTCATTGAGCAGTTGTTGGCATAAACGCACGATATCCGCAGTGTAATTATTATTATTAAGATGAAGTGGGGTAAGTGCGCACTAGTTTTTGTAAAGTTGGACTTTAAACTGATGTATTTTCAGTCTGGTATGTAAAAATCTTAACGCTCTTGGTATCAAACTTTTGGCGGCTCTTAGATGTGAGAGAGAGGAGACCCGCTAGAGGACTCATTAGTAAGGCTATCTAGCGGGCCCTGCCTTAGACGCTCGGATGTCGAAAGGCGGTTGAGGACTGTATATATAGGAATCGGTGACGGATCAGGTAGCAGCGAGAAAGGTCTTTGACTATCTGTCCATCTTGTGGCGAGGGTAGGAAGTTAGCCGCCACAAACTCTTGCCACAGTTATTACTGATGAATTAGTATTATGTACGATTCTAATTTTGCTTGAAAATTATCATTTTGATAGGATATTGTGCAAAGTGTCAACTACTATGCACTTGCCCCGAAAATGAGGCAAAAGCGTCCCTGAGAGTTAAAAATGCTTTCAAACCTTGTTTCAAGTGCTACGGGGCAAGAAAAGAATTATCAAGCCTGCTACAAAATGCTTTTTATTGGATTAAATTATATTGTTTAGTTTCGTAGTTATCCAGTTTTAAACACACATGTACTTTTATGCTGAAATATGAAAGGGGATACAGTGATATTAAAACAAAGTTTCAAAATGCTTTCGAACCTTGTTTCAAGTGCTACGGGGCAAGAAAAGAATTATTATCAAGCCTGCACAAAATGCTTTTTATTGCATTAAATTATATTGTTTAGTTTTATAGTTATCCAGTTTTAAACAAACATGTACTTTTATCCTGAAATGTGAAAGGGAATACAGTGATATTATATATAAAACAGAGTTTAAAATATATTTAAATATGATATTTATTATTAGAAAAATGTTGTCGCTACAAATATAGGGTAATACCCTATTTATCCTTCATTAAGAATTATAGTACCAAAAATAAACTGAAATAGTGAACATGAACTGCCTATGTAGTACGCACTTACCCCACTTTTGATAGTACGCACTTGCCCCGTGTAGTAATATTTACGGGGCAAGAGCATCTTAGTGTTTTTCTCTATAAATTTTAAAAAGTACAATAAAAACGGTTTATTTAATGTAAACCTACATCAATATTTGTTGTACTTACCTAAAATAACAACACAGAATATATTAATAACTTGTAAACTATTGCACGTTCAGGGTAAGCTCAAAGTTGTACGTATACCTCTCATGTGACTGTTTGGCATTGCGAGGAGAACATCTTTATTCTTGGGCAACATCTATGTCGAATAGTTCATACTAACTTATACTACATTAATAAATACAAGCTAGAGATATTCCGTTGATATTATAATAAAAATAACCAGTTAATGCATTTGCCAACCCTATTGAATAGAGTGTCTGTATTCAGTAAATACGTAGTCCTATTTCTGACACAATTTGGAAATCGCGAGCCCGCCTGCCGAAACAGTTATCCATTCGCCGTTGTTTTCGCCGTCGTTTTCGCCGAAGAATTTCGAAGGACTTCGCACAGCGCAGCGTATGCCAACTGAAATATTGGCCCACCCGCAGAAAATTTGCAGAGCATTTTTCTGATAAATGACCGCCGTGTATTTCGCTTTTTCATCCCGGCGACGTCGAATTCCGGCTTCTAAAAAGCTTCGGATTATTCCTGTTTATCCTGTCAACTTCTCTGCCTCGTATCTTTTCCTTCTTCTCCAGCGACGCGTTTCTCTTTCCATCGTTCTTTTCTCTCTCGCTCTTTCAGCGGCGTAGTAAGCAAGAATTAAGCGTTGTTGCACTTGTTCGGAGTTTCGAGGAGATTACGCGAGCGCGACCCGTAATTTGTACTCTTGTAGAGACCAGTTACCTACCCCCGATAACATAACGCCGGCTGAAAACCCTGGTTAATCGAGAAAGAGGATATCGAACTGTACAACTTCCCTTTCGTATTTTTTATCTCGGCTTCAAATGAATATTTAATAACCCGCTGTGGTTTGGAAAGCTCTGCTGTGGAACTGTTTAAAACTCCGAGACCCAGTAAACTGAATTTTTTCCCAGTGATTCTGTCGAGGTACGTATACCTCTAAATAGACCTAGTATAAGTATAAAACTTAGTTTGAACTTACTCCATGACGTGAAAATTTTTGAATTAATTCCACCTATTTTATAGGAACGTGCCACTGTGCGATGGTGTATTTCGCGATGTGCTCTATCTCTCAGCCGCAAGATCCTGCTCCTTTTTTCCTCTGAAGGACCAGCAGAGCGCCGAACTCGGATCAATGAGTCAGCCGGAAGAAGACTCGCGAGGCAGTTTCCGCGAGACAGAATCTCCGTACAAAGGGCGTCGTTCTTTCGGCGGAGCTCAAAGTTCAGCCGGGGGTGGGATCATCCCCCTGGAGGAAGTCG
Organism: Lasioglossum marginatum; assembly: GCA_028455795.1. Classification (NCBI taxonomy): domain Eukaryota; kingdom Metazoa; phylum Arthropoda; class Insecta; order Hymenoptera; family Halictidae; genus Lasioglossum; species Lasioglossum marginatum. The sequence goes on from CM052263.1 coordinate 3,868,608, forward strand.
TTTTCGGGGCGAACAATCGTCATCACGAATTCTGGCGGCTGGTTCCCGCAGGAGCCGGGAATTCGCCGAGGATTCTGGTCGACGGTATGGGTTGGGTCCGCGAACGGGTACGAGTGGGTACGAGCGGGTAGCAGAGAGCCGTCGCGCCGTCTCGCAGGAAATTTTCCTCGCGAAGTTCATCGGCGCGCGGTGGTGATTAATGCGACTGGCAAGTTTCTTTTCGGGGACTGCCGGTTACCGAGGAACTTTCGGCCCGATCAAAGGAAAGTTTCGCGCGATCGACGCGACCGGAAGCTTCTCTCTCTACTCCGCCCGACAAAGTCGGCTCGGGGAAAGAGATTCCCCGCTTTGCTAACTCGCAATTGGGTTCCCCGGCCCGAAAAGAATCGAATGTGACGTCGGGATTGTTTGTCTCCGCTCGTGGAATCAAGGGATTTGAACGTCGCGAACGCCGGGGCCAGCCCAACGGCAAATGTTTATCGACGTAGACTACTTCCGCTGCCGAACGAACAGCAAATATTGTAGATCCGCGCTCTGCGGATTGCCGAGTTATGTGTAATGCATTAGGTACCCGCCCGTAAAGAGCCTGATGAGAGCCACTTAAGTCGAAAGAGAGCCGATTGCTTTCGAGCACTGTGTGCTTAATCGATCCTGATCGTGATTGCGTAATGACGTACGCTTGATCTCGTGTGTACCCGCTCGACCGAAATACTCCTTCGAGTGGAGGAGCCTCGATTGCCTTCTTCCGAACCAACCTGTTCCCGTAACGCGCTAAACGTAAGACCATTTGTACGAATTTTTTCTAACGAAACTGTACGCTGGAAATTTTCGGATATGCTATTCGAGGGAAATTCCCATTTCTTACGTTGGTTCGAATTCGAATGACAAAGAAAGGTCCACTGAATATATTTGCGAAGTGGAATTGTCTTTTAACGTGTTCACGAGGTAGCTATAGAACCTGATAACGTCAAGAAAGCAGTAGAAATAGTAATACGAAGACTGCAGATGAAGTTTCAAATGAAATTTTCGAAAGATTGGTACTTTTTCTTACAGTTGGTCAGAGTTCGCAAATAGAAATTGTAATAATAGTAAGTTTGCTATGGATGGTCGTGGAAGCTCAAATTTTCGGCAATTATGTTTTCTTGGGGTTAGCAAACGTGGGGTCTGTATAGAAATTACGATGATAATTGTAAGGAAATATTCATGAGTTTTGAGAAACTTCGAAAACTGGAATTGGTTCGTGGGTTACGAGGACGCACTACAGATTGCAATAACAGTAACAATTATGTCTGAAAACATCTTGTTAATATATTCTTATTTACTATTTTATCCTGTTTATTATGAAACTGTACGTAATGTTTCTACGTGAAGATTATTTACTGCCAAAGGAAATCGTGAGTGCGTGTTTAAATTGTATTTAAGGGTCGAATGTAACCATAATTACGGTGGAATTGCCATTGTAAAGCAATTAAAGTAGACGAACTTTCGTAGAGTTGTAGAATAACTCGTTGAAACGCAAGTCTGAAACTCAGTAGAATAGAACTGTGGCTGGTCAGACACAGACCACATAGAATAACTTTCAGCTTGTTAGTTAGCAATTTGTGTTCGTTATTTTATAAAATAATTTTAATCTATATCATTGAGGGAATCAATTTCTCATCTTAATCTTAAAACGCTGGTGAATTATCCATAAAATAATTAGAAAATTTTTACTTTTTGATCGTCGCAACATTTTGATCGTTCGATACAGTTATTATTGTGCGAGTGGCGGTAACAACAAATTGACCAGATTAAAAATCAGTGATGTATGCGATCGACCGTGGAAACAACCCTCGTTATCACAGTCGGCCAAAGGCGCAAGAGTAGAAACGGTGGAGCAGGCAAAATGCGAGGAGACAAGTTAGTAGCATCAAGGTTTTGTCCTTTGTCCTGCGGTCCCCGGTTACATGCGCGTATAAACCAGGCAAGATTAATAGTTACATTACCGGGATACGTCAGGCTAGATCCATTTGGCCTTGCATCGCGATGCTTCCTTAGAAATTAATATTCAAAACAGCGCATTAATTCCGCGGACACGCGAGAGTTGACTCATTAATAATCCACGGATAATTTGCCATTCTGGGGCGAATATAGTCGCCAGGAACGAAGAATTGCTCGTTGCAATTACGCGACGAGCTTCTGACAAAGACCTCCGCTGAATTTCCTAATAACGCTACAAGCGATACGTACATTCAACGACAACAAGATATATCGTGTCTCTGATATTATTAACCTATTCATACGACTAATTATTCAAATTAGTTCTTAATTTCTTAGCGACAACACAATTGATTCATTCAACGATTACACGATGTTATAAATTCCATTTACCTGCACACACGAATTATCTCTGAATTTGTTCGCAGAGCTCGTATCGCTAATTTCAATTTTCTTAAAAGTGGTATACAGAATTTCTTTTCCGTCTGACCATATGCCGGTACACTCTACTTCGCGTTCGTCCAACCGTGCACAATTCCATTCTACTCGCTCACGTGGAACACACGGCCGCGGCTGATCCTTCTTACGTCTGACAATACGCAGCCCTGTTCTACCGAATGTTTATCCAAGCTTACGCAGACCTTCTGTGCCCGCTGCAACTCGTTTGAATTTAAATTTCCCATTACACTAAATATTCACTAAACAATCCACGGGAAACTTCGTACCGAAGGAAATATTATCTATGCGCCTCGGGTGGACACGGTCTGGGCTAAAAATTATAAATGTACTGTAGGAACTGTGTAGGAACAAAGGTAAATGCGCTTAAAATTTGTAACTTTCTGTAGATAAATTTCAAAGTCTTCTCTATGAACCAAATCAAGTTGCATTTCGATATCTTCAATCTTTCTTTTTTTATAAACTGTTGATCCTGTCCATTTCTTCTCGCGAACAATTTCTACTTTAAATTGTCCAGACCGTGCACGGCGACAAATTTTCTCTGTTATGGAAACAGAAATAAGCAACGTGACGAGTCACGGTCCAACGATATTCCCGGGGCGTTCTTTATCCATCGAGGTAATCGAAGCCGTGCGTTTCGATAAACCCGGGACTGGAGAAATCGCCGGTGCTGGGGAAACTGTTGCGTATAAATCGCTGTAACCGCTGTATAAACAGGAATGGTTGTTAGTTAGCTAGCGTACACTATTGTCCCGTGGATTGAAACCGGTTACAAGGAGCACGGCCGTTCCTATTCGAACACGGCCACCGGAACCGGCCGAATAAAATATTAATCATCAAACAATGCTGCGCGCGCAAGCTCGCTTAGGGGCAGTATTAGTTGGTTGGTCTGTTGATGATCGCGCACGGTGATTATGTAATCGAACGGTGATTACGTTCCCCTACCCGCAAACTTGCGCCTGCTGTATTCCGATCGGCCGATGCATCCGAACTCTCGCAATTATCCAATTATTCGTTCTTCGTGGAAAATGTCTTAACCTCCGTTAGTCGTTCTCGTTTCAGTCGTCGCGGGATCGAGAAAAGGTTGACGCGAGGCCCGGGGGGTACGGGGCGAGAGATTCTACAGCAATTTCGAGGGGCACACCGTTTCATCTTTATGCAGAGTGTTTCGAGGCGGGCTGCGGCCAGACTGGGCGAAAAGAAACGCGGGCATAGTTCGAATTTGTCGGAACAGGACACAAAGTGCCTTCCGCGGAAATGCCCGTGAAAAGGTTTAAACGCGCACCCGAGGGATCGTTTGCTCTGCCTCTCTTCCCGCGTTCTTCTTCGCCTGTCTCACCTCTCGCCCTTATCCGGTCGGGTTTTCTCTCTTCTCGCGGCCTCGAGTCAATTTTTCTGGTGGCGCAAGTAGCCGCGTTCGCGAGGCGAGCTCATCGGATGCATTCCGCCGCTTTCAAACGGGACTCTTCATTGTACAGTTCCACCCCGCAGAAAACCACCCCCGGTTCTCAGCCCTTCGCAACAGCCAAAGGAAACACCCTCGAGTGTTCTTCGACGAGAACTCGTGCCGGTTAGCCACCATCACACGGTTTCCTCCAGACCATAGACCGCTCGCGGATTAGGTCCCGTTTCCAATGCAACGGGTGCGCTTTGTGCCAACGTCTATGTCCGAGCTGCTGATCGGATCAATGCAACTCGCTATAATTACGGATTGCTCCTTTGGCGAACTGGACGTCGACGAAACACGTGTACACATTTGGTAAAACTTCTACCGTTGAGGATCTTTTATCGAATCTCGAGCGATCGGTGCCGGTATGGGGTGCGGGACGTCTGCGGAGAGGGTGCGGGGGGTGCAGGAAGCCTCGAAGACGTACGTTCGACTCCGGAGTCGGTGGCGCGGTTCGTTCTATTGTTTAATTTAAGTGCCAAAGTTTAAACCGGGTTAAACGTCGTATAAATTCACGAGCCACCTCCGATTCCGCACGGTTTTGCCGGCGCGGCGGGGCCGCGGGGCTGCGGGGCTGCGAGGGGATGCGGAATGGACCGAACGGCACTGTTTAAGCAGCGCGGGAACCAGATGTGACGTCACTGCGGTTTCCGTGCCGCGGTCACGGCTCTGACGACGGTTCGCTGGCTTTTTCTGGCCGGGATCTTGCCCGCGGCTTACTTTTGCCGACGACTACGGAATTCGCACAGTCCGAATCGACGGACAATCGACCGATCGGAATTGGATTCTTTTTTACCCATCTCACACGCCTCTCCCCCTCCCCCCACCCCTCGAAACACCCACGATGTTTAAGCTGACGATCCTCTTTGTACCACCGACCTCGCTTTCCTTCTCTGGAATTCTCGGGTCTGTTAGATACCGAGTCCGATGATATTAGGTGGAATCTGTTTCGTGGGATTTTCGGAATTGTTTAAACTAGCATGAACGGTAATAAAATTGTACGAAACTCTGTCCAATCAGTTCTAACATTTTCTCTGATTGTCGATATCAAGTCAGTTCCTCTTCATCAAACTGAAGCGGCCCGCATGGCAATTACACGCGATCGAATCGATTAACGAAAATGTAATCTGCATACGGCGCGAGCGTTGAATCCGCGGGCTATTATTTATCGCTAAAAAATTCACGTGGAAAGCCCGGCGTGAAGTTCCCCACTAATAAATCACCGGGGCAGGACCTTGCTCCTTATTCATTCGAGACGTTTCAAAAACTTTCTCTCTCGCAGATGTCCCAGAAAGCTCGCGCCATTTAAAACTGTGTGTTTGTGTGTGTATGTGTGTGTGTGTGTCTGTGTTCGGGAGAGTATCCGAGAGTTTCCGTCTTCGAGAATCCTTAACAAGTGGTTTTATTGCAACAAACTCGAGCCGGCAACGAGAAGAAACAAAAGTCCTCCCTTTCGGATGTATCGCGGAATGGAGTGCAGAAAGTGGATGGCAAGAGAGGAGAGAGAGAAAGAGAGAGAGAGGGGGGAGAAGTATTCTTAACAGCGAATGACGGAGTGGTAGAAATGAAAGAGTCGAGACGAGGGGTAGCAAAGAAAAGGGTGGAAATGTAAACGAGCCTCGCGAAGCCACGGCTCAGTCTCGGCGACGAGTGTTTGCACGAAAGCTACTTCACGGCCCCGGATATTATTTGATAAACTCGAAAAATGACACGGTTCCGCCTCGTTTCGAGCGGCGACAGCCGACGCCTAACTTTCGAAACGTGACAATCGAGTCACCGCGAAAACGGAACCAGCGGGATTGTTTAATCGCTCGAGTGTGCGACCCTTTGTGCCGACATTATTTCATCGAGCGACCCGCTTCCCTTTACAATCTCCGCTTCTTCCGCGTTTCCTCTACCGAATTAAACGCGAATTAAGCATCTTGCAATTGATTCAGAGAATTTTGAGTTTCCATAAAAGACCGCAGTCTAATCATAATGAAGAAGCTGGGTTGTCTAGGTCCGATTATTCAAACAGCACAAGTTCGCGGGAATATACTTTATTTACTCGATCGGTCTACACTCTTACGAGTCTCCAGAGCTTCTTATCTCCCTGTCCCTGCTACGCCTTTTTATATTGACTTTGCAAGGCGTATCCTAAACTCTAAACTGCACTGATTGGGCAGTTGATGACAATTGCTGCCAATCAGTGAGTTTTCTCGTTTAGGGCACTCCCATCATTCCTTGCGCTCGAGGCGCGCTTTTTTGGGAATGCTGAAAGTGACCGTGAGGGTTTTTATGACATAGCGTAGGGGTCGGTAACCTTTTGAGTCGGAAGAGTCAAAAATTACAAGTGGCTGAGAGATAGAATCGGTGCCTAATCCTCGTTAATCGATTCAGAACGATTTTTAAATGTTTTTTTTTTATAAAATAAATAATATTTGCGTATGGAACTAAAGAGCCGCAGCTTCACATCCAAAGAGCGGCATGTGGCTCGCGAGCCGCAGGTTGCCGACCCCTGACATAGCGGGATTTTCCTCCAGGCCCGCGAGGTACTTATCGTGGACTTGTATGGGCCCCTCGGACCTCGGTCGGTGCGACCCTTCGGAAACTCGGGGGTTTACGATACCGCATTTGCTATTGAGGCCGGCAACGAAAGATTCTACGGAACGGGACGTGCATTGTCTACAATATCTAAATTGTACGCGTTAAAAATGGCTTTCTCAAAAATAGCTATATTGCTGCTTGTCCCGTAAACCGTCTCGACCATTTGCACGCCAGATGTTTTATTGTACGTGCCGATGGCCGCTACAATAATATCTACATCGATGTAATTACGTATCAAAAGGGTCGTTACGATTTCGCTAAATTGAAAAATAAAGAATCCGTAAACGTTCGTTGCGAACTCGTTTCACCGGTAAATAGAATTTCGAGAAAGTTCAAAGTTATGCCGGAGACTCGAGACCGGCGCAGCGCGGCGAGGCGAGGCGAGGCAAAAGAGCACAGCGTTCGAAACGACAATCTCGCGAAGCTTCTCGTTCCGGTTGCGTTCCTTTTTTTCTTCGCCACGAGACGTTCAAAGAAACTTTCGGGGAAACGTGGCCGAGTGTTTCGTTGTGGCAAGCACGCGGAACGGCCGGAGCTCTTTTGCGAGTCCGGCGACGCGACGCGACGCGATGCCGGGACACGTGCGCTTTGTGTTCCGTCTTCGCAAAAGACGCGCGAAACCCGCCTCAAAGGCGGAAAGCGTCGTTTGTTGCTTTGGGACGCGAGAACGCGGATCCTGAAGCGATAGAACCGGATCACGTGGACCTCACACCTGTTCACTCTGATTGCCGACACGTGAACGGAAGTCGCGATCGCCGTTGGCCATCGGTCACCAGGAAGTTTCCCTGAATGCCTGTGCAAAAAGATTATGGTTTTCTGTCGGGTTCGCTGCGTTTCGAAGCGATATCGGTTTCTAGTCACGTGGAGATGGCGTTATTAACCTCTCGCGTTACAATAGCGTCTTGCCATCGCCTGATTATTAGAATGCGGATTTTTATGCAGAACAGAAATTGTTTGCGTTAATTGTAAAATTTTGATGTATCACATTTTTGGCATAAATGCATAAAATCGCTGGAAAATACGAGTTAATACGTCATTTGTAACTTCGTGGCAGCGTCAAAAGTCGTTGAAAGCGCATAAGAAACAATTGCCGCAAATTGATCCTGGTTATATTTAATCAGACAATTTCATCGGAGACCAGATTTTACGAAATGGATGAAATTTTCCGGGCTTCCTGTCAGCGACAATGGTGTATCAGTCCGACGATAATATCGATATCATAATTAAAAGTGGAGTCGTCGCGCTCATAAAGCGTTTGATACACGAGGGATATTTTATTACCTTACCATTAAATACCATCCAATTTTCAGTATATTCGCATTTAAAGGGAGAGATTCGATGAATTTCAACGTTATATTCGCCAGGTTTTGTAAATTGTAATCTCATATTCTCCGGTATTTACGCCAGCGAGATGCACAAACCGCCCGTACGTTGTAAATATTTTATTGACACGCGCCTTTTACGGGTTTTCCGACTATCAGCTTTGTTATTCGCGTAATATATTTTTCAAATTCTCGTCATCTTTCGCCAGCCAAGTGCATACAATGAAAAGTAAAATATTGTCTGTTGCTTCTTCTCGCGTAATATCTCGGAGAATTCATTTTGTACATTTTTACAAGAAAATAAAATAAAACAAAGATGTAATGAATCTGTAAGTATCAGATATTTTAATGTTGTATCGTATATTTTGAAGACTCCCGCAAGGCAGAGGTGTATACAAGTTCCACGAGCGGAAACAATTGGAAATACTTTCTCTACGGAACAAGATCGATGTTAGACATAATGTATTCTTCCTCCGCGACGCAATTAGGGCTGCGTTCATGAAACGACATTATTCGGAACGTACTATCAGGGGGGATGAAGCACACACGCGTGTTCTTATCGCGTACTCGCGTGACATAACGCGGCGCTACTAGAATTTTACATTTGTTCGAGAGCCGCGGACGCGAAAGTGCAGCTACGGAAATTGTTTTATGTAAATCGCTGGAGTGCCGTGTGTTCTGGCCGGAATGGCCGCCGATACGTTTCGACGTGAGTCTAGGAATATTCAGAGACAACTAACCTATAGGATTATCCGGCTGGCTCACCTGCACAAGGAACTTCTTTAAATTGCCGGAAACGCACAGTCCGCCATTCCATTAAACCGATGCGCTGTTTTTTCACCATCGAAACAATTTCATTCTATTTCGTGCTAATAATACTGCTTCGTCGCTTTACGAACAAAACTGGTGCCGGGGACCGTTTCTGAAATGTCTATTTGTTCGCACGGAGAAGCACGAAAACGCAAAGAAATTTAAATTCAGCGAAGAATAGTATATTATTCATAAAGAAGATTTCTATCAATTCGATGCTCGTCGTTCGACGGATTAATCATCAATCCCGTATGAAAGAAAAACACGGCGAACGGTAGACTAAATATTTGCGGACCGGCTGCTTTTGCCGAGCACCGACGAGCCTTCGGAAAATTATCATTTCAGTCTCGGCGATCGTTGTTGAACCGTCAAACAAATTGCCTGGCCGTCTGAAGGCAGATAGAACTAAACCGTTCCAAGGATCCCGGCAAATACACCGGCCGAGTGCCTGAAAAGTGGAACTCCAATCTTCTTCGATGAATATTCACCGGGCTACAGGGAGAGCTGGGAGAGGGGAGGGGCTGGAAACGCGAGAGCGCACATCTCATAGACGCGCGAGTCAACAATATTAAAATTGCTCGGATAAAACTGCCACTGTTAGACTTAACTGCTATTAATTATCCTTCGACGATTAATCAAACGCCCAGGAGACGTGCTATCGGAGAAGGGAGGGGTGGACATTACTGTTTGCAATGTCGCATCGACGAGATTTACAATATTTACGCGATGCGGCGCGACGCGTCGACGAGCATCAATTTCTCGGCCGGGGAAAATGGCGACGCGTAAATCGGCGAGCCCCGCGTTAATTTCCACGCAACGCGGCTCGATAAAACGCCGAACGAAAACCGGACGCTGCCGATGAGAACTGGTGTGGGAAGTCCGACGGGGAAATCGATCCCCGATGGTCCCGTTTGTTAACGCCGGGCTACGAATTGAAATCAATGATCCATCTTTTTTCCATTACTTTCTGTGCTCTCCGGCCGCGGCGCGACGTTCATTATTGCACGCGCGGGACGCGTGCTAATTGCTGCCGCGCCAATGCTCATCACGTGTCTGTTCAAGGGCCTGCGTAAACGAACGTGAACGAATTTTTGTGAAATCATTGCACCGCATTCGATCGATTTTTTGCGAAATGTTCGAGATCGGCTGCGTAACCGCATGAATTGGATGAACATCGCCCATTCCCAGTAGACGAAAAGAACTTTTGAAGTCTAATAATTAACCCTGTTTTATCAAAATTCCACAGCCGTGTGTTTGAAAGATCGAAGCACAGTTCCTCAAAGGGTCAATTTTTTTATAGTCCTGAATGTAAACCTAGTCGTAGAATGACAAAGAATAAGAACGATCTTGATTGATCAATGCGCAAATAAAACAGCTTGGAGTCGAAATCTTTACGAGCGACTCGCTCGACGGGAAATAACTCGAATCGGAGGGGCGGCGATAGAGAAAGAGAGAGTGATAGAGAGAAATAGAGGAACGGAGAGAGAGAAAAGTATCGTGGAAAAGTATCGTCACTTTCGACGTCGCGGGAGTCGGGACGTTAAAGTGGAAATTAACATTTTTCGGATGATTTATTTCGCCGGAGACTTTCTATCGGGAAAAGCGCATTCAACTCGGCAACGAGTAGCTCCGCCAAGGGTATTCCCAGAGCTGTCGCCGTCTAGTAATGGATTTCGAATTCACCGTGGACCGCTCTCCACTTTCTCTCTGTCCATTTTTCACCGGCCGAGTTCGTTAATTCGATAATAAATCCATTAATTACCAGTCTTCCTATTTAACGTTCATCCCGCGCGCTCTCTCCGCACCTTCCCCGCCCGGTCTGGTAATACCCCTAAGGCTGCAGAAACACTAATCTTCCATTAAGTAAACATTTATTCATCCCTCCCGAACCACCCATTCGCTCCACTACAGAGGAGGGTTTATCGATTCCGACGAATCGTCATCGATCTACGCGATAACGACCAACTATGCTTTCGAAATTTCAAGATATAATACAATAAAATACAATAAAAATGATTCATGTAAGGTGAAGTGGGGTAAGTGCGAAATGGGGCAAGTGCGTTAATTGGTTATTTTTATTATAATATGAGCGTTTGTCTAGCTTGTTTTTATTAATGTACTATAGGTTAATACGAACTATTCGCAACAGATGGAGCCGAAGAATAAAGGTGTTTTCCTCGCTATGTATATATATACTTTACATTAGATAAACAGTTTCTATTGTATTTTTTAAAATTTATTAGTAAAAACACAAATTCGCTCATGCCCCGTAAATATTGTTACATGGGGCAAGTGCCTACGATCACGGTGGTGTAAGTGCGTACTGCATAGACAGTTCACGTTCACTATTCCAGTTTATTTTTTGTACTATAATTCTTAATGAAGGGTAAGTAGGGTATTACCCTATATTTGTAGCGACAAAATTTTTCCTTTGCAATATTTTAAACTTTGTTTTGATATCACTGTATCCCCTTTCATATTTCAGCATGAAAGTACTTGTTTGCTTAAAAATGGATAACTATAAAACTAAACAATATAATTTGATGCAATAAAAAACATTTTATAGCAGGTTTGTTAATAACTCTTTTCATGCCCCGTAACACTTGAAACAAAGTTTCAAGTGCAAGTGCATAGTAATTGACATTTTTTATAATATCCTATCAAAATGAAACTTTTCAAGAAAAATTAGAATCCTACGTAATATTAATTCATCAGTAATAACTGTGGCAAGCGTTTGATACCGACAGCGTTAAGTTTTTACATATCAGACCGAAAATATACAAGTTTAAAGTCAACCTTTGCAAAAACTCGTACGCATTCACCCCACTTCACCTTATTTATAGGAACTTTCTCGGTTAGTTTATTACTAAAAAAATGTAATATTTATTTTTAGACAAAAAATTTTTGTTTACCAATAGTTTAATTGAGACCTTCCTGGTATTCGGGGTATTGATTGGCTGCATGAATGTGTATTACATAGTTTCCGGAGATCTCGCTATTGTGTTTTTTAATCGTAATCCCGTCATTCAACGCCTCTTTGTTTCCTTTGTGAAGGTAGACTCCATAGCTGGAGCGCGACGCGACGGTGGAGGAGAATAAAAAAGAAACACTCGATAAATTACCTTGTGTTTGTCGACCGACACGGGTCTCAAGTGGCGGTCGAAGAGAAGCTTGTCAGGTTGGATGTTGATGGGGCTCTGTCTCCTCCCTTTGGTGCACAGAGACCACTCAGGATTTATCAGACCCCAAAACGAAGCACCTGAAAACCGAGCGAAAACGGACATATTAATATTTTGTTTCGGCTCATCGCAAAAATTTGTAGATTTCGATGTATATTTTGCACTTTCGATAGTCACCAACTATTGGGTTGGCAAGAAGGAAATTTCGGTATTTTAAGGTGAAATAGAATCCAATTTTTTTATTCAAGCAATGAACTTTAATGAATAAGATATTTTCCCTTCTGTTCGATCATCTTTTGCCAAAAAGAATAAACAGGAAAATATTTTATTCATTAAAGTTCATCGCTTGAATTTGGTTTCATTTCACCTTAAAATACCGATATTACTTTCTTGCCAACCCAATATAATAATAAAGATAATCGGAACTATAAGATCTACAACCCGTGGCAGAAAGTTTCCGATCGGAGACATTGATACGGATTTTGCAGAAAACATTCATGTTTTACAAGTACAAAATATTATCTAATGGAGTTAAAACAGATGGGAAATTAAAAGGGGCTTATTAAAGAATGAAAAACAACAAAATAACATAACATTGTTGAACAAATTTGGTGTTGGATAGTGTAAATCGAATCGGAAACTTTCTTCCAGCAGTTCTATTAATTGAAAACTTTTTTCCGTGTAACATTTTGTTTATTTTCTAGTTTCTTTGTTATAAGAAATGGATGCATATGTTATTTTGTTGTTATCCATTCTTTAATAATCCCCTTTTAATTTCCCATCAGTTTTAACAACATAAAATAATATTTTATACCTGTAAAACATAAATGTTTTCTGCAAAATCCGTATCAATGTTTCCAATCAGAAACTTTCTGCCACGGGTTATATAATAACCTAACTATTTTTATCTCACAAGTTGTCTAAAATTGACGGCTTTGAATGTGAATACTAGACCGACTTCGCGATATCGAGTCCAAAAAGAAAAAGAAGGTAGATTCAAATAGAAATGTCTCTGGTCGAAGAGGTTAAAGACATTCGACCCTTCTTTTTTCAAACACCCAGTATAAATTCACGAGGAAGAAGGGCTCGGTGGCCGGAGAGCATTCTTGGTATCGATTCCAGCGTCCGCGCCGCGAAGAAAGTTAAATTTCTCAGAGGGACGCCGGAAACGCGACCGGAGAGGGTGAGAGAGGGTGAGAGAGGGTGCGCTGGTCCCCATCGCCGGGGTTGAAACGAGTTCGAAACCCCTTTTACCGAATAAAAGTTGACGCGAGCCAAGGTTGGGGCTGGAACCGGCGCGACTCGGTGCGGTGCGGCGCGGCGGCCAGCCGGAAAAGTTGAAATTATAGAAATTTCAAATTTCCAAACGGCTGACAGACGACAAGACGATTCGTCGGGAAAAGGAGAGCCGCCGGTCCTCCGGGAATAGTCTTGCACGCGGTTTCCTTCCGAACTTCGCGGACTTTGCCGGGGAATTCGTGCTAGGACACCGATAGCGGGAAATTGTTTCCCTTTTCCCCGCTGCCGAAGAGAAATGTAATTTTAATAGGCTCTCCATTTCTTACGTATCGAAGTGCGTTTTATATTTTTATATAAGCGGTCGCTATTTAGAGTCGCCGTTGTAGACAAGCTTAAGGAGCTATTCTGGTTTTCGAAACCGTTTCTTCAGCAATATTTGAGAATTATTTTTCAGATGATCTATGAATTCGCGAAGAGCGCGAACGGTCGAGGGTCCTGCGAGTGGCCTAACAGGAATAAACTTCCGGCGTTCTGCGCGCACGTTCATAAATATGAAACGATGCACACCGATGGGGAAGATTATTGAAATACTTTCCGATGCGCCCGGAGCATCCTTTCGCTTAAACACGATACAATTCCGTCGCATTCTCCGTGTTCCCCATCTGACGTCCACGATATTAACGATCCCTGCGTCCTACTGGGGGTGGGGGTGGGGGGTAAGTAATAAATTATTGCTCGTATAAACAACTCGCATAACCGACGCGCCAGGCACGTCAGCACGGAAATTTGCCACCGTGACGGCACGCGACGTTGTACACAAAGAGACCCTTGTGTTAGGAACGATCCATATAACTCCCCCCGATCCCCACCTCCGCGGGTGGTTTTCTACCCAAGTATTCCATAATGCGCCCTCTCTCGTCTTCATCTGCCGCGAAACAATCCCCGATATTCCGTTCAAGTACCCTGGAAACTATCGACCGAAGGAAATATCCCATACACCGATCCAGGAATCCAACGTCCCCCGATAAAACGAACACGCTGTTCGAACGCGCAGCCTTTTCCACCTTTGCGCTCGATGAAGATCACGTGGATCCGGTCATTTATGTTGCTGGACAAATGCTTACGCAAGTTGATAAAGAGATACAAGAGAAACAAATACACGACGACTAAATGAAACAATATAAATACCGAATTAAAATGAAGGAAAACGAACAACAGAGTACGAGGGCCTTATTTATCACTGAAAAATGAATAAATGAATAAAACCTTTATATTAATACGATATTCAGGCTCGTATGATCAATTTACTGTTAAAATTATTGCGACTGCCGCTCTTGAAATGTTCGCAGCAAATGGAAACAGATGGGCCCGAGCGAGTACCGCTAGCAGCGGCATCGAAAATGCGGACGCCGAAAAATCGAGGTGGGGCAAGAATTAGCCAATAAAATCGATGCCTGGTGAGCGTTAATAACCCCGTCGAACCTCCGGCTTCATTAATTTCCCCCTAGCCGGTGTTAACAGCCGCTATCTACCCGGTAATACACAGCAACACGTTCAACAGATCGTTCGTTATCTTCGTGAAAATTTACGAGGCCGCAAGTTGTGAGGGGCCGAAAAACGGCGAGAGCGACCGAAAAAACAAAAAAAAAAAGAGAAGCGCGAACGAGTAGGATAAAAAACAGAGAACGTAATAAAAAATATTTCCGTCGGCTCGGCGCGGTGGCAACGGCGTATTTTTTTCCGTCGCGTGTTTCAAAGGGAACGAGGGAAAAACCGAGGGAACGGATCACAAAGGCAGGCCAGCCCGTTCCAGAGCGTGTCGCGCTCCGGGGCGAGATTCGAGGGATGAATGAGGTTAATTGCGTCGATATTGTGACAATAAAGAGCCGGTGCAGTGTGCGTGTGCGTGTGCGTGGGAAGCACGCGACGTGCATGCGAAGAAGAATGCGAATACGTGTGGATACGGCATTGACCCCGTATACGCATCCTTTATCGGACGCGCTAATTTTTAATTACACTCGCGTGTCTGCGTGTCGTTAACGCCCGCGTTCTCTCGCCTCTCTGTTTCTTTCAACGACACTGTCGTCCATCGATACTCGGATGTTGTACGGGCGCCAACCGGAAAACTATATTCCTTTGAGCAACAGAATATTGAATTGTGCTAAGTGGATCTCGAGCGACTCATTAGCGACGCGGCTGCTAATAAGGAAAATGAAAACACTGTACTTCGTTCGGTGGATCTTCTCAACCGAAATTTTTTTAAGACAATCGTTGATACGCTGAAATAATGCAAAAACATTAAATAAATTAATAGCATGAGTTGTTCAGAGCAGGCGAGCAGAGATCGACGAGAAATGCTGCAAGGAACATTAATTCTTTTGTA
The DNA here is from genome assembly GCA_028455795.1 of Lasioglossum marginatum. Lineage (NCBI taxonomy): Eukaryota > Metazoa > Arthropoda > Insecta > Hymenoptera > Halictidae > Lasioglossum > Lasioglossum marginatum. Next base: position 3,884,007 of record CM052263.1, read on the forward strand.
CGCGAGACCTGTGATTTCAACGCGGGCAGAATGTAAAGTTATTATTAAGTGGGTAACACTGCACCGTGTTCACTATTTCCGCAATGTACATATTTATACGGGGGTAAATAACTAGAGGAAACGAACTGGGCTGCATGATAGAGCAGCAAAGTAATCTGCAATAGTAATGTTGACTCTACAGGCTAGTTTGGGCTCCCAAAACTCATCGTGTTTTGAATTCATTTCAGAGAGCGTACATGCTATTTTCCGACGAGAGCGGTTGCCAAAAACCACCATTGTTGCTCCCGGAAAATTTATTGTAAAACGTCTCTAATTTATCCTTGTTAATATTACTGTAGTAGTCTGTGTTTTAATTTCAATGGCATTCGTAATAATATTTTTTTTTCACACATCATTAATGACGTTTGTCAGTTAAAAAATTCTTAATTTTAACTAGTGTACGATTGAAGACTCCATTACAGTGAATTGTAAAAAATGAAACTCGACCCAAGCTTTCAGCTCAATTATAGAAATGAGACTGAGAACATTAAAGACGTCTCCCAATGATATTCCCATTCTGTAACACAATCAGAGTATCGAATTACCATCGGTATCCAAACAACCCCATAAACCGAGCCCCCAACGTTCAGCCGCGAACGAGTTCCGAATATTTCAATCTTCGCGCGTCCCCGGCAGCTCTTGAAATCTGAAAGCCCGGATATCTCAGCCCATCCGCTCGGAAGCCCCGTATTTTTCAAGCGCTCCATCCGCCGATTAATTGTTTTTATCGAGAAAAATCCGGGCCGGGCTGATCCAATCTCGATTAATCCCATCCTATCGTCTTAAGCGTTCTTCTTATCGGGAGCGGAATCTGGCGGGGCAGTTGAAGCAAAGGCGGTCGGCCAGGAGAGGACGAGAGAGAGAGAGAAAAGAGAGGGGTTGAAAGCCAGGGTCCGCAACAAAGAAGATAGAGAAGGATGAACGGGAGGATGGAACCGTCCAACCCCTAACCAACTAGAAAGAGGGAGAGAGAAACAAGCAGCGAGAGGAGAAAAAAGTCTCGACAATTATTCCTGCCGCTGGGTAACCTGTAATTACGTCGGTTAACGAGGGTGGCTCTAGAGGAGAGTCCGGGGGTGTGTATCCACTTTCCTTTTATCCCGGTTGTCCGCTCATTATGAATTATTAGGCGTTCCTGGATATAGTCCCGCGAGGAACACAGGTGGATAATTAAAACAGGTGTCGGTGAAATGAGCCGGCTGACGAACCGATTTCTGGAATGGATATCGAGACTTGGAGGAGGACAAGTATTGGTTTGGTGCATATTATAAACTCGCGTAAAATTTCTAATAGGCTAAGGGTAGCGCGCAACCCCGGAGATGGCGAGTACGCGAAGGGTCGCGAAAAGCGTGCGAAACGCTGCTGCGACGCGGAAGAACAGCGGAAGTCCGAGGGGTGCGGAAGGGGTGAGAAAGACAGAGCGAAACAGGGAGAGAAAGACAGAGGCCGTGTTGGCTTCTACACTTAATCACTTTTGCTAATTGCGGAATGATTGCTCCGCGCTTGAAGTTTCAATAATGGGGTTGTTACACCCCTCCGAGCAGCTCCGTAACTGGTTATACACCGAGTAAGGCTCTCCAGTTATCACCCTTTCTCCTGTTATCTACCGCCTTTCACCCTCCCACCTCAAACCGCGTTCACACAACCCCTCGAAACCATCCCCGAACCACCTGCCCAAACCCCCACCCTTTTCCGACTTACTCAGGTAGCGGCTGATGAATGCCATAATAGTCTACCTGCCTTCGGGTGATAAGAAAGTAATCATTCCATCTGGCCTCCGTTATTCCATTACCCCCAGGCCCCGAGCTTGGTCAAACCCCCGTTTTCCAACCCCGTCGGCAGCTCCTGAAGGCGCAGGCTCCGGGAACCAACCCCGTTTTGCAGAACCACCGGTCAGCCAGACGCTAATTATGCAATTATAGCGGAGAGCCGAGCTAAGAGAGGGTCGAGACTGCCTCGAAAATGAAATTCAGCCAGCGACCGAACTTCTAAATATCGAATTAACGTTGCACCCCGCTTGATGAATTGCCACCGCCTGAACACGAGGCCGAACCGCGATACCAGAAATCGATCAGCTGCCACTCGAGGAAGCATACTTAAAACGAACCTAAACGAGCTGAACGCGGAACGTCCTCGAATGTGAACACAGTGAAGTATTTCGTTCGAAAGATCGGTACAAGTGGACTCGAGGATTTTCGAGACCAGTCAGTTTAACGATCAGATCGCAAACGAATGTAAAGACAGAATGTATTACAATAGGTGACTTCGATATAATCAGATCGAAAGCGAATGTAAAGAAAGAATACATTATAATAATGTAGTCAGATTCCGTGTTTGCACTGTCGAGTATGTAAGATTTTTATTAGGGTTGTTCATAGATCATTTACCTCTCTCAGGTTTTATGTTATGTCAGCCGGCAGAGTTTCTTCTGTCAATAAACAGGGAGCAGGTATTCTCCAGGCGCCAGTATCAAAAACAGAACCCCAGCTGGTTATATCTGCTTTAAAGGAAAGTATTTTCTTTCTCTCGAGATATTCGTAGCCATCTCATCCAGAGGAATATTGTCTTCCGTCTGGTTATCGATAAGGTTCAATTTTAAAAGCACATAGAAAAGTTTCGAGATATTGTATTATACTGGTGTGTTTGTAGAGGAATCTGGCAGAAAATGAACCTTAACTATATCCTTCCTCTACTCGACATCCTTGCATTATTCTGACATTGAGTTTTTTTTCACAAAACGTTGCTCGTACATACTATATTATAGATTATATCTAGATTATAGACTATATCTAGATTTATGAACAAATATAAACACATTTATGGGTATATAAAGAGTGAAGATCTATGAAGCTATGGTTGTCCATCAGATCGCTTGTTCCTCCATCAGACCCATTACAAGAATTTCAAAAACAGTATTTTAATTCTCTCGGCTCGGACTAGATCCCGAATTCCCGCGATCACGCTCGTTCCGAAAATTACAGACAAATTGCGCATAATTATCGGGAGGAGAACGATCGATCATTGAAAGAAGCAAGAGGAACAAGGGCGGGCTAACAAGCCCGAGGGATTCCAGGAAAAACTAATAACGGAGAAAGAAAGTTTGAAACGGCGCAATTACCATAACTCGACATTCCCCGGAGCTAGACATGATTTTCTGCGGAACTGTCTCCGATACTATGTGTATGTATACCGTTGCGCGTTGGTTCGAAACACGAAAAAAACCAACGTATGATTCCACGGCTGGGTATATTCCGGTGGCGTGTTACCATCGAAACGACCGATTGCGACCGAGTGACACCTCGTATAAATATCCCCATCTATCAAGGGTGTCGCTCGCCACCCTTTAGCACCCCTATGTGACGCGACGAGCAGTGTCCTCCCCTCGGAAAACAGCGAAATTCCACGGGGGAAAGGAAAAAGCCTAATTACAGTCCCGGGTGTGGATTAAAGAGGGAGAGAGAGAGAGCTTCATTAGCGTGTAGATTTTTCACGTTCTAAAAAACCGGCCTGCACGGCGCGGCGTCCCGCGCCACACGGACAAAAGATCCACGGGCACGGAGGGGATAGTTGATTGGGCCGACACGGTGAAATGTATTCATATATGCATATGAATTCAGCCCTCCGTAGGCCGAGGCGTTGCGACGCCGACGCCTAGATACCCGCCGATGTCCGTCGCACGATGAAAAACATCTTAATTGGAGCTGGCGCGGCGTCGACGCTGCCAATGGACCCCTCTGTCAAGACGATTTTTGCGACCGGTCCTGGCTCGCCATTTTCTTTGGACCAACCAACCAGACGTCCACGTTTTTGGTTTTGCATGGTCCATTGAGTTGGTTTAAGTGATTTTATGGGTGAGAATCTTTTGAACATATCTAGAATGATAAAATGGGTTACTGGTGGTTTTATTTCAATTATTTTATATTTGAATTTTTCTTAAGTCTCTTTCGATCCCATTTATCAATGGCAATAATAAGTTGAGCCACTTTTTAATCGAAGCAGGCAAGGAAAAGATGAAGCGTTCGATATCTTTGATTGTTTTTGGGAGATTCCATAAAGTTGGATAATTGTTTTCGTAATAAATAAACCGTTCTAGCAGGAGGAGGCACTCGGAGCCAGGTGGGACGTTAATTAAATTATCTCGCCGGCTAATAAATTTCTCGGGGCCCGGCTTCTTTCTTTCCTCATTAATATCCCCGATTAATTTATTTTGACAGCCGGTCTCTTTCCGGCGCAACGCAAACAGCAATCTTCAGATAACCACGTCTCGGAAAAGAGAGAGAGAGAGAGACAATCGGCAGATCGATGAGTTCCACGGTTCGGAAAAGTCTCTCGACCCTTCCTCGTGCGAACCAGAAGCTCGTTGATCGGTTGCGACACTTTCCGTGTTCTCGCGAAGCCGATAAATCTCTTTCTCTCCCCGTCCCGTGAAAACGAGAGTTCCCCTGAAATCGAGGGATCCAACGATATCCGATTCGAGACCAGCTCCCGAGAAAAAAGATTGTTCAACGCCTTTCCTTGCTTGTCAACCGTCCGACCTTAATCTACTCGTTGCCTTACAATTTGATTAGCTGCAATCTGCGAAAATAGAAATTACATGCTAATCTCGTTTTCACCGAGCTCCGTCCGGGTTCCCGGTTATTTTGCTAAATTTTATTAGAGCTGTGGGTGCGAAATGTTTCCTGTGGAAATGATCGAGAAAAGCATCTACAGCTTTCTCAGGTATTAGTTTCTTGTGGATTAACCATTTTTTAAGCTGTTCGATTTATAACATTTTCTATATAATTCTATATAATCTTGTTTAATTTTGAAGTCAGACATTTAATATTTTGCAACAAAATTTGTTCATTGTGATTTTGCTACTCAACGAATACAATTTTTATTTGAATACGCACAGGTTTGATTTTACACAGTCCTGTGTAGTTTGATCATTTTATAATCATTCATAGTAGTTCACGATTTATAAATGGAGACTGAAATTACAATTATTGTAATTAACATTCTTGGGTAATTTCATTCCGATGAATTCCCGAAATCTTCAGCTGGGACCGAAAATTCAGTATCAGTTGGCCGCGTTTCATCGCGCGGGGATGAAATAACAATGATTAATTATTACCAGAAATTACATTCGCCGGCTGTATAGAATCCACATCGTCATCGTGCTTGAACGTCCTCGTAAAATGTTATTCGAGAAAATATTTTCTTCCCCCGCGGTGCTTTCAAGCCATCTTATATTCATGCTTTTGTTTCGCGTCTACTTCCGGCGGTCGGGGCCACCCCTCGTTATTTTTCTTCCGATACTTCCACTTGCATCGACGCTTTTAAGGTGTAATCATTTTGTTTTTGAATATTTCATGCATATCGAGATTGATCCGGAAGGGATCGGGAATTTTATGGAAATAGGTCTCTCAGCTTTCCGTGCTTTAACGTAAGTAATCCTTCCGACGTCGTATTTGCATACATTCCGAGTGCGTTTCCGGAATACCTCGGCCCATTTCCGACCCTTTCTTTTTATTATCATTTCTCTCCCATTCTATCTCTCTTTCTCCCTCTCTCCCTCTCTTTACTTGCAACCAGCGAACCCCGATCTCCCGATAGAAAAATGAGAATTACAGACGAGAGATAAAATCAATCACTTCGCTGCGACACCTCCGTATCGTGAACTTCAACCCTTCAAACATTTATAACAAATTTTCTTGTAAACCAGTAAACCTATCTATCTTCTTGTCATTACTTCCCTTATGTCATAATTTTTTGTTTAATACAGTATTTTATCGATATAAGTCCCCAGCACGGGTCTGCCGAGGGACATTTATGCGCCAGGGATAGTATTCTTTGACATTTGCCGAACGTAGAGAAGCTCGAGAGGCCTTGATCGCCGAGAAGTGTAAACATAACTAATCCGAATTTCTAACTTCTTTATTTTTCATTATTTCTTTATGGAACTTTCATCAACATATTCGTGGCATTTTTCTAATGCAAAATCATACCAAATATGATATAATTCCGATGATATTTACTTGTGTAATGGACAATTAAAGTTTCTGGCGCAAGGARSGMSAKCGCWTWGRAMWGAWRGWGACGCGGWGWGGCWCAGTCSSCGKCWCTTTMKTTCMWAKGCGTYGTCSYTCCTTGCGCCAGAAACTTTAATCGTCCATTACACAAGTAAATATCATCGGAATTATATCATATTTGATATGATTTTGCATTAGAAAAAYGCCACGAATAYGTTKWTSRAAGTYCCATAAAAAAATAATGAAAAATAAAGAAGTTAGAAATTCRGATTAGTTATGTTTACACTTCTCGGCGACCGAGGCCTCTCGAGCTCGGCTGTCCTTMTCTACGTTCGGCAAAAGTCAAAGAATACTATCCCTGGCGCATAAATGTCCCTCGGCAGACCCGTGCTGGGGACTTATATCGATAAAACACTGTATACAGAGTGTCCCAAAACGATAGCGTTAGCCGGAAATGGGAGGTTCCTTGGGTCATTTGAAGCGACATTTTCCAAAGCAAAAATGGCGTCCGCGGCTTTGTTTAGGAGTTATTAACGAAAAACACGGACCAATCCGTGAGTAGAGCGTTGGCTTCTAGCTCGCGGGCGTCTAGCTCGCGCTCTGATTGGTCCGTGTTTTTCGTTAATAACTCCTAAACAAAGCCGCGGACGCCATTTTTGCTTTGGAAAATGTCGCTTCAAATGACCCAAGGAACTTCCCATTTCCGGCTATCGCTATCGTTTTGGGACACCCTGTATATACAGTATTTTATCCATAAATGTCCCAAATGTCTGGCCTGTAAATGYCCCAAATCTATCCCCACTACTGCGGGGTACACCCCCTTGAGGGGCCGTGAAACTCGAGAGGCCTCGGTCGCCGAGAAGTATGACATCATGCGGCTCGGGTATATCGGTGAGATCACACTAATCCGAATTTCTAACTTCTTTATTTTCCATTATTTTATTATGGAACTTTCATCAACATATTCGTGGCATTTTTCTAGTGCAAAATCATACCAAATATGATATAATTCCGATGATATTTACTTGTGTAATGGACAATTACAGTTTCTGGCGCAAGGAAGGATAGCGCATAGGAAAGAAAGAGACGCGGAGAGCCACAGTCGCCGACACAGTTCAAAGGCTCGCGCTCCTTGCCAGAAACTTTAATCGTCCATTACACAAGTAAATATCATCGGAATTATATCATATTTGGTATGATTTTGCACTAGAAAAATGCCACGAATATGTTGATGAAAGTTCCATAATAAAATAATGGAAAATAAAGAAGTTAGAAATTCGGATTAGTGTGATCTCACCGATATACCCGAGCCGCATGATGTCATACTTCTCGGCGACCGAGGCCTCTCGAGTTTCACGGCCCCTCAAGGGGTTACACACCGCAGTAGTGGGGATAGATCTGAGACATTTACAGGCCAGATATTTGGGACATTTATGGATGAAATACTGTACCAGAAGCAACAGACTAGAAGCAATCAAGATAACTCATTTCGAAAATGTACTATTTCATATTTACTGAAATTATAAAGGCAATTTTTAATGAAGCAATAAATATTTTTAAAAGTTCAAGTAACTAAAGCAAAAATGGATAAAGCATTATCCCAGGATCATTCGAGCAACTATACAGTTCTCGGACTGTGTCATGGTTAATGGAAATTCACGAGTTCGTCCAGTAAAGTGCAAAAATGAGGATTGGGTTGAAATTTTGTCGGAGATTTTTATGGTAATTTGAATTTAATTTTCGCTCGAGGAGGTTCAGGTAATAGTTCCCAGTTCCTTTCTGCCTTGTCCCAGGACAAGAGGACGTAAGTTTCAGGATCATCTGGATTTACGAAATTTTTGAGACTGTCAGGCAACAGGAAGTTTGGTAATACATTCAGAGCTTCCAAGATTTGCGGCGCACCCGAGACTTTCGAGCTTCCCAAACCATCACGGCTCGGATAACATTCGAAATAATTTTAAACTTCACGCTGTTCTGATTTCGACGGAACTTTCCGCGAAAACTTGTTGAGGACCTCTTACGAGGGTCTGACCGCGGAATGTCAATCGCTAATTCCGATAAAACTTTCCCGGTAAAACACCAAAAATGTCGTGAAATTTTTTTATTAATTGTAAGTTAGGTTAAAAGACCGAAAATTATACGCTCGAGGTGGAAAAAGTGCTCAGAATTATTAAAGGAGGAAAGAAGTATTTCTTTGTTCAATAATTCACACATTTCATGTCCCAGATCCTGTGAAAATTTGTATTTTCCTCTAATTTCGTTGAAATCTAGTATATTTGTTTGAAATATGACATAATGAATAAAACCGGATTGGCGGAATTAAAGCATACAATGAAAATGAACGAACATTAACCAAGAGCATTTCGTGCATTTATTTTTTAGGGGCACGTGAGTATTAAGCATAATTATTTAAATATAAAACTGACCAATGTATTTTCCCATTTTTTACCAAGGAAGAGAAAATTAGGTTAATTTTTCAACAACTCTATCATCACATTTTCTAATTTAAATGAAATAATTAATACCGAGGGAGAATACTAAAAACCGTAATGAATTATATTGCGAATTTTATGCAATACTGATATAAAAATAAATTAAAAATGTTTAAAACGGATAAAACGTTAAAATATTATACAATTTTTAAAATCCCTTTATCGTCTTATTAAAATAATTAAAGATTGAATAGAATTTGGCTCTTGTTTCTACAAAAAAATGCAGAAAATTTTTATTTCCCGCAAAAATTCGCAGTCTAGCAATCATTTAAGTGAAATATAATAATAACGCCAGTATTTCTGGAAAGCACGAGGGCGTTGAAAAATTCCACAGCTAATAAAAGTTTCACTGGCAATATTGCCCTCTGTGCTCGAACCTTATTCCTCGTTGGTTAAATTTCGCGATTACAAACGACAGATAACCGCGCGAAAATGAAATACTTCGGAAGCCGGAGCGGCGGAAGCTCGTACAACGCCCGCGGATTACGTCTCAAGTCGTTCGCGCCGTTTAGGTTGTCGAGTTTCAAATTAATTACCGCGGTCTAATTAATCAACGTCATTCATCGGGCGCCTCGCACCCGGGTCCGACCACCTCCTAAATGACAATATCATTGAATGGATGATTTTACATGGTGTGTGACAGCCCGGATGCCCGCGTAAACCGTTTCCTTTAATTACAGAAGTTCTCGTCGATGTATCGTTTGTCTGACTTTCTGCAACAAGCGAATTGTTCCTGCGACTAATTTGTTGCTGCGGCAATCAAATTCCATCTCCGGAAAAACAGAAACTAGAAACTGTATCTAGCAATAATTTTGCAGTACAAAATGGAATTTGGTCTTGCGAAGATATAGATTTTTGTTTGAACAATAAGTCTTTTTAAAGACTTAAAACTCTTTTTAAAGGAAACTTATAGGAACCAAAGAAGAATCGCAAACATTAAAACCATTTTCGATATTCTCTGTTTCAGAAACAGCATCGAAACCAAACGGAATATAATCGGAAAAGTCGCAGGAACTGCACATCCTCGCAAAGGACAGAGTTTCAAAATCCGCCTCGCGCGCTGGTCCGAAAAAGGAGAAGGACCGGTACAACAGTTGAAAAAAAAAACGAAATGGAAAACTGCGCGCGGTAGAGAGGCAATTAATAGTAACAGCTGGAATTACGAGCGATTCGAAAAGCTGTGTACAAACAACGGGAACGAGCTTTCGAAGCTTACACGTCCCGCGTGATAACGATATCGGCGTCGATCCGGCACTCGCGAGTGCCGTGCGCACGTAGAACACGCCGATTTACACACCGTCGCTGTCGCAGTTGTAAATTCGTTAATTAACTAAGGTAATTGCTCCTGTAGTCCAGTAATGCATTCGAGCCTCTGCCTCTCTCCCTCTCCGCCCTCTCTCCCTCTCTTGCTCGAATGGCCAGTAACAGGCATCATACGGACGCGGGAACACCGACGGCAACGAGTTCAATTTGAAACGTAAGCAGCTGCGCCTGGCCACCCGAAACTCTCTGACATTTTACCGAATTTTCCGGCTTGTTTAGGAAACTCGGATGCCGACATATTGTACGGGGTTTTATAGAGACTGCTGATGGGACTCTGAATAATCCTGTTCGTTAATTTACCCGAGAATTTTCCGAGGCGTCGATCGCTCGAAATTTTGCCGGATTCGTAAATCGCCTGGATGTCCAGGGTTCGAGAATCAGGAAAATTCGCGCCTGGACGTGCACAGTTTCGATCGAGGCGGCGAACAATGTCGACGCAGCATCCGGCCGATTAAATTAACCGAGTTCGAGGAATTCCCAAGACTACTTTGTGTCCAATTAATTACGGAAACTTTCGAAGGAAGATGGACGTCTCGCTCTAACCGGATTGTACTCTTTTTCTTCGTCGTCGTACCGCGAACCGAGACAGAAAACTTGCATCGGCGAGCGCTCGCTTCTGCTTGTTCGTTTCGCCGATCTAGCGGAGCGAACGATATGCCTCGGCCGAGGAAAATTTAGAAGCTATAAAAGAAAATTTACAGGCCGGCGTCAGAAGTTTCGCGCGCGCCGAAAATATTGATCGCACTTGGCCAGAAGGGAGAGGGAGAGAGAGAAAAATATAGAGGGGGAGCGGACGAGCCAAAATGGCCTGTGAATTATTAATTAATAGAGCGATGCTAAGAAACGCCCACGAAGTTCCCGGCAGAAAGGGAAATACAAGGCGAACGGGGGAATGCAGTTCCGCGAACTTTCGATGAAAAATAGACTCCCACAGACAGCTAATCCTCGGGCTGATAGCGCCACCTTCATCTCGATATTGAATTCTTTATCCTCAAATTTCCCGCGCAACTTTCATCAACTTTCATCTCTGACCCCGCCATCGGATTCCTGATAAAATGAAAATCGAGGCACGACGATCCGGATATTTCCGTACCCAGTGTTTTACCCGGCATTGTTCATCCCCAGGCTGTACACAAAAATTTCTATTTTGCAGGAAAAAAGGATGTTCTTCCCACGTTTCTCTCATCTGAAGTTAAATTCGCAAAGTACAGTGACTGTACAAAGTGTTCGTACACCTTTCAAAATAGAATAACCTTTTTATAATTGTACCAAACGACCTGATTTTTTTATAATCAATTAGAAGCATTGGTTTACTAAATGACCTGCAAAAAAGATTTTCCAAAAATTACAATTTACAAGGTTGCATGAAAAAATAAAAAAAGCATTTTTAAAAATTGTTTTGTTTGGGCCTTTAATGAAAATTTAAAATATATGTTTTGTAGATCTATGGTAATTATACACATGCTGAAAATTTCATCGAAATCGGTCGACGTAGGAGAAAACGATATGCATCGAAAGATGTACGATTCTGTAGATTTTAAGCAGAAACTGATCAAAAGTCGTATAAAACTACGATTTTCACCATTTTGAACCGCTTGTTGCCCGTGTGTATGTTAATCGATTTCGATGAAATTTTCAGCATGTGTATAACTAACATAGATCTACACAACATATATTTCAAATTTTCAGTAGGGGCCCAAATAAAAAAATTTAAAAAAATGCTTTCCTTATTTTTGCAACCTTGTAAATTGCAAATTTTGGGAAAATCTTTTTTGCAGATCATTTAGTAAACCAATGCTTCTAATTGATTATAAAAAATCAGGTCGTTTGGTACAATTATAAAAAAGTTATTCTATTTCAAAAGGTGTACGAACACTTTGTACACCCACTGTAACTGCACGATTATTTATTCATTCCAACTAAATATAATTATGTTAGAATTCAATATTATTCTCGGCGAGGTATACTTACTGATATAACGATTGCGGATATTCGTACAACAAAGTTCAGGAAAGGGTGAACGATTGCAACGATTTGATTGTCGTTAATTCGAGGTGTGATGCGAGGATGGTATTCATAACTCGATTCTTAATTTCGCGGAACTGTTTTAAGTGTTTACCCGCCGCCAGTAGCGGCTAACAATAATAACGGTTTAATTAGACCGCGTTCTGCCGCAGGACAGTTGACTTTTCTTTCCGTTTTCGGCGGAACGAGGTCCTCTCGCTTGAACGCGACCGGAACCCCGGGCAAACTTTTCGACGACTGAACGCCCAGTTCCAAGCGGGGACGCGGACGCCTCCAAACAACTTTCCTTGATTAATTCCTGTAATTTTATTTGTCCTAAAACGCGGTCCTTTTGTCATGCACTGTTACATTGTTCCACCGAACTTCGAATTTACGCTCCCCATTAACTGATGCGCCAAGCGCAAAAACTTCATTAAGCCGCCAATTGCTGGAGACCAGAATTTTCGAAATTGTATGCCGTCTGAGTCTATCGATTCGAGAATTTTTCGATTACTAACGCAGAAAGTACGCTTACGGAAAGAATTGTCAATGTATAAGACAATTTCGCACATCAATTTCCAACTACATCGTATTTAATCTCCCAGCTTCGTTATAATAGCTTCCCTCGATGTTATCTTCATCAACAGTACGCCACTATAGTGGTTCAGTTGTTTATTTTGTATTTAAACACCATCAACTATTAACATATTCGTTCATATTACATGAACAGAGATGGAACATTTGATGCGTCCCTTAAAATGCTACAAAAAGTAGAAATCTCAAGATTTAGAATGGTTGTTTTTTCATAAAATTTGGATAAATTTTAGCGAAGTTACAGCATGTTGGATTATCAAAAATGAATCAACGTTCTCAGGATCGTATTTTCTAAACAGAGATTACGAAGGATCGATGGAATGTTCTCCGGATCGTATTTCCAAACAGAGATTTCGAGGTAATCCATTCTATGTATACTATCTTTGAAAAGCTGGACTGTGGGGGGCTAACCTAAACAGTCTGGAGATACGAGAGGACCCTGGTTTCCTTTTGGGGTTCCAACAATTTTCTCAGAGAGGTAGTTGAAGTTAAGAGATCGTTCGGTAAAGAGCTTCCTCCCGCGCCGTGAAATAAAGACTAGTTTATCTCATAAATACCAGTGTGCATTTATTAACACCCATTTCCAATACAGCAGTTTCAATATTGAGCGAATTTTGAACTAGCCGTGGCCGCTGAAATCGGGCAATCGGCCCACTGTGAGGCGTTAGATAAAGTAAAATTCGCGTGTACTCGCAGAGGTTACAACGGAACAGAACAGATCCGGCAGGGGGTCCTATTTACATGTATCGATGGATGCTCCCACCACATTCATACACGGGAGCTCGCTTCAAGGTGTCTAATTGCCGCGTCACCGTCGAGACGTCAAGGGGGATGTTCGCGGTGCCAAGTATTCGTTGAACGTGTCTAACAAGCCGATAAGTACCGAGTTAGTTCAGATAGTAGTTCTTACCGACGTATGACTGTTAAAAGAAAAGCATCAATTTATTGAAGCTCGTGATCCCAAACAGAAGCTTGAACGCTGAAAACAAAATGTTCACCGGGTGGCAACTGGGATCCTCCAGTTTACCCTATTAAACCGCATCAAGCAACCCTCTCGCCGGTTCGCCTCGACAGGTCCCCGAGCCGTTTACGGTGGCGGTGTTGGCTGGAGGCCGTTGGGAAGACGGGAATAGCGAAGGGAGAGAAAGCATGGTACAGCGAGAACGTCGGTGAAATTAGAAAAGTCCTCGGGAAGCTTGTTCGAAATCCGTGCAGCCGCGTATTCACCCTCTCGAGGCCGCGTCGCTAGTAATGTATGCGCGCAATCCGCGCGCTGCGCGGCCGGCCGGTCGGGCCGCTGGATGAACCGGCGCGCGTTGCGACGCCACGAGAGTTGCTTTCCCGGAAACATATTCTATGCATACATGCATGTTCAACACCTGCGAAGCACCGACCGTCGTCGTCCGGTCGGGATGTGAAATTACGGCATTTAAATAATTTCATTTAATCTTTGCGCTCTGCCCCCGCGCGTCGCGTCTCGTCGCGTCGGACGCTCCTCCAGCTAGCCTGGTCAAGCTGTTATTCTCTCTCTCCTTCTATTTCCAGCCACTCTCCACTCGCAATCCCTGCAGGCCCTCTCGTTTCGCAACTGGCCAGGTTCTTGGCGATTCACGTTCGACGGCCGAAATATTTTCCACCGTGTAATTTCGCGGTCGGCCGGGGTAACGATGGAAACTGGCTCCGCCACCGTGGAAACACCTTTCCGCGTTCGTTACTTGGCTCGTTTCACGGGGATTAGCTGGCAAGCCGATTTCCCTGGCGCCCCTCCCATCGCGATGGATCGGAAAAATGGCTGGGAATTTCCCGAGCACCGGTCCGAGCGTCCGCCCGATTCCTGCTCCAACGAGTCTACACGCTCGCCGGACCTGTTATTCACTGATCCCGAGGAGAGCACGATGGGAATCCCGTGGCCGGATAATGGATGCTGATGGGGTTTTTATGTATGCTGCCCGAGCCAGCCGGAGAGGACGTGTCCCGCAATCAATGAGGAAGGTTTGTTTCGCGAGGTCTCGCGCCTTCCGAGCCATGCCGATCGGTTCTAGAAGGATTCTATCAAGATAGACAATATTATTTCGATAGATCGGTAGAAATCCGTGTCTCATGATTTTTGAAAATTTAAAAATTTTCGACCATTCGTCGCCGTTTCTCCTCGCAATACTCGATAGTCTCCTCCGACGCGGCAGAAACTTTGTCGAGCCTTAAGTCAGCACACTTGCATTCAGCGCGAAGTGATAAAGATGGAAAGTGGCCGGCATTTGCATGTTTATTCCACTTCTTTAATTCCGGGGCCGGCCTCTCGGCGAGAGTCGACTGCGCCGTTTTCATCCGGAAAATATATACGAAAGAGAAACCCACCCCCGCTTTGCCGTTTCACGCTCTCGAACCCCCACACGCATACACATCCCCGTGCTGCCAACCCCTCCTCCCCCGCGCTCGATTTTCCCTCTGTTGTTTCGCCGCGCGCCGCGCCGTCCGAATGTTGGTCGCCATCTGCTTTGCTTCCTGCAATTCCGCCGCCGCCGAGAGAGAAAGAGAGAGAGATTTGGCGGGATATTGCACAGCGCAGTTTTGTATGTGAAAATTAGCGAGCAATAGGGACGACGGAACGGCGAACGCTGAAGACGTCGAACATCGGCCATTTTCCTCGGGTGTTTGGTCGCCACGTTTACTCGCTGTAAGTGCTCCAAGTTATTCTCGTAGATTTAATGGAAAAGACGTATTAGAAAAAGGTAGAACTGGGCGAACGATTGCATCAAGAAAAGACGCCCAGTGTCTCACGGAACAAGAAAAGTAGACCCAGTTTTCATGGTTCGAGAAAAATTCTGATAAAGTGTCTCTCCGAGCTTTTTCGTTTTCTGCAACGGACGAATTTCCTTCGGTAATCTACGCACGCGAAGTTTACGAGCGCGTCGTAAAAGAAGTGCATTTTCATTTCTTAAAAAAATGTCCACGGGAAAAAAATGTCCGGTGGATCCACCTCTCGCAGTTACTGTTTTCCGTTCTTCGGACGAGTGTACCATTCCGTCGAATTAAATGTAGCGCACCATTCAGATTCTCGAGATCGTTCGGAAGCGTTCACCTTATTTCATGCATCCTGGTCTACGAATATTCTCTGCTACTCGAATATTCATTTGATTCTATTATTCGTGGGCTCGTCCTACTTTCTCACTTTTCCAAACTCTTCTTATATCGCGGTAGTACTGCTGCTTCTGCAGGACTATCTGCGAATCAACTCGATATTGTATGCATTTCCAAATACTGCTAAACATACATATTTTTATTTCGACGCGTCTGTTAATTCCATCAAAATTTTGCTGGATACAGCATCCTGCGAATCGATACTCGAGGTACGCGACCTATTTTACGGGCGAAACTTTCATTGCTCTAAAATAAACATTCGTTACCCAAACATGCATGCATGCTAAAAAGTAATCGATAAAATATGATCCTGCGGACATATTGGATTAATTTGTGGATTATAATATGGAACTTCCTTATTCTTTTCAAGAATATGTATTGTTTTCAATTATTGGTAAAAAATTACGATTCCGAATGTTGTTCTGCTTTCTAATGAAAACATTCTTACGTCCATTTTCGAATGGAATATTAAGGATGCGAAACGACATCGATCTTAAAGATACGAGTTTATAAAGACGTCTTTTCCCCGCGTGGCAGAAGTCCAGAGTAATATGTCCTGTACACGCAAACGTAAAACACAGAACACGCATGACCCGTGTCGCAGCAATCACGTTAATATAGGCAGTGAATACTCCAGTGTATTGACATATCTTTCTGACCTGATTTACACGTTCTCGTTTTTTCTTTCAGAACGCCGTTCAGACGAAAGGTCTAATGGCGTCGCAGCAATGAAAGATATAATATCAAGGGCACGCAACTCCAGGAGACCTGGAGAAACAGTTTCGCTGTCATGCTCATTTCGCTAGTTTCAAATGTCAACGAAACGTTAATGCCTGTGAAAAATTGCTACTAGATACATTTCATGAACAATAATAATAAATATTCCTCTACCGTGCAAATTTTATTACACGCATTCTGTATTCTCTTTTGGGTTTTCAATATTTTTGCAGAAATATTTACACGAAAAAATGACGAGATCACTTCCAAACAGTTTTCCTTTTTCATTTCATCCGATGCTCTATGTTTTCATCCATTTAGTTTAGATTTAATTAATAAACTGCGAGGTTCGGGCTGGTTCGTGTTTTTTAAGAGTAGATTCATTTAAAAGTTGGAAACAAAATTTTATTTTTATCTGGATGGATTTTGTTGATTAACAAATAAAACACTGAAACCTCGCGGAGTCCACTGGAATTTTCAACTTGTGATTTTTGCGGTCTGTTATATGGTCCGCTGTCGAAAATGTATAAAACAGAGGCTGTAGTTATTACACAGAGATTATTATTTTCTCTCGACTTCCACAGGCTCCTATTAGTAAATTTTGATTCAATAGTCCGTTCAATGAAACAGAAAAATCGGAAAGCGATTATTCTCGCTTTTCGCGGTAGCGGCGACGGCCTCGGTTGTATCCGAGTAGTAAAGTAAAAAATTAATAGAACAAACGATTTAGAATATTAAAGCCAGAGGTCGCCGTAGGAAGACAGCCGGAAGGATTATAAAACGAAGCTCGGTGGAGGTCTTGTCCGTTTTCTCTTCATCCCGAAACCAGGCCAACGTGCATTTATTTGTTCCGGCGCAGCGGATAACGGGAACCGCGATTCTTGCATTCCATTCAGATTTATAGAATAAACTGACGCTTTCATCGTGGCAAACTGCTTTTCACGGCGATGAGGTCCTCTCGTCAAGAGCCTGAATCGGTTAATAAGTTCCCGACGAGCCGCTTTCCCGAAACCCTAACACGCTCACGATCCGCCGCTTTGCAATATCCGCAAAAATTCATTTTTCGTCCAGGGGGCCGCGGGGTTGAATGGGGGTAGTGACACGGACAAGACAATTCCATTATGCACCGGTGGTGAGAAATAAAAAGAGAGAGAGAGAGAGAGAGAATTCCCATTCTGTTTGAAGAGTCTCTGCCTCCTTTATTTATATATTTCTGTAGAATTTGCCTCGGTGTACAATGAGATTAAGTTTCATTGTCGCTTCGAGAACTACACCCACACCCGCTAGGCTCGCCTCGAGAAATGTGTGAATAATGCTATCTGTCGACTTCTCCCCGTTACTCCTGGGGATTGATCTTGTGAACACGGTTATGCGAAAGGCGTACGACACGGACTCGGCTCCGCTCACGCTCGCGAATAATCCATATCTAACGAGAATCGCCTAAGACGATCTTCTTTGAAGCTGGGACTGTCGAATTGTCCCCCGTTATTTAATTATTATTATTTATTATTTCGATTAATTTATTTCTCTTACGCGTCGTAAAACGCTTTCGACCAGTAGAAATTTTTCTCGTATACACAATTAGCGTTATTTTTCTGCAGAAGAAACATAAACTGCTCGCATTAATCGCCGCTGTTGCCAGCATAAAAACAATATATCTGTCGAGGGGGACTTGCACAGCATCACTGGATTGCATCGAGACAATATCGAAAACACGCTCGAAGAGAGAGCTCGATGTGATTTACATACAATTACTTTTAATTATTGTACGTCTCTCGCTCGTTCGCATTTCTTTTTCTCTCTGCTTCTCTCGCTGTTTCGTTAATTGTCGATCTCAATGTTAACATTCGACGGGGAAGTGATTTTATTACGACTCCTCTCTCTTTCTCTCTCTCTCTGGCCCTTCGTTTCGCGTCGGGATTATGCAATTGACGGTACATCGTCGACGCACGTTTTTTGCCGTCTTTCGCAGCCGATGGTTCCGTGTAACAAAGTGATTCGATGTTAACGAATTCACGAAACCGGTGCAGAAATATTCGACATCGGTAATCTTTTTCATCCGCGGAGGACGCGTGTTCGATGAATCATTCTGCATCGATTTTGCAGCTAGCATTTTTTGCTGGGCATTATTAGGATTGAATCAGGCAGATCTCGCAATTTATTCCCACCTGAAAATCAGTCTGATAAATTATGCCACTCGAGACTTGCGTTTCAGCATCATTCGTTGTCGTAATTACTTGATTAATCTCTTCCAATAGCTGTCTTTTTAATTACTTTTGACATACTAGAAAATGTTTGCCCTTAAATACACAAATAAATGAATAAACAGCAGGATAGCCATGGGAATAAAGAAAATGAGCAAAAATGCAGGAAGGATGAAATAAATAAGGTAGGCAGATATTACTGGGCAAAAAGGAGATAATGGAAAAAAGAAGGGGAAACGGTGGCCAGAAAGCGAAAGAATATTTTTAAGGGTTGGATGAGAGGGGAAGGAAATTGGGAGGGGGATGAAGAAGTTGATGGGAATATTCGACGAAGTGAGAACGAAAAAGCTTCAATACCACGGAACTTTTCCGGCGGCCGGATTAAGTCGGTCTCCGGGTGGTTCTCGTCTTTCGCGTTGGTGTACGCAACTGGTAGCATTGCCAGGCCTGCTCCAGTACTTGGAGAGCACTTTTCCGGCCCGTGGAAGTACTATTCCGAAGTGAAAATGAAATTTCTGCCGCGAGAAGAGCCGCGGCTCTCTTTCCCCTCTGACATATCCGACGGGACTTAATGATACACTTGTTAAACGCGCCACGAACGGCCCCCGCGTAAGTGGAGATTTTTACTTAGCTCGTAAATAAGGGAGTTAATTAAAAATATTTTCTTTAACGGCCACTCTTCGTTCTAACGCCGCTATAAACACGCAGACACGGCTTCAAGAGCGACCTCTCTTGTAACGAGTTTGAAGAATCAATTTTCTTTCCGGACAAGCAAAAATCTACCCATTGAACAAAATTTATTCGATCAAATAATTCAAGCGTTTACCATTATAATTGGACTGCGGATTTTACGCGTTTTATTCGATCCGATACAAAGGCAAGATTTTTTTAAATATTACGGAAACAACAGATTTCTCGTCGAACAAAAAAATCGTCAGCGGATGTGTTCACAGCGAACGTACAATTTTTCAGCAAGAAAATGCTGAGAGACCGTGCAGGAGATTCGGGAGAAAGAAACATTAGAATCCCGGGGTAGCAAAGCGTTCATTTTCACCTGGCAGCGAGGTTACATCTCGACTCGAGCTAGTCTCCGTCTAAAATATTAATTTCATTCGCATTCTCTGTTACATCAGTCACGTACGCCTCGACTACATCAACATCCATTCTTCCCTCGTCTTATTTACCCCCGGCAATATTGACTCTGCAACAAATTATATTCCTGCGTTGAATGCCGTGCCTCCGCTTCATATCTTCCATTCCAGTTTCCCGTTTATATACATTGTATCGTGTATATATTCAGAGAAAGAGAGAGAGAGAGAGAGAGAGAGAGAAGGGGACGAAGAGAAAGCTAGAGGAACATAGAAAAAGAGGCAGAAAGGTAGAAAGAGAGAAGAACGGCAGCAAAGTCTAAAGCGATATTTTTCTCGAGGCCAGCCTCGAGCTGAAATCAAGGATATGCAGTATACGTATGGATAGACGACGGAAGATGGCTACAGACATATATCTTCGCGAAGGGAGTCAGTTATTGGTTGTAAAACGGCCCGGCCATCTGTCCTTGATATGAAACCTCGGTGCACCCCAAAAATCCACCCCTGACCCCCCATCGATGGGGGTAATAAGTCACAGAAGTCGTTCGAACGTGTACCAGGTGACAGAAAAATTCTGGACCGAAAAGATTTATGGAGATGCAGACTTGGGCCATCATCCGCTCTACTTTGCGAAAGCTGCTTTCTTTGCCATAAACACCGCATGCTTCTAAATTAGCTTCTCTTCATCATTAGGCTTTTCATCTCAATGTTTCATTCCCAACAGTTTCATTTGATTCCAATTTTATGGAAGGCTGTTAAGGATTAACGGAAAAAGGAAAAAGTCGCGAATTTGATGGATCAACTCCGGCGAAATGAATACAAGGAAATGGTATCGCATAAATCTCCGCAGCCTCGTTGGATCGTTTCGTTCATCACATCCCGTGACTACAGTCGAGATATAAATCGCCGGAGACAGAGGAACGTTGATCAGTTTCCATCATGGTGCGGGGTCGGCGCGGCACGGCACAGCGGCGGCTCGGAGCCTCCTAATTTTCTTAATTTTAAGTTACGAGGCAATCGAGTGGCTCGTGGCGCCGGCACGAATTTTTTAATCTCGCCCGCCCCACCGGCTGGGGGTCGCAGTTTTTATTAAAAATAAGCCAGGGCGCCGATAGGGTCGTGCGAGAGCCTCGAGAGTCTTAAGTTTAGTGTTGCTCTACGCCATGCGGGCCAGCTGCCACAAGAGAAACAGTGCCGTATACTTGGTTGAACGGACGTTCGTTTAAACCGGCCGAAATTTTTCCGTGACCTCGTTCGAATTCCTTTTTACCGCGCGAATTTTTCGACGCCAACAACTTCTTCCACGGACTACGTCGACGACGACGACGACGATCGTCGAATTCCTGAAAGCGTTATACTCTTTCTCCAAGACGGAAACAGTATTTTCTTAAGTCCTCTAGCTTTTAGACAGTACAGGATCATTTGAAACATGGGCTACACTCATTTTTACTCTAACGACGTTAATTGTTTGATATTTTTGCTTCGTTTTAATTGTTCGCCGGTGTTCCGGCGACGCCTCGGACAGACTCAAAGGGCTTCTAAGCGGTCTTCGAGGTATAATTTATTTCCGTAATCGTCCGGTGATATCATCTCTCAGTAAAACTTTTTCAATATTACACTTCCTCGTCCCACCCGGTATTCAATCGGCAGCGAAAGCACAACAAAGATTTATTTTCAACAGAGTCCGCCCCGGAGATCTCATTATTCCGCCAGACGAAGACGCGGAGTTCCTTCGTCTAACTTAACGCAATCGATCGTGAAATCCTCGACTATTAATGGAAATTAACTCGCGCCGATTAGTTTCTCTTTCTGCCGACGCCTCGGGCGGGTATCGATTCGCGATTACACGGCCGATTACTTTATCTGCTAACTCGGAAAATTGATGAAAATTCCTTTACATATTGACTCAAATGATTCCCAAAGCTGCGCGCGATCAGCGATTCGACGGCGAACTCGGTCGTCAGCGTGTTTGTTGTAAACGCGATCATCAAAATGACAAAGGAACGAAAATAAGTTTTTGTTCAGGCTACATTTTATTATTATTCAAATTATGTGTAAGATAAATTCTTGTTGGGAATAAAGATTAAATAGAGCTGTATACATACTACGAACTCCTGGTTGATTTACCTTAAAGGTTCGTAGAAGGTCATCGATATATTTATAAATGGTTTGCATTTTATACACACAATATATTGAATCTAGTAAAAAGTTGAATAGTGGGTTGAAGAAATAGTTAAAGTTATATGTGATATATACTTGCAAAACTTACCCGAGATTCCGTCGTAAGTCCACCATTTTTCCCAGTTGGACTCGGATTCTGCAAAACAATAAGAAACATTGTTATCATTCGACGAAAATTTTCAATAAAGCGTATCGCCGATTTCGCCAACAATTTTTCCATCGCGCAAACGAAACTGGGCGATTATGTTAATTAAACGTCACAGCCGGACAAAGTCGAAACCTTAAGGGGATAGAATGTAGCCTCGTTAAAGCGGTGCGGCATAACGTTCGTCGGGAGGGCCGATAAATAAGCGTCGGCGATTCGAGGGATCGTAGAAATCGTAATAACGCTTTACGGTCGCGAATAAAATACGAAACCCCGTAATCGTTGGCGGCACGATATCTGAAAAATTCGCGAAACCTGCCCGCGAAACCTGCCTGCGGAACCTCCCGCGTCGTTAAACCGACATCGGCCGAGAGGAACGTAAAAGCAGCGCGGCGGCGCGACGCGACGCAGAGGACACGAATAAATTCGTCGAAAAAGAAGCAACCACGACCCAACGAGCCACTGATTTCTACGTTTTACGTCGCATCGTCTCGTCGTCCTCATTTCAATTTCTCGAACATGTTCTTTTCTAGACTCTTTTACCAATTTTCTTCCATTTTCTTTTGTTTTTTTTTTGCTATATCGCTCTGGTAAACCGATGCACGTTATATTAGCAATTTACCAGCTCCTCGGCCTCGCATATTTTCCAACTTCCGGCGAAACTTTTGAAGCTCCATCACCGGCGCGGCATGGCGCGGCGAGGCGCGCGGGAATCGCGGACATCGATCAATCGAACTTTCCCCGTATCCAGTGATCGATCAGTCGATTATTACAAAATGATTCGGCCTCCGGAATTTTCCGAGAATGTTCCATCGGATCGAAGAACGCCGCGGAACAAGATCAGTTCTGTGGCTTCGAGGAGACGCGAGAATGTACGAGTTGACGCAATTTTTAATAGGAAAAAGGCGAGGCTGGAGAATTTTTTGTTGAATTAAGAAGGAAGTGAAAGAGGTTGACGGCGAACAGAAATGACGAGTTAAAGGGTTCACCTAAGATACATATATTAATCAAAGTATGATATAAAAATATTTGTTTGTAAGATTTCTAACTGTACAATCACTGTGGGACTGTACAACGCCATCCAAGAACGATCAAATTTATTGGAACTATCTGCAAGGAAAGAGTTAGATCGGTAGAAACAATTCCGTTTCCGATTTTCGGGCGGCTCGGCGTGGCACTCGGAGTGTTAAGGGTTGAGTCGGGAAAGTTTGAAGACCATTGCTATAGCGAATCGACGGGGAGCGATCGTTCCCATGCATGGAGATAGTACACGAGGAGCACGGGAGATTGACAACGCGAAGGAGATCAACGAAGAGAGGAGAGAAAGAGAGAGATGGAGCGAGAGTAGGATAGGCCGAGAAAGTTTTCCAATTTGAGGCAATTAGTTTACCGTACGGGAGTGGATGGCATGCATCCAGATAATCGAATATGGGTCACCGTTCGAAGTGGAATGAGTCGCGCTTTGGTCAGACCGTGGAGACCGTGGAGACCGTGCAGACCGTGCAGACCGTGGAGCCCGTGGGAAGAGAGGGACAAAAAGAGAGAAAGAGAGAGAGAGAGTTTGACGCGAACGCGTGGACCACGAGGGTCAACTAGTAGAACCCAGCTCCGAAGCAATAATTGTTCACGGCTGGTAGAAGAGGGTAGAGAGAGGGTCGGAATCTCGAACTATTCGATACGGTTAGAGCATTAAAATGTCCCTGCGATGGAACCCCGGCCACGAGAAAAATTTGCATATAGAAAAACGACTAGAGCAGCCGGCGCGGCCCCGATTGAAAAAGTAATGAATATTGAAAGAGAGGTGGTAATGCGGAAGATAAAGTGTTCGGCGGAATGAGAATTCCATTTTGAGGGTGTTCACCGACTCCAAATGAAACTCTCTCTCCCTTCCTCTCCATCCTTTCCTCTCTTTCTCTGCTCGACGGACACCTTTTTTCTCTGCGACACTCGGTCGAATTGTTTTCCGTCTATTTTTGCTGTTCTGGAAATCTGTTCCTCTCTCTCCTCGCGTTGAACTCCGGAAAACATATGCGTTGCTCGCTTGACCCTTATATCGACGACCCTAGGTCGGAAGTAATATATCGATGCTATTTAATTCTTTCGATTTTTCCTCGTTAAATTGCAGCCACTAATTTTGGTCTTAAATCATATTTTTGTCTAATGATCATAATTTACATTTGAGCCATAAAAATATGCATTAAAACTCTGAAGCGATTGTTCACGGACCATTCGGTATTAAACCACGCATACGTATTTCCATCTGCGCAATTTGCAGCGAATGCGATTAACGCGCGCAGAAATCCCATGAGTCACGGGGCGATGTGTCTCGTTGAAAATTCAGCCTAGTCTCGAGACCGGAAAGAATCACTATCGATTCACGCAGCCTCGTTAATCGGTCCCTAAACAATCCGAACGGAAGTCGCTTCACGATCGTCCAATGAGAGACTCCGCTTCATTGTCTCGCCGCGAATATCGGCCCCACGGGGCCGGCCGGAAAAATATTCCGGAGTCTGCAGAGTCGGAGAAGAAATCATTTTCATAATACCGTGAAACGACATAACTACCGTGAAATTACGTATACGGCGTGATATACCGACTGTAACAAATTGTGTTAGGATTTACGAGGTGAAAGACGATTGAAGAAGTAATCGCTATAATGAATCTTGATGCCTCGGTTTACTGCCTCCGGCGAAAAGTTTCCACTCGATGGCCTAAACTATATTAATACATGAATGTTTAGAAAAGGTTGTAATAGTAATTGTTGGTAGCCCTTTTTAACATTATGTAAAAATTCATTTCCACATTTTACTAGACAGGAACAATTTGCAGAAAGATCTACGACCGAGATAGAAGAAAACGTACTTCCCACACGAGGCGAGGGTAGAAAATTACAGACTTTTGTACACTGACATTATCGAGGTTTCTAAAGAAGGGGAGACTGGGAAAATAGTAACTTTTTCGCGCATCGTTCTCCTAGCGGAATAAACGTCTAGTAATAGCGAGATCGGAGGTCGGGAATGAATAATTCGCGCTCGGTGAGGATTGTTGCCGGAGCGCGGCGGTACAATTATGGTTAACCGAAATTTCTATATTCAACGACAGCCGGTGAAGTAACAGCCAGGGGTCGCGGGAGACGTTGTTAACTTTAATAGGAAAATTATGGTCGGATTAAGCGTGAACTCCTCTCAGCGGCGGATCCGCTTCTGCCACGGGTCCGGCCACTTCCACGTTTCGCACCTAGGTCCCCCGTTGCGCGATACTTTTTATTAAAACGGCAATTCCGCTCGGCGCGCGGCGGAATAAAGTGGATGGCTTCCTTCGTAACGTAGTAAAGAGGTTTATTAGCCCCGTAACTCCTTCAAACTTCCGGCGACCAGCCGGTCTCTCCTCTCTGTCCCTCCCGTAGTTCCCAGGCGTCGCAATTTTCCTCCGCGGCGTTTTAAGCGCCGCGGGTGGGTTCCTCCGGGCCGCATTGTAATTCGAGTATTATTCGTTTAACCGCGATAAGCCGGTAATTACGAAATTGCCACACCTGTTGTAAGGCGACGCGACGCGACGCGATGCGACGTTTCCTCCCGTCGCGTCGTTCGTAAAACGCGCGGAACGCTGTTGCTTGACCCGAATCCTGGATCTTTTATCGGACCCAGGTCGTCGCTTGGTCTACTTGGACGCTTTAGTTTCGAGGAGTTTCTTCGTTCAGAGTTCCCCGAAGTCGAACCCCGTTGCTTGTCTCCATCCAACAGACGCTGACAACACGGTTTATTCTGCTTGCGAACCAACTCGCCTGATGGAACGCGTTTATTGTTCCCGGGCCAGACTTCTTCGGTCGGTTTAGTTGGATTAGGTCGACGACGACGCTCGTGATTTGCAAGATGCGAAACTCTGTGTGAAAACGATTGTTTCTAGTTGGAACGTACTATTCTGTTCCTCAGCAGTTAGCGACCTGAATGAACAAATCGCATCGACATATATCTCAATTTTTACGATTCCAGTAAAAATCGGCGAGCACGATCCATTTCATTGCATCCAGCAATGTGTTAACCGCGTCATATGCCGGGTCTGACTCGTCGTCATGTTCAGGAGCCAAATTGGATTGTGACGGACCAGAGTAGTCATGCGATTTTTGAAGCTATTTACAACGTTTGTTCTGACATGAATTTTTTATAAAATTATATTTAGCTTTATGTTTCTCTACGGATCTCTATGGATCTATGGATGCACGATGTTGAGGTTTTAGTTTCACTTTGCGTTGCTCCCGTATGTTGAAAACAGTGCAGCAGTCAGTTCTTTTTAAAAAGGACGAAGGTCCGCAGGATGGAAACGCTCGCGAACAGAAACCTCCCATGCCTTTCATCCGCGTCGCAATACGATTTCCCTTTTCCCGGCACATTTTTCACGTCCCGTTTAAACGAATACCTCTGAATTGCGTCGTTTCTGTGAGCCACTTAACGTAGCGGTCGCCATTCCGTCGGCCTTCCGTTAGCAGCGTAATCAAGAAGAAGCGTAACCGTCTGCTCGAAAAATTTCGCGCGACCGACGCGAGCCTACGATCGACGCGCGACGGGCCGACAACCTCCGGGGGAAAAACGCAGCTGCACCCGAAAAAATAACGAAACAGAACTGGTGAAAAAAAAGAGCGAGAGAACGAAGCAGCACGGCGAAAAAAATGGAAATAATTCCGAGACGAGAGCCACTCGTATATTAGCCTCGCAATATCCGGCGAGTTTTCTTAATCTGGACTTTATCTTAGCCACGTCCCGTCTGCGAATTAAACCCTGCTCCCTGCGCTTCCTTTTTCTGCTCCTCTAAACCTGTGTTGCCCCGCCAGCCGGAAGAGGATTAATCTGACAGAGAACGCGATATATTTCCTGTTGGTAGACTTAATCGGAGAACGGCCGAGGGTGAATTATAAGGGCCACGGGTTAAGTAGTGTTTTCGGAGATATTTGACCCGCGACAAGCCTCTGGAACTCGGAATTTTTCGCGAAATTGTCTTATTCGTGTAAATCATTGCTGGATAAGATAGAAAATTCCTTGGCCTTCGTGGACGAAACGTTTCTCGGTCTTGCAGATATTTTTCATAAATTTAATATGAATTTTCATACGCACATAAGGAATATTTGAGGGTGTGTTGTGAAGTGTTGCGAAAGCCAGCGCGAATATCAAGTGAAGGAGCCCGTTTAATTCTAGTTGAAGGGTTCGATCGAAGTGTTTTCAATGCTCAAACGTTGGAGAAGTCATCCATCCGTCCGTAATTATTTCTGGCTGATACTCCATTAACGAAACCACTGGCAACAGAAGCTATTTCGTCGGTTCCGTGCGGTGTAAAACGCGGAAAAGTCACGCGATGGGAATGTACGAACAACGCCGAGCCGAGTTGAATCGAATCGGTAGTTAACAGGTTCGACGCGTTCGTTGGATAATTTATGCGATTGCGTGCGCACGGCGTTACCGATTCGCTGACTCCGACACCGACAGCCGATGCAACCAAGAGATTTATACAAGCCACAAATAAACAATCCCCCAGAGAACGATCTCAACCTCCTACGAGTTGGTAGTGTTTCTGGTTTTTTAAAATGGGTCCGGAAAATTTCTAAATATTTCATTGATCACGCTTCAATTTTTTGAAGTGAAACTTCTTTGCTGAGGGAACTACAATTTTCCAGCGTGACGAAATCGAGCGTTACGAAAATTCCGATCGCATAAGAATAAAGTAAAATAAAGTAAAATAAAGTAAAATAAAGTTAAATGAAATAAAATGAAGGAAAATAAAGTGAAATAAGTATTATTTAATATTATTGTGATAATAATTTCCAGCGTGACGAAATTGAGCGTTACGAAAATTCCGATCGCATGAGAATAAAGTGAAATGAAGCAAAATGAAGTAAAATAAGTATTATTTAATATTATTGTAATAATAATTTCCAGCGTGACGAAATCGAGCGTTACGAAAATTCCGATCGCGTAAGAATAAAGTAAAATAAAATGAAATTTTTTTTTATTTGAGATCATAGCCGCATCCTTACTATTCTCATTTACTATCTCTTGTTCAATAAAAAAATACTAATAATTTATCTCTATCTATACCTAATAAGCAAGAAGTTTCGCTTCTGTCGCGTGTGGACTCCACGCACACGATTTTTTATTAGAATAGAATTAGTTTTTACACTTAAAGTGCAAACAGCAAGTAATTGACTGTATTTCTATGAGGTTAATAGAACGTAAAAATCTTAACAAAATGCTGTATATATATAGGTACATATATTATACTTGAATTAAATACGTAAATTGAAATGTTCTTGGGTAATTTTCATTCATTAGAGAGCGTATAATTAACATGCTCGCTGTCACACACGCGACACAGCCACGATTCTGTATTTTACATGCAATTTAATATTGTATTATATTTGATACAAGAGAATCGCATTAATTTTATGCATGCCTGAAAGATGGCCTGCAGAGTAGGATTTTTTATTCTTTTAATGTGAAAAACACTGGTAACGGATATTAATTGGAGGTATTAAATATATCTCCCTTATTCGAGAAAAATATCAAACCTAAACTGCAATGTTCCAAACGAAGTGTAATAATTGATTAAATTCTCCTTTTGGTTCCCTATAAAATTTCATATTTTTCTGATCGTTTCCATATCCAATTTCACAGAAAATTTTAAACATTTCTTTTCCTTATTACTAGTGCTAGGAGAATATGACTATCGAACGGTTTATCGATGTTGAATAAATTGTCGGAGTTGCAAGGGTTTGAATGTTTCAAATGCCCGACGCAGGGTGCAGAGAACTTTAAACGCGTTTTTCTCGAAACTAAGTTTTCCAACACTGTTCGACGGTTTTCTTGGAAACTAGTGGACCGATTGCTCTTCCTTTTATAATGCACATTCGGAACATCTGTCGCTATCGTCCCTACCAGAATCAAATCGATATTTTCAGAACATTTTTTCCTACCTATAACTTACGGAAACCACGAAGGGAAACGTACTTCTGACTTTCGCTACTTGCGACTTTTCAAAATGATCGTGACATGGAGAGCACAGTGGCAGTCATTAGAGATGTAGGTCATTAGAGGAATATTTAAAGGTGTGAGTACATTTATAAGAGAAATATTAAATTGTAAGGGAAGCAGCGATGGATTCTTTAGTATTTGAATAAAACTCAAGAAACGTGTTTTATTCAACAAGCCATTGAAATCCTTGTTGACGTTCGCGTGAAGAGCACAAACGTTTGAAAAGCGTCGAGATCGAGAAATTGAAAGTGCACGCAATGCAGAGATGAGTGCATTTTTGCAATCAGCGTGGAACGACGGAGTCTCTCGTCAAATTGTTAGCCTTGTTATGGTGTCCCATGGAAACGGCCATTCCCGTCTCTTGCATCCCCATTATCCCGCTTGCTCGAACAAATTTGCTACCGGGAAAAACTTGCCCGTATTTTTCCTCCTTCCCTATTTTCTCTCTCTCTCTCTCTCTCCCTCTCTCTCTCTCTCTCTCTCTCTCTCTCTCTCTCTCTCTCTCTCTCTCTCTGCCTACCCCCTTTTTCACGCACACACGCATCGACGTGTTGCCGTAAGGTCTATCCGGAATAATTTCCTACGAGGAGAGTTTTCAATAATTCATGGTTCGCCTCCGTGCCCGGAGGTGTCCGATTACCATCACTGGAGGGTGTACTTGGATACTTGCTGATGGTTTACGGTTTAATAATAATTTGCAATGGAGGCAAGTTCGGCCAATAGGAATCGAAGGGAATCGAAGGGAAGTTTCCGGGGCTGCGAAGGATCCCAGAAGAGGATCTAATGATCCGAGAAGAAGGAATTTCGACCCTACGTCTCGTGAATTCTATTATCACTTTAGAATTATTACCACCGGGTGGCAGGAGGATTTAAGGGCTCTACAAACGGCTGGAACAAGCGGAGCATATCTTCATATTTAACCCTGACGCGATTTAATCTTACCCGGCAGCTACCAGGCCGACATAAATTATTTTTAACTTCCGTGTACCTTTCAGACAGCTTTTAACGTTCATTTATTTCTTTCATTGGCATCGATATTAAATTAAAGAAAAATATTTTAGTGTTTCGTGAAATTTTGATATTTTTGGCTATTTTGGAACTTTATAGACAGCACAAACGCAAAAGTATCCGCAGTATAGATGAAAGAAACGATGTGTAAATGGGAACGGAGGCAATTTGGAACGCCGCGCCGCGCCGCGCCGTCGGGGCACTTAACAGGCCGTGGAAGGAGCGGCAAACCAAATCAGACAGAATCTCGAGAATTAATTTAACACAAGGAAAGTGAGCACGTGAAGCGTCGAGAGGGTCAAAGGAAAATTGAATCACGTATTGAAAGTCTGAGGGGTTGATCAAAATTCAAGCCCATCCACTGATAGACGAAACCGAACGAAGACGAATTAAAGTAACATGCTCTGATAATTTAAGTAAATATTTCGCGACTACGAATGAAAGACACGTGAGGGAAATATGGACGGGTTCGAAGGGAGAGAGAAGAGGTGAAGCAAGAATCGAGAGGAGAGCTTGATACTGTTTAAACATAATATCGATCGACCATACGTACGAAATTATAGTCCGCGGTACGCCGGTTCGCTTTACCAGATAAGACCGGGCAAATAACGGTGTAGATAGTATCTGTTCTTCCTTTCTTTTATCAACCGGCATATCAAATCAGTCTATAACTAACCGACCGAACCGACGGGGATGCCTCGAACATGCTCGGACTTATGCCTCACGAAACATTTTCGTGATATTAATTGGAGCTTGATATACAACCGACGGTTTACTGCCGAAATTACTGAGGTGTTCGAAACAATTCGGTAATGCGATCGTTTCCGTGGACGGATGCCTCGCATAAACGAGCAGGTGGGACACCGAATGTATACATATAATACACAGGCCCACATATAAAACTTGTAAAAAAGTACTTTCAGTATTTCCTCTGTGATTCCGACCAGGTGAAACGTTTTTCGAACTTTGTAACATCGTAAGGTCCAATATCGAAAAAACTTATCGTCTTTTTAAGATTGGTAGATTCTCTCTGTCTGAAATCATCTTGACGAGTCTTTCTCGTTGCAAGGCGAGGGGTTAATTTTAGTTGATTCGCTTTAAAAATTCGAAAGAAACTAATCCATAAGAAAGCGCACGAGCATTTCGCTCCAGCATTCCTTCTATTTCTTAATACAATTGGTGTTTCCAGCCAAAACAATCCAGCGAGAATATACGCTGGAGGTAACCGGGAAGATGCACGGAAGGGTGGTAGTAAACGAATTCCCTGCCTCGGTTTGCGTGGAATGAAAGAGCCGGTCGCGGTAAGGGTTGGATGGAGGAGCAAGAATGAGCAAAGGGATAAAGCAGAGGGAGAGAACGGAGAGAGAAACAGAGCGAGAGGGAAATCGAGGCCGACGGATACAGGAGAAAAGAGCGAGGAAGAGACAGATAGAACGGGGAGGGTGTCCAAACGAGTGGTCAAATGTAATTTAAAGAAGGAAGCCTTTCCCGCCGCCCTTCAACCCCACTTCAACCTATCCTCGGGCAACGACCAGAAAAGAAGGCAGAAAGTTCAGACTGGTTTACAATTCAGCCCGCATAAGGCAACTCTTCCGCACCCTTTCTGACTAACCCTCTATCACCTTCCCGAGTTCCCACTCCCGCAAACCTCTACTATTTGACTTGGTGAAGTTAGGCGTGGTACGCGTTCCTGCACCCTCGAGCACACGCACGCTTTACAACGGCCGCAACGAGCCATCGATCCGCGAATATTACACCCTCGCTTCTTCTCTTCTCCTCTTTTTCTTTTTTCATTGCTACAACTCCCCCTCCAGCAACGAGGGAGGACTTCCTTCTTTGCGGCCGCGTGATCGATTATCGGGAACCTGTGACATTCGACTCTTTTGATTCGGAGAGCTTCTTGCTCTTGGCCCTCCGGGATCCCTCGACTCAACCCCAACCCTTTTGCTGCCCGAGGGTGACGCTGGAGGCAAGTGTACACACTCGAGTATTCACCCTTACCACTACCAACTGCTACCCAATTTTTAGCTTCAGAGCCTCGCAGTCTTTTTTCTGCAGGAATTGCAGCGTTTTCGTGTGAAATTATTGCTAGAACTTTATGTAACGTAAAAAATGTTCGAGATGCCAAAGATAAATTTCCAAATTACATTTCATAGAATGAAAAGCTTTTTAGAGCAATTAGATGCACAGGATTAGCCAACGATCGCTATCCATTTCAAATTTGGAAGGTTCAGGAGGCGACAAATAAATTAGCTCGCTTGTAGTGAAACAGTTAACGATCGCCGGCGGCGCGCGGCGCGAGCATGAAAAATAAAAGGGAACAGTATTTCCAGACGGTTTTAAAAAGCTGGAGCACAGCTTGGCGCGGCTCGTACTTAACATAATCGCACTGGCGCGGCGCATTACATCTTGCCGCGGAATACAATTTCCTCCGGCTCAGACCATACTCCGCGCGTACGCCATGAATTAAACGATATTCATTACGCGAATAATCGTACCAGCCAACTATTCCGACCAAGTCCCGCAGTTGCGACGCTAAAAGTTAGCCGAATTGCTTCCGGCACCGCGTTATTTCCCCACCGACGCGCTCTGCCACCCTCCAGCGTGCCACCCTTTGCCCTATAGTCTTCGGATCAGGCTAGTATTTCATGCTTCCTGAGGGATACCCACTTTCACTTCTTCCAATCGAACGATTTTACCAATTTTTAATTAACAGTTCAATATCCAAAAAAATCCTCGTCGAAGGCAAACACTTTCTGTTTATCTGTAATCCCCACAAATCAAGTCATAAATCCATGCACCCTTCTAGACGTCATCCTAAAAATTCATAGCATACACTCGCTCCCCAAAAAATGAAACGTCAGCAGCAACAAAGAACTCGATTCGGGGCAACATGGACAAATTGTTGTCTCTCTGCCAGCCCTAGATAACCAACCCCCGTAGGGTCACCGAAATTTCTCCCTAGATCCGATCATCCCCTAATCTCTGGTAGCGCGTGGTGTTCGTACGGTTTGACTCGTCCCTGGCGTGGGTGGTAGAAGAAAACCGAAGGAGGAAACATTCGGAAGAGGAGGAAGGGTGCACGGGGTGGATCAGGGGTTGGGAGAGCCCTCGAGTAAACAAAGGAGGAAATGGAGTAAATAAAAAGCAACCGCGGAGGAGGTTGAGATTTGGTTGTGTGTCTCTCCACACACAGTCTTGACACATTAAGGAAAGCAAACTGTGTGTGGTGTGGTAGGACGCAAACACATAGCCGCGGGAGCACGTACGCGCATACACACAAAGAGAGGCCGACATAAACTTCCACCGTTCTCTCGAGGAGGATAGAACAAGGGGTGAGAGAAGGGGCTGAGAAGCGGCTAAGAAAAGAAGAGGCGAGCTTTAGAAACGGGGGAAACAGCTCGAAGGAATGGCAACGATAGCTCCAGGGTAAGGGAAATATGGCTGTGAACGGTGGGTTGTCGGGGGTGAAGAGACGCGACGCCAGAGGTTTGGTCAAGGGATGGGGCGGAAACTTGCGGAAAAGTAATCCGAACCGCGAGCTTTATAGTTTTGTTTATTCCCTCGCATACAATTACGCTGATGACGCGGAGTAAACCCGGCTCAGACCTTTTATCCCCCCTAGTCCCTTCGACCCTCCACGATTCCCTTAGTTCCTCGCATCCCCGCAAACCTTTCACCAACCACTTTCTACGCATGACGGTGATCGAGAAATTTTGCGCCGGTCTCCGCGAAAAAGGCTACTAATTCTTCGTTACTATTTCTGTATGATTTATCTTCTCATTACAAAATTTGTTGCGTCGTCTCAATGCCCGCCAATATTAGCGAACCGTTCAGGGAGTTAAATAAATATCAGTCAGTAGAAACTTGCACTTTAATAAAATTAACAACTTAAGGAAAACGAAAATAATATAACTCGGAAATGATAACGTGACTGTCTCCGATGATGTGACTTGTGCAGTCGATAATTTTAAAACAGCTGCTATCGTAAATACCCTTAGCCTATTTATAATCGAAAGTCTTCGTGGGCGTAAACCTTGTTAGCCAATATCCTAAATCCAAAAACTGCGTGGAGGCTACCTTCCAGACCAGTATCATCTGGTGGGGTCGGGGATGACCCGAAGAGATAGTCTCATAAAAATACTGAGCCCAGGGTCCCTTCCGTAATTAAAGTCCTCAACAGCTGTGAATCGCACGTGGAGGTTTATGACTCGACAATCGCTATTGAGCTACACGCCAGCATCGTGCAAAGTACGTTCCTTACACGAAAAATCCTAATATATTAGATTGCAGGGCCTGACTCCAACAATTAACCCAGGTACGACCGAAAGTCCCACTGGTAAAACTTCCTAAAAAATAACGGAGTTCAGTCGCCAGGGTTACAAACACCCTTTTATAACGTTTGGCAAATTCTGCTTTCGCGTCATAACAAAATTTGTGCGATAAAAATTTCAATAGAAAATCAGTAGAAAACATATTTCTTTTAAATGCAGATGAATATTGCAGGAATATGTATTTATAATAAATAAGGATTTTTCAGACATATTAACTGTACAGCGACCAAGGATCGTAACGATTAGGAATCGACTTACGGTCGAAGGAGGGAGCAAACGCGTGAAAGTGCACTTGGAAAATGCACCAGTGGTGGAGCTCAAGGTAGACAAACGCGGCCCGTTAGTCGAGGAAATCCTGAATGTTTGAACGATCACCGGTAATCGTGGCCAAACACCATTCCACGCGGCAAACTATTTCTAGAATAGTTGGCTGTGATACCTCTCGTTCCCCAGGAGCTACGCCGCGCCGTTACCAGAGAATCAGATCTCTTGTTTATTATGCTCCGGTTCCGTTCACGTTAGGTATCGAGGTTGATAGTTGAAACAACGGGGCTGGATCCGAGCCCCAGCCGGATCACAATGCGCAAAGTTTCAGAGGTCAAGCCGCAGTCACAAGTGGCCTTGTCCAAATGTGTTCGCTGGGATGCATAGTCGCTATCGTGTTCACACGCGAAATTCGCGATTATGTTTGTCTTGCTCCAACAAGAACATATTATACGCGTCTACCTACCCCCAGACGTTCTATTTATTCGGCTCCGTGATGTTCCGATTTAATTCCGAAATACTACAGTCCTCGACAAAATAATAAGACACCTAGCATATTTTTAAATTTCTTATATTTAAAGGTAGAAAATGTACACTCCGTTATATATCCTGTATATTACATACTATCTCCAAAGTAAACATGTGACTGAAACGAATAATACCAGAGATATGATTAACACCGCCGTAGGATATTGCTACCAGGATGCATTTCTGAATTTTAATTACGTAATGCGAAGAGCTAGCCGTTCACGGATAGTTGCGTAGACGCTACGAAAAACCTCTCCGTGACCCAGATACTTCAAAAACGCGGCTGCGAGAGATTCCTATACTTAGCGCAAGTTATACAAGGCACTAAACTTAGATGATTCATTTGCATGAAGTAGCGGATCTACATTTATGGCTGAACGTAACTTTCCGGCTCGAGCAACGAAATGTATGCATGAAAATTTCAGAATTGTACGAAACTCAAATAAAGTTTGCGAGCGTCGAACAGCTGTAGGATGTTCGACGCTTAACTAGATGACTACAAACAGCCGAACAATAAAGGTCACACGTTCGGATTCCTCTAGATTTCAGAGTGAATAATATAGAATTTAAATGGAACGAATAGCAATGGAATGGTTTACGTACACAATTTGAACGACGATGTAATGCCGAGACACAGTTAATGTTAAGCAGCCGTTCCGGTCGGTATTTATTTATACCGATGCAATGATGCGAAACGTCCCATCGGCTGTCGCGAGGGTCACGAAGGAAGTTGCAATAAAATTTACATCGGCGCCGGTGTTTGTCGATACGAAGTTCCCCATGAAAAGCCAACTTTTCCATGTTCGGAGGTAGGGCGATCATGAAATTTTAATCGCGCCGCGCTTTCTTCGTCGGAGAAGCAATCACGTGGAGAATATCGGAGGACGTTGTAAAATGTTTTCCGCCAATATACTGCTCTGCTGTGACAACGTTCTCGTGAGAGACGAGAACGCTGTAAATAAATCTCGCTCCGTTGTGAACGGAGTTTAATATTTATGCAGGTTCGATTTTGTTCACGCTCGTTGCCGGCGCAACTATTGTGAAAGTTTAAATAAAATTGGCCAAGCGTTCTCTTGCTGGTGATTAGCTTGTTATTATTACACCGCTTGGATAATTATAATAGAATTATAATTTCTTCTAGTTTATTCGAATGCTCATATTTTAACCCTCATCCGTCCGTCATTTCGCGAACTGAATCTGTCCCTCGGTGTCAAATTGACACAGTGATAAAAAAAATCGATAAAGTAACAAGTCAAACAGTTACTTTTCGATGTTTTTTTCATTCAAATTGGTGTGTAAACATTTATATCTTAGGTTTTTGCGGTTATATGTTTCTCATTAAAAAAATAAAAGTCAAAATTTCGGACAAATTTACCTACAAATAACAGAACAGTATATAACTTATTTCTGGAAAACTGTGTCAAATTGACAAAAGGGACGGATGAGGGTTAAGTAAAGTATTATATTTTGTGTAAATTTTAATTTAGAACGGTATGAACGGAAGTTTATTTTTTAATTACTAGCGTTCTTCGGTATTGTGAACTTTTTATAAAATATTTTTCCATATTTGTGTAACAAAATTCGTCAGACACATCACGAAGTTTCTAAGCATTTCTGAACTTTCCGCGCTTTCGGTATTAATCGGGAAAATGTTGCAAAGAAAAAGAGCAGCGAGATATATTTATCGTTACGACAATGGCAGCGAAGTGTTGAGAAACTTCTAAATTAAAAAAATTTGTGACAAGCGAAGTCTGGGATGGAATTTTTCTTCATATTATCTGACGAAGAGTATTACCTCGTGATTAATCCTCTAACGCGTCCGATCGTTTTACTGCGATGCATGCGCTACAGTATGAAATTTAAAAAAAAGTGAGTTTTAATGAATTTAATCACAAATGGACTCAAACCAATTAAAAAATTGCCTCAAATATATCTGATATACGTACAGTGGCCGGAATTTTGTGGCCGAACTTTTTTGGGAATTTAGAGCAATTAGTTTACTACAGGATGTGTAAAGAAATTTTGTCAAAAATTGCAATAGATTGGAATTGTAGAAAAAATACTAAAAGTTGCATTTTACAATTTTTTAAGATGGGCCTATATTGAAAATTTAAAAAATACGTTTTGTAGATCTGTGTGAATTAAACATATTCTAAAAATTTCATCCAAATCGGTCTATGTTGCAATGAGCTACGAACGTTTAAAGATGGCAGATTTTCACGATTTTCGGCCTTTAACTGGAATAAATCCAAGGATTCTTACATCTTTCAATGCTTGTCGTTTTCTCCCGCACCAACCGATGTCGATGAAACTTTCACAGTACATATAATTGACACAGATCTACAAAACGTATTTTTTAAATTTTCAATATAGGCCCACATAACAAAGTTGTAAAATGCAACTTTTAGTATTTTTTCTACAATTCCGATCTATTGGAATTTTTGAAAAAATTTCTTTTCACAGCCAGTAGTAAACTAATTGCTCTAACTTCCCAAAAAAGTTCAAATCGTATAGTACAATATTAAAAAAGTTATCGTCTTTTTTAGAGTGTCCGAATATTAATTCCGGCCACTGTATATAAAGATGATGAAACAATCTCTCATATTCCATAAAAATCGAGTACATTTTTTCTAATACGAGTACCGATTTTAGTGGCTCCAAAATGAGAATGTAAACGTCATCCTGACAGAACAGCGTTTCGATACGATGATGGCTATATCGATGACAGGTGAGCACAAGCTTGTTGGATCTGTCAACGCGCGATTGTCGCACTACGACAGCGAAAACATTCAAATTCAATTACATCCGGCTATTTACACTCACCAGTTTTCTACTATAAATATTTCGCGAAACGACGAGAACAAATTCGAAGCTCGTCACCTGCCGCGACTAATGCAATTTGAAGTGGACAGAGCTTTTTATACTGATTCGCCGGAGTGATCTACGAAAGACATTTGTCCCTCGGCTGCGCGTCCATCGGGAAATTAGAGCGATTTAAGAGCTGAAAAGCCTGCTGATAATATTCAACCGCGATATACAGGTAAACAGGTCACTGGTTCCGGTGACATTAACATCGCTCGTTATTTATTGACTTCAGCCGGCGCGGTTTTGTTCGACCACTTCATAAATCTTGTCGTACTTCCGCGTAAACTTTCCCTAAAGAAGGTGCATACACTTCATAAAAGATTGGTAATAATTAATAACGGTCTCGTTACTTATGGAGGAATTTTGATAAGCCATTAATTCATTTTCTGAAAGTTTCCAGCTTTCTGTAAAAACTATTTTTCTCTTCCTGGCCAGTTTTTGACTCTTCGGGGGGTGAAATTACCCCTTAGAATTTGACACATGTTTTGAATAATATGAAAAGTGCGATGAAACGTGCTCTCAATCTTCCCGGGTCCAAACAATCCCGCAAATTGATATTGGCTTTGCGTCGTGGACATCCCCGAAATCCGAGCCACCATTCGTCAAAACGAAATCATCGTGTGTCTGGTCTGCGACCACGAGTTCATTATACAGCTGTAATTAGGGCGACGCCCAGAAAGCACTTGTCGTCGAGAGGGTGAGAGGCACGCTGGGGACGCGATATTAGTTCATTTTCGTGTCCTAATGTCACCGCACCAGCACGTGTTTATGGGTGGGGGGTATATTTACGGGTGTACACTACACACCACTCCGCCTAATCCTCGTTTTCTCCCAAACCCAACTCAGTGGCGTAGAACCCAGCCGCCGAAATATCCTTTCGAAACGTTCAATCCGATGCAACGGAGATAATCAAACGATCTAACGCAAACGATCTAAACCACTATAAAAATGACTGATGTGTATAGTATTATAAAAATAACAAGATTAAATTTATTTATATTTTGTGCGATTTTTGCTATAATATATACTGGAGTCCAAAAATATATTCAATAAATTCCCATGAAAACACCCTCACAATTTCGACAATTGTTGAATAAAAATTGTCAAATAAAAAATCTAGAATGGGTAATTTGACCCCTCGTGGTAGGTTTAGTGTTAAAATCGATTCGGAACTATTCTGAATATTTATAAAGATATTACTGAATTATTATTATTTATTTGGAATTCATTTCAAGAATTGCTCAGGTCGTATGAACACTACGCCACTGTTCCACCCTCATACACGGAAACCGAGCTCAAACATATGGACGATTATTTTCGCGCGGCAGACATCACACTCGTAGGTCACCCCGAAATTATCCACAAAATAATACAAGCGGCGCGTAATTCTAACGTCGTGTAATTTAATCGCGAAACTTGCCTCAATTTATGGATTAAATGAAAACCACGGGAAATCAGTGACAAACGGCTTTGATTCCGGTTGTTCCCTGCGCGCGAGAAAAATTATGATTCGCCCTGGGATTACAGATATTTATAGAAAAACAGTATTTAAAGCCATCATTGCGCCATTCTGCGGTGGTCGGTACAGTGGAATCTGATCGTACGATTGTATGCATTGAAGTACTCTGATCTTTTCTGTGCGCGATCGTAAATTTCTCCTCGCTGAACAACTATAATACGTTTTATACGAGCATAATATACACGTACTTCCCTGCAGCAGAATATAACTAAATGAAAATTGTTCATTTCAGAAGGTATTCAGATTTATGAACATCCACAATTAATAAGAGAAGAAGTAAAACAGTAATTGGATGTGGATAAAAAATGTATTAATGCTATCGGCGCAATGGTTCGATCAATTGTTATTTAAAAGCAATTTTGCAAATTATCACATTAACTTCAACGTTTCGATCTTAATTTAGATCATTTTCAGTGTCTTGCTTACCGACATGGAATCAACACGTGTTTCACTGTTTCAACGAATTTAAAAATTCTTTTTCACAAAGCAAACGCAACTATTTCTTGAAAATGATCTGAATTCAGATCGAAACGTTGAAGTTAATGTGATAATTTGCAAAATTGCTTTTTAATAACAATTGATCGAACCATTGCGCCGATAGCATTAATACATTTTTTATTAACAACTCTACGATCGATATAAGGAAATAAGTAATTGTGGATCTTCGAAAAATTGTGGAGGTGTTCGAGTAACCGGAAATCATATTTTTTCGTTTGGAAAAGAAGAATTTTGAAACGATTGCTAGTTTGAATGCATTGGGGTCGCGAGAAGGAGCAGCTGCCGACAATAATTCATGGTGTAACCATGACTTAATCAGAGACGGCTCCACTTTGCATTAAGAAGCAAGTCTTAGACAAAGGAAATCACTCGCTGATTCCCTTCGTTATGTACCACTCAAAGTTTCTGTAACAAGTCCGGACACAGTGAGAACTTCATGCCGCGGCGACAAACTAAGGCGTGCAACTGTTTGAAAACTAATATCGAGCGAAAATTACTGTATAGACAGCGGGAGTAATAATATTTGTCCGCGTTAATACCGCAAGAATATTTTCGTGCAATCGACGGGTACTTCTTTGACAAACGAATTACCCTTCGACAAACTATACATCCACACCTCGATCTCATTCAATCGTTTTAGGTCTAAACCTATCACGAGGGGTCAAATGACCCATTTCAGATTTTTTATTTGACCATTATTGAAATTGTAAAGGTTTTCATGGGAATTTATTGCATACATTTTTTAACTCCAGTATATATTACAGTAAAAATCGCACAAAATATAAATAAATTCAATCTTGTTATTTTTGTAATACTGTACACATCAGTCACCTTTGATGGTCGGTAAGTTTAGTGTTAATTTACTAAAACGGTTAGTCAGAAAAGATATTCCAATGAACGTGGAACATTTTTACTCTACATGAAGTGAGACGCGCAGTCTATTGAGATTAGAGTGGCAGGCACAACGAGCCAAATGCGACACCATCGCATTGTATCAATTAGCAGTATTAACAATCGTCACTTTCAAACTGAAAACAAGCTGAAGCCAACGTGCTCATTCGACGAAGGGTACACGAAGATCGATTCCAATCAAGATATATCCGTACGTAAAGGAATTCAGCTTGCAGGAGTTCGAGCCGCGGTAGAACGTCGCCGAAGTTGTCGTTAAACGACCGACGAAGTAATCTGTTTGCAGACTGTGTCATACCAGAAGTGAAGCCTCCAAGTGACAAGCAGCCACGCTTGAAAACTTCGAGCCCACATCACAGCAAACTCTGCCGTTGCTCAATCGTGAACTGTTGCTGCACACCCGATCAACAACTTTCCTGCAAATCGCATCATTTATCTATCAAACCATGCACCGTCCACCATTTTATCATTTCCATTAAAGTATCATAATTTTTATCTCCTTTCGTGTTGCGTAAAGGACCCCGCACTAAACCACGTGAAATGGGTCCTCGGCGAAAATGGCTGAATTTGAAATATGCTGTACCTTTTGGGTCATTGAACAAATGTATGTCAGGCAAAATGTCAAAAAATGGACAGTTTCGTTGTTTCAACTCTTCAAAAGCCTGAGGTCAGACCAGCAAAAATATCACTTTCGGATCAATGCAGTTAATTATAAATTTGTTGAATGAATTTTTAGTGAACGAAACTGTCCATTTTTTGACATTTTGCCTGACATACATTTGTTCAGTGACCCAAAAGGTACAACATATTTCAAATTCAGCCATTTTCGCCGAGGACCCATTTCACGTGGTTTAGTGCGGGGTCCTTTCGCCCAGAAAATACGATCAAAACTGTAATAGATTGAAGAACATTTCTTTTTGCTGTAACGTTTTCGATGGTACCTCTATCTCTCCATTTACCAAAATTTATGTTCGCAGTTAAATGACGAGCTCTCGAAGTTTTAAGTATGTTCCATCCGCCCCAAATGAAATTTCAGACAACTGGTTGCGAATTTGGATGGTATCGCGACAGGAATTCGAAGAATAAACGTTACAGTAACTGCACCGACCGGAATTGCGCAGCTTTCGTCAAACTGAAACGTAACTGAGGATCGAGTGGCGCGACTAACATAAGCTGCTTAGAATTTACGAGTTAGGTAGCGAGCGTAGCGCCTCTCTCACTTCCGGCCCCCGTCTCATTCACCGGCATCGTGAACTTTACTTCGCGACTACGACCGCCCGCACCCGCGCTCATGAATTTCCATCCCATTAAGAATCGCGCGGTAGATTATCATTTGAATAGTAATCGAAGAAAGGAGCTGCAATGAATATTAAGCGTAAAAAGTTTCGCGACGGAATCCCGTCCGAATGGATTTCCACGGGAACCCGGAGATCAGCGTTTAGAAAAATTAGGATCCCAAGCGGTTATTGCAGTTTTATGCTGGCTCTCGACTTCGCTGTCACGGATCTTTGTGCGTTTATAGCCGAGGATAATGTTCGAAATCCTCGACTATTGCTACTTCAAAATTTGTATTCGTAGTCCTACATTATTATACTATCTGAAAGTTTTATTATCATTTCTAGTGCTAGCCTTAATGTCAATATAAAACTTAACGTTCTGCACTACCTCTTCTTTTATTCAAAAAAACACTTCCTGTACCTCTTTGTACATTATCGACAATTTGCTGTAAAACTTACGAATATGGTATAATAGTATTAAGTTTATCTTTTTCCAAGAGTTAAACATTGTTCGATATTTTTATTGGTTTAATTGCAAAGCGTTTCGTGGCAATTGATCCACGCAATGTAGAGAGCGTGTAAAGGTAAACATATCCTATTCATAATACCGATTACAGTTGTTCCGGTTTCGCTTGTGCATCGGTCGGCCATAATCCCGATGTTCTCGAATCACAGTTGTAAAATACAATGTACTAGAGTACCGTGATTGACGGGGACAAAGTGGATAACGTCGTTCG
The DNA here is from genome assembly GCA_028455795.1 of Lasioglossum marginatum. Classification (NCBI taxonomy): domain Eukaryota; kingdom Metazoa; phylum Arthropoda; class Insecta; order Hymenoptera; family Halictidae; genus Lasioglossum; species Lasioglossum marginatum. The sequence continues at coordinate 3,926,901 of CM052263.1, forward strand.
CGTTACCAACAATTCGATTTATCTGTAAGACCAACGATAAGGGTATCCGATACCAGTCGTGACATCAATGCGTAGTTCGTTGCTATACGGTATCCGTTGCATTCGATTCCGTATCGATTGGTCAGGTTCTAGCTTTACGTTTGTTGAATACTGATATTGTTCACCGTACTCTCTTAGGACATATTTCCTCCTATAAATTTGGTTCCCTGTACAGTCGCGTTTTTTTAAAAAGTCAGTAAATCTCTTATCGACCGAACGGAGAATTATCCTACCTGATTATCAATTTTCTGAATCACCGGAGAAAGGAAAAATTCTTTTAACGACAATTTCCTTTTTGTCTGAAAAAGCGTTAAAAGATCTACAAGAAGTTGCTACAAAATGGAATGTATTTTCGCCAGAAAAATGATGAGTCTTCCATTATCTGCTGGAAACATCGTCCCAAGAAAGAGAGGACAAATTCGTTGCAATTATTCCCATCGGCGAGGATTAAGTGCGAATTGTTCGAGAAACGGGAGCTGATCCGCCATTATAAATGAAACTACTCGCAGGTGGTTCTTTCAAGCCTACGGCGCGGAAGAGAGACCCCGGCTAAAATGGATTACATATTGCTGTCCCAGCTTGCAACGGACAGCACACACTTGACCCAGGTCGTCCGAATAAATCGAATCTGTCCCCCAACCTAAACGGAATTATACTCTCGAATCCGGTGATCTACGAAAATTAAAGAAGACTTTATCCGGTGGCCTGCAGGGCCACGAAAATTTCATTCCCTTCGTTCGCGATCGAACGGAAGAAGAACTCTCTCTTTCTCCTCGGCGATAAACATCCCGGAGAAAATTTTATCGGTTGCCATTCTTTTCGTAATACCTGGACAAGCTGTATCGCATTACGTTGTGGATTCCCTACCCTGAAAAATTTCGTCCATCCTTTCCGACTATGTTTTGGCAATTCTGAAGAAGAATGAGCTACCCCCTACGATTCCACATTTTACTCCTGTTTTCGGAAATGTAATCGTTTCATTTTTATTCTTGTTGCCATCTCGAAGACTGTACTTGTCTTTCGGTTGTTAACAACCGTAAAATATGATCGTTTTATCCTTTTTAGAAAAATGTACAATATAAGTATAAAAAAATTCTAATAACAGTATATAACAGAAATGCAGAAAAAATCTGAAGATATCACAGCATCTTCTACTAAAGTATCCAACATTATGTTTAAAAAACGTATTACAATATTCTGTTTTTCGGAGTCGCCCGCAGGAAGCAATTAACTATAACTTCCGACTATCAGTATTTTCTAAATAGGATCGCATACACTCCGATAAAATCTCGCGACAACAATAACGTTGAAACGCTATAATTGTTTTTCCCACGGCGTGTTCCCGTCGTTCCAACGTTTCTCCTAGCTTTTTTACGCCGAGCACTCGCGTTCTTATCGCGCGAACTCCAAAAATTTAGACACGCCGCTCGCATTCGGAACCTAACTAATGCGAGAAGCCATTGAAAATTTCAATCACGTGCTCGTCTTATGCGTTCCACTACTTGCAGCTACGGCTGCGGCAATACCAATTGCCAGTAATGCTGGCCGTCTGAAATCCGAACAACGCTGAGATTCAAACTAAATACAGCTTCTAAACATTCTGCCGCGCGAAAGCGAACGGAAACCTTTGCACAATTCTAATCGAAAACTTCCGTTCGGTGGAACGGGCTTCTTAACGATCTCCGTTGATTTTGCGTTGTGTTGCTGCTCGAGATTGCTTCGCAAAGATTATTTTATTCGCGAGGATTGCGTTGCAATTCTGGAGCCTATTTTCGTTGCATTTCAAATACTGTTCCCATATAGACATTTACTTCTTTCTTGAATAAATTCAACGAGTTGAAAATAACAGTACTTTTAGTTTCTTTGAGTAGTTTTAGTGTTTTGTATTTGATGAAAACAAGATATGTAACAAGCATCTGTGGAACACAGTTAAAATCTAATCGTCTAGCGACATTCAGGGAGCAGTTCGCAGGATTTCACGGGTCTTGAAAGCCATAAAGCCCGTCACCATCCCGAGCATGGTTCGTCGAATTCCGTCGAGTGCCTTCTCGATTCCTTGGGCATCGGTCCCCATGAAAATCGATTTCCGGTTTGGTGGTAATACGGCGAACGTAGCCACGACTGCTTAAGCCGTGTTAGGTCAAGAGAGGAGAGCCAGAGGGTAGGAAAAGTGGAAGACCAGCGCGGTATGGCACGGAGTGATGTACACGCACACACGTACACGGTGTTCTAGAGAGAAAGTGGTATGGGAGAGGGCGGGAACGGCTGTGTGTGGTTAAAGTGGATTACATATTGCTGTCCCGGCTTGCCGCGTGTTGTACACTTGGCCCTGGCTAGCCTTCCAGGTAAATCGAATCACCGCTAACCCGAACGAAGTTAGCTCCGTCCTCTCAAGCAATCTCTGCCGCACGCATTCCGCACGCGGTCGCGAAGGAACGCTGCGTTTCCACTTACGACGAGCAAAACAACCACAATCCCAGCTGATTCCACTGCTCTGGGAATCCATACTGCTTCGACGCGCTGTCTTCTCGCACGAGAACTCGTTCCTCGTTCGCTCTCGGCTACCGAAAGTTCGTTTAGGGTGAAGTGGAGTAAGTGCGTACGAGTTTTTGCAAAGATTGACTTTAAACTTGCGTATTTTCAATCTTTAACGCTGTCGGTATCAAACGCTTGCCACAGTTATTACTGATGGATTAATATTACGTAGGATTCAAATTCTTTTTTTAAAGTTTCATTTTGATAGGATATTATAAAAAATGTCAATTACTATGCACTTGCCCCGAAAATGGGGCAAGAGCGTCTCTGAGAGTTAAAAATGCGTTCAAACTTTGTTTCAAGTGTTATGGGGCATGAAAAGAGTTGTTAACAAGCCTGCTATAAAATGTTTTTTATTGCATTAAATTATATTGTTTAGTTTTATGGTTATCCATTTTTAAGCAAACAAGTACTTTCATGCTGAAATATGAAAGGGGATACAGTGATATCAAAACAAAGTTTAAAATATAAATATGATATTTATTTATTCAAGCAATTTTTTTATTCAAGAATTTTTTTATTCAAGCAATGAACTTTAATGAATAAGATATTTTTCCTTTTGTTCGATGATCCTTTGCCGAAAAGAATAAATAAGAAAATATTTTATCGATTAAAGTTCATCGCTTGAACAAAGATATTCGGTTTTTCTCACCTTAAAATACCTAAATTACTTTCTTGCCAACCGAATATAATGTCGAGTAGATTTACAACATTCCTGCTGTATGAACGAGTACCCGTCTAGTTTACAAGACTAATAAAATCGAGTGGCGAAGCCTGCTTACTTAGATCGGGACGAGTGAGTGCGAGTTCCGAGGCTAATTTTACAATCCCAGCAATATCTCTTCTGGCAAGTGTGCTGCCAGAAATGGCGGTACGCTGGTTCCAGCAAATACACCGGTGCTACTAACTCCGCGAATCCATATCTCGGCTGTTAACCTTTCGCGGAGCCCGTGTGGAACGACACCCTTTCCCTTCCCTTAGCGCGTTCGATTTTTATGACAGGGATACGACGCGATGTAGGTGGAACCGTTTACCTTCGATTCGAACTATGCAGTTTTCCCGGGAACGCCAGGGAGTGTGCCGAAGAAATAGAGGTAGAAGTGTTTGTTGCCGGGTTCGGGCCTCGAGGCTGTTACTCGCGAAACGACTTGGATGAGGAATGGAAATCAGCGGATTTCTATTTTCATGGCTTATTTTCCCGGGGGTGGGGGACCAAACCTGTTTGATCTTCTTGGAGAACTCGTTGCGTTAGAAATGAAACGAATACTTAGAACTGGGCTTTCCTAACACTTCTGACTGACAATGTTTTGTTAGAACGTCTGTCTCCCCATATGTCTATTGCTGAAGAAGTATCGCTGAGTTTACAATTTTTGGATTTTGGGAATACGTATTCAACAATTCAATTTCGACAATTCGGATCTGATTTTACTGGCTCCAACGGTGATATACCCTCCGCGCGAGACAATAAATTCGATCGAAACAATTGCTCTCCTGTTAATAAACACGGTCGCGAGAAAGGATCGACGCATCACGAATGTTAATTAACCAGCCGGAGGGTGAGCCGGATGCTGGGCGATTAGGCTCTTTTACGGTCAGGTACTTCCCGTTCGCTTCACGGGAACAGATGGTGCCCTTAACTCGGCTCGTTTACGTGCCCCCCAATTGCTCCCTTATCTTAATTGTTTAAAGTAAATTCGGGGCTGGATGTTACACTGTCCGGCCGCGCCTCGTAATTGCTACCGCCCCCGCAGACGACGGTTTTCCCGTTTTATGCAGTGGCCAGTCTTCTCCTCGACTGTCTCTCGACGACGACTTTTTTACCGAGTTAGTGAATCGTTGCCGCTCGAACTCCTCGTCGTCCACCCTTCTTATCCATCCCGCCGGCGCGGCGTATTAATGGATCTCTTAAATTCATTACGCACGCCGGAAGAAATTTCCGATGCTCGGAATTTTTTTTCTCGTCCCCCTCTCCCATTGTGCGGGAGTGGGACCCGCGGCACAGTCCACTCCGTCGCGTTTCAAGAAAGTTCGGACGGCTGTCCTCGACAGTATCGGGAAACGGATAAACGTTTTTTAATTCGATTCGCCGATTGTCCGATTCACTCGATACTTGGTTACCTCGGCGAAACAATTTTCCTCGAAGAACTTCCACGGTTTAAGCGTCCCTCGAAGGATGATGATTATTTTAAAACAATTCGGCTCGTCATTTTCTATCTCTAATTACTACAAAACATATGAACATTGATTTATATAATCGAGGTATTATATAAATCGAAATATATAATTTGGTATCTAAATTGCAACAAACCGGAGCGAAGGAGATGGCAATTGTGGGTGATTTTGTTTTCACTTGGAGACCGGTTAATTAGCATTCGTGACGCGCTGGTACCCTTCTGCGGCCATGTTTATTAACGCGATAAAGGGGTTGCAATGCATCCCCTCCCCCCCTAGTCTAGCTCGACCGCGGAAGAAGTAACGCAATGTTTGCCGATGCACCGTGGTAATCGAGAACGCGATAATCCCTAAATACAGGGCCTGCCAGTGGCCGTTTTAGTCGTCGGGTTCTCGCGAACCAGGAAAGGCGCTAATTGGAAGGTCACCGCGTGTGGCAATCGGTGGTTTCGATGCACCGACACGCATACAGTCTCCTGTTCGACGATTAAATGCGATATCAAAGAGAATCGAGTCCTTTCGAAAAGGAAACTATCACTCTTCGAACCTCTCGATTTGTTTCGGCGTCGTCGAGGTCGTTTGTCAAGGTCACGGGCAAGCAAAAAATAATTTTCATAGTTAAAAAAACAATTTTCCCACTCAGCAGAAAGTTTTACCATCAGGGGGAATTTATAATTATTTTAGTGTGGTTTCGTGACACAACTATTTCAGTTTCGACAACATTTTCCGAGGAAAAATGATCCCCGGTTTCAACGCCTGTTTATGGTAAGCGACGCGAGCATTTCGTCAACCATATCTTAACCGTGCTCGTCTCCGCTTTATCACTATGTCTGAGCTATCGTGACAGCCAGGTCGACTATTTGCGGATGACAGACCTCGTTCCAACGAGGAACGCTAATGTTTGTACTCTACGCGATCGGTTACTCGAGTGCATTAAATCCAATAATCCCGACCAGAGCAACGATCGTTCTCCTAGCGACGTACATCTTAACGCGATAGGTATCCGGTACGTGTAAATTTAGCAAAATAAATATCCAAGGAACTTTAAGTGGCATAAGGAAAAAGAATAATAGAACGTTGATTCTAAAAAAATTCTTGCTTTTGTATTGATTCTCGATATTATGTCTCTTATATTTTCGATGTTATTCTATTATGCCACTGTCACGCCACTTTTGCAGGTTTACCGTCAGATGAGCACACAAATGAAGTCTCGTCTCTGATCCCAAACAAAGTCAAAGTAATCCCCTGTTCAGTTTGACACGGCGAAGCAGTGATCCTCAACTTCGGAGTTGTTTGCGTTTCATTACAAATAACGTTGCCAGATCGGGCGTCGGTCGATAAACATAATTCCATGATGCGAAAGTCAGTGACAATCGGAATCCCAGTGATTATTTGCAGATAATAATCGGCGCCGAGCATTTCGCACCCATTCGATCAGTTATGTGTATTTGATCCAATAACGTACATGACGCTATTGCTTCGCGTCTGTCGCATCGACGATTGCAACTTGCATTCGTTGTGTATGCTTTAATTTTAACAATGTTTTAAGCAAATGTAGTAATATTAAGTAAATGATTTATGAATTGTAAATTTATTTCTTTGAAAATTTAATAACACTTTCACTTGTGGGGGTAGCAGAGACAAATGTTTACACGCCTTGTTTCTTTAGCCACGCTGTGTACATAGAATTACTTCTCGGTTACTATCCCCTACGATAATATACCTGGGAGCTAGACTAGTGTGTCCAGTTCCTTTAGGGTCAAACATAAAGCAACAATGTACTTAGTTGGAGCAGTTTGTGTAATTAAATCTTCTTCAATCATAATGAAACACAAACAGGTCCCTGTTGCTTCGACAAAAATAGAATATTATAATCTTTGAAAAGTAATATATGGGTTTCCTTCTTATAACACACTGTGAAACTGCACAATAATTTTTCAAACCCAATGGTCTCTACAACTCCACATTTGCGCAGAATTGACATCATTGGAATCAGACCATACCCACCTAGGCAACCAATTAAAGTAGATTGAACACTGGGCCAACCGAGCCCAGCCCAGGATCAATTTCACCCACCCTCGCACCCCCACTTCACCATACTTCATCATCAAGCTTGAACTTCACCTATGCAAATCCCTAACACCATTGCAAAGCCTAACCTCAGCTATTTTCGAGCTGCCTCGTATCGACACAACAGATATTAATAAAACAAGATCGACCAATTCCACGGGAACCGGTCCCAAACCCATCGACCATCAATTCTAGTCTACCACGAACAATTTTATGATGGACTCACCCCTCGCGCAAAATTACAAGTCACCAGAAAATAATTTCCAACCATACTTTCACACCTTTCGGCTCCCCGAGCACCATAATCGAGGGTGCCAATCTTTTCGTCGCTCCAGATTTCAACAATGTCGCTCCCGGATACCGGATTCGAAAAATGCGCTTCGATACGACTAAGCGTCCGATGACCCACTGTCCGTCGTTGATACAGAAATTCCGCGGGAAAATTGTTATTCGAACTTGTTGTTTGTGTTTTTTTCTATTCCGGACAGGAGCGTAGACAGACGGGGAGAGATGAACGGGGAGGCCGCGATATGGAAAGCGCGTTCGACTCGGCATTCACATGGAAACGCGGAGATTTTCTGTATGGTTTTGTAACGGGACTGGGGGACTGGGTTGGGCGAGAAGAGTATATAGAAAAACATAACGCATCGTATGAATAGTCACGGTTCGTGAGTGCACTGTTAAGCGCAGGTGAACGCGACTCGAATCGAAACGACTCGCGCGGGTGGTTGGCGAAGGGGGTGGTTTGAGGGTGCGGGGGATGGTCCGATGAAAAGGGGGTCACAGGGAGTAGCAGGGGGCGGTACACATTGGTACGTGCGTCGACAGGGGAATTGTTGGTCCCGTTAGTGTTATTGGGTACCGTACACTCGAATAAGCCATCAACGGACGCGCATCCGCTTGAAAATCGTATTCGTTACGCGACTAGTCACGCGTCTTTGTTATTACTACTGCTTGGAGCCAGTAACGTATTCACTTTGTCCCGAGCGCAGCGTAGGGGATGATGCGCGAGGTGCGACGCGCCCCCCGGGTTTGTTTTGCGTGACGGTGCGGAGCTCGTCTGAGATTGCATTACGACCGATTCGTGCGCGAAATGGCTCCTTTGAGTGCCCCGCGAGTATGTTACCTCGAATCAGACCGGTCGCGGCCGTTTGATATTTCCGAGTATTGACGGCCGGCGAGCTGGATCGCGATGGGCTACGAGGCGTTGGAGGATGTTTGAAGCCGTTTCAAAGGGTCCTTGCGCGTTTCGGCCGGTTCGAATTTCAAACACATCCGTATTTTTTCAAAATTAAAATACCCTTTCTTTAATCAAGAAAATAGATGTCTCCTTTGACTGTACACCTTCAGGATTTCAATGGCGCAAAATATGGGAAAGGGCAGAATGGAAAACAGCGAACTTTTCCGACAACATCGATTCGCAACGATCGAACGAGGATCGCGTGACCACGGACAACAATTGGACTTCTATTTAGACGTCCGCCGGCAATGCCGAGCGCATTTAATCCAATAATGCCAACTGGACCACCGGCAATTCACTCGTTTGCACGCATATGCATCCATTTCCGGTGAGCACGCGCACGCGCCCGCGCCGGCCCACTTGGGATACAAGCAGCTGTTTGGGATAAGTTTACGTATTCAACGCGTGTTTATGTACACGTGCATCCGGCCGCCGCCATGCATGCGTGTAGATTCGAGCGACGATGCGCTCTCGTAGGGTTCATTCACAGTGCTCGATTGTCGGCAGGAAATGAGATGTGAACGCGGATCCTTAGCGTTCTTTTGTTTGCTCGCTTTTGCGGCGAACGATAAAACGCTGCGCACTATTCAAAAATCCTCCCTGTGCCGTTTGATGCTCGGACTTAATATACCGGAAAGATGTTTTTGATGCACTGTTTTACCTCTTCTTTCCAGTAACAAAAAAATTCTCAAACTGATTTAAAAGAGATTTTCTTATACGAAAGCAGAAAAATATAAAGTGCGGAGAATTCCCCGAATTGAAGAGAGTGCACGCGTAACAGACACCGCGTTTCGCATTTTTACTGTGCATTTTTACTGACGAAAATTATGAAATCCTGTCGGATGAATTCTAAACAGGCAGCGCATTCGTCAAGAGAGATAGAACCCGGTGGCAGTTCTCTGTTAAACGTAATGTGTGAATCAAGCTTAATGCTGCAGTCAGTATGTCTGGCTTATACGGCCACATACTACTTAATCAGCGATGTACGTATTGCAGTTACTGCCGCTGGAAGTTATATACGCGTGCGTTGAGTGAATGAGATTACTAACTTAGGCTTTTGACTTGCTTGTCTTTGAAGTCTCATGCGTGTATACGCCACCGTAAACATTTTTTAAATTAATAATCTCTTGTATGGTATTACATGAAACGTACAAATCTATACATACACAATTGAAAATTTGATGGTCTTTATTTACCGTTTAAGTAGCAAATTATGAAAACAGAGACTTTATAATTACTTAATATGCTGGCACGCGAGCTCGTGTGTCTCGCGCGTAGGCCCTTTAACATTTCAACCATAACATTCCAAAGGCCACATGCTGCAGTTGGCATGTTGGAATTGTAATTGTTTGGACCGATCCCGTTTGTTAGCTTGACTGACAACTCTCGAGCACACCATAATATTAAATTCTTTAATTCTACAATTTTTGGTAAATATTTTTGAAGGAACACCCACAAAATTAGAAACAAATATCTGTTCAAAATGTCGAGCTCGAATCGGCGGTTCTAATTAATTCCATTAAAGTCGGTTGGCGACACGGCGCGGCGGAATGTTATGTTTATAGTGAAACGTTGTTTAAAGCCATACACGACTGACATACCAGTCAATTGGCGTTCGCATAGCGACGCTGTCCGATGTACAATGCAGAAGGACAGGATTTTATCGTTCGCTTTGAGCCGCAGGCTAAATTACAACAAGCGGACCGAAAATCATTATTGCTCATCGGGCCAATTACGAATGACAAGCGCGGTTTCGTTGCGGCCAGTCGTTTGTCTCCGCGTTCGGATACTCGAGTGTATTTAATCCAATAATGCCAACGGGACCGGCGACAATACCCTCGTTGACGGCGTACGTTTGCATATGCCTCTATTTCCGTTTCCCCTTCGCCGCGCCGGTGTGCGCTTACGAGTGCGTACGAGCGGTTCCGTCTGGCACGAGTATGCGCGTTCCGCCCCCCTCCCCACAAACCACCCTCGAACCACCCCTCCGAGCTTTACATGTGTACCCTCTCACCTATTAGCGATCCTCTGTACACGGTGTCCCAATTTCCATACATTCCCCGGCTGCCTTCTCGTTCCCGGCTCTGCCACTTTCCATAAACTAATTAAAAACTTTTACGCATCGAATCGTATTTGGAAAAATTAGGGGACCGCATTCTCTTGCGTTCCGCCAGAAATTTTAGCACGTCATCGCTTCCAGACAAATTTGGTTGAAATAGAGATAAATAACAGTTAACCCCATGCTTTACAAATTATATTTCAAAGTCTTACTTTGTTTTTTACCCTCTGCTTCAATTACAAGAAACAGAAGTGTTCCCAAACTACAAAGCCCAAATGCCCAGCACCGAAAACACGATAGAATCGAATCGTCCCAGCCCTGGCCCAGCGATTTATGAACTTCGGTGACCAAAGCCCGCAGCACCGGAGCCATTAACTCCCTTCAAATCTCTCTACACACCCTGTACATCCTCCAGAGCCAGCAACATGACTTCCCATATGTATGCAGGTGTCCCTGTCTCCGCGATCGTTCCCAACCCCTCGCGTTCCGTTCCAATACGAGTGCGCGTGTGTGCAACAACTCCGCCCGCGCTCCCAAAGCGTCTATCGTCGCGGACGATGATCGCAGCAGATGGAGGAGGAGGAGGAGGAGGAGGATTGTTATGTATCCATAACCCTTGCAGGATGTTTCAGGTTTGGGATTTCTACGGAATGCTAGCGAGCGACAGCAGCGGCGCGGCGGCGAGAGGGCGGCCTGGTAATCCGCTCGGGGAATGGAAGGACTTGAATTTGGGTCGCGCGATAAGGGTAATCCAAGGGTTTCGAAATGCCGGATAATTTCTACCAGGACCTTGTCCCCCGCCTTGCGCGTAAACGGCATCCCGCCACGGTGTGCCGGTCCTGGCGATCGCGGACCAGAAATGCTCGCAGTTCCGTATCGCGCGCAGTTCCGAACAGATGAAACGGTTCGGCCACGGCCACGGCTACATTTTCGAGCTATGCCCACCACGGATAATTATTATCGCGCCAATGAAACGCAAGGATATAGCGCGCCCGGAGGATTATGTCCGATCATGCTGGACTTCCATTCCCTACCCTTCGCCAACAATCCTCTTCGCTCTTTGATCAAGTAAACCCGAAATTTACGAACCCATGACACGCACTATAACCGATTCTTCTCGAAAATTCAACAAGAATCAATTTCAATCAACAACCATGTTAAGTACCGTAAGTAATATGACGATATGAATATCTGATAGGGCTTAGTTTAGATTGTAATTAATTTCAATTTTTTTCGGGAACTGTAATTGTAATTGAACGCGGATTCGCAACATTGATATTCGGCCCGACAGCTTTAAACAACGTTAACGCTTAACAAATTACATGAATAGCAGCAGAAATTAATTTAAACCATGAAGTGAACAGAATGGGATCGCACGTGAAACGTAACTGATAATCGAATGGGACATTAATGAAACACGAATGAGATTCAAAGGAAACGCTTATCCGTTCTCGAACCCTTTTATACTGTGCAGTCGACGTAGGATTTAATTGGGTGCCATTAAATCGCGTCGAAAGTTATTTTAGTTTCCTATTGAAATTTATTTTTCTTTATTATACGCTGTGCTCTTGGAATTATCCTAGCGACCCATTTCTTTTTATGTCGGAAATAGAATACAATTTATCGTGATTATTGAATAATTCCCGCTCGGATAACCTCTCTAATTTATACCGATATACGTACAATCTTTGTACAAATTGCTATTATAAATATTTCCTAATTGCAGTGCAGGCTGCTTCAGAAATTGTGGTAGGTACTACCGATCGTGATGCTGCATTTGGAACAGTCAACAGTGGAAGAAGGTGTCGCAAAGACAAGCCAACTGTTCGGTACGCAACAAGATCCAAGCACACGCAAGAAAATCCACCAAATCCCGTTTACGTAAAGATATAATTCGTTGTCCACAAGGGGGATGGTTAGAGGATTGGGGTACAAGGCAAAAGGGGGTGGCACGGTGACCGTCGTACATGGAACGCAATTTCTTTCTCCTCCCACGGGGTTCCGGGTTCGTTCTCCCCGTACAGAAATACCTGCGAGCCATGCAAATACCTCTTCGAAATAAGGTCGCGTACCGTTATTTCGTCGTTCCTTTTTCTCGCCGGCCCGTCCCCGCTTTTCCCATTCGGTATTCCGGCCCGATAAATTCCTCGTGGATTCCTGAGGATTCGGGGAGGGGGGTCTCAACGACGGGGCTGCTTAGTAAGGATAATAACGATAATAATGACGATAATGGTTGCGCCATCCTCGTTCGAACTCTCGGGCTCTCCTCTCCTCTCCGCGTCGCTTCCCACCGCTTTTCTCCGCTTTTCTCCGCTTTCCTCTGCTTTCCTCCGCTCAGCATCGCTTCGCTCCGCTTCGGGGACACGAGGATGGTTACACAAATGGAATCGAACTCTCGAAGCCTCCGGGGCCAGGGTGGAAAGGGCCGAATTCTTCGCCGAGGAATATTATTTCCTCGAGACGTATCGATACTTCTTTATCGCGTCCCCAGACTTTCTTCGACTTTCTCTCCGCACCCACCGCCCCGCACTTTTCTATGCAATGCCGACTGTCACTCGTTAATCGAGCTTTCGAACTTTTGATTACACTCGCCATCCTTTCCCGTGGCGCGGAATTCAAAGCCCATTGTGCGAGAAAACTCGGAAACGAACGCCGAAAAAATCGAAACTGTGACTGAACTACGTTTCTCTATACGCGGATACAAGAGGAGCGTCAATTCTTGTTAGAAACATCGGATTGACATCTATCGCAGGGTTAATAATACCCGCGTTTTTACATTTTGTAAAATTTTCCAGATTTCCGTATTACGACTTCTTCTTAATTTTTTTGTGTGACAGGCAGTTTTCGAATTGAGGGTTGAAATACAAGGGTTAAAAACTCGCAAGGAATGAGAACGATAAAAAAGATATATATAAGGCTGTCGTAGCGCTGGCATAAGGTGTCTGTTGCTTGGTGGACCACTTTATGGCCGCGTGTCTCTGAAAGACGGTTCTCGTTCGCAAAATCCACGAGATTCGCGCTCGCGAGTTTGCAAGGTGCGTTTTCCACGCGGCGAGGTCTGCGAACTGTTCCCCGTCCAAGCGAAACCTGCATTTGACTTGGAAATAGAAGGCGACCAGGCCGATCCGCGACGAATGATGAAACATGCACAACTTTTGCCTAGGTTCCGACCGAATAACCGTGTTCTGGAACATGTTCGGGGACGATCGCAGCGATAACGGCGCTTTTCTGTGTTGCTACCGGTGATAATGTATGTACGAATAGCGAGGAAATATGACTGGAGAGGTATATTTCCCGGGATGAACGAATTTTTCTACGGTCTCTCGCGCGTTATTTACTCGGAGCGATGTCGCGGATGCGGACGCCTTTTGGTTCTAGCTAACTTATGGTTCGCTTGCGTCGAATGGTTTCGTGAGTTAGAAGAGAAATAGTGCTTTTATCTCGCGCACAATGTTTCAGTGAAAATTTACCATTTTTTTGTGAATGCTTTCAGATTGTTTTCTACTGTCGTCTTTACAGATTTTGGAATGCCCTGTTGGAAAATTCTACTAAATGATAATTACAAGAGCTTGCGATATATATTTGTTTACTCGCTTTGTTTCGCGAAAATTTATATTAAATACTGCTTAAGAGACCTCACTCCTTTGGAAGAAGAATTTTCTTGAACTCCACAGCGTGATATTGAAAAGGAATACGAAATATAACGAAATGGAACTGCGAACTTGCTTTCTTGCAACTAAAAGCTGCAATTCAACTCTGCCATGGCAAGATTGCGCGGATGCTTTTAGATCCTCATAAATTAATTTAAATCGCTTTATTTAAACTTCCACGAATTCTACTCGCAAACTGCGATAATATTCTACGACTGAGATAATGTTCTACCTAATGCCCTAAGCTGTAGGTAATGAATTCAATGTGTTGCGATGCACAGTCCTTTTCAATCGCGAATTGCAGTTGCAGTTTACAAACAAAATCGAAACCGATTCTCCCGAAAAAGAAGCCTTAAATTAGCCGAGCATTCTGTAATCATCGCGTTAATTGCCATAAGCCGTCGATCAGAGCTATAATGTCTGTTTTTCGAGCGGTGGACAGCTAATATACCTAAATGTGGTCGCATGATTAACTAGTTAAGCAGACCGATCAATTAGTCAATTGATCGGGCCGACACGATCAACTAATTACAGAACGGAGCGGCGATATTATAAGGGCAAATCGGTCGGCCAATAGTATTACTCGATCGATTTATTCGGATAACTATTAACCCGACGCGGCTAATCAGTTTCATCGATTACACGACAGGATCGATCCCGAGGTGCATAACGTGTGAACTAAGTTGACGAGTTAGTCGGTTACAGTTTAACCGTCTGAATAATTGAACTGGATTGGGTTTCGAGGAGAGACCAAGACAGCCTATGATAAGTTAATCGATTTATAATGGCTCTCTGTGCACAAGCAAAACAACAGTTTGGAATTCCGCTTGTGTAACCCGCTCCCGCTGTCACTAAGAAATTCGCGCATGGGGCTCTGTGTGTTAATTGCGCCCGGCTACTGGCGGCTTACGTCGTTCCTTTCATTAACACCGGAATTCCCATTAATCGCTGGCAATTTCTCTGTTAACCGTACTCGTGCGCCCTGCGCCGGATCGCCAGGGAGATATCTCGTCACATTTCTACACGTAATTGTCGATCGCCTACCAAATACGCTTAATTCACGCTTTATTTACCGGAAGACTATTTCATCGCATTCCGCTATTTTACCAACATTCGCTATCGATTCACTCCAAACCATAAGATCATTTTGATATTTACACTTTCGCTCAAGAGTTGCGAAACTGTACACCAATCTAATAAAACACGCCACAAGAACCACGGCGAAAGAATCGCTGACCAGCGCAACGTTCTTCGTGAACATTGAACACGTCCCGTTGTTTGGGACTACGTTTCGGCAGCATTAGACCGAGATCGGCGTCTTTTTTTCTGTGGTGTTTTAAGAAAAGGTGCAAAAAGGCCCTCCTGAACGAGGACGAAAACACGCAATGCGGCTTCTCGACCGTTTCCGCGTCGGTTTACCGGTAGCACGTACGATGTCGTTCCGGCGCGCGGCGCCGCCCCGCGCCGTAAAATACTGAGGAAAATTGTTGGCGAAACTATTCGCGAGCGTTCCCCGGCAACTATGTCGCATCAACGTGTCTGAACACGGCTCGGTCGCCGGGACGCCGGAACTGATGCCATATCGGGTTATTCCGGCAATGACGCCGGCATTCTGCCGTCCTTATGCCATCTTGACTCGCCTACGTATGCCTGGCGGCACACCTTTTCAGACGATCCGCGACGGAAAGGGCCGCGACGGCTCGCAAAAAGATCCCCTACGATGAAATCGCACAAGCACTTTACAAACAAGGTTACATTTAATTTTTCAGGAATATCTTATGAAACATGAAATTCGATGTTTGCATTTCTCGAGGTGCTACCATAAACATCATCCTAAGCAGGAAATTAATTTCTCTTCTATCTCCACAGCGAACCGCTCGATGAGAAATTAGCGCGAGCACATTAATTACTGCAGCGACAGTCTCACAACAATCAAATAACGAAGTCGGAGTCCGAAACGCGGCTAGGGAGCCAGGCAGCATAGCGTGCTGGGCAAGTCGAGCTAATCAAAATGCCCGATTCGAAACCCTTTGGAAAATTAAATTGAACCGTGCTGGATGCAATTGGCACCCGGATAGTTAACGCCATAAAGAGCGCAGGGCTGTTCGCCGGAAGTTCCGCGGGGCTAAACGTTCTTGTTCAATGAGCTAGGAAGCAGAGCGCGGTGCTGGTAACCGTACTCGAAGGATACACCGGGTTTAATTGGAAAAAAGGGGGAGAGGGATAATTTCTCTTTTCGGTTTCCGGGCACCTCCGGTCCCTTTTCTCTCTACAACTCTCTGTCTCACTATCTTTCTCTTTCTCGTTCGCTGTATCTGCCAGAGCATGGTGTCCGTCGAGGAAGTATTTGCAGGCGACTGTACAGAAACCCAATTTAGTCTGCGGTCGACTAATCCTATCCTACTACATACCATCAGTCGATAGCTTGGGGCTGAACCTTCTCTCGCCCTCGCCCTCACCTCTGTTACACCCTTCTTTCGCTCGCTATGGCCCCTCCGTTCTCCCCGACTGTTCCGCGGGGCTAACTGTCCAAAACTGGACTCGGACGAACACCACCCGTTTTATTTGTTTTAATTTCTTTACCTTTTTCGAAAACTCCCGACTTTTCTGCTCGCGCTCATCCCCCTCTGCCGCGAAAGTTTTGCTCAAATGGCGAATTTGTTTTCGCCGGGAAACTCTTTCGCGCCGCTTGCGCAAAGTATACTATGGGAAAAGCTGTGGGGATGAAGAAGTGATTTTTAATTGTGGACTATTGATTCGATGTCTTACTAGCAAGTTGATTTTAGGTGTTTAAAAGAAAGGATTGAAGAGAATTAATTTTTGTATGGTTTAAGTAATCATTTTTTAAAAATTATCTCTGGCGTATGTTCGTATTCAAGTTGAATCGAGGAAATAGATTCATTTAGAAGAGTATGTGTGAACTGTATTGGAAAATTTTATTTGTAATTCTAAAACCTGTTCGATATTTGATCAAATATTTACCAATCTATTTTCGTTCCTAAAGTTATTGACATCCTCAATCAAAGCAGCATATACACCATTAAAGCCATAGATCCAGGAACAGGTTTGGAACCCGTATAAAAATATTGAAATATGAAACAATGCAATAAACGCAATTCCAGGAAATTAGAAACCTGTTGTTCAATGAAACTTCCGTTGATATGCAATGCAAATAAAATCGAATTGCAATATTTGTTCGTTGTTTTCATTGTTCACTATATTTTTATTTCCAACACCTCCAGAATATATATAATATAAATAATCTACCTCATGTTATTTGCCGACCCTCTAAAGGCTACGGCTTTTCGTAGCCAGATCGATTCTAATTAACAGGTGGACAGGATAAAAATAATGTCGAACGGTGTCAGTTCGCAAAACTGTTCAACGCGGCGTGTCGTATGAAATCACGGGGCAGGAATTGCGAAATTAACTGGTTCCGTCGAACGCATCGATTCCCCGAGCTTTGTTTTCGTACGAACGTTTTCGGAATCCCACCTCCGCAAACACACACGATCAAATATTTGCCGATGTATCGAGCGGCTGCCACCTCCTGCGTTGGGGTTTGTTGCTTACCAATCGATATACGCGCCGGCTCCTCCGCGCTCGATTTGAAGGTCAATTTCGAAAACAGGTATTTCGGGCAGCTGTAAATTCTCTGACAATGCAAACTAAATCACTGCCGGCAGACGCTGAACTGCAATTCTATACAAACATAAATCCTCGGGCGTGTCTGATATAGTCGGCTTTATACGGCGCGCCGCGTGGATATCGTTTCCTCCTTCGCAATTGCGAATCCGATGCCTGGCGAAACCCGCGCTCGCATATCTCGCGAAAACTCGTGTCGCGATAAGGACTGATTAATTCGATATTGCTCGATACAATTTACTAGAGCTCGAACCGGAACGCATTAATACGAGAACACTTAATCTTGCTATAATTCTGGAAGTTGTAATGTATAATTAACTATTCCAGAAAATGACCACCGCATGACAGTAGTCTGACAACGGTGTTTGGCAACACCGGCAATAGAAGTCTGATTCTCCACAGGTTGCCGAGAAATTCAACCGGAATAAGTGTTAACGAGAAATTACTCGGCCACTAATTACGCTAATGACGTGCCAAACGGCGCGCCGCTCAGATTAGCTGGAACGTTAAAGAACAGAGAGTAAAACGAGCAGAGGGAGAAATTACAGCTTCCACGGCCACAAAATTTAATCTTTAAGAAAGAAACATTATTATTACTTCTAGTTTTACCACCAAACGGAGATCATCAAAAAATCGGAAACACTCTGAACACATGATTGAAGTTCACACGAACCGCTTCGGCCATTATAAATCATCAAAAGAGCAACATGAAACACAAGTGGAGGTATCCATGGTGGTAGATCTTCGAGGAACAACATTTCACGCGAGCTCTGTCGTTAATTTCCGCGGGGTTTCCCGTCGCGACTGACGGAGCCAAAACAAACAGACGGGACCCGGAAAGATCGACAAAGAGAAACATAGAAAGAAAGAGAGAAACCGTGGAAAGGTCGGCCCGCGTTTTCCAGGGTTTCGCGCCCACGCTGCGCCGGTTTGCGAGTTCTCTCACCACGCGGGGCGACACGACTTCGTTTCAGCGGGCTCGGAAATAAATTACACGGGGGAGGAGCCGAACAAAACGAGACAAGCCCGGACCCACAAGTGTTTTCGCTGGCCGACGCGGCGCGGCGTCGGATTTAAGCAGGGAGCGCTTTAAGCTTTAAGCCTCGTCCGCCCGGCAAACAAAAACACCGGGAGAAGATAAAACAGAGTCGGGGAAAAGGGCGGAGGAGTACTCGATCGATCCCGTTACCGTGCAAGCCGCCCTCCGACGAAACATTCAATCGGAAAAAAGAAACGGGGAACAACGAAAGAACAGCTCCCCAGCCCATCCGCGCAGTCGGCGGTGGGATCGAAAAGGGGTTGAAAACAGAGTACCCCGATGAGAGCTCGGTTTTTTCGCATGATCGCAGGAGAACTGCCCCGACACCTCGAATTCAATGTTCCAATTCGGGACAGGTTCCCTCCGACACTCCACCGACCCCCAATCATCCCCTTCAGCTCGTTGATTACGATCCTACAGATTCGTTCGACTCTGTCGGCGGAGAAGTTGTCAATCGTCCAGCGAAACTGTGAATTCTGATCTATGGACGAGAGAAAGAGAGAGAAAGAGAGAGTATGAACGGAACAACGACGTCGTTGTCGCCGAATGATCGTGCGATTATTCTCTTTACTACGGGACGTATATCGATTGCCGCAGATTGCCGGCCGAGTGTCAACGGCGTCGATAAATCAACCGGATTGTCGTCGCCGCCGCGGAAGAAACGCTCGATTGGAGGATTCGGGGTAAACGTAACCTCAGGGCACACGGGAAAATGTTAGGGCAATGGTCTTCTGGGAAAATTATTTTGATAGTCGTTGGTCAGAAATCTGATTGTTTGGGACGCTTGTTGATGTAATTCGAGGGAGATCGGGGAACGTTCGAGATTTCTTATTGGAGTTAAGATTGTGCGAGATCCAAACAATTTAACCCTTCGAGGACGAGGATCCTTGTTGGGTTTTCTTGATAAATTATTATAATTGAGCTAAATGAATGAACTCTGTCAGAATATATTCAGTCAAGTTACAGAACACAAAATTTAAAGTGAATTCCGGTTAAGTAATTCCAATATATTTTTCAGCAGGGTTGGCGCGCATGGCGGTTTAATCAAGTTTTAATAATTCGCGCGATCGATCCCGGTGATGGTCGATTTCCATGGCCGATTTCCACGGCCGATTATTACTCTTCAGGTAGACGTCGGGATTCAAACAGCGGTGGCACAGTGGCTATTCCGAGGGCCGGCGATCGGTTCCCCACGAGCAATTATCGATATTCCTTGCCGTGTGCGGCGCATTTTTCCGCGTCCGGTATCTTCCTCTATCGACATATCGCCGGGAAAATTTCACGTGCGTGGCGATCCCCGACCCGTGAAATTGAACCGTGTGATTTCGTTCCGAGGGATGGACAGCCGCGGTTATGCGAATAAGTGCATCGCACCGGAAGCCGGCATCTTACGTATGAAGGATCGCAAGGCTTCCCTCTGCCACGTTCGATGTCGATGTGTGACGTCGACGAATGGAAAATGGGAACTCGAGTTGTCTGTGTTCGTTGGTTATTTAACGATATCTCGGAAAATATATTTCTGGAATTATCATAGACTCGAGGGGTTCAATCAAATTTAATTAGTTTTAAATTTAACATTAAATTTAACCTAGCATTATGTAACAGTATCGTCAGGGGCTGATAATTACCAAAATCATTCCCCAGCTTTCGATGCCGGTGGACAAAACACAACCCTATAAATTATCAATTGTTCGACGACGGTCCACGAGCACACAATGTCACCGCACACCCTCGGACGTGTTACGTTGCGAACGAAACGCAAAGTCACCGCGCGAATAATTTATTATGACGTTGCCACACCGCGAATAAATGCCGTGGCGCCGTTATGAACACGTCACTCTTAAAATCGACGATCGAAATCGGCGAACACGTTGTCCGAGCCACCGCGTTTCACAGCGACGTGATTAGCGTGGCGTTCAATGCACCACTAAATTCGCACATATAATGGCGCCAACGCGTTTTTACGTAGCTGGAATTGCGAGCCAGTCAACGTGCTACCTAACTTATCCTCAATTCACAATCATCCCTGTATCAATTATTAGACTTTATCGCAAACTATTACACTCCATTTACGACATCATTTACATTTCCCATTTTCTTTTATACCACAATCCCTTCTTGCAAGAACCACACATTTAGTATTTCTAATAAGCTTGATAATAGCTGATTCTGGGAGTTTAATTTATTGTATTCATTTGTGTTGGGTTAATGTAAAAGTGTTGACTGTGTATTTCCGTTTTCCAGATCGTTTTTCGACTTAATTTTAGTGCAAAGTTATAGCAAAACTTAAAGCAAACAGACATTTGACGGACCCGATCGAATTTGCGCAACCGTAGCTTACCATTCCCAAATGACTCGACGGAAATGCATTCATGCAGATTCTCCTATTTGCACCGAGAGAGAGAGAGAGAGAGAGGAGAGTTCAACCCTCCGACGCGTCGCGTCGTCGGCTTCTTTCCAAAAGAATATAAAGCCATTCGGTTTTATCGCGTTACACGGTTTAGAACCGTGAATTACAGCCTATCCGATCGCATCTCGAAACCTCTTAGGCCGGAGGATCCCCGGAGAGAACGGCCGAGTTCGTTAGTCGGTGAATTTATATTCCAATTCGCGTGGGAGGGCTCAAAGTCTCGTGCCTCGGCTTCTAGACGCTGCTGATTTCACGTCATAAGCAATAATTATATCTGCTTTCTGTTCCAAATTGATCCCGCGATTCGCAGACACCGAGCCGATCGCTGTCGTGCCAATTAATTCGCGATTCGTGGATAGGTATGACTGTTTCGTTGCTGGTTAGGATGAATTTGATGTTGGTAGGAAACTAGCAAGATGTAAGTAATTTTACAGAAAAATTTATATGAGGAATGATTCAACAAATATATTTCTTTGGGCATATATTATTGCAGAAATGGTTGAAAATTTGTAAATCTATCGTTAATGTTCCGATATATTTCGAAGCTCGCATGTGTGCTCCAAGCCGATAGATTTTGATCTGATCGCGTTCAAGCCGGCTCGCAAAGGGTAACAAGATATTCATCCAGCGGAACGACAATTCCGAAACATCGCGAAAAAAATCAAGGCTGTGTACGTCGAATGGGAATCCAATTTTTCGGTCGCGTTTTGACGAAGTATAACCTTGAAAATTGCTTGGTTAACTCCGTACGCGGGAAAAACCGTTGAAAACGGAAGAGGCTCTTTTTTCCCCGGCCGTGTTTGGACGAGCTAACGGCAGGATGAAAGAATGCACGGCAGGGTGAGGTGCGGGGGGTTGTATGTATAATGGCATCGTCGAATGTTCTTTGTGCGGGACGGACGAAAAAGGATGGGCGCGGTCTGGTAAAGGGCCGGCAAAAGGCTCTCGTCCTTTCTGGCGTATAGCCAGTCCACGTATTTGAATGCAAATTCAATCGAGCTTCGGTGAATTTTGCAACGTGATCCTCTCTCTTTCTCTCTCTCTCTCTCTTTTTCTCTTCACGGGTGACAAGAGGGGTCGCACTTGGAAGCGGGCTGCAGGGGTGTCATTAATTCACGAAGGATTCGCGCGCGCAAAAGCTGCCGGCTGGCGAAATCTTTAGAGAAAAATTAATTTCTCGCCCGGGTACCGTAAACCGACCCCGGCAAAGTGTCGTCGAACGTATTCACAGAGGCCTCCGAAGAGAACGACGAAATTGCATTGGAAGTTGCGCTTCTGTCGCACACACGGTTTTGTTCGATACGCCTCTGTATATTGTGTAGGCCGTTTTTGACCGACGGCTTTCATTTTCTGTTACGTCGGCGGACCGGTCAAGTGTATCGAACCTCCGGGGACAAAAGAATATACGATGACTGGGAGTTTGGGTTTTAAATGGCGATTAGGGCGCACGATTTATACATTGATAGACGAACGTCTTCCAGATTTTTAATTACATAAGAAATGTCTGATAAATAGAAGCAGAGAATTACAGACCTAAGTGAATCATGTTTTGGTGGGACTCGTAGCAAAGCCAGCCGTTGAATAAGCGATTTATGCGAATGATGTGTGCACAGAATGACGAGGAATGATAATTTCGCCCGGGGCAGAAGTGAATCAAATTTACCGTGTATCGTAAAACTCGCAACAGATGCATTTTAATAAAGGCGGCCGCGTAATGGATGCGCAACATTGTTTACGTGCGTGTAGCAGTCCCCGGTAGCATACGTGGAACAACAATTTCGATAATGCGAGTGTTAGCTGGAGCCGTCGCGTCGCGTCGGGGCGAGTATACGCGCAACTCGCCGCGTGGGAAAATATTTTTCTTGTATAACCGAAAAATGTGCTGGTTTCCCGGCCGGATTGTTACACAACGAAAATATTCGCGATCGCAGCACACGCTAATAGCGGCTCAATTCTATACAATTCGCGACTCGCATTTCGTTACACGGCTGTTTTCATTTTTCGAGGAAACGAACGACCCTTCGGGGACTTGTTTGCGATATATTGTTGCGATGCTATGTAATTAAATATTGACAGATGTTGGGATATTTATTTTGGAATAGAATGTTATGTAAGCAACGAACGAATACACTAATAATTTGTGCATTTACAGGCTACAGAAGCGTTCAAGGATGCAGTTCCATTTTTAATTTTCATTTTCCGAATCGAACTGAACGATATTTGTTTGCGATATATTGTTGCGATGGTTTGTAATTAAATATTGACAGATGTTGGGATATTTATTTTGGAATAGGATTTTATGTAAGCAACGAACGAATACAGTAATAATTTGTGCATTTACAGGCTACAGAAGCGTTCAAGAATGCAGTTCCATTTTTAATTTTCATTTTCCGACTCGAACCGAACGATATTTTTGGGGATTTGTTTGCGATATATTGTCGCGATGCTCTGTAATTAAATATTGACAGATGTTGGGATATTTATTTTGGAATAGGATGTTATGTAAGCAACGAACGAATACACTAATAATTTGTACATTTACAGGCTACAGAAGCGTTCAAGAATGCAGTTCCATTTTTAATTTTCATTTTCCGACTCGAACCGAACGATATTTTGGGGATTTGTTTGCGATATATTGTTACGATGCTCTCCGATTAAACTCGATAACAGTGTCGGGGAAGCAACTGGGAACGGAAGCGGAGAAACCGAAGAACGGCCGAGGAATCCGAATAAAAGAAGTTCCTACCAAAGTGCTCGAAAAACTCTCGTGAAAGTTTTACTTAAATGCGTTTTTAGCATTCCCCGCTGCGTGCCTCGCCGTGCCACGGGCCGTGCTTCAACCGGAAGGCCCTAAATTTTTAAGCGAGTCCATTTCCTCCGGATCTAACGGGAAAAATGGTATTGTAAAGGTTACACTGCTTCACTTCCGGCTCGAAGTCGTGCTCTACGAATTTTAAAACCGGCCGTTACATTCGCCTCCATCGAAAGGATCCAGCCGATTAAGGATCCAAAATATGTCACATTTTTTTTAGAATTTTAGAACGTATCGGATACCGGAAAATGCGCGGAAAGCTAGCTAACTACCTTCGCGGGCAAGCTAGAGGGCTGGAATTTTACTCGGAGGGGCTTTTCTTGGTCAGCTTTCGAATGGTTCGAAAGCCATTGAAAAACCTCTAAGGGCAGTATTGACCATCTTAATCGGCTAGGTCCTTTTAATTGAAATCACCCTGAAATTTTAATAGAATCTATATAAAAATGTTTAAACAACAATTCACCCATGGATCGGTGAAAGGACAGCGAACGTGTTAATCACGTCAAAAATTCTGCGAGAGCCAACACCAGCGGCAACAAATAGGTTTATCTTCTCTCAAAAATCGATCGGGCGAGTCCGGTCAAGCCGATAAAAATAGCGTGGTAAAATCACTGTATATTAAGATCTATTACCGGGCGCCGCGCCGGTCGGCGAACGATTCGCAGGGAAGCGAGCCGGTTCGTTTCCGGGAATGAAATTGCATCGTCAGTTGCATTATTCGCGGCCCATTACGCGCCGCCGCGCCGCCGCCGGAAAAGTTCGGTCCCGGAAAAAAACTTTCCGTTCAGCGTTTTCAGTTAATTAATTAAGAACACAGCGTCCAAGAATCCGGCCGGGCTCTAATAAAACGGGGACAAATGAAAATCGATGCTCAGTTGAACGGGCGAAAAGAATTACAAACTTGTGGCCGATTACCGGACGTGAATTTCGCGAAATTTTCCTCGGTAACTCGCGTCTGTCCCCCCGTTCAAAACCCCGAAATCCCGCTGCCCGGAACTTTCAAATACAATACATATCCCATCGATCATGCTTGCGCCAATCACCCCCGTGTATCGTGATCGATCAATATTTGCGTCGGCAAATATCGGCCCCCGGTCGTGTTTACAATATAAAGCGATTCGGTGCCGGCTACTAGCCGGGACGTTGCAAAGCACGCCTCCAATTACTATGACGCTTCTTAGTTGATTCTACTTGTCCTGATTGTGGATAGCTAAAACAAAATTATTAATCCTTAACTGGAACAGTACGGTAATCTAATTCATAAAATTACGATTGCAACAATTTCCTGAACAGAAAGGATAAGAATCGGAGCAACTATCGTGGTACGCGCGGAGTAGAGACAACCGGATAATAAGCCGGGAAACGCGAGTGTTGCGAACAATTCGCGAGCGGGGTCGCGTAAATTCGCGGGGTCGCAAATAAGCTTCGGTTTTTCGCGACGCGGGCCGGCAACATTCGCTTAATGAGAGCGTAGCGGTCGCGGTGGAACACGCACTAATTAATGCGACCGGACGAAATCCGCGAAATTATGAAAGCGACCGCCGCTGCTGTCGCGGTCTATGCGCCTTCCGCGATTCTATTCGCTTAAGAACGGGTTCGCGAATAATCAATCGGCCAGCAGCGGCCCGATCGAATTTCTGCGGTAATTAACTCAGCAAGAAAAGAAACCCACACGATAGCCGAGTGAAAAGAGCGGAATTCGCCGGGGGAACGATTTAAAAATCGACGGGAATGAATTAATTTTTATTTAAATCGACCCAGGAAGCTTTAACGTGGACGAATAAATCGTTCAATTCCGACGGTCCCTGTCACGTCCCCGATTCACCGTTGCCCGAATGCGGTATTATTGCTCCTACGAGGAAATTAATGGGGATTTCGTTACCTGTGATTTTTCGAAATTTATTCCACCACCCTGCAACCACCGATAAAACCAGTGATACAGCAATGCAGATTTATTAAAATTTTGACCCACGCGATCATCGTTCCGAGTTCATCGAAACTCGCTGACGGTTGATCGCCCTACTTTATTAGGTTTTAGTCGGAAAATTCTAAATGAAATTTCAGCAAATTTAATTGAATCATTATGTATACATTTTTATCGTGCTTTTATTAAGTCATAAATTTTGTTATTTCTTTTTTGTTGTAGTGTAAAGTATAATAGAATTTCAGGCTTACGCTTGTTAGTTCATTCTTTTCCTGTGGAAAGTTCGATTAATTGTTTCGGATTAGCGTATGTTTACACTGGCTGGTTTGTTTGAAGAAGAAATTCGATGTTGATACATGCGATTATGCCTGTCTTGTTTCGCTGATAATAAGCTTATGGCGCTTGTCTAAGGGTTAACTAAGTATCGCGAACGCAAACATCGTCAGCTAGCGATCGGAAGTTCTCGGAAAGTGAAGGTTTACTTTGAGTGAGCATCCGAAAATAAATAATTTCGGGCTGCGAGTTGCTGATGCTGCAGTTAGTTTGCGCAAACAATGCAGCACCCGCCTTGAATCATCTATCGCGAGAAATATTTCCCCTTTTCCGTTCCTGGTAAACATTTCCGGGAAATAAATATTTTATTTCTTCTGTGCGAAATTGGAAGTCTCTTTGAATCACTATTTACATTTCCATTTAACCATTTCGGACTCAATTAAAAGTTTTAAACATATTAAATATCATATTTTTACTGTACCGAAACAGCAATCTAGCGACCGCCAATTTCAGACAGCGAGAAACCGGGAAAAACTGAAACGTTCGTCCCATTTTCCCAGTATCGTTCATGCTTGCACCCTTATCTCGCATAATGCAAGGACTCGTTAACATCGGTGTTGCCAATGAAGCCCCCGAGGCATCAAAAACTTGCAAAAAAAAGGATCGTTTCGCGTTGAATAGCCAGCATTTCTGTGGCTGCTGGAAATAAACGCGGAGACCCGGGGTATTTTCAAGGCAACAAGGTCATCAAGCCTACGACGTTACGTGTTTTCATCCCCCGAACCAAATGAACTCGTAAAGCAATTCCAACGAACCCCCTTCTCGCCCTCCGACGCAACAGTTTCGCAGTTTCCGGGTGAATTAACATATTGCGGGGGCGAGAAGTATGAAAGGTGGGATGAAATGAAGGGTGGCAGGAGGGAGGGATGGGGAAAGAAAAGGAGACCGCGGGAAAATTTCCAGCGGCGTCGCTACGTGCCCGGTCGCTCTTATTTGAGCAACACGCCACCCGGCCCCGACCTTAGCTCTCGCCTCTCAAAAACATTTTGCAGTTCCGGGACCCGCGGGGAATGGGATGCCTCGCGAACTTTTCGCCTCCCGCGGGAGTATCCGGCGCTGCGCGAAAACCTCGAATCCCGCGCCACACAACCCGCCACGTCAGGCAAACCCCCGCGACGACGTTCAACGTTTCGTATTCCGCTTCCATTCCACGTCACGGCGCGACGCGTACAAGTCATCGCGATGACGGCCTCGATCGTGCCACCACTCGTGCGATCCTCCCCTCCCTTGGATTCCGCGATTACACCGTGACTCCTCCAGTCAAAATCTTCACTACCACGACGCTGTCTTCCGAGATAAATCGATAAAGAACACGAGTTTTAGTCTATTGTTCATTCAACAATTCATCGGACTTGATTTTATTCGTTTAACGTACTTTTTATTACCACACTTATATTAGCTTGCCAAGTTGTTGTTGTATATGTCAAATCTCGTGATCGAATTTTAAACCACTTCCCGATGAGCTAGAGACTTGAAACTTTAAATATAGCTCAGAACTGGATGACAATGCAATATTAAAAAAAAATTTAGAAAAAAAGCTGTGCGTTTAGGAGAAAAAAATATTTAAATATTAACCGTCACACACCTCGCGATCCCCACTTCGCGCGCTCCAACGCTCCCTACTTCACTACGCGTTCCCACTCCGACTCATCCCCACTCCGACTCATCCCCACTCCACTGATCCGCTTCGCACCGAAGGAGCTCAGTATCATTCCGGACTTCATCAAGAGACGTCGGACTAAAAAGTAGAAAATAAAAAATATATAAAAAGAAACCTTTTAAAAACCACGCTTATATTAAAATGCACCAAAAAGGAGAAAATAATTTTTATAGACATATTAGTGACTATAAATAAAAGCGTGGAGCGCTTTCGTCAATATAGTTTAGCGTTCCACGCTTTTATTTATAGTCACTAATGTCTATAAAAATTATTTTCTCCTTTTTAGTGTATTTTAATATAAGCGTGGTTTTTTAAAGGTTTTTTTTATATATTTTTTCTATTTATTTTCTATATCGAAGATCGTACGCGTCCGTGAAAATGGCGAATTTCAGATTTCGTGGGAAAATGTTTTTTAAGCTTGAAAATCTTCTCCTTGAAAATTAGAAGTGGCAGTAAAACTGCCCCAGTCACTCTGTACAATGTTAATTTGTCAGGGTAGTGTAGTTTCGTGAATCATAGTACTTCGGCAACAGGGTGGTCCGAATAACTGGTTGCGGGCCACCCAGTATATTAACACCGTCTAGGAGAAAATTACTCGATCACGTCCTGTGACTGGAACCTATCTCCCGGCTCTATAGGCCGTTTTCTCGTTCGCTCGCCGAACCCGACGAAGGGGGTAGCTATTTAGGAGCTTAGCATCTCGCAGGGGTGAGTCTGTGGAAAGGGGGATGGCCGTGTAGCTGGCGGCATTAGGCGGCTGGTAGCAGGCTCGCAACCACTGTGTCACCTTTATCACCTTTATCACCTTTATCACCTGCTGCAAATTGCCACCATTTGGATGCTAAA
Organism: Lasioglossum marginatum; assembly: GCA_028455795.1. NCBI lineage: Eukaryota > Metazoa > Arthropoda > Insecta > Hymenoptera > Halictidae > Lasioglossum > Lasioglossum marginatum. The sequence continues at coordinate 3,955,335 of CM052263.1, forward strand.
CCCGGCAGTCTCACCTCGCGCTGACGATTATTTGTAGGGACGTATCGGGGGGCTGGAACTGCCGGGGAACGGGGTTCGTTAGTTTATACAGGGACGAGGGAAGAAACAAGGTCCAACGTAAAGGTACAAGAACGGAAACGAGAAAAGAAACGACTGGGGAGATACGTCGGACGTTTGAATGACGAAAAGGGGTTGCGCGGCGGGATGAGGGGTTGAAACAAGGCGGCCCTGAGAGTTGCAATCACTGCGAGTTCTGAGACGGTGACTGAAGGATGATGAAGCTTCCTAAAGGAGGGAGATGCAGAAGTCTCCGATACGGAGGAAGACACGAACGCGCGCGCGTGGAAGTAGGGAAAAGAATATTTATATAGGGTGAGACGAAAGTATTTCGCGGAGGGATATTGTAAAATGATTTTATTGGATTTAATTTGTGGAATACTTTGTTTCTTATTTTCTTCCCGACATGTAGTTATGCAGAAAATCAGTAACGATGTTTTAGAAAGCTAGGATTTGTTTACGATCAAACAGATTAAAAGAAGTTATAAGTACAACCTTCTCGACTTAATTTTAGACGTTTTAATAATGGACGAATTCTTAGGTCCGAAAAGATTAAATAAGAAGAAACGAAGGGAGGGAAGAAAGGAAAATGATCAAGGCAGTGTTCCAACATCTTCGGGGGCTCGTATTTTTTCCGACTAGTTAAATGTAACGAATTTCGTCGAGGTATTTCTCTAGAGCTCTAAATTTCTATCGGGTTTAATTGAACGTTCCAGTACGAAATATCTGACTCGGATGCAAGATTGAACGGCGCAGGTTGAACAGAAGAAGATCTCGAGTTTTAGAGGGGCGCGAACGGGGAGAACTCCATTCACGGGAGCAAAGTATCGATTCATTCTGACGTCACCATGGCGCAACACAATTAATCAGAACTGGTTAACGATCAAAGGAATTTAAATTAGTACCTAGTATTATTAACGTTAGCCGGGGAGGAGCGCTGCGGCGAGGGCGGCGGCGTGTATCTGTGCAGCTACTGCTCGAGGTGCAAATTGCATCTTCAGAAGGATCTCGGCGATGCGAATTCCTTGAATTTCAAGCCAACTTGGAGACGAGGTCTGCTTATCACTTAAAGAGAACATTATAGAAACAAGCATCTTATTAGCTCCACTATCTTCCTCTCCCTCTCCTTCTATCTCTCCTCTTCTATCTCCAGTTGAATACGGTGCAGACAATGGCCAGATTAGAGGATCGTGAAGATTTTCAGAACGCTGATTACTCTTTGATGAGTGATCTCGGGGAATACTTTATTGGCTGCTTCACGCAAATGCTGCTTTTAATAATCTCGTTCTCGTTTTACATGCTATTTCAAAACGAGTGACACTAATCTTTCAGTAGGTTTAGAAACTTGTGTTTACCGTGAGATACTCGAATTTTATTATTTTAACGAAAAATCACAGTAGTGGACACATAATTTGCGAGTCGAAAGAATGTCTACGAACGTTAACAAGAGCCCAGTGTTCTGGAAAGAAAGAGAACAGAAAAACCGTCGGAAGAATAATGTTTGTACACGGTCGTGCAAAGAGAAAACGTTAAAAAGAAGCAACGGCAACACGTCGAAGGGTACGAAATCACAAAGTCGCGCGAGGCTGGGCGAGCAAAGCGTAGAAGCAGAAGATGGAGCATGTGCGCAAGATAAAATGGCTGAGATAAGGAGCATCGGAACCTGGGACAGGGAATGGATAAAGTGTAAACACGAAGACAGGGATCGGGAACGGGTTAGGTGGAGGCGAAAGGAGGAGAGAGAGAGAAGAGTGCCCGGTATCGGAAAACAATCGGAACGTTCGTAGTTGTTGGTTTCGCGCGTGCGAATTACAGTGTCTCGCTGCCTTCTCTCTTTCTAACAGCAGTGTCTCGGATAGCTTTCTCTGATGACGTACGAACCTAATATCCGACGGGGAGGTTAGACGGCTAATTAGGGGCTAAGCCTAATGACGCCGAACGATGCTCGCGCCCATAATCTTCTCTTAACTGATAATCAAAGCCAGCCGCCGAGACAGAAGTCTTCTCCGGCTTCTCTGGGCACTCGAACGTAATTTTCGCTTGAAACCAACCTCGAACAAGGAGCCGCCCGTGAATTTCTTCGTCGGCCTCTTTGACGATCGAAACGTGAAAGAGGATTTCTGGGACTTCGCTCGGACCGGAAAGTCGGCGAACCGGTTTCTACATGGAATGGCACCGATCGGGTGACAAATTGATACGTGTGCCTCGGATTTATGGCTGTTGGGTGTGCTATCGATTCAATCGTCCCACGATACTGGGTGTATCTAGTTTGATTATTGGTTCGTTAAAGTTGAAATAAATTTCGTAACTATATCTATTTATTTTTGGAAGTCAAAGTCGAACAAAGGTTACAATATTATAGGTCATTGCAAATTCTTTGCTCTTTTTCTCTGCCATTGTTTGCTGTTTTTAATAATAAGTTAGATATCGAAGGTTTTCATGGGAGAGATACCCTGTACATAAATAGGACCCGCGTGTTCTCGCCTGTCGCGTCTATATATTCTAATTTCTCAGGTCACTGTGTCCCCCCTTCCCCGCAAATCTTCCTCTTTCTCCTTTCTCTCGTAATGACTCTCCCGCCCCTTTCACGCTGACAGATTGTTACGAATACCGCGGGAATAATGCCCAGCTCGCCAGCCACCCCCGCAGAGCGCCCACTTCACCTTTCTCCAACGAGAAATAAATGTACTTTTAGCCGGTGAAGTTTTATCGGGTCGTCTGAACTGCGACAAAGAGCGGGATGGAATCGCGACTGCCTGAACGGTTAATGGTGTCGGAAGTTCAAGTGCTGTATCCTCGAATAGAATAATTTTCGAAGTACTGGTGAACGGTCGAAACGATAAGGACCTTTGGATATTCTTGATAATAAAATCTGATTCGTGCAGCCCCGATCTCATTTGTCAGACAATGTCCCATTATTGGAAAAATATTGTTCGGTATAAAAACTCCTTTGATGCTAGAAAAATATTTCAGCTAGGAACGAATAATTTTTAATGCTAAGAAAATATTATTTCAGGTACAAAGGTACTGCGGCGCTGGATGAATATTATTTAATTCATTTTATGGATCATTAAATACAGAGATTATTAAAAATAATGGCGAATGCCTCGACGATTGTATTTTTATAATTATTTTTTAATGGGAGGTTGATTTTATCTCGAATATTGGAAAGAATTCATTTGCATTCCCAAGAGCATATTTATTGCAACTGACACCGTTACCGACGTGCACAATTTAGGTAATTATTGTGTGTTGTTTTGCAAATTAAATATGATCAAAGTTAGCATTTAATTACGAGAAAATAATTTATCTGCGGCTCGATTGTAATGTGTAAACTGTTTGTATTAAATTAATTTACACGTTTGTGAAACCAAAGGTCCGATCGAAAACAATGTTTATCTTTGCATCATATTGATTCGCCGATGGTTTAATTAAACCTTCCTAATGATCGGAAAAGGACTTGCTCTTATTCTACTAAAACTATAACACAGTCTTTTTTAGTGAGAATATTGGAAATTGTAACGGATGAAATCTAATTCAATAAGAATTCGTCAAAATTCCACAGAGTCTGAATAATTCTTGATTTTCTTAGTTAAAATATTGATGATCCGTCAAGCTGTCTGAAATGCGAATTTGTTTAAACATCTGCGGTAAAACGTTGGTTGAATCGGGACCGGGAATGAGATGTCGACACTATATTATTTTGGAGATGTTTAGAACTTTTAAGGGGAAGAATTTTCCGCGAAGTTATGATACGAATGTGCTCGAGATTTTCACAGTTTGCTTCGTTTTAGTGTTCCAAGCAATTAGTTTCCGGATTCCTGGCCCCTGAACACACTCACCAACTTCGGAATTACGTTCAGGGTAAGTTCGGAAAACCTTCGTGCCATAAACTTGGAAAATCCTCTCAAATTACCGAACGTTACTTTCAAGTTAAAAATGTCTGCCGGTACTGGAATGTCGTTCGTGTTCCCACCAACATTTTCTACTTGCCTCACACATGTCTAATTAATTTACTCAGCCACCAATCTCAACTTTTACTGCTGTATTGCCGCGACACTGCAGTAGCAATCAATGAAAAATAAAAGCACTTGCTGCAACTTTCGTGTTAAACTACTCGATTGAAAATATGTAGTTTCTTAGGCAATTGAATGACAATTTTATTTTCAGCTCTATAATTTGAATTTATTTTCAGAGCGAAAGTAATATTCTTATGAAATAGTTTGTAGAATTTGAAAAGTTCTTTGGAATATAAAATATTTCAACATTTTTCTAGACACGCAGCTTATCTATAATTTGAGTTACAAAGAACATTAGCACAACTTTAGCCCGATACGTAATCTGAAGCAGGCGAGAGTCGTTCTACAATAAAGAAAATGAAAGAGAACATTCTTTCCGGAATATTATAATACTTTTTCAGCTACATTTCTACGGACAACCTAAAAAGCTAGTAATGCGAGTCTGATGTAAATTTTACACCATTCGCCTAATTATTCGCCATCTGCTCGCCAGGTTGGAGTAGCTCCAACGGTATTTTTGCATATTTAGAACATGGCTGAGTAGTTTTGTTATCCACATCGCACGCGAGTCTGAATATTTCCATACATTTCAGTACGCTCCTCGAAAAAATAGCAACACAAATAATACACTGGCAAAATACAAAATCGCATAAAAGCGAACTCGAGTTATTATCGCATGAAACAACAGTTCAAAGAACCTGTTCAAACAAGGTTATCGATGCGAACGAGTATCGAGTACCGCAAATAAGAATAACGATATTTCGGTGTTAAACAAGCCGCAAGATAATCGCTGGGAATTTAATGAAATTCAGGTAATGTTTACGCGCTTCCCGCAAACAAAGACTAATTACAAATGTAATTAATATTACCGCCGGTCGGTGGGACCGTCGGAACACAATGTTCCATCGAAAATCCTATCGAGAAACTGCGGGGACTGCGAGTTATCGATTATCCAACGAATATCGACTGGCGCGCGGGAGAAAAACACAAAGAAGGGAAGCCAGGAATTCATTAAGATCCTCTTGCTGTTTCGAGCCACGTATCGGGGACACCGGGGCAAGAAACAGGAAGCGAAGAAAAAACGAAAACAATCGCAGCTTGAATGGAAATAGTTCCCAAGATTTCGGTGACTTCGCCAGTTCTGGCTGAGCCGGATAATCCGGAAAGTGCAAAGGTGTGGGAAGCGAAAGAGCCGGACACCGTCAAGGGTCGTGACGAAAGGTGAAAACAGGATGCAAAGACCAAGAGAACACTTGAAAGAATAGTATGAAACTTTTCTCCTGGCGAATGGCGGAAGTACTTTTTCGTTCAATACGAATTACGTTGATTCACAGAATACTCTGTACTTTCAATAGGACGTAATATTATTCGTCGCACAGAGGGAAAGGTGAAGGAGAAAGGTGCAGAACGTGTCAGAAGATGGCGGTGCGAGTGAAGAGGGGTCTCGCAATCGATCAGGATCTTAGGTCCGATTTTCTCCCCGTTTGATTCGTTTCGGTCGAATTAATACGTTCGACGAGAGGTTCCGGGCGCGCCGCCAGGCACGACGCGACGTGCCGTGCCGGCACGGTTTCAATTTGCCAGTCGACTCAAACAGGTTCCCCGAGGCGTAACCGCGATGCGTGCGCATACCGATGAACCCCTCGTGCACACCTGGAAACATCCGGCACCACGTTTCCAGCCCGTGTCATGGAACCCGGCCTGGATGTTTCATTATTCCCTGATTTCCTCGTAGGAGTTTATTTCCTCCATCCCTTGTCTGCCTTTGCCCGCGCTCCCCCGAGCCGCTCCCCGCTACGCCGAGAGAGTGAGAAAGAGAGACAGAGAGCGAAAAAAAGAAAAAAGAATAGCAACGCAGCAATTTTTAACCGGCCGGCAGTGGAATGCTTTAAAAGGCATCGATCGGCCGCCTCGGTTTCAATTTTCTCCTGTGTACGTCCGTGTATGTCCATAGCTTTTTTTTCCTCCCTTCCTTTTTCCGCGAGTTGTTTGCGTTTGTGGACCGGAATTTGAATTCATTCGGGGGATTAAACTACCGTCGGATTTTATTAATAGGGGACGTTGCGCGACGATTGGGCTGAAACAAAGTGAAACTTCTTTTCCCCGGTTTTTCTCTTTTCTCTGTCGAAACTGTTGACATTTTTCCTCAGGAAGGAAGCTATATTGCAATTGTTTCATTTTCACTCTCGCTCATCGATTACTTTCTATTATGCAACGATCTATCGATATTCATTAACCACCTTTTGCATCGCCCCAACGCCTTCCATTTATATTCTCAATTATTTTAATACGAGCGTTTCCATCCGCTTGCGCTCCGCAAAATTCGACTCCGGCTGACCGAAACTACAAACGTTTCTCGTCAAGAGGATCATTGCTTGTTAGTGGAGTGGCATTCCACGAAAACTCTTCCTTTTTCAATGAAATCAATTTCCCCGGGACGCCCGGCAAGCCCGCGCAATCCCTTCTCTATCGTGTTTCTAAATTAAACGTTGCCATTCCATCAATTAATAACCGGTCAATTACTTGTGCATAATTTTTTCAAATATTTTCTATACCCTTTTGGTTTTCTTGTTAACTTCAAAACGAATGAAAAATATTGAACCAACTCCTCTCGCCCCCTCCTTTTCAGTGACGGGCTCACGCGCCAGTCATGTTTACTTAATTACCTAATTCTCTACTTTTCTGTTCCGTCGCCGGCTTCTCCCGTGGTTCGCGACTTTTTACCAGTGGCAGCGCCCTTTGGTTACCGGCAACTTTCCCGCATCTAGACGCGGAATATGTCGTGTAATTTCGCGATCCGACGGTTCTCTAATTTATTAGAAAACTTTAATTATTACCCGCGAGTAGTAGCCGCATTACGCGGATACCGACGAAGCAAGGAACAATGTGCAATTTCTGATGGAACGCGTTTCTTATCTGTTTCGAGATGGTATTTACTTTCGTGCCTCGTAAAGGATTATTATCGTACACGATCTTAATACTACCCTTATAAATGGAGCATTTCACATTAGTTCCGAGGACCACACTTCCTTAAAAATCGTCTTCTTCTGGGTCTGGGTTGGTCGGATCGCAGCGCCGGAGTTAAATAAGAAGATGCATCGTGATCTCGCGCATCGAGACGTAAAGCCAACCCCGGTGTCCCGACATCTCATCAACATCCAGGAGACGAACGCCATGAAATCTGAAGCTCGGAAGGTCGTCGGGTATGGAGGATGCGTTTGATCGCGGAGAAGCCACGGGGGGTTCGAAAACGTCAGCGTATCGCGCGATGAGATAAAACGACGACGGTGTATGTCCATCAGCGGCAGCGAACCGGCAAGCCGTATCGCGGCCCGGTATCGTCTATCAGCTCCGTATTATCTCGGGCAGCGCTCGCGCAAATGGCGCGAACATCCGCGAGGCGCCTTCCTAACTTATCGTCGTAGGAAGTGGCCCACCCGTCCTCCTTGTCGACGAGCCACCCCCTCGACGCAACCCCCTTCAACTCTCTACCCCTCCCGTCACTACTTCCCAGAGCGTTTTTCCGCTTTATCCGGTCTGCTGCGAGGTAAAAGACCCTCCAGAGGCACTGGAACCTCCCTTTGTGAAATACACCCCGACCCACTACCTTCTCTGACCTCCCCAAAAAAAGAGATCGCTATTTTTCTCGCAAGCGCAAGAAACCCGGGAGCCATGAAGTGGGCCAATTAATATACCGTTGCATGTGAAACGCTTCAAGTAATTGGCCCATCGGTGCTTGATGGATTAGATGAAGCGAGAAGCTGATGTGGTGCTAGAGAACAGAATTCAGATAGAAATCGAATTAATATTAAAGTTATATCGTATTCGTGTAATGAAAAAATAACGATATTAAATGAACGGATAAGTCGACAGTGTGTTTAGAGACGAACACAGCCGGAGGAACTTTGAAATACGCCGGGTCCCGCATCTGCATTGAAAAGCAGACGGGAATGAAGGGTCGGGACGGATGCGCTCCGAAGAATAAATTGGTCAGAGGGCGGTTTAAGCAGTACATTAGCTTCCGGTGAAAACTTAATTCACCGTCGCTGAAGATATCCACTTATCCTGTCTAGCAACCGAATATATAATCTCTCCTCTCCTTCGCTTTGCGATATCCTGTCTCGGCCCTCGGTGCCCTCCTCGTCCTTTTCCATTCCCGCTCCTTATCCGCTTTAGCGAAGAGCCTTGGAAAGTCTTCGGGAGCTTTCAAGCATCTTCTCTCTGCTCTGTGCTCCGCCGTTTCTTCACTTTTCCCATCATAGGCCGTGAATGATCACGAGCGACATTAATTACGGTCGATTCCGCCTAAAGACTACCAGCGCCCTCGTAACACGCAAACCTTTCTATAGCAGAACCTTGTCAAAATTGTATCGTTCAAAAATTTTTAGACGCAGGAGAAACCTATTTTCCTTTAAAAATCTGCATGATCTGCAGTTTGAATATAAATTTTTTCATTTCTGTACTAAAAATTTTATGTACAATTTTTTTTGGTCGTTTTGCGAGACAAAAATGAAAAACAATTCCGTGCTGTCACTGATACGCCGCAGAGTGTTTCAAAGATAAACAAAATTTTGTTTAACCCCCGGAAGACGCAAAGCGAGACTGCTGCGTGAGGGGCGGATGCCGAGTCAGTTCTGATTCATAGTACGATGTAGAATATTTACTCGTATAACAAGAGAAACAAACTCCCAGCGGGTTTCTCTCTCATGTGTGTGTTGCTAAACAAATTTTTACACGAGACTACTTCTTTCCTCGTTTGCTTTTTCATCATTTCTCTTAAAACATAGAGATACATTTAATTGCAAGCTGACTGTGGATGCATGTGTAATTCTAAATTCTGTAAAAGAAATTTTGGAAAGTCATTTTTACTTAGAAAAATTGAGTAGAATATTTTAAACTCATTTTTTCAAACCCATTTCTGCAGAAGACTTTTTTTTTATTTTACCAAAGGCATGCGCTTAAAGAATCCTTAATTATTGTTTCGTGTTTGCAGAGGTTTGTATTCATCGTTGTACAAGAGGTTACCACGATTTTTTCTTTGTTCCACTTTTAATGGAACAACTTACAAAAACGAGAATTCGCGTAAATATCCGCAGTTTGTTCACGTCTGGTTCGTAGACAAGCCAAGAAGGAACGTAGCCACGACGAAGGCAGAGAACTCACTGTACGGGGAGTAGCGGGAGAGTGTCGTGATTAATTCGGAGTAATCTGATCAAACCCTTTTTTCGAGTTATCAGACGGCGAAGGGATGGAGGATTTTCTCTCCCGTGCGAGAATGTGCTATGCCACCGAGATTTCCTCGGGCGCAGCGGTGTGGAGAAGGCACCTGGAAAATATTGTACGAGGGAGAAGAATCTCGCGCTTCTTTGTGGTAACGAAGTTAGAGAAATACGAGTAGCTAACCGGGGCCGAAGCACAGCCTGCTGCGGGAGAGACTTACGCCCACCATATACTCGCACGATCCCCATAAAACATAATACCGGTATTAAGCGGGTTACTCCTGAAAACGTGAATTTCGATAGCGCTACACTTCCTCGATCGCCCCGGTAATGCTTTTATCGAACACCAATCGGAAACTACTATTTCTTTTCCCGCGGAATAGCACGAACCGTCGAATATCTCAACCGAACGTCCTATAAATCCCTACTGTTTAATTAAAAAATTCTGGACCGGCTTTTTCTACCGGGTGACCTATTCAGCGAATGAACAAAATTCATATTCAACGAAAAAATAACATTCACGATACTAATCCTATCGTAAGTTGATAAATGTTTCGTTGGAGACAGACACAATCTTTCCTTGTACAGTAGAACCTCGATACTTGCAATCTCGTAATACGAAAAATTCCATTCGGTCCCAATATCTCGACGAAACAGCAAACTACCATCGGCGCGCACTAGCAGATCGCCTAACTTCCCATAAAACAATAAACCCAGCGGGGGAAAGAACGTTTAATCTGTACACAGGGTGGAGAAAGGAACGAGGTATCGGATCCGGTCCGGCTGGTTCCGAATTCCACGGTGCACCATCCGGTCCGGGCTGCAGTGCTGCAGCTTTTTCGCGTTGCGGCGAGCCTCTGTTTCCGCAGGCGAGAAAGCAGATTTTAAATTACTTCGCCGGTATACCTACATATATCCGCCGATGCGAGCGTTACCAATTCTTCGTTCTGGCACGTTGTACATGCATTAGCGACAATACGCTCCCGCCTGCAACCCACTGGAAGCCGAGGGTGAAGCGAAAACACCACCACGGTTCCGTTAGCGTGTTTTTCTCGTTTGTTTTCCGCGTCGCGGCGGTTCCCTCCGCCATTATGTGTCCCCCGGTTTTTCGCGACGGTTTTTCTCCCAGGCGGTCTTGTCCGCGACCGGCTCTGTCCCCGACGCTGTTCTCAAGGCTAATGAACTCTGACTGATAAGCCGGAATGACGTTTATCGGCCCACAAGTCCGGTTTTTGCACTATCCCCAAGGTTTTTTCAGTTTTCGCGAATCACCGGTGCTTTTGCCACCGTTGCTACCCGGTTCCGCCGACCCCGCAGATAAACTGCGAACGTAATAATTCACCGTTCCTGGTCTTTGCTTTTTTTTCCCCCGTTTCTGCTTCGCGGCTCGATCGTGCACGGTCTTGCTCGGTTACGCGCGCTCGTGCTGTCCCGCTGTGCAAACGCCAGATTGTTTTGCTGCCCGTGAGTTATTCTTCGCTGGGAAATTGTTGCTGCCCACGACACTGTGCGCGGTCTCTACAGAGGGTGGTGATCATGGTTGTAACAACGGTTGATCGCGCAAGCTTCGATTTCTGCGAATTTCCAAGTCGTTGAAAAGGGGTTGAAGAGGGCTTTCTTCAGGTTTAGTCGAATCGATCGTTATTAAATACTGTCAGTTCCATTTCGAATTGTTTTGGCCGGCGACGACATCGCACAGTGAGAAGTTCATCGGCGTTAGTTTGGTTAACTCTCGGAAGACAATCTCGGCGAAATCTGGAGGCAACTCGGCGTTAAACGTACTGCTTTCTCATATTACTTTCACGGTGGTTTCGAAGAGTGTGGGAGAGAGAGAAAGAGGGGGGGGAGAGATTTTAACACGCCGGAATAAAAAGGAAATACGAGGCGTTTCGTTCCGCGGAAGATACGGCCGCGGCCGCACTTCAAACCAGAAGCTAACAATGCGCCACTAAACTTCCAGATTAGCGTCGCATTAAAACTAACAATACTACGCCCGGTTATTCGACGACTCCTCGGTTGCAATAAAAACTTTCCTACTGCCCCGTAAAAGATTCGGCGGACTTGTTCCGTCAGGAATCTTTCTTCCGTTCTCTTTACTTCGAGATCTCTCAGTTCCCGCGAATGCTTCTTCCGAGACGATCCTTCGTCAATTCGTTAAGAAACCTATTCATATTCGGGTTGCATTTAAACCGCGATTGTTACGCTCACCCTGCTCTGAAGAATGACTACTTCACATTCAACGCTGTCATGATTTACAGTAGCGAATCCCAAAAGCGGCATCCACTGGTTAAAAACAAGACAACTTGCAGTGTCCGCAGAAATTCTTTCGGAGTAGCGGTAAACTGCTGGAACGAAAGATTTTATCATCCCTCAGGGAACGAAAATGACTCCGCCGTGGATTCTGTTTACATTAAGAAACATTTCACGTCATACACGATCGTCCATAACGTATTTATACCTCCGCGAACGATCGCGAGCGTTTACAACGTTTACACGAAAGCTCGGGCACTCTTCGCTTCGATAACGTGACGTAAACTGACAGAAAATAATAACTACCGCGCGAGCCGAATAACACCGCTGTCAATATTTACAGCAAGCGAAAACGGTGATTAATGGACGCTGGCGTTAATCAAATCTCCTATTCGACGAATACTGTCACGTTATGTCACGTTCTTCTCCCCTCTTTCTCTTTGTTTCATTCGTGTGAAAGAAAATAGAATAATCCTCGGTTTGCAACGTGTCTTCGACGGAAGAAATTAAATTTTCTCGCACGGCAGCTCGGTGTTTCTACGTACAATAACGAGAAATAAAAAGGAAATGGAAAAAACTGTCGAATCAGCGACAGTATCAACGAATGAAAATTGACGGAGACGAGCCGGGGGCGCTTGTTCCCGTTTTATTTGCCTTTGCTTGCTTTTACCAGCACGCGTGAATAAATCATCGATATGATCGAAACAGAAAGCCCTCCGTCGAGCACGATTTGCGGACCTCTGTTAACTGCGCATTTTTTCGTTTTTATAAACCCCCACTGTGTCCATAAATTCTCGATCCTCCTTCGAAAAAAGGGAAAAATAACGGCGCGCGATACACGCGGCGCACGGGCAACGGAGACTAACGAGCACGATAAGTTCGGCGTCGCAAAAATTTCCGTACACCGACAAACGAAACCGTTCCTTCTTCGCTTATTTTCGCGGCGAATCGATCCGCGAACCCAACGAACTCGATATTAAATCCCGCCGCGATGCCGCGACCAGTATTTGGCCTGCGAAATCTCATGATAATTTCATTTTTCGCAAAATTCAATGATATTTCTTGCCTGGGCTCCTGAATATCTATAGAAGGAATCTATAATTTTCATTTTTCTCAAACGCGGATATTCGCTAATCAACTTTGTGCTCGAGAAGTTACTTTTTTATAAATATGTTATTCATTATAAATATTGTATATTTGAAATCTTGTTTTATCGAGTCTGCTCGATCTACGATTAATACGTTAAAAGCGGCCGTCGATTTGTACAATATTATAGTTTAATACCCTGCTAATACATTTCCAATACGGTCTCCTCTTACATTCATAACGCTCTGTCTGCGCAAGAACACGATTCCTAGTGAGCACATTAATTAGACCGATCGCAGAGCCACTCGATTCACACATGCGATCGTATTTCAAGATTTTTCTCGCTTACTGCGGGATATTCATTCATTCGGTTCTCATCCGGTTTATGGGTTTGTTCAATCTCGTTGGATCAATTTTTCAACTTCAGACAAGCGTCTTTTTATTCGATCCCATTGCCGTTTGCTGATGGAACCGTTCGTTCTGTGGCTGTTTATTTACTTGGCAACCCTGTTTAGATACTCGTCCATTGTTAAATAAATATTGATGCTTGAAACAGATGCCTTTGAAAATGACATTAGAGCTAGAGGAGAAAATGATCGCTGTACATTTATATGTCTGTTCCATGACCCAGTTACACTATTGCCTCCGATCACGAACGCTTCACACTACTTCTAATTAAACGGTATTTCTCTAATATTGGTTAAAACCACTTTCGACCTGGCAATTAGTTAAATACAGAAAGAAGATCATGCGTGTTGTACCGAATCAACTTCTATTTTTACCCGGCAGCCTTCTCATCGCAATTGAAAAGACGGGAACCAAGGCGGCTGATTAGAAAATCCCCTCGCGTGCATGCAGATGACTCTCACCCTCCTTTCGCTATTAACGCGCTCAAGGTTCCTGCCTCTCGTCCTGGTAAAATCCCATGTAAACCACTGTAACTATTTACAACGCGTTTCCTAGGTGAATAAGTAATGCTCCCTGCGCGAAGTTATCGAAAGTACTTGCTGTGTAGTCGGCGAGAAAATTTCCGAAAGCAAAGTTTCATCCCAACAGCTAACAAAATTACGCAAAACGTTCAGCCAAAAAATTAGAAAATTTCAAATTACTTGGTTATCTGATTAATTATATTTTCCACTTTATTCTCGTCGTTAGAAATTTATCAGCCGAATTATTGCGAGTACTATTAGCAGGCTCCCGCTGGAAAAGCCAAATGCCCCTAATTAGCCCAGCTCCATTAAAATTTTGATTTCAATGGAGGAGTATCTTAGAAAGGTTCAAAGCAGCATCTGGTAGTTCTTCAGAAAATTCGCCAGCCGACCAGCGAGACACCCAAGTGGTTGGAGGCGTCTTGAAGTTCGGCGATCATTCGCACCCGTTCCTCGCTTCGGTGGATCGATTAGGGTAGTCAAGGGCCGAGCAAAGGTATCCCGGTGCAGCCCCGGACCCGATCGCCAGCCCGTTCAATCCCCGTTGTTTGGCAAGCCTCTGGCAGACAGTCGTGAAAAGGGGCGCACCGTTCCATTTCGTCTTGTTGGACTCTCATAAAAGTGGACGAATGCGGACCTTTTAACGGACCAAGTGTAAACCTACACCCCCGCCGCCCGGGCCATTTACCCACCCCCTTTGACACGGCATTCCTGTCTCCTCGCGATTCCTTGCTTTCTGTCTTGGTCCTGGACCCGGTGAACGATGCTCGTACTTTGCCACCACGATGAAACTTGCACCCCCGAATCCTCGTCATCCACCCCCGTTACTACCATCTACACCCCAATGCTTGCAATCTTTCCTTGCCTATGTTATTCGTCAGACGGGGGACGCATCCTGCAGAATTCTATGGAATCTGTTGAGCTGGTTTCCAAGGCAGCAGTTTTCATCCCCTAAGTATAAGCCTTAGTTGCTGAATGAAACGTGAACCTTATGTTTTTCAGTGGTTCAATAATTGATGGTATCAGAAAATTATATCTCACGTTGTAACAAGATTATTCCTACCGAGTCTGATACATGCTCGATGTACGTCGATGCTGTTGACATTTCATGCTCGACTTACACCACTGTCACTGGACCACTATTGATCTCATCTACACCCTTGAAACGGGTTTGCATTGGTATCGCACGGTTGCCTCGATAAGTCCTTAAATGTCAGGCCGATTTATATTCGACCGTGAAACCGTATGATCGAGATTCTGGCAACGGAGATTCCACCACGAATATATTTAGTGCCGAGAACGTCGATACGAGCTATCGGTGAAACAAGTCCCGAAATAACTTGCCGTGGGCGAAACGAAAATAAAAGTAATCGAACTATTATAAACCGCTATCGATTTAACAAGCAATTGCCATTAATACTAAACCTACCACGAGGGGTCAAAAGAACCTTTTTGATTTTTTATTTGACAATTATTGAAATTGTAAAGGTGTTTTCACATGGGAATTTATTGAATATATTTCTTGACTCAAGTATATGTTATAGTAAAAATCGCACAAAATATAAATAAATTTAGTCTTGTTATTTTTATAATACGTACTGTACACATCAGTCACTTTTGATGGTCGATATTTAGTGTTAAACGTATCCATATAGAAATGCTTTAATGATTCTTCGACTTCTCAAATGAAAAAACAGTCTCGTATATACCGGCGCGAATCAGTGTTCACTTTATGTTTGTTTTCCGAGGGTCGTGTTAATTCTGATAATCGTGATAGTATTCGATGATAACAGCGGTATTGATGTTATTATTGTAAATATCTAAATTATGTATTACGTTTCCTGTCGATTTCGTTACGTTTCGGTATCGATTCTGTTGCAACATACAGTATTGTAGTCGCGTGTCTGACTATGTACGCGCATATACTACTGCAACTAGATAATATCTGTTTACACTGGCTTTTATATCTGTTACAAGGTTTCATTCACTGTTGCGATTAATGCTATTACTACACTAGCAGGAGTTTACATTATTTTATTACAGAATTAATTCCTATTTTCATAAATAAAGTAAACACTTTTATTTCTCGGTAAATAAAGAAGATAATACAGCACCTTTTCCAGAATTAATTAAACGAAAATCTTCTACGACACAAAACGATGAATATGAAATATAAAACACTTCTATGACTTCTATCTAACAATACTGGTAGCAACGATATCTATTTAACCAGAATTAATAACGTACAAAATATACCTTATATTAAACACAGAAAATGGATTGCATTAAATGAATAGTGACAATACCAGTAACAATAACACCGATTAAACCGGAATTAGCAATGCGTCCAACAATCGCATTGCGAAATCCATATTCTACACGAAGTAACGAATAGACTCGCTACAATACACGTTGATTATTATCTTCGTCATCTTGATTTAAACTTTTCAACAACGTTTTCGCCGAATACTATCAAATGGTCCGGACATCATTTGAAAAAACCTGTTATTCATCGGCGGCACAATAATTCTCACAATAGAAGTCCGTCTGTGTCGCGATAAAGTCCGATGAAATATAATCAACTTTCGAAGCCCCGTATCGACGTACAAAGCGAACAACGAACGATTCTCTGTAATTAATGGTGGACCTTAAAGCGCTTCCCTGAATTATTCCAGCTCGGTCTCCTTTCTCTCTCTCTGGGAGACCTTTAGGCACATTATAGACACACAAACACTCGCACCCAGACGCAAAAAATTCCACTTTCAGCGTACGCGCTATGCAAATCCGTGAAACTGCGGACGGTCAAATCAAAAACTCTGGAAACTGGAGGGTTTCGGTGATCCCAGCGAATAAAAACACCATATTACGTAACAGCGAACACTTTTCCAGCGTCGGTCGAATCAATTTCGCTCGGCGGCTGGTCGCATGTTTTGCAAGTTTGGATGTGGTCGTTAATCAGCCGATATCTCACCGATCTCCCGGGATAAATATTCCGCGGCATTACCGGTGAATTACAAGCGGATAATGAATCGTCCTTAACCGCCATTAACGGACTATTATCGAAGTAATTGCGGCGGAGCAATCGCTGAAAAGTTAAACGACGACGCCGCCTCGCGTCTCTCGCTGAGTTTATTGTATCGATTTAACCCGGGTTATTTTAACTCCTCTTCCGCGGAACTCCGAGTCGTTATTAACGAATAGAAATCCTCTCTCTCTATCTCTATCTCTCTCTCTCTCTCTAGCTCTCTTCTTCTTTAGCATCCACATCTGCTCGTCCTCGTAATTATATCTCGAGCCTCTCACGAAGCGCGACCGAGACTTCCTGGAGGATCCATAAATTTCCTCCAAGAATTCGCGGCACGCTGCGCCACCGAATTCCCGAAATTTTCTCGCCAAAAATATTTCAGAAATTCGTCCCGTCGTATCCGACATCTTTCCCAACCCTTTTTTCCACCTGTCACGCCCTCGCTTTCATGCCGGCTCTCTATCGCGTTGGACACACGCGTCTTTTCCCGCCAACTCGAAAAATTCGCTGTTGGAACTTTCAGAGATGAAAATACACTGTGGACACGAGTACGGATTTCCTCGACAAAACTTAAACGAATGCTCTTCATAATGACTAGAATGAGGTATAATTTTCCTTTGAATTTTCATGTAGATTAACAGCTGTTGTAACTCCGTCTGAATGCACTAGAGAATAGCTTGGCTCTCGAGATGGTTAGTTAGCAGAATTTGTGAGTACTACATAACAATTTAAGCTACGTGATAGCGTTATTACAAGATGTAACATTCTGCGACCTTCTACCGGAATAAATCGAATAAAATAAGCACTCGAGCACTCACTTTTCATCGCTCGGATACCAGAAATCCCACGCATTCCGCTGTTACACCGGAAACCAAATACCGCCAACTCCTCCTCGAAACAAGTAACGAAATTCCATTCCAAGCAAATACTCTCATTTCATTACCATCCGCGACTCGTGATCGCACTGTGATACCCGACCGACTACGAAACCCGCCTCTGTGACTAACGAGGGATGTTGAACAAGTAGCCCCTGATACAATTTTAAACGGATCTTTCGCGAAACATAAATATCAAAAAGTAATTCAAAGAACATTGTATCTCGACATCAAAGTAATCCATCTGATCGCAAGAAATTGTTTTCTGAAAAGCACGATCAACGTGCTCTATATAAGATAAAGTGGGGTAAGTGCGAAATGGGGCAAATGCGTTAATTGATTATTTTTATTATAATATGAGCGAAATTTATCTAGATTGTTTTTATTAATGTACTATAGGTTAGTACGAACTATTCGCAACAGATGACGCCCAAGAATAAAGGTGTTTTCCTCGCTTAAATCAACCAGTGGTAAACTGTCACGTAAGAACTTGTACAACTTTGAGGTTACTTTGAACGTGCAATAATTTATAAGTTAATTATATATTCTGTGTTGTTATTTTAGGTTAGTACAATAGATATTGATGTAAGTTTACATTAGATAAACAGTTTCTATTGTATTTTTCAAAATTTATTGGTAAAAACACAAATTCGCAAGTGCCTACGATCACGGTGGGGTAAGTGCGTACTATATAGGCAGTTCATGTTCACTACTTCAGTTTATTTTTTGCACTATAATTCTTAATGAATGGTAAGTAGGGTATTACCCTATATTTCTAGCGACAAAATTTTTCTAATAATAAATATCATATTTATATTTTAAACTTTATTTTGATATCACTTTATCCCCTTTTATATTTCAGCATGAAAGTACTTGTTTGTTTAAAAATGGATAATTATAAAACTAAACAATATAATCTAATAAAAAGCATTTTATAGCAGGCTTGTTAATAACTCTTTTCATGTACTAATAACTCTTTTCATTCCCAGCGCTTGAAACAAGGGTTGAAAGCATTTTTAACTCTAAGTTACGCTCTTGCCTCATTTTCGGGACAAGTGCATAGTAGTTGACATTTATTACAATATCCTATCAAAATGAAACTTTTCAAGAAAAATTAGAATCCCACGTAATATTAATTCATCAGTAATAACTGTGGCAAGCGTTTCATGCCGACAGCATTAAGTTTTTACATACCAGACTGAAAATACACAAGTGTTGAGAAACGAATTTGTAATTCCGGCCCTACTACGACGAACTTGTAATACGCACTCGACTAGAGTCATCTGGTGTGGAGTGACTAGCGAGATATAGCGCGATGTAACGCTGTGCATAGAAAGACCACGTTTTTGTATTCCAATTAATCTTTTATTAATAAACGCATTCTGGCGAGTTATATATATCCACGCATCAACTCTAACACAAGTTTAAAGTCAACCTTTGCAAAAACTCGTACGCACTTACCCCACTTCACCTTAGTTAAAAAACAAACGAAATTCGAGAACCGATTCGGGAACACGGCTCCTTATGATCCACAGGCTGTCGGAGAAATTGAATTCGATTATCGAGAAGCCTCCTGCCTCTCCCCTCTTCCAGCCACGTCCCCCGAAATTCATCGAAATATCCGGAATCGTCCGAATTATTTGTACCGAGCACCAGGGCCCATGATCACGCGAGCTGGTATTAACGGCAAATTCGATTTTAATTCGCCGGCCGTATAACTCGTTGACGCGAGGATTCAATTAATTAATATTTTTAATTAAGACTCGGCCCGGGCGCCGTGACCCACGCGAAACCGCTTATAAACGATTAGCGAATTATCCGCGCCCGTTCGAATAGAATTTTCATTAATTTGTCCGTAATGACCGGCCGCCGGTTACTTCGCTAATATTTATGGTTTAATTATGTTGCCGTTTGATATGGCCGCTGATTCGATCCCGGCGTTAATCGAACGGTGATCCTCTGTTATTCGTGTATTGATAACAGCTGGACTCGACGTTTTAAGGAACTGTTCTCGATGGTGGTCTCTTGTCGTTGATTTCCTCGTTTTGCGGGATGACGGCCGCCATTTTGGAAATCGTGGTTTTTCGAGTGACGGGATCGATATGGACGGTGAACCAAAAATTTTTGTTTTGCGATATTTGGCCCGCTTACCGCGGATTTTAAGCTTCGTGTTGATTAAAAAATTTATTTTTAATAAAATTTTTAACCTTGAATTGTTAAAATAGTTTTTAATTTGTCTTATAAAATCCCTTACGATGTTTATGCTGTCTATTTAAGATGTTCTCCAGTTCCTGGAGAAGAAAATAATTTATTCGAGATTAATATATGCAGTAGATTCAATTTTCTGAAAGTTATTATGCGCGCTTAAAAATTGGAAACATTTTAATAAGCTGCTATTTAGATTCTAATAGAACTTATAAGAGAAGACACACAATTCATAAAAGAAATGAATAAATGTAGCAGATTAAATTTTTCTAAAAGGTATTATGCTCAGTTAAAAGCTTGGAAAATTTTAATAAGCTTCTGAATATATTTAAATCATAATGGACCTGGAATAATTGAGAATATAATTCTTGAAAAAATTAATTGATACAGAAAATTGAAGACCAATTGAATTTATCAATGGGAAATGTAATTTCCTTTTCTACTTCAGTTTCTGTAAAATGGACGACAAAAGCATAAGCATGCATAACAATGCATGGTCTGGTAACAATTCCAGCACATGTTCTAGTCAATGAATTCAAGGGGCGTGACTATATTAATCGCAGTACAATGAATCTTCGAGGCAACAAGACGACCCGAGCTCACGAAATAGTTCCCAAAACCACCCTAAACCATCCCCATTCGTCGTAACCACTCAGAAGCTTCATTCGTCCAGACAACCTTGTCAACAGTCTGAACATCCACCGCCTGACGTTCATGTTCCTCATGATGGTACAACGCATTCATGCATATGTGGCTCGCCTAATCTCGCTTTAACGTAACAAACACAGGCTGACTTGAATCGCCATCAAATATCTGGCGCGCGTGGAACGAGAAATTGGTTTCTGTGGCAACCAGCGACGCTAAATTAACAATCATTACAAAGACAATACCTAAAACCATCTGCGGGAAACCTCAAACGTATTCTAACATTTCAAACAATTTTTAAACAATCCCCAATTTCATTCCATTTTCTAATATAAACTATGAATTCTATCTCCTAAAGAAAATCTCGCAATATTTTGCAGTTTTCAAACTTTTATACGTAAACCCAATTTGTCTGACCAAATTAAAAGCGAGGTAAATTTGCTTTACATTTGGGATAATTCGACTGCGGATGTTTATGCAATTTGCAATTTTGGTGGACGAATTTTACAAAACTCGAATCAAATAAAATCTTATTTTCTGTGGTAGTGGCCTTTCTAGATCTGAAATAAAGTAAAATCGTAATAAATTTTGTGGTATTTTATATGCCAGCATTTTTTCAAAATCTTCAAAAGCCATAATTGCATAAAGATCTGCAGTCTAGGGATAAAAAAGATCGGCAATACAATATTTTTATATTTTTGGACAAAACGAAGAAGCGAAAAAGCGAATTTTTTCATATTTGAGAAAAAGATAGGTTACCCCGACAGTGCGGTGCGGTGGTATAGCGTTCATTACGAGAACATTGAAGCTACGCTGGGAAGGTTTGTTGTTACAGGTGTCGATTCCCAACGAAGTTGCCATCTCCTGGGGTTGCTCGTTCCTAGGTGTCGCCCCGCAGCAAAAGTACCGACTAGAAAACGTAATGGCGCAAATAAATTCACGGACGACTGCTCTCGGCAACAATTTTGGCTCTGGTTACTCCACGGTAGACTGATAAAACCTGTCTGGACAGAAAAAAATAATCGCACCAGTTAAGGGAAAACGGAATCGCTAATGCTCGCAGATACCAGGCAAATTGCCGAGCAGAGTTCAATCCTTATACAAAATAAATTTGTTGTACGTTCTTGTTGAATTGTTGATGAATAGCAAAACTGATTCAAATTTCTATTTCCGTGGGTAATTATAAATAAATCAACGTTACAAGCATGAAAACATGAAGTTCGACAATTATATTGTTAATAAACGTCGTGGAAAATTGTCGGCATTCACGTAACTGAATAAGGATTACCGAATTTAGAGTATTTATTATTTTTGTGTATTTCAGAACTCGTAGGAAACATTTTCTAGTATAAAATATCGGGTTATTTGACAAACGAATTTTGATTTTTTTGATCAGCTGAAGAAGACGAATATTTTTTTATCGGGTAAGAGATCTTTCGGATTTTGTCGATGTTTCTATGCGCGCGGTTACGCGTTCCCACTGATCGATTACGATTTCATGGAAATTCTTCTCGCTCTCCTCGCTTTTGTTAATGGTCCATCGATGCTGCCGAGCAGCGTTTTGCATTATTCTTCCGCTGTCAGAGTGATCCCTCTTAAATAATGGTCGTGTTTTAATGACGATTTTAGATTGAGTACAATCGGGAAAGTTAAAGCGGAAGACATTAATAAATCTGATCGACGCGGTGTTGTTGAATGGAGAGGACATTTCTACTCGTCTATAAAGTTCTTCAAATATATTTCATCGTAGCAAATTGTACACCTTGTGTATTTTGTAACAATGGTGAGATTGTATTGTATTTTTTCTTTTATCTGCGATTAGAACCTGATTCCGTTTTCCTGCAGACAAGCCGTTCCAAAACGAGGAAGAATAAATCGGCGACCGGCGTTTGCTAGCAGGAAAGTGGAACGTTAAACAAGCGCCGCCACGTGACAGCTAACAATCGAACGTTTACCGTGATCGACCGAAATGCGAAATATTATTGTGATAAATCATATCGCATCCCGTTCGGCTGCGATTTCCCATTTAGACGAGCCCGACACGCGTTATTGCATTTCAAAATATTTCTAGCGCCGCGCCCCGTGTCCACGTGTCCCTATATGCTTTTTCGTTTTAAACATGTCACCTTTTCAACAAAAAATACGGCCGAAAGCCCATATTTCTTTTTGATGTTGTTGTCGGCTGAATTTGTTCGCGTTGACACCCTGTCACGGCTTTGGCCAGGAAAATCGAAAACGCGGACAAAGTACCAAAGAAACGGGGGATCCAGCCCCGAAAATCGAAAATCCAGCATTCAGTAAATTCAAGAGAGACGCCACTCATTTTCAGTTTCAGCTGATCAGAAAGAGCCTAGCCGATTAAGATGGTCAAAACCGTCCTTAGAGGTTTTTCAATGACTATCGGACCATTCGAAAGCTGACTTTTGATCCTTTGATCTCTTGCTAATATTCCCTTGTACCGTACCCGGCAATTTAATCTAGACATCAGGCCTCTACTTTCAATTTTCACTTTTCTTGCTGGAGTGTATTATTATATTAACACGATTAAAATACGGTTTCGGTGGCCCTGTAAATCGAAATACGGACCCGTAGAATTTCCGGGACAGTTCTCGGAGAGCTGCCAATCGTGTCAGCTTCGAATTTCAGCGAACGACGCGATGTCTGCGATTTAGGAGGGGCTGCGCTCCCGGTTGAAAAAACTACGCGCGAAAATTCGCCGTATCTTCCGCGGTCGTTGCACCGCGAGAAAAAATAACGAGAAACCCTCGGAATCACGGTTTTAATTACGTCACAAGTTTCTGTCGAGTTCCCTGTCGACGTCTCACCGGTGGCTGTCATCGCAGAAGGGGGTTGGGGGTGCGCACACGTTCATTACGTCACAAAGACAGATTAGGAAACACGTGTGGCGCGTGTCATTCGCGCGAGAGACAAATGACAGCTGGCAGATATTCGAGGAAACGGACGAGCTGAAAGGGATGAGGCGAAGAGGGTGGATGGCATGGCAGACAGAAGGGGGTTGCGGGAGGGGGGGGGGGGGATTTTATACCCGGCTCTGATGAGAATCTCTTTTGCGGGCCACGGAATTTGCACAACGGCCCGCCGAAAGCTATAAACTCGCCCAAGAAAAACGTGTAATTGTTAATTGTTCCTTGGACACAAAAGACAGAATAAACCGCAATTAAAGTTCCTCTACCACCCTTCCCGCCGTCGCCCGGCGCTTTTTAGATTTCTTATTGCATTGTCTTTCTCTCTTACTTTTTCTCTTTCACCCGTTTCTCTGCCTTTTTATCCGGTCCGTCGCCCATACGTTTATACGTTTCGCTATCTGTGAAAGTTCGCGTTCCGTCTGCGGTTTCGCGTTTCACGGGCTGTTCGTGCCGCTTTAAGCATCCGGTGCGACGAACAGTTGTGTTAATCAGATTCTCGCGTTTTCGTCGGATGCATTCCGACGTTTTTATTGTTCCCCATTTTGTTTTACCTGTCGGCTTGTATTTTCGATGGAATTTGGGTTCTCGGAAGTAATTCTCAGAGAGCAAGCAGCATAAACCGACTTGGTTTGCCAGGCTTCGGATAGTAGGTGAAAGCAGAATAAGCGGACAGGAGCATGAAAGCGAGTTGGCGAGCAGATAACGCGAATGAAATGTGCACGGGCATTATTTTGTCCAAGTAAATGTCGCGTAATAGGAAAAAGACGAAGAAGAGGAAGAGTTTAAAGAAGGAGGAGCTAGAGAAAACGTGCTGCACGCCCAGGAAACTTGACTTATCCGGGGATGGTTCGTTTTTCGGTGACGGAAAGAGGAAAAAGAAGAAGAACGCTCGAGGAAGACGCGCGTCGCGACGCCGAAATAGGAAACATGGCCGCGCAAACGTACAAATCTCATTCCACCCTCAATGATTTCCTGGCTGTTTGGCAATTTTCTTGAACCAACACATACTTCTTACAACAATTTAACTACTCAAACACATTACACCATCTCTGAAATTTTTTATTAGTCTAAGGAACAGCTTATTTTTTGTACAAGTACTATGAAAAATATCGTTTTATATTCTTATTAGCAGTTGCCGGCCAGTTTCGAAATCCTGGGAGTGATCGCCGGATTTTCTCCATTTTCCACCGCTTTGGCTAACCAGCCGTTCCAGAGTCGGTCAATCAGTCTGCCTCAACTCGGTCAACCGATATCAGTGATCTCCAAAGAGCCCCCGCTTTGCGAAACTCGAGCGTGCCCACTCGAGAGATCGTTTGCCTTCGATACAAGTTCCGGCGAATATAGGGTGGTCCATTTACCATCACCGTGAAATATCGCTAAAACTTCTTGGACTTCGCTGGCGCGCCGCGCCGAGGAAACAGCTTAACGAAAGTTGCGTGTATCCTGAAGAGATCATCGTTCCCTAGTCAACAGATTATTGGGGCTTACCTCGGTATTTAACTTCCTAAACATCGGTCAGTTTACAATTGCAACGGGAAACAAACATACTTCGACAAATCTAGTTTTGTTACACCGTCCTAACGTCCAGAATAGCTTCTTGATAATGTCACTTCGCTTCTCATCTGCTGACCTTAAGTCAAAAGACCAACTATTTATATTAGGCATAAAAAGAATCATTGATGGCGGACCGAATAACATCGCCTACACAGCGAACCTTCCGAAAGGTTAAAAGGCGTCATTTAAAAATTTACTACTATTCTGCTACCTTCATTCGGAAAGATTTTCCCAGTTGCCTGGCCATCATTCATGATGCAGGTGGGTTTCGTTGGGTCAACCGTATCCAGATTTAGAAAAATTCCGAAGAAATGCAGGAGGTAAGAAAACATTGAACCACCCGGTATATACGCGATCAGACCACGATCCTCCGTTAAACGCTCCCTCACAATTCCCCGCATTGATTCCGGCGACGCGCAACACCGCCGCCGATACCAATGGCCCTTTCAAAGTAACTCTTATTCCGACGACCCCACGTGACGACTTCGTACAGTTTGGTATTATCTCTGTACCCAGTGATACGAGTCCTGGGGTTCATGTTTGATAAGATTTATCGGCCGAATGTACATAGATATCCTGATGAACCATAAAATCCGGGTACATTGTTCGCTGAATCACCGTCTTGTTTTCGATCGAATAAAAGCAATTTTCTTTAGCATATTCCATTTTGGAAAGATTCGACATCTCTGTGCGAAAATACTTTTACTATTTCGTATTATTTCTTCATAATATTTGAATTACTATCTGCAATGACAATAGAAGAGAAAATTGAGTTATTTGTTTTAAATACTCGAATGGATATACAAATGATGAACAGAAAATTTATATGGTTTCATCAGAAACAATGCATCAATCACATTTTTATCGAAATAATTGGAACGCACCAATTCATTTTTTTTTTTTTGAAAGGTTTTCAATACATAAATTATTTTTCATTGATATCGAATTCGCCCGGACCGGGTTTTAATGAAAATATTCTTCAAAAGAACGATGCAAATAAACTTATCGGGCATTACACGATTTTCTGCGAAGCGACCGTGTAATTACACCTACAAAGAATGTAAATAACAAGCCGAATCTGAGCCTACCTTTTTCGAAATGTTTCGACCGCTCGTAATTAAAATCGAATGCGAATCGCGGGCGCAATAAAAACTCGGCGGAAAGTTTATTTTCCTCGAAACCGAAAATTGGCGATTCGATAGGATTGAATGAAAACATGTAGGAGGGTAGATAAAATACCACAAAAACATGCTGAAACTATTGTTCTGCGTATTATATACATTGTTATTAAATTGTACATTCACTTCGGAATCCCGGAAAAACGTGCCCTTGTCAAATCTGGGAAAGCTTGATGATTTTCCTAAAAATTCATAAAACCAGCTGATTTCAGATTTTAAATTTCTAGATTTTTTTTTAATTCTTTAAGTTTGTACCCGGATATTTCTTGTAGGTTTCCGCAGTACCCACAACTTTTTAATGTAGTCTACATTTTTTTGAGGACCTCATAAATTTTTACTGTTGCCTAAAATTTTTCTGTAAGCACTGCAATTTTTTAACTATTCCTAAAATTATTCTGCAGCTCCTGCAATTTTTTCGCAAACTTCAACATGTTGGCATAGGTCAAACAACACTTTCGTACTTTCGACAAGATTTTTAGGAGCCCTACAATTTTTTCGCAAGTGCAAAAATGTTTTTGTAGGTCAAAAAATACACAAGATTTTTCCTCCAAGTTCTAACATTTTTTCGTGAACCTGAAAATATTGTTTTTGGTTAAACAAGTTCTTTGTGAAATGTGCCAACAGAATAAGACGGCTTCGTAGAAGACCATCAATTACATTATCCGAAATATTTTCCGCGGCGGCGGCGAGATATCTCGAACGAAAGATAGAGCCAGACGGAAAGTTTAATTGGAACGGGGAAAATAAATAACAGAGAGACGATACTTCATCGATCGTCGTCGGCCGAATGCGATTTAATAAGTACGATCCAATCAGCCTCGTGATTGAACGGGCCACGAATATCAAGTGCTTCCGAATTCGTGAGAGCTGCCGATTCAACGTATCCGTTTGCTTCCGTCGGGATTCCCCTATCGTTTTATCCGTTCTCGAGCATGATATTTTGTCCCATTAACTCCATATCCGAACGAACCGCTGCTGATGTCATCAGGTTGCATCGGGTTGCCAATTTTGCAGTTTTCTTCGCCACGCCGCGCCGCACCCGCGCCACGGCCCGTCGATAGAACGGCATTAATATTGTTAACTCGTGACCGGAAGTCGTGTGCGCCGCAGCGAATCCGCGGAACATGATACGCCGAGTTTCCGTCGACGTTTTATTGTTCCGACCAATGTTTGCTTTCCGAAATTGATTTTACGTCCAATTTGCCACGGACGTGTCAAATTTCCTGATTCTTCTTCTTAATTGTCGTCCCCTACCATGATCACCTAACGCAAATCTTTATACATCTTCACAATTCCAGGTTATAAATATTTTTAAGCTTTATTGTAAGATTTAGAAAATTAAGAACTTTCTCCTGTAATTGTCCTTCCCTCGATTAATTAACTAGGAGTTTCGAAACGACGATCGAGATACGAAAACATCGATGAAACGGAACGATGCAATCTAGTTGTTCTCCTCGAAGACAAATAATTTGCCAGAGAGACAGATACAAAGAAGCATTTCTTTCTAAAGACAAAAACGAATTCGTTTGATCCATAACCGATATTCTTCTCGGGTTAACGCACGCTGCGGTGCGATCAGGCGTAGAAAAATAATTGGAAAATAATTCTGTCGATCGGAAACGTATCCCGAACAATACTCCTCGCAGAGTCAAAGCCTTTTTATTACTTCTTTCGCTAGAAAACACTGGACAATTCGTAGAACTCGGCGACGTCCTAGTTATTGATCCTCTATCAAAAATTCCACTTCTGAAGCATTCCAGCGCAGTCAAACACAAATTCAATATCGATTGATTCCCGTTTTAACTGTGACAGACGTTATCGAAATCGCCGAAATAAATTTAAATATAATGCTTTGCACTGAAAGCCAGTGTGGAAAACTGGTCACGGAGCAACCAAGAGACAATTCGTGTATTGGCGAGTTCTCGCGGCGAGGAGAGTGGAAAGGTGACGTTTCCGGGATGATCCTCTCATCGGCGAGCAAACAGCTTTCATCCATCAAGTCGCCGTTGGAGAGGACTCCCATCGAGAAGAGAAGGCGATGCATTGAATTCTCGTCAGGTTGCGGACAAAAACCGAGGAAGGAAGCGTCAGTAGTCAAAGGCTAGGGATCCGGTCGAGAGCGGCCGTGCACCGAGCGACGCAAATTGAAACAAATGGGAACTTATATGCATCGGGCCGCATTCCCGCCGTTTTTACTGCCGGCTCATTTCATTTCCGGCTGCCACGCCGGGCAGTATGGTTTTATTGGTGTTGCCGCGTTATGGTTTCCCGCCGTTATTGTCACTCGTCCCACCACCCTTAAACTCGTCGTTCCGTCGCTGACGAGAGAAAGAGAGCGAGAGAGAGGATCAGACCTGGACCACCATCTTCTCCTCGAACCACGTTTGCTTTTCGCCCAGTCACACTTCCGGAACCGTACTTCTCGGAATTAAACCCGATCCTTTTTTTTCCAACTGACGATGAGATTTTTTACGCGCAGTCAGGTTACTTCATCGCGTTAGCTTCGGTGGCATCATGGCGGAAGCGAAATCATACGATCTCTAATAACAGGAATGGCAGCTCTGTATGTACCGATATTTCTTATGTCAGATTTGAAATAATTTTTCTTTCTCAAAAGGTGTAACACGATATGATTAATCGTACTTCGAAATTGTAGAACTTACTTCTGCGAACTTAAGAAAATGATTTACTCCCTCCAGAATAAACGAAATAATTTTGAATA
Organism: Lasioglossum marginatum; assembly: GCA_028455795.1. NCBI lineage: Eukaryota > Metazoa > Arthropoda > Insecta > Hymenoptera > Halictidae > Lasioglossum > Lasioglossum marginatum. Next base: position 3,984,026 of record CM052263.1, read on the forward strand.
AAAGAAGAATGAGAGCGATATAAATAAATGAGAAGAAATAACATCGAAAATGAACGAACGGGAACACCGAACACGAACACGATTTTCTTAAAATACTCGACGCGCGCGGAACTAGAAATTGCAGAGCGCAGTCGGCACGATGAAACTGTTCGATCTTCGTCCCATTTTCTTTTCGCCTTTCAGCGGAACGCGGAGCTCTCGCGTGTGTGAACAAGCCATAACTCAGGAATTCTATTGCCGAACTTGGGTTATAACCGCAAACTTCGTTTTAAAGGTCCATCGATCCTAAAAGTTCTTTGGTTAATTCCACCTTCGTTTTCCGGATCCCATTAACGCCACGGTTGGCGATCACAGACTGACACATAGTCGATAGTAAACTTCTTTTAATTATTTTCTTAAACATCCGCGGTATTAACCTTTAGAGACTTCATAATAATCTTGTCCGGACTTGCCACCGTCAATTTAGAGCGAACGATTTCATTAAGGAGTGTGTCAATTTTTAATTTAATCAATTTATTTTACACTTAATTTCGTAAATTCGTTAATGGGCTTGATTCAATTTTATTTAAGCGAATATAATATATTCTACTATTGTACGTTTCCAATCAAATATCCATTAGCAATTACGATTACATCTCGAAATTTCTGAGCTCCGCATACTTAATTAAATCGCCCTGATCGTCCCGATAGGACAGCAGGATGTTTTACAGTTGGGTCAGCGGAATCTTCCTTTGAAACTTTGTCCGTCTACTTCCTGCGATAGGACATCCGGCCACGAACGTCTGCGAAACTGTAGCTTTTCCTGTTTCCTGCTGAATAGGGAGAAATGGGATTTGGGGATAAGTCGTAAGTCGACTAACGGAGAATGAGGAAACGATGAGGGGTCAGAGGGAGAAGGCTTTAGGGGGTGGTTCGGTAACAACTAGAGGCCGGGGCTGATGTTGCAACAAAAGGCTGCCCCGGAGAAATTATAGACTTTCATAGAGCTCATAAGATTTATCGTAATAATAATAGCAACAAAGGAAACCGGTTCGCGCGCGTAAATTGAGACTCTCCGTTTGATAATGCATTTCCCGATGAACCCATTCTCGTCCCGTGTTTCCATCACGGAGTCCCGGGTTTCCGAGTGCTTACTTTCCTCCACAATGCAACTATCGATGCAACGATCGCGAAAAATGTTGCGTCGAATATTTTTCTAATTTTCTGCGCACGTCCAATTCTGCGTAATTTATTTTCAATAACAACGCTCGAACTTCGTACGAAACTCTGACAGAGATTTAGTCGATAATTTCGAGGGAAATTCGGAGACTGAAATTTGCAATAAAGCTCATTGTAAAAGTTCTAAATATAATTCGAAACTCCTAATTGAAAATTATTCGAGAAACGCACAGTTGAGTATTATGATCGCGTCATGAGCACGTCGGCGCGGCGCGGCGTTTCGATAGTCAAGATGCTGTAAGAAGCATCTGGAAAATTCTCACGTGTGAACCGTCTCTGATGGAACTTAAGGTTTTTACTTTTAGGATTGGAAGCTCTCTGAGAGAGAGGAAGAGGAAGGCGATACTCGAAGTAGAATCTAAATCAAAAACGTGTCTGCTTTAAGAAAAAGATGCCGGATAGAATGAAGATAGTACAAAGTTCTACCAGTAATCTTCCAGGTCAGTGATTTAATGGCCATCGATCTTCCGAAGAATACTAACGATTTTCATTTTTCTTCGACCCGGACAGAATGCAAACGATGACGACGAAAAGAAAAAGCGCGAAATGCGCCATGAATATTTATTGGAAAATCGTTAAACCCGGTCTTGCTCGGTTGTTGACTAACTTTGGATGTAAGCGCTCATGCAATAACCTGTGCTTCGTTCTGGGAATCTCGATAGAACAAGTTGGACGCCCTTAAAACAATTAAATGTTTTTCAGAACTGATAGCAGGTTCTAGTCCATCTGGTTTTTTTCGTTCATTCTGTTATCGCTCGAATACATCGATATTTATAAAAATAAATAGCAATAGCTGACAAGATAAAACGGAACAAACTTTGCGTCCGACCCTATAATATACGAAAGTTTCATCAAAATCGGGGCCAAATGGATTACACCGCTCATAAGGATTAGATCGATTCCTCCAACTACGTGACTCGGAAAATCTTTGGCGTGCTTGCCAGTGGTTTCACCGATAATTTTCCCTGCTGGCGCGTTAAGAGAGGATTCTTGTGTAACAGGTTCAAAAAATCAATTTCCTTTTGCTCGAATCAAACTTACAACGTTCAAACATTTTTTCGTAACAATTTCAATTCAATTTTCTTGAAAGGCCATCTCTCTTCTAAATGTTAGAACTTATTCCATTTTTCATACATGTCTTTGGAAGTTGGCACTATCCCAGCATAAACTATCCAACTTTAACCCTTCGCTATAAGCCCTTAGCCAGACTTTCGCACTAAACAGTTATTCGTTTTACCGATTTACATTAGATTCATTGATGGCGCGCAGTGGCTCAAGTGGTAAGGCTCACGACTACGAACACCGTGGTCCCGTTCGAATCCCGCCGGCACCTCTGAAAATGCTTTCCATTAGAAAAAGGTTTTCATGTGATATCTAAACTGTGGTGCCCCAAGGTGGTTCGGAACCCACCTTAATAATAAACTGTAGGTCCCGCTGAAATTAGGCGATAGTGAGAGCGGAAAGAGGGGGAGATTGGTAAATGGATTTGAAACCCCGAGGGGACCAAATATCATTACTTTACATTAGATTCATTGATAATGCTTCCAATTTTCCAGAAAAAAATCTGCAAAAATCACATACAGCTGTTACACTGCAATCTCATAGCAGTCACCCAAGAACTACCCCTTCTCTTGAAACCAGAGCATGATGGAGGTGGAACCGAATTCCGAGGGAAATGTATGTAACTTTTAAACGGGGTTGTCGTTCCTCTCTGTATCGGCTCGGCTCCGACAACTTTTCCCGCCGAAAAGTTCGCCGGAACAATGAAGGAACCTGGCGCCGCCGCCGCGACGCGCCGCGCCGCCTTCTGTCAGCCTTTCCGTTGTCTCTCTCCTTTCTCTCTCGCGCTTCTTTCTCTCGTAGCTTCTCCTCTGTTCAAGGGAAATAGGGGACCGCCGTCGTCTGGCTCTCTCTCTCTCTCTCTCTGGTTGGTTGTCTGTCGCCGATAGCAAGTTTACATCCGAGGCGATAGTTCGAAGTGTTCCCCTCTATCCCGTTACTTTTATTCGCGACTACTTTCCCGCCCGTCCTATTCCGTCGTAACTCTTCTAACCTTTTCGCGTTTTGTCTAGCGACTTACGACTTATTCCAAAGTTACCACTCCCGCAGACTTCATCCCCCTCTGGTCCCAACACCCTCTTCGAAATCCGGTCTCAACCTGCTCGACCAGCATCCACATGGAAGACTGCAGTCTCTGGATCAGAGATGTCGATATCAATTCGACCGGGTCGATATCAGGGAAGTTACACCGGTAATCGACTAACTTTCTGTTTTTACCGTGAAATTACTGTGTTTCCCCGACGTAGTTGTTCTTTCGGGGGCTAAGGTACTACGCGTAACATACACCTCCTTCGTCAAATAATTAAACAATTTTGTCAGAAAACAACAAAGTAACTTGCAAGTTTGTGAAAACTGTAACCACTGATGAAAACACAGATAATTTTCAAGTGGATTGCAATATATTCGTAAGGGCCCCATGTATGAGCACATTCATTAACATTACTATTCATGAAATCATTGAAATTCGATTGTGAATGACTCGACGAGGAGGTTGGTGATCGCTCGATGCACTCCAAAACATCAATTTCCTGTAAGCTTTTTCCGTGGAATATCGCGACGTCGTGTCGGAGCCGTGCGAAACGGTATTTAACCAGTTTTACGATGGCAACTCGATTAATTCTCATTTAGTATGCATCTGACCATGATCTACGCATTACAATAGACTTTATTATCAATATATCAGGAAAAAATTAATTTTTTGGATCTGATACACCGGAACACCCCCGGAAAGTGTTCATGTAGCATTCATCGTCGATTCCCGTCTCTTTCGAACGCCGGAGCCACGGAACCGAAATTTCCCATGAACACTTCTGGACCGGGTGGTGTCTGGCCGGCGCGGTGCGACGCGGCGTTCCATAAAAATCTTTCAATCTAAATTCCGGCGCCGGGGAAGTTGTCTAAGTCCAAAGGTTCCCGTGAAATTCATTAAATTACACGAATTCGCCGCGGCGAAAGGAAACCCGCTGACTACGGCAGATTTTATATATCGCTCCTCGTTCCTCGACGTCCACGGCCTGGCGGAGGTGGTGGTAGAGGGGGTACATATCGTTTCTACCCCCGAGATTCCTCGCACTCGAAACGATTAACTGAATTCCTTGGGATCGCTGTGCACGTAGCTACCGCACCGGTAGGTAGCACAGGATGAAGGGAATCGTTTGCTGGAAAGAAGCAGCCTGTTTTCGCAATCTTTCTTTTCCCGTCGTCCATTGAATCCCTGGGTTTTCCTTCGGAGGAAACTAAGGGCTCAGTTTACAGGGTGTCCCATCATGGCGACTAATTAATTTCGTAGCCGTGTACTCTTACCGGGACCTTGGAGAACGGCCGTTAGGTAACCGGCCATCAAAGATGATTAAAACGTAAAGGCGTTATTACGACGATTTCACGGCTCGGTCGAGGGGGTCATTCGACGAGCTCGGGGGGATTATGGTCACGGATATAGGATAATAAGGATCCAAGGAGGTAAAGACGAGAAGTTGGTCGGTACGTGACTGGAATCGGCCGACCGAAGAAGGCTCGAATTACTTTGACAAACTCCGACCGGCATACGTGCCTCTTTACACCGTACACTCACACCTCGCGGCCGTCTTTCTTCCTTCAAAAACGATTTCTTTCCTAATGCATCGGGCTCGTTAGAAATCAACGAACAGGTACGTGCGCACCTTAACAATCATATAGACTGTCCTATTCCAAATCTCGAAGACAATTATTCCCAATACGTCGCCCGTTTCGAAACATACATGGTATCTTAAAACAGGTAGTACAAACAAAGATTGACGCTTCGTTTCTGATAAAAACTAGAATTGGTTGGTCATGAAAATACGATACTTTGGAAGTCTCAAAACGAAAATTATATATGAAAGCAGTGTTAACTCGTAGAAAATTATACCGGAATGGTTCAAATATTATTAACGCTGATCCCGAGTGAACTATAATGAGGATTTACATACAATAGCGGCGGTTGATCTATTGAATTTTAGTTTGAGAGAAACGCGACGAACACTTTAGCTGCAATCACGGAGAAAATGGAGAAAGTATGTTATGGCAAATTGCAATGCGAGTGACACTGTGTCTGCTATAACATTAATTCCGTGTCACAGCATAACGACCACTATTATGGTCGCAATTTGCGGTTAAAATTCGCACGCAGCCTCGGTGTTCATCTTTGTTTTGCCATCGTCGCGGCTCGGTTTCACGTTTTGCGTGTTGTTAATAATAGCAGGGGACACAGTTCGACCGCAAACCGTTCGAAACCTGTCGTTTCGAATAAACTGTAGAAACCAGGGGCTAAAATATACGTAATTTATAACAATTATATCGGCGATCCGCAAGGATCTGGGTCAGCGTGCTTCTCAGAGAATTTTCAGAAAAATCATGCTGCTACTTGGACGCAGCGAAAACATGTTTCATTCGATTACCGTTGCTCGACTTCTAAATAAATTATGCCAGACTTGCGTTAATTCTGCAGCGAGTTAAATCATTAATCGACTGTTCTTCAATTCTTCGTTTATTTCCCCTAGTCTGTTTCATTCATAAATAATACTATACATGTGTCGGTGTTCATGGAAATTTAAAAAATGTTGAACAATTTATTCGGATAAAAGAGCACGTTTCGGATGAACGTTAGCCAAGTTCTCTTTATATTTTGTATTTTATTCGGCAGGTTGTTGTTGTAGAATCGCACAAAACGAGGTTTACTGATAACAGTGAATAATTAATTTAGATCTGCTTTCGAATACACGGTCCGCCTCGTGGGATGAAGTTTACCCGTTCCGGAAGTAGAATTGTTTGAAATTAAACCCACAGCTTGGAAAGAGATGCGAATGAAGGAGATAATAATTCAAACTCTGTTACGCGTGTTAGCCCAGAATAAATTCGTGGAAATTCGCTTAACAGTGTAGCGTCTCCTTAAATTAATCATTGTATTCGGCCTTTCCGACTTTTGTTATATTTATACTTTAGGCATTTACATAAACGTCTACAGTGTAATAATGACCAAGAGAAGTATTTGTCAAATGGATCAGCCTCGTAGCGAGATATAAATTTCGGTAATCAATCGTGATAGTTTGTATGCATCGCTCTTAAAAGTTTCCAGTGCTGCGATAACTATCTTCGCAATACGTAATTGCAACCGACACACGCAGAATTTTACAGACCAATCGATTAACAGGTATCGCTCATTACATTGTTAACGAACACCGAATACCGCGCGCGCACATTAATGTAACTCTGAATTATACACCTTGCATTTGCGGTAAACATCAACTACAATAACCGAGAGCTTTCGATCCCTAAATCGTTACACTGCCACGGTAAAATATATAATATCGTAAACAATTAATGAGTAAACTGGACGGAACACAAATGGCCGCTGATAAGTGCACGGGTGACACGATTATTTGGCCGCGAGAAGCAAGAGCAATCATTATAATGCATTCTAACTTTTCACCATCAATCTTTGTTTCGTGCAAGACGCGCTTCGTGCAATTGAAGACACGGCGCACAATGGGCTGGATCGAGAAATTTAGTGACATTTTACGAAAAAGTCGACTTTCTCATATCGATTTCTAATGAATTTGTATTGCTTCCTAAATGTCTATCAATATCGAAGCTGAAAAAATTAATGTTTGTCCACAAAAACTATAGTTAACATAAATTTACAAAGATAGACATTTGGGATGCAGTATTTTTCAGCCAAAATGATTGCATTAGTTTTGTTCACAAAAATCGATTTTTTGAAAATCCTGAGGTCGCAGACCAATTTTGAGACCAGATTTGAAATCAGCGTGAAAAGATCTACGGGAAATGATGTATAGCATGTTACAAAAAAATTTTTTCCGCGCGTGGTATTGGAGAAACCACAATTTTCTTGAAATTGTGCAAGTTTAACGAATTTTTTCAAGGTTAAAAAATAAAATCTCTCTATTTTTCCCATATTCTGCCAAGTTTCAGCTTTAATTTTAAAAAAATTTCATCGCTCTATCTCATTTCTATTGGAAGTTCTTTGATTTTGTCTCCGTTTTGGACCGAAGGTCCCACTGTGCGCCGTGACAAGGATCTACCAGGAAACTCTGTTAATAATGCAGAACAGTTCACTGTGTCCTGAAAGAGTGTAGTCGATCGGAGTAACAGAAATTCCACATTCTCAATGTAGGACGTTAGGCGCAAAGAAAGTCAGATCCTCGTGATCGTCGTCGGCTATCTCATGCTGCATCCGTTGATACCGTTCTCCTCTCGTCTAGGTAGGCATCTCTCGAAAGCCTCCGACGCGATGCTCGCATGATTCCCGCGAATGTCTTTCGTGGAAACGCGCGTTTCCGCACGGATGGCCGCGCTTATAGTTCGTCGGGTGGAAAGACGCTTTCATCGCCGCATACCGCATCGAACCGGAGACGTTCCTCTATGACAGACAGTCGCGAATCCCTTCCGTGATTAGTGGAACCGATACATTATTTCCTCCTCTTTCGCGATCTTTCCCCTCGCTATAAATCAGCCGTGTTAGCTATTTGGCAGAGCGCCGCGCCGGGTATGTTTCAATCGGGTCAGGTGTGCTTTTGATTAATTGGTTTGACAAGGATAGGGAAAGATAGAATTTTAGATGCGTTCGTGTAGTTTTGGGAAAGATATGTAATCGAGCATTATTGGTGCGAGGGCTTAGAAATTTAGGACTTTGGAACTGCTCGAGAACTCTCCTCCCGATACATAAAAGTTTCTAAAATGCCGGGAGATTTGAAAATCGTCCAGATGGGTTTCGCGCGTCAGATAGAGAATACGGGACGGGGCGTTCTCGCATAACTGTTTAGCCGTGACATGCACGGAACAAGGGTCTGAACAGATTCTCGCCGGTAGACTTTAATTCCGGGGCTGAATCACCAAGCAGAAGGAGCGGAAATGAGAGAAATCTCGCGTCGGAGGGTTTCATAAGCAATGGGATCAGAACGAATTCTTTACAACGTCGCTGCACGGCGCAGGTGGGGGGATGCTTTCGATGTAACGCGGTGCATGTAATATGCAGCGTGCAATATGCAACGCTGGTAACCGAATGGAGTCGGGAAGGGCTCCCCTGTATTCGTAATTCATAGTCGCGCGATTCGAAATGGCGAATTCAAAGGCGTGCGGCCCGGCCGCGCGAAAAAGAGAAATCATTGTCACCCCACGCCTGCTCGCGTTAGCATAAAAAATTGCATTTTCATGGGAACCGTAAATTCACACGTTGCGGCACGGCGACGCTTTCCTCTTGTTTTTCTCTTACCGGGATGCACAATCAGCTTTCAGTCACTCTACAAATGATTCTAGGAAAAATGATCCAACTCGTTTTCGAATTTTACGGTGGCTGTGCAATTTTTGTCGAGGACAGATCTGTATCAAGAAATGGTGAACAATGCGTAGAAGTCACATATCTGAATCATTTTAAAACAGACAGTGTGGTTTTAACGTTATAATATTTTAATTACAGTTTTAAAAAATTATAGCTTGGAAATTTCTCAGATTTTGATATCTATTTCCGAGAATTTCTCACCAACGTATTTCCAGTTCTCGTATGCGGCTCCCGTGTTTTAAAATTCGACATCCAGTGGATCGAGAGATCGTTCGCTCGGCGCACGATCGTAACAATACAATTTTAGGTGATCGATCTATAGAACGTTCACGGTGTAAGGGAAATTTCTTCGAATTTTACCATAAACCTGACTGTTTTTCCACGTGGCCGGTTACGAGATAGCGCGCAGGTGAAAACTGTCGTCGCAATGATACCGGGGAAACGGCATTCGCAGGCATTGTACCTACACGAATATTGGTAAGTAACGTACCGTAAAACAACACAGGGTACGCATAAATACAGCCGTGGTGTGCACCGCGGATCAGACGAATTTTTCCGCGCCCTGCAACGAGAAACCGCGAGCGTGTTCGCGACGCTCAAACGACGCGTGTGAAAATTCAACTGAAAATTAAGAGCTCCTTCGTCAGCTTTTTTTCCTGTGCGAGCTACAACCGGACCAGAACTCGAAATTTATTGTCGAATGAATTGTTAGACGGTTCTTTCCGTAACGCTAGGAAATTTATTATTGTAACAGTTATTTGATTTTTGAAACGTTTCTGCGCAGGCTTAATGATATTTTAAAGTTCCTCAGACGAATTCGAAGCTTTCCAAAGTAATTCGTTAGCAAAACTAAATTTCTTGATGCATTAGAGTCGACGAATAAGGTTCTCGACGATTTTCGCCATTGAATAAAATATAGTGGAAACGTTGACATTCCGTCGCGTCGCGGCGAAGTGTACAATTGCAGGACGGGCACCAGAACCCGACCCGAATCGATATTATAAGGTGAAAATGTCAGAATTTATGACGCGGAGGAGTCGGAAACTCGAGCATGTCAGAATTTAGGTATCTATGGATTCGAGGATTTCGAAAGGGGAGCTCGAAAGTGAAGTCTGCGAAGTTTGGAAAATGTTTGGGGATATGGGAACTTGAGAAACGGAAGAGTTCGCAATCTGAGGAAAGCCCGCCGCTAGGTGAAACGGCGAGTTTCAAAATTTCACTATTTTATCTGCTGGAAATCTGAATTTACTTGAAAATTTACAACTCAGTAAAAAGATAACAACTGATGAATGTTATTGTCACGAATCGATTGAAACACTTAACAATTTCAAATATTTATAATAATATTTTTCATCAACACGTGGTGGGGATGGTTGCCTAGTTACGGAGGACACGTGACACTCGATAGCAAGAGTGGGAGTTGAGATAGTAGAAGTGGGTGATTTCATACAGTTGATTGGTTAGCTGGACAATCGCAGGAACCTCGATACTCGCAGGTTATTTCAGTCCCGTTCCGTGCAACCACCGAGGTTATACCGTACACAAAAAATTATCGACAACGGGCACGTAACAATATAGTTGCACGTTGGGGAAGCGTTGCAACGGGGTGTTTCCATTCCGAATAAATCAAGGGAAGGTTCGACTGCATCGGGTAGCAGCTCGGTGGTCCGAGGCTCTCGAAAAAGCAACGCTCTCCAAGCCGCTATCTCATATTTTTCAATTTTCGACGCGTTCCCCTATTGCGGCTTAGCGCGTTGCTTTTTCCCCTTTTACAAAATCCCTTTCATTTTCGTGCGTGTTCACACGTTAACGAGGAGGAAAGGGACAGGGTCTGCGCGTGTATGGTATTGTATACATACATATAGAAGCGAGAAAGAGAGAGGAGGAGGAATGTATCGGAAGTAGAATCCGGTTCAAACGGTTCTGCTCGTTTTGCCTCCTAATATGGCCGACTGCCTCTCTAAATAACATGATACGCGATATAGAGATACAGGTGGACCCGTGCCGCGGGACAAAAACGTTCGTCGGACTTTGTTCGTTATCGCAGCCTCGAAACAGCCGAAACGCTTCTTTCGATACGAGAGAGAGAACGCCCCCGCATAACAATTTGACATCCAGCCATCGCGCCGAGCCGGAGCAATTCGATCGCGATAATTTCGCTTTTTACCAAGCGGCGCACGGCCTCCGTTTTTCGCGATCCGCGAACAAGATAGACACGGAATTTCGCAAACATCGCCGGTTCGAGCTCGTTAAACAGCGAACCACGCGCACCGGATAAAACTAGACGGTTCTTTGGAAAGGTACACCGTCCGCCCAACAGTGCTAATAACTCGTAAATCGTTGTTCGTTAGTGTTCCGCGCTGCCGGGGCTAGAAGCTGAAGATATTAACGACCGCGATGAATCTTGACCGTTTCGGTGCGTTTCATTAACCGTCAGCTGAATTTTTTACGAAAATTGTTATATTATAAATGAAATAATGCACCTTAATGCGTTTGTGTGCTGCCTAGCATGTTAATCTTCCCTTCGGTGAACACGTGCGAGACCCTAGTAACTTGTTGTAACGTGTCGAGAAGTTAGCAGCTGTTCAGGTTCGATTGTGTGGCGTGTCGTAACGATCAGTCTGAAATCGGCGTAATCAGCGATCCCGGTCAGAAATCCACAGCAATCCACAGTGATCCCAGCGCATCGCGGAGGCCTGAGAATGGCAACGCGATGCCTCGAGTGGGTTCTAGTGGCTGGCGAGAGCCACGAAGAGGGTGAAGAAGGCTGATGCAACCGCTATTTATCTCCGGCCACCCTCCGAAAGGCATTATCATTTCAAATTGGCGGGCTGTTCAGGCCTGCGTGAGGCAGTTTCGAGTTGGCCAGAAACCGCGAAGAACATCTCGAGGAAATAGTCTGGAGATCCTTTTACGGTGATTGAGATCGCGACTACTTTAACTGTTCATTAATTGACCCTATGAGGATGCGGATTTTTTTAGAACATTGCATTTTCCTCGGAAAGTTATGTCAAAGTCTTCTGTTCTGTGAGAAAATCAAAATTTAGGAATATTTTTCCAGAGATTTCGCTGTCGATCGGTCGTACAACAGGTGAAGAAAACGAGCATTTGTGGTAGACCGCATAAAATTCTTGTAGCTCGGTTAGGCACGAACATAGACGTCGACGACGCCTCGTAATTTTCCATCTGCTCCCCAATGGTGCCTCTGGGACACCGGCGTTTCAGCCTGCATCTAATCGCTCGCATTATCGCGTAAGCGTACTCCTTCGATCGAATCTCGTCGACTGTTATCGTCGTTATTGACGGGAACCACCTCGTAATTACGTGAGAACGCCGATAAAACGAGCTACCGACGCTGCTCGTAGTGAAGTGTCTCGTCTAAATATTTCGGTTACATCCGTTATACCTGGACCCCGATATTCCTGCTACCGCTATTTTCAACGTCGCTGGAATTAAATATAACCGCTTTTGTCGCAGAATTGATATATCGGTCTCTAAATTGCGATACCGATCCGATACGGTGAGTTCCAATTTTAGACTGGCGGGAATTTTGAATGGATTTCCGGAACTTCAATTTACAATTCTACCATTGAACCGCTGTTGAAACTAATGCTTATTCAAAGATAATTATATTGGTATATGTTTGATGAAGGAGTCGTTGTGACACAATCCAACAGCCAAAATCAAAATAATTACACTGCTGCACATGAGATGGAGGACTCTCAACTCTCCACTGTCAATCGACTGTCATTGCAAGCTTGGAACCAAGACGCAAGACGCGGCTCGTTTCCGTCTCGACGAAAGGAAATGCGCGCTCGTCGGTTTTCTACATTGAAACGCAATCAAACAAACAACTGTACGGTGCACAGTCTTCCGTAACGTGGAACAGCTTTGTTTCGGAGCTGTGTCGACGTAATCTGTTCGCTGCTTGAATCAGGAGAGAGAGAGAGAGAAAGAGCACAAACCGGAGAAAACGGTCCGCGACCCTCAGTTTGCCACGCCGGCGTGGAATGCGTGCAATTCGTCCGTCGAATAAATTCGAGAGACACGTTCCTTCGTTCCCTGACGGGCAACGGAAGCTCGTCGCGAACGTGTTCGATGGCCCTGCTCGAAATAAAAATGTTAGATTTATTCGGGCTCTATTTATGGCGCAAGACCCCTTTCATGGTAGAGCCAAATGCTGATACGCGGAGGAAAATATTTTTCCTTTTCTTCCATCTGATTAATTCTTCCATCTGATGTAAGCACTGTTAATCTTTATCATTTTTAGCAATTAATCAATTGAAAATTGAAATTCGCTCGGATTCGATCAATTCACTTGGCAACATGATTCGAGCGGAGGAGAATTTGATCCGCTCAAGATGATCAAGTTATGTTTTAAAACGAGTCCGTTTAGAGGAGATCGTTTGCAGTTAATGTTCTTTGATATTAAAATCAGATTTTAGGTAATTCATTAACGGGGGCAGGTATGAATGGGCACGGTGTAAGTCGGCAATCGCATTAACGGGCAAGTTTGCGTTGGTTTATGTTGCATGGAAAGTGGTAAGAGATTACAGATAATGCTCCTTAAAGTACCCGCTTTATGTGCAACGTTCACAGGCATCGCTGTATTTTCTTTTTTTTTTGCGACGAAAAAGAAAACGTTAAACATTAATGTACTTAGAGTAGTGCTTCCGGAACGATGATATGCTTGTCACGGAAAATTGCAGGGCTTCGCAGTGAGATATTCTTTTTTTTTCTGTATCGCTTCCTACTTCAATTATGCACTCGTTGCAAATAGCGTTGCATCCGTTCGCGATAGAAAGTATGGTTCCATTATTAGACAGTGTGTCTCGTTATTAATGTATGCCTCATTTCAATGGAATTTCAAGAATTCAAATAAAGGAAATATTTCAAAGTTGACAAAAACGTTCGCGATGGACGGAAACGATTCACACGGAGGAATTCGTGTGTGTATAATAGTAGTTTCCCGGAAGTTTATTTACAAAAGCAGACCTGCAAATGACAGGACTCTTTTGAAATATTAAAGAAAACACCGTGCGATGCAACAGAACACGTACACGAGGAGCCTGATACCGGAAAATACGGAAAAATTTACTTCCACCGGTTCAAGCGGATACGGGATACGGGATACAGTTTTAGAACCACTATAAATATTTGCCCGCCACGAAATATTCGAAAAACACCGTAACGATCGCAATATTTCGGTAAATTTCACTGAAAAGTAGCCGCGGCTCGACTAGCAACTATGTAGGTCGATCGTCCAGGATTAATAAAAATAAATCTGAGATTACTGTGCCGACATCTCGTTTTATCTAGATTGATTTCGGTCGCCGTTAACCGTTCACTTTTCCAGCCTGTATTTTTTTCTCGCGCCCACCACGTCCACTAGCTAATCGTATTTCTACCGTGACAAGTAATGGGGACCGATGTGTTGACAGACGATTACGTTCCTGTCTATCGCTAAGCGTAAAAGTTATCACTCTGTTTCGAGCGAAATGTCTCGTTGAAATATTCAATTGTCCTGCGTTTCCATTTTATTTGTATCCGCGCCAACGGTCGCCCGTCATTTTGCGAAAGATTTGCAAACGCGCAAGTAGAATTGGTCCGCCTGTGGTCGAACAGGGCCTCGAAACCATTGTCATATATAATTTGTTATAGATACATGATTCTGAAAGCTGTGTCCGATATCGTTCTAATAGACAAATATGTTTAATCTTGTTTATTGCAAGGTACACTCGTAAGTAATTGAAGGTAAACAGTGCGATTTTACGGGAGTTCGTTCCCTCGGCAACTTTCCCTAGGATCTGATCGATTCGCACGCAAAAGTTGTCGAACGAATCGTCTCTGGCAAGAAAACGAAATCTCGGTTCCCGACAAATATGTTTTTAAGAAAGCGCTTGCTCTCCTGAATAGTTAGTATTTATTTTAGTGGAAGATTGTAGATTTCATCTAAAGTATGGATTTAATCAATTTCGTCTCGTTCGTGATTGAAAGAGCGAATTCTGACTTTTGGAAAGGATAACTGCCTTCGTTCATTCCCAGTCAATAGCGAATTGACGGTAACTCTATCGATCTAATGAAAGAAGAGGGGCACGCAGAAACGGCAAAAAGAGAGAGAGAGAAAAAGAAGAATAGAGAGAAGAGAAACGACGCGTTTTGATTCACTTTCACGGACTCCCGTACTTTTCACCTTGCAGATTTTTTAGGGTCGAAATCCACCGCCGTCCATCCATGCATATCGTTTTTTATTTCCCCGACGAAAGCTCCGTTAATGCGAGCGTTAACACCCCACAATGCGCGTTGGCTTTTTTTACAATCCCCCTTTTCTTCGTCCATTGCGAGAACCTCCTACTGCTTCCTCTCGCCCTCGACATTTCTCTCCCTCTCTACCTGTATTTTTCGCACTTTCTGTCTCTCTCTTTCTCCCTCCCTCAGTCTATTCTTCTCGCTCTTTTTCCTGTCTCTTCTACCCGGCCGCGTAGATTACGAGAGGGTCGGCACGCCGTAAAATCTGCCGACGCGTGTAAAAACGACTCGCGTTAGCTTGCGGCCATTCTTGTTTTATTTTCCTTGTTACTATTTGCTGTAAACCGACCACACACCGAAAAATCTCTCCGAGACCGGCCGTAACTGCTTCGACAGCCGCTGGTCCTGACGACCATTATGCTGTGTGCACACGTAAGAGCCCACATCGAGAGAGCCACTCTTAAGCCTCCATTCACTTGCCACATTTCCCAGAAATATACCGGTGAAAATTACGACTATTGAAAATTAGAATGGTTAAAACACAAAGTACAATATTTCTACCCTCGAAAATTGCGATTATTAATGCTTAATCGATACTTGACCATCAATAGCTCGCAAAAGACCGATTCCTCGGCGCCGCCGGAAAGAAAGGAATGATCAAGAAACCTTTTAGTTCCTTAAGCACGAAAAAGGAGGTCCGCGGGAAAGTTTCATTCAGGAGCTGGTTAAGCTCAAACTTTTCTGGCACTTTACGGCAGCTCGGAGTTCACGTACCCCCGCAACTCTGCGAAATAAATATTTCCCTTCAGCCGCCTAATCTTGGCGAAATCGGCGATTCATCGAGCATCAAATCCCCGACCGAAAAGATCGACGCACGATCGACTAGCTGTAACAGCATCGTTAAACAACAACAAAAAAGGTCGGCTCGGTAAATGGAACTTACCTTTGCAATTGCAAAAATAGAAAAACGGAAATGAAAACACGAAAAGCAATTTATGAATATAAAACGCGCGGCTTCCGGAAAACGATCGGCATACATGTACGCATCTCTGTATAAACAAGACAATAAACATTCACATAATAAAATCCATCGAAGCGCGTTCGAACGCGGAATATCTTTTCCAGAAAACAATGCCTCGGGATGCATCGGTTTTTCAGGCTCGTTTATTCCAAGTGAAATAATTAACTACATACTTGGTTATACTGTCCAGTGTATCGGGCAAAAAACTAATTCGCGGCAATATTCAGTCGGCTGCGATCAATGGCCTGTGGTCTTTCTTTTACAAATAAACAACTTCGGTTTATTACCAATTAGCGTTAACAAAGGGATCCTGAAATATTCTGCAATACTTTTCTTTTCGCGTGCCTGGCGAAATTAATAAAACTGTGGTAAACGTCACGTTATATATTTGAACATATTTATTTCTACAGCTAGATTTAATGGATTAGTAAAAACTATTTGTTGAAGATTTTTAATTTTTATAAAAGACTCCTGTATTATCAAAATAAATATTAGCGAAACTCCGCCAAATGAAAGACTGTGAAGGTTTGCATGACCCAGCGAACTCAATCACTCCGTGCCCCAGCGGATCCGCAAAATTTTCTGAATTCTCGCGATTCTTTTCGTTCGCGAACTGTAAAAGACACGCCAATCAAGGAGTTTTAAACGACATCGAGCGGATTCAGTAGTAATTAAGCGGCGTAAAGAGCGCATTCCGCGAACGGTACACGCCTACTTTCCGCGAACGCGCTCGGCCGAGTATTGTGTGCGGGGTTCGAGCAATTCTACGGGCAGAATAATCGCGGGGCAAAATATCTGCGAAAGTTGGCCAGTAAATCACTTGGAACAAAACCTCGGGAGTATCCCCGTGGGCCAGGTGCCGCCAAGACACCTGGTCCAGGCCAAAAAGCGTCGCGACGCGCCCGGCGATAGGCAAATCTCAGACCGAGCTGTCTGGCGAAGAGCGATGGGGCGATAGAGAGACCGGGGGAAAGAAACATCGGGAAAACTCACCGTTGATGACGACGATGGCGCCCAGGAGGCAGAGCAGCAAGTGTCGCAGGCACATCTCTTCTAGGTGCGGAGGTTTAGCACAGAAAAAAAGCGGAACACGCGTGCGAAAGCCGGGGGATCCTCACTTGGCCAGCATCGTTTTCCGGGGCTGGCTAAGCTCGAGATTCTCTCCTCGCGATCTCCGTGGACATCAGGCAGCCAGAGAACCGTGGAGATTCGTCCAGAGGATCGTCATCGCGATCGAACACCGCCCGGAAATCTCTCTACGACCTTTCCGGATCGAAATACGATCGCGGAACGGACCGATGAATGACAGCTAATTAGAGCGACTCCGGTTGATCGGACACGATCAAAGGAGGAGGTCTGGCTCTCGGTTGGAATCCGACTCTTGCCCTTCTTAGACTCTCCCTTCGACGACCCTGAACCTTCTTCCGGCGCTACCCTCTTTCTCGAAACCGTGGGACAAGAACTCTGCGAGAGACTGCTCTTTGTCCCCCCAGCTCCACGGATATGATATCGCCTTTCCTGCGGATCTTCGATCTGCTTGTTTGTTCTTGATGACGTCAGCTAGCCAGCAGATCCTTTGCTCGGTAAGAGAAAGAAGGAGAGAGAGAGAGGGTAAAGAGAAAGCTGCTCGCCTCCCCCGAGGGCCGAGGAATTCGAGTTGATCCCCTGAGGAGACTGGCCGGGGGACTAGCTCCGAGCTCCTCTTAAAGTAATTACTTTTTCCGGAGGACTGTCTCGAGCTGGTCGAATTTTAATGATCAAAGCAGCCGATCGGAGACGTCGGACCCGACTACCGAGCAGACCTGCTCCAACAGCCTGATCCTCGAGGTACGCATTACCGGCGACGATCTCACTCCTCCTATCAGACTGCACACCTTTTAGTTATCGAGGATAATTTGACTTCCCACGTTTTCCAAATCCCAGTGTGTCCCGCACCGATAGTTCTGGGAATGGAGATAGTATTAAGAGTCGATGCGTTAGGGGTTGATCCGCGTTAGAGGTGAAAATATCCGCGGAAACACTTCGGCCACGGGACGCTTCCGGCCACGTCGAACTCGCGGCGCTTACTGAGTCTCTCGAGGCGATCCTCGAGGGTGACGAGCACGTTTCTCACCCCCACCAGGCAGGGGATGACCGCCACACGAGAGGCCGCGCGCTGATCCGACGAACATGCGCACCCGGTGCCAGCAGGTAACGCGCGTCTGAAAGCGTCGCGACGCTTCCCGAGGAGACGCCGAAACTGACTGAGCAACGGTCAAGGCGGCCCCCAGGACGCCCCGGCTGACAGACAAAGAGAGGAGGCGCCGTAAAGCGCAGCTACCGGGACAGCCTGACAGGCACACATACACACGTTAGACTTGCGGCAAAAGTTATGACCTCAAAGGGGTCGTTAACGAGCGCCCGCCAAATTAGTATAACGGCTGTGGAACACTTCTACCCCCCACTCCCAGGAAACCCAGGCCTCGATTGCGCGAGAAGCGTCTTTGGGATGGGGTCGGTTGTGGGATTCAGGGTTTTTTCTGGTCAGGAAATTGTTCAGGACTTGCAGAATATTTGAAATTGTGCTGCCTGTGCTGTGGGTTTCTTACTTTCGTGTATTTGTGTCTGGTTTCGAACGTGTTTGACAATAGTTGTTAGATACATGCTGGATTTTGACTGTATACAACATTTTGTGAGTAGGGATTGTGTATTTTTGCAACTATTTTCGAGAGCGATATTAAAAAATAATTTGTGGACAGTATTAACCAATGTTAACAAATATTAACAAATGTTATTCTAGGTGATAGAGGAGGGTTGAACTTTCCAGTGTACGATTGAGTAAGCATTGCAGCGACGTTAAAAGCACAATTTCGTCGACGCATCTCAACGTTTGCTTTCTACAATGATAACACCATTACAGTGTTACCGAATGGTCCTGATACGCATCCCACGGTGATGCACCAACATCCGCGATCGGTTTCAACTGCAAGGGTCGCCACTCATCGTGATCGTTAATTAATCTCTACAACGGGTCTAGAATGATACAAGCTATAGCCGTGTACTAACGAGCCACGCGTCACACACGATCAATGTAATTAATAATTAAATCCGCCGTATCAAAGCGCCGCGTCGCCGTGAACTCCGGTATCTCCAGAGACGTAAATAATTATCCGATAGCCGGGACTGTATGCAACCGATAACCAACAACGCGTCCTGTCACGGTACCCTTCGACAAAGAATCGGTTAGGTTGCGACTTACGGGAACGGCGATCTGATCCCTGGGAACACTTACACTATCCACGTTCGTTGTGATCCCAATTTTTAATTAGCTGTCCCTGAACCTGCCACGTCAATCCAATTAATAAAAAAATTAATTTGCTGGGATGTAAGCTGCCAATCAACATTTTTGAGTTGTTTGAGAAATTGAAAATCATATGCAGGACCTAATATGCTTACAAGCGTTCGAGTTTCATAATATCCGTGATTTCAATGCCTCCTGTTTCAGATTAGCGATTTAAGATATAGCAAGCCTGGTTGTAGAATAATTTTTGCTATAGTTCGAGCAATTTCGACAAGTTTACCAGCTAGATCTCAGGAGCTGGGGTCGCTTATGCGAGTCGAAGTTCTCGAAGACGGGGCGCAGCATCGACGTCGATGAACCATTTTTATCTAGTTCTCCGTCGGCTCTTTTTACGGAGCGAGCAGTTTTCTGCACAGCGATTTAGCAAGTCCCAGCAATAACCCGGAAGGAAGAAGACGGGCTAGAGCTAGAGAGAGAGAGAGAGAAAAAGAGAGTTTTCCGTGTCTCTCGGGCCGTGCTTTGATCGGCGGCTCCTCAAAGCGTCGGCCCCCTGTCTCATTCCGATTCTGTTTTAGCTCGCCCGCATATCGATATTCCCCGCGCTTTTTTCTCCGCCCACCTCTTTATTCTCGCCTTCGACGCCGACCAATTTTCGGCCTCGCGGGGAACAAGGGTAAATATGAACAAAAAGAAAAACAACGCTCTTCCCCTCATTAACCGCTGCTGGTACCGCTATGGGAGAGCTTGCGGGTAAAAGGCCGGAAAATTTCCTTTCGCCCGCCTATGTGCGCGCCCAGGAGTTAAACTAATTGTTATCGCGCCGCGCTGACCCGACGAGTGGCAGGTGAAAAAATCACGTGGAGAAATCTATCGTGCCCGATTTCTCGACCGATGATTTTTCTTATGGCGATTTGTATTTTTCTGCACAGTTTTATTTAACCTTCTGACTGTGGTGCATTCTGCAGTTAATTCAGAAAAAATATACATACAGTGGCCGGATTTACTATTCGGACACTCTAAAAAACACGATAACTTTTTTAATATGGTACCATACGATTTAAACTTTTTTTGGAAGCTAGAGCAGTTAGTGTACTACAGGATGTGAAAAGAAATTTTTTCAAAAATTGCAATAGATCGGAATTGTAGAAAAAATACTAAAAGTTGCATTTTACAATTCTTTTATGTGGGCCTATATTGAAAATTTAAAAAATATGTTTTGTAGATCTGTGCGAATTAAACATATTCTAAAAATTTCTAAAAATCGGTCGACGTTGCAATGAGCTACAAACATTTAAAGATGGTAAAAAATTGCAGATTTTCACGATTTTCGGCCTCTAACTTTCCCGCACCAACCGATTTCGATGAGACTTTCACAGTGCATATAAGTGACACAGATCCACAAAACGTATTTCTTAAATTTTCAGTATAGGCTCACATAACAAAGTTGTAAAATGCAACTTTTAGTATTTTTTCTACAATTCCGATCTATTGCAATTTTTGAAAAAATTTCTTTTCATATCCAGTAGTAAACTAATTGCTCTAGCTTCCAAAAAAAGTTCAAATCGTGTAGTATAATATTAAAAAAATTATCGTCTTTTTTAGAGCGTCCGAATATTAAATCCGGCCACTGTATCTTACAACCTGTTAAATGAAAATTTAACAAGCAGAAGTTCCTATGATACTGTCATTGAGCAAGATAGTTATTCGCGATAACTATGCGAAAGGGGCTATCGCTTTCAATGCGCAGATTGTCAACCAATATTTCTGAAAGTTGACAGAGAACGCGTACGCGGCAGCGAAAGAGTCACATATTATTGCAGATTATTCATTTGCATGTATATTGACGGAATAAATTACAAAATTGCTCGATAAAACTGTCCCCGGCTATCCCCCGAACAATATTTCCCGGTCAATATTGAAACACGCCGGACCGGAAAGTAAATTTGAGAACAATCATCGAGTGGGACGCGGTTCTCGCTATTAGAATGGCTCATTCGATTGCTCAATTACACACGACACTTAATATAATACGTAACTAAATATTTCGTTCTTATCGTCGTATTCCGGATGAGAGGTTAATAAACGTTGTAGGTTTATGATAAATAAAATACTGGCTTATTAATAAAAGTCTTTAAATATAACTCCGGTCACAAAGTACGAGAAGCGCGTTACACGGTATGATTCGTCAGAAGTCTGACAACTCGAGATCGACAGAAATTCGAAAGAGCGAGATCTTAGCAGCGCTGAGGTTTTTACTAAAACGCTAGGTTCAGTCTTTTATGCGAACTTAAATAGCAGTCCCTTAAAGAGAGAGGTAGATGACTACAATGATGTGTCGTAGTGCTTATTTTTGTGTGACTAAAGATAGTGGCCGGTCGAGGTTTACGGTCGAAAACATCTTAGTCACTATTTATCATAAAGTAAATAGTTGGTCATCCAACATTATATACAAATATAGTTTATACACAAAATTGATAAATTCGCTTATAAAATTATAATTTTTATTACACCGGCATGCGCATTTATATAATTTATAATTATTTTTAGCGAGGATGCTCTTGCAGAACTGATCACGGTTGATTTATAAGGTTTTATTTGTGAAGTATTAAAACTCGCGCGATAGACTCCCAAGCGGAGCGAGAAACAAATTACTGTTTGATCGAATTTTCTCTGAATTAGTTCCCTCCGTGTAATTAAAACGGAGTCGTATCGCGGCTATTACGATCCGGCGAAGTTGATAATATTTACAAGCAGACCGTAAACGCGTTAATAATATGTTCGCGAGGCAAACCCGTAAACGATCTGTTTACTGGCCTAATAAAGAAGGAGCGTTTCAGGATGGGGGATATTGAATCGCGTTGAGCCGCGGATTTCCCCGGGTAAAGAGATTGTTCGAAAGCAGACCTGTTAATAATTAACGGGGGACGCGTTAACACTGTTTCGAGTCGTGAACAAAATTAATGTTTTAACGGCGACCGTGCGGCCGCCGTTGTTCAACGATTCCGGGGGCGCCTCCGCGAGCGGAAAAACAAATGCGCTTTTGTGCCCGCCGGATAATCCATATAATTAAAAAATTTACACACTCGCCGAATAGCCGTCGAATAATGGAGCCCCTCCCCGATAAAAATGTAAATATGGACGCACTCGACAAACCGACTGTGAGCCATGCGAAACCACCGTGAATTCGCAATGCCCGTGAATTTTGTTCGATTCCGCTAAAGTAGAAAGCATGCAAATCAAGGATTCCGGTGTTCGGAGAAACATTGATCTATTTCGCTGGTAGATTTTCGCTGGGGGTTTTTTTTATCGACAGGAGATTCGATAGAGATTTTCCATAGTCTTCTATACCACTTAAACCTCTCAGTGTTAAATAGATGCGAATATTCATCCACTTTTGGTTTTACTTTAAAAATTGAAAAATTGAAAAAGTTACGAGAGAGAGAGAGAGATAATCTAATTTGTACACCTAACACATCAGGCAAACATTTCGCATCAGCGTCTCACCTTGCCACTCAATAATCATCAGCGGCATGTTAACATCGTTCCGCGCGATAATATTCGCGAGCGTACTCGAGCCGGATCGTGGAACCGCTCGAATTACCAGACGCTGTTTCGGATAAACTGACCACCCCGTATAACTGTCCAAGTTTATCCAGCCGCGACGTATACGTTCGCCAACGATTATTGTGACAATTTCATTTCGCATTATCCAGCCGAACGGCCAATGACTCTATCGGCGAAAACTACCTCGTTTCCACCCTTCGCCCCCGTCTCCACCCTCTTCGCCTCCCCATTGCAGGATGGAGAGGGGTAGATTCTAGGTACACCGGGCCCGGACTACAGCGCACGGTAAATTTCCCTTCGGGACATGTTTCGCGCATATCGAAATCCCATTTAATCGAAATTTCGGATGAGCCACGCTGCACTGTCCTATCCTCTCACTTCTCTCACAACCCCCTCCCTTCGTTCTCCTGGATCGCGTACTTGCTACCCGAGCCGAGGAGAGGAAAAAAGCGCCGGGGAAAAAAAGAAGAGGAAGGAACGGAAAAAATATAGTTCGAACGGTACGTTTCGCGCGGATTTACGGCGACTTACGGATTTGTTTCAGCGGAACCGTTCACTCAGCTTGATTGGCGCAGGGTGGTCCGAAGGGTGCAAAAAGTCTGGGGAAAAAGAACAGTTAGAGAACCGAGGTTAGTCCACTAATTTTTAACGCGTACGATTTTTATTAGTGAACCGGTTTGATGGCTTTTCAGGCAGCGAAAGTTTCTGCGTTTAAAAATTCATCGAAGAGAAAAAACGGAAAAAGATAATGTGTAATACATACTTGAAAAATGGTTGAGCGTGCAAGCGAAACGAAAGATAGTGGAACTGTGGGCGTTTTATTCGAAGTAAAACAAGCAATAAGGTTTTTATTTTTCATTATATCCCGATGATCTCTTATGATCGCATCTTGTTTCGCCAAGCTGTGAAGATGTAAACACGCACTCGTAAACGTGTACGTACCGTGTTATACGAGCCCCTTTCTTTACCGTGTTACACGAACGATGTCGCAATTTTTGTACCATGTTCCATGAATCCATGTTAAACGGACCCCTCATATACGAGGGTTCATGGTATTCTCTCTACGGGTAGCAATTCGTTAAACAGCAAAATTGGTATATTACATTAATTCGAAAAATTTGTTCATTTACGAATGGAATTATTGCCGCTTTCGAACAACGTATTGAGCAATCCTCCCCTGTTGATATTTGGTTTGAAAAGAGCCATTCAAAAATTGCCGGTAAATCAAGTATTAAGAAACAAATCACCATTTCAATAAACCGGCGTACATACACTCTAAAAATCCTTCCACAACTGGACATCATAATTAGCTACTCGAGCAATGCGGATTATACTTTCCTCAAAACGGACGCGGTTCGCAGTTGGATGTTTCGAACAAACCAAAATGAACTCGCAGGATACGCGTGCAGGTTTATCTGCAAAGCTGGGAGCGTCAATTACCATAAACCGCCGATCCTTTCCTTCGTAATCTATAGATATCGCGTCGACGCAACATCGCGCGTCGGTCGTCAGTCTGTCACGCGTCGATGATCGCATGCGCGAAAAAAAGCAACACGCACATAATTCCAAGCAGCGAATTGATTGGCTATCAGCGGACGGCCTTGATAACGAACTGCGCTGTTATGAAAATAAATCCGCGGGTGAATCGTGGCGAATCATAGTGAACCCGGCGCGCGCGCTCGAGCACGGTAACAACGTTTCGCCACTTTTGTATATATTCTACGTTTGGTAAAAATCCTCTTGGAGTAATGATTTTTATTATTCTTCGGACGTTCTTCTTCTAACAGCAACATTTTTAAAATTCCCGAGATATCGATACTTATAAAAAGAATTGATTTTCGCGAATTTCAGTTCCAGACAAACGTGGAAAATTCGCGGGAAGCGGGAATGGTTTCGCGGATGATTGTCCCATTGGCGGATCGTTCGGGTGTCGATTATAGTCCTCGAAAAGTGCAAACACGGTGGAGAGCCAACCCTTCGATAACGCGGGGGCTTTCCCCTCCTCGTCCGAGTATTTTTTTAATCTTTCAGCCAAGAACTTTTCAATATTCGCCACACTTCCCCCGGGATGTTCCGCGGTATCGATATTCCATTTCGTTGGGAATCGAGCGACGACCGTGGCGACGCTGCACAGATCACTAGCCGACGAACACGAGGAAAAAAATATATAGGGTGTCGGCGGGGGTGGGACCCGGTGAAAGATGCGACAAGACCGTCGTTTACCTTTATCGCCGAACCCCCATTGCACTCCCCTGCCCTCGTTGGCGTCATTATACCAACTGGCATCGATGTACCCTTAGCGCCCCCGAACCCGCCATGAGAATTTATTCGGCCGATGCTATGAACTTATGGCGAACCATCCCGTCGATTCGAAACCCTGTTACTCTGACGCGCGGTGAAGCCTAAGAATCTGGACGCGAAATTTGTCGACCACTTTTTTCTGCTTTTAGTACATATTACAAAGTTTGGAATATTTCAGTAACTTTTTAATCGACCTACCTAGCAACTACGAGAAAGCAGATTGTAAAATAATTAACATTTCAGTTCCATCGTTATGATTAATGTATAAGCAGATTACATATTCCTCTATTCTTCTACATGGATATTAAACTATTATCTACAAATTATCAATGAAACTAATTCTGCTATACAGTATGTCCAATTTGCTTATTAATTATACATTATATGGAATATTATTGTATGCAGAAGTTATATGGTTCCGTAGGGCATATTAATTTTCATATTAGTATTAATCATCTAATAATCATTTCGTATAATAATCATCTATTCGGCAAATGTATATCAATCCCAATAGCCTCACTTTGCGTAACTTTTACAGTGGCCGGAATGAATATTCGGACGCTCTAAAAAAGACGATAACTTTTTTAATATTGTACTATACGATGTGAACTTTTTTGAGAAGTTAGAGCAATTAGTTTACTACAGGATGTGGAAAGAAATTTTTTCAAAAATTGTAATAGATCGGAATTGTAGAAAAAATACTAAAAGTTGCATTTTACAATTTTTTTTATGTGGGCCTATATTGAAAATTTAAAAAATACGTTTTGTAGATCTATGTCAATTAATCTTCCGTTAATATTAATTCCGGCCACTGTATGTGGAATTACGAGCCTGTCGTCACCGTTTGACTAGATCTAGTATTATTTCATTATTTTAATTATTTAGTGCAGTCGGATTACACGTTTTTGACCGATGCCCGTACCAAATGTTGCAGGGGTACGTTTTTCAGCTTCCGCTTATTGATACCTGCGCACGGAAAGGACAATTCGAATGAATAATTCGGATATTTGCAACTCGTCAAGTGATTCGTATTCAAATGTATGCGATAGAATTTTACGGGGAAAAAGTCACCGCGACGGACGAAACGTCCATGTGAGTATATACATATATTTCTACGGGGGGAAACTTTTTAATATTTATTTCCGAATAAAATGAAGCTGTGTGCGACCAGAAAACCGAAATATATTAATTGCAAAAACATGTTACAGTCGTCGCGAGTAATTTATATTGAATAAAACCGTGCGTTCATTACGTCCCCAACGGCTCACGTACTATAATTATTTCGACCGAAGATTACAACGATTTCCAATATCGAAAATTTTTAAATTGCCTTTCGCATGATTTCTCTTAATAATACAAATTCGCATATACCATCTACTGTACCGTGCGTTCATTTTTCTTTCCGTTCGTTAAAATATTTTGTATTATTTTTCCTTTAATTATAATGTAGACAATTATTTACAATGGATCATGACCGCGCCTGTCTGTTCCCGAAAAATGTTAAAATATCGATATCCATTCCAAAAAATTGAAATTTTCTCCTCGAAAAGCATAGCCGTTGCAGTTTATGTAAATTCGGAGCAAACAACGCGGGCTATCTAAACATTTGTCGGTTTCTAATTAAGTACAATAAACTGGGAGTTATATCAATGGGACCAGAAAACAAACAACGGATTTTCCCGTGGAATTAACAGGGCCGGACTCTTGGTAAAAAGGTCTCGTCTGGGAACGCATTGTCGGCGAGAAGAGTTCCGCGGAATCAGTCTCGCGTGCGAATAAAAACCGGTACAGCGATTTTCTTTTGGTGGTACGCAAAGCGTGCAAATTAGGCGGCTGAAAAGGGGAAGATGGCGGCCGCCGCGCCGCGCCGTCTCTGTCCGTGGAAATATTAAGTTATCGCGTGGCCAACTTTCAATTCAATTAATGCAGATAGAGGTCCGGTGACCCAGAACATCACCGCTTCGTCGGCACGCGAAATTGTTTCGCATCTTCCTCTTTTTTCCTCTCTCTATATTTCGACCTCCTTTTCATGCTTTATCTTTTGGTACTATATATGTATATACATTTTTCTCTTTTTATGTTTTAGAGAGGCTTACATCTTTTTTTCAGTGGCTGATATAGAAGAGTGAAACCAGTCCCGCGATTCGAGATGTTCCTCTGAAAGGATTAATGATTTCCGACACAAAACCGCTGATATAATTAATTCGCGAAAGCCGGAACGGATGGCGAACTGGAGAGGCGATACTGGATCGATAGTGATCGACTGCGTATTTTTATTTGATCTACCGTAATGTCTAATACGCTTTGGATTTTTTATTTAGGAAGTGCAGTTTATTAAATTTAGATCGTATTATCTTGTTCGTTATTATTATTAATATTTATTGTTGCTTGTAAATGGATGGGGATCTACTTTCAGATTATATCGCGCGTTTAATATGTACATTACGATTCGTAATAAATAATTAAAGCTGCATAACCTGAAATATGCATCTTTCATTTTAGAATAAATAGCCTCCGGAGTTATACATTGCCACGTATGTTTAAATATTTTATCTATAATTGGACGAGACCATTCAACCAGTTTCGAAATATAATATTTGAAGGAACTACCAATACAATTTAAATCATTTATTTTTCCCAAATAAAACATACAAATGAATGGAAAACATAGAATTCGTTTCAATATCCACTAAAAATAGATGCAAAAAAACTGTAGCTCTATTTATAAAAAAAAAATTGAAAATGCGGAGCAAGACAAATCGGGGATAGTTAGTTGGCTATTAGCGAGCTAGCCAGTCCCGTAAGTGTGATTCATGATTTTTCGGACGTTTTTTTCACCGGTTCACATGTAAAATGGAATCTGGTTTGAATGAAACTGGAATCACGGTGGACCCTTTCAATGTCTGCGGTGCGCATTGCGCTCGCGAAAAAAATGGCCGACGACTTTAAAGTTTTTGTTGATTATTTTCCGCGCGGAGTACACACGCGTTGCTTTCACGGTCTCTGCGCGAATGATATTCAATAAATTTTCCTACCGAATGTCCCGTTACGCTCGCTAGGTGCCGAACAACGCTAAACACGTCCACAAAAAAGCATGAAGTGAAACGTGACCAGCTCTCGACACACTCTTCCATTCCAGAATCCATTCGCGAATTGAATTCCAGCGTAAATCCACCAGTTTCAACTAGCTCACAGATTTAAACAAAACGATTGTTTGAATATTCTTTAATATTGACCGTTACTAAATATTTTGGGCGGCGTGGAGCGACTGAAACTGTAAGATTAAAATTCTAGGATATTGTTTAACGAGGTATATGTGGAACAGACACTTTGTTACAGTATAATATTTTTTGGAAGATGCGCTAATGTATGTAATAATATCAATGGTTAGAATTGTAAATGGTTGTACACTAGGACTATGTGTAAATCGAGAGATATCTTATCGTCCGACAATATAATGTTAACTGAAGCCAACTAGATAGTGTGATAACACTGTAGTGTAGATAACGATATACAATAGTCCTAGTTTAATTGCCGCAGGCTCAGGACTGGATCGCGACTATTGTCGAGGGAGAAAGTTCCTCGATTAATCAATACCGAAAAATTGGGCATTACATACATATGATTACATGCGTTTGCTCGATTGAGCAAACAGCAGATAAAAGCGCTAACTAATGAATAGACTTTCTAACTAACCGCTACCGCACGGACTGAAGTACATTCCCTCTTCCCTTCGGTAATCTCGGTTTTTTCCCTAGATCCCTTCTACTCCTAAACTGAATCCGAATCCCACCGAAAAATATCGGTAGCAATCAGTATCCAGTTGTCCCGATACTCCAGCGAAGCGACGCGCCTTCCAGCATTCGTCCATCCGCGTCGCGTGAAATATTGAAAAAGTCGGTGGCAAAGAGCACTCGGAATAATCCCGCAGGCTCTGGGCCCCGAGGATCCAGCGGCGTTTTCGACGCGTCTCGTCGAAGGATTCATTAACGAGTGGCCACTTTTCGCCGGGCCGGCCACAGGCAGCGGCGATAACAGTAGCCTGCGATCGATCGATCGCGATCGGTAGGTGTAGATCGTAGGTATACCTACCGGTTCGGCACGGTCGGCCTCTCCGCGCGCCACACGAATGGCCCATTCGTCGCTCACATTTACCACTGATGGTTTTGCACGCAATTTGGAGTCACGCCAGGACGTGGTTTCCCACGACCATCGCGGGAGGACACGCCGGTGGGTGGGGTAGCGAGGGTCGAGATTGTGAGATGGAACAGAAGATAGGCAGGTCGATCGGCTCTTGGATGAGGATGCGGCGTATTCAAGCGGATTGCCAAGTGGCCGGTGCCACATACCGGACAGTCCGGCGGTTTGCCATTAAATTCGAACCGAACTCTACCAAGTTCATGCTTTATTTAGTGTCCGCCGACGGACTTACCGATCCAATCCCGTGCCGAGCTTTCTGGTGTCCCGTCGCTTTTTACTCGTGCGAACATCGAGAGGAGCTCGACAAACTTCTTATTCTTCAAATCGAAAGAAAATGTCTTTAACCCTTTCGTGACGAGCGCCGATTATAATCGGCATTCGCGCGACGACCTCTTGTACAAGCGCCGACTATAATCGGCATCCACGCGACGATCTCTCTATTTTTCCCATATTCTCTCTGCAATATTTCAGCTTTAATTTTTAAAAAATCATCGCTCTATCTCATTTCTATCAGAAGTTCTTTGATTTTGACACAGAATTCATCGGTTTTTCCCACTGTGTACCGTCGCGCAATATACATACACACTTTTGGCGCGATGTCGCGTTCAGTGACGGTTCTCCGACGGAGCGGACTGCCGTAACGAAAGGGTTAAAAGAACGAACCTCCAAGCCTTACATACCAATAACAGGGCGAGCTCGATTAATGCTCGAGTCCATCGACCAACAGAAGGTCCGCCAGCAATCTGCATTCCGCTACCGGAGCAGCAAGTTTGCCCCGCGATATACCAAGGTTCACCCCGATTAGCCGAGTTGCGGCAGCGGTAAGTTCACCCCCGGGGCAACGTCCATCGAAAATGGCGTCGCGATGTCGATATATACGGGCGGTGGTTTTACGTCGTCGTCGACGGCGTCAGCTAGAAGACGCGAGCAGAGGTTGGCCGAATCGAACCACCGTATTGGCTGATGGAGGCGTTACATTGGCTGATTGGTCGTGCGACGATCTGCTCGATCGAAACGTTCGACTTCTCGACTTCTCTCTTCTCGACTGCTGTCCGATTGCTCGGACCAAGGTGGCCCGTAGTTCGACCGGAACTTCCAAGTGTCAAGCTGCAGCTCCGGTTCATCCTCTTCTGGACGATGAAATTGACCGGTGAAAAAGGGTCTGAGCTAGCTTCCAGCGTGATCTGCGCTAATCTTGGGATACTTTGGACCTCTTACTTGCCAGTAGTTTTCGTTGGTTACTTTCCTCCACGACCCGTGAAAGGGAATCCTTAATTCGCCGAAATTTATCCGACCTCTCCCTGTTTTTCTTGAACTGACGTTGGTAGAGAGAGAACTGGATGCCAGTCGTAGACTGGAGAAGATCTACGATGTACTAAACGTGACTATTTTACGTTGATTTATCACGTGTCTAAGGAATCCAATTTTGTTAATGTGAGAAAAATTTCTCCAAAAAATCTGACACGAAATACAAACATTTGTATACATACAGATACATTTCAGATACAATTCCATGAGAAAATACAGATTTTTCTTTGGCAAAGCAGCTTCGAGAAAGTGTCCGAGCGGGAAGCATCGTCAGAGAAAAATAGCCGCAGGGGAAAAAGCATCGCTTGGTCGCATGTTTTTTTTCCTGATTGTTACTCAATGGCGATATTCCAGAAGCGATTCAATTACCTTCGAAGTTGAAGGTACTCGCGCACGATCCGGTAATTGTTGCGGTCTACGTAGATGGCTTCAGCCGGCAATATTCGTCGGCGCTCGATATATCGACACCAGATGTAATTGCATGGATGGTGCTTCTACATTTCAATTTCATCAGGAGGTACTGGTGAATTACCGGTACACGGCATTTCCTGTCGTTTCCGCGGAATCTCGTATCGCCGTGTTAATCGTGGGATCGATCAATTAACGGAATCGTTTCGCCTGTCGCGCGGAGGCTTCTTTGCCGGCGTTACCGGTGGAAATTCGTCGCTCGAATCCGATCTCGGTTATTCCCTTATCTGTCCATAAATAGATTTTTTTGTATAATTAATAATACCTACTGATACACATTTGCTCTCCTACCAGAGATTCACGGCGCCCTTACCTGTCAAAAATACCGAAAAAGCTCAACTTTAAGCAACCATAAATCCTGAACCATTGATCCTAGAGGATTGAAACTTCGACTGACGCCGCGCTGGATACAAATCTACTGAATTACATACCAAATACATCATAATTTATTGGAAAAAGGCAGAAATTTTGAGTCCGTCAAGGTAAAGAGCAGCCAATCAAATTTTATTTCATCTAAAATGAAACGCGTAACATTCATATTTGTTAGACTTTGTTAAAAACCTCCGTCACGAGTCTGGCCCGTCAAAATACAGCAAGGGGTTAAAGAAGTGCATATCCTGAGACTCGTCTCTACAACGCAAACTACCAGACAACGGCCATTAAATTAATCACCAGTTAAATTATTCAGTTAATAATGTCTCAGTATTATACTAGTGTCCCAGTATTTCCCGATTAACACCACCATTAATTCGAATTTTTACAAATCAGAGCGTGACAGAGAAAGGAATTCGATGTTTAGTGGAGTGAACTTCGAGCATTAATTGAGCAGAGATAATTGAATTAGGGAAATAATTGTAACATTCACTGATGCTCGATAATCGCAGTAATTTGACGACCGGTTGAATAATAATAATAACAACAACAATAATTATAATTATAATAATACTAACAACAGTGACGGTAATATAGAATAGAATTATGCGCAGGAGTTTCGTCCACGTCATCAAATATTAGTGGCGTCGACAGCGTTACATCAGACATCGATTAAATATTGAACAGCGTTGTTACATGGGAACTAATCCCTTTACTGGGCCGTTAAATTTGATTCATTCGGCGTCTCGTAAAATTTAACTTTCGATTAAACCAACGGCCATTTAATACGATCGGTGCTTCGTGAATTTAAACGACAGTAAATTCGATCGGGAACCAGAAAAAACGGCTGCGAAGTGTTCGTTGATGTCCGCCTCTTTTTTTTCCGTTCCCTCGGTTTTTTCATGTTTTTTTTTGTAAACCCCCTAATGAATTTATTCGCGACCGATAGTGTCGTCGACCGCAACAACGTTAATTACCAAATTGCTTTTTTTTCTGCTTCCATAACTTTCCCTTAAATGTCTGCAACAACCTGTCGGGGAAAAAAGCTTCTAATATCTACGACTGTCCGTCGGGCAGCTTTGTCCTTTAATGATCGCGCAAAGTTCGTAATCTACTCTCGTCGAATTTTCGGTGGATCGAGTTGGCTTTTACGATTCGGGGAATTTCAGATTTTCCGGGACACGCGCGCGCGTTATTGTCGCGAAATAAAATCACCGCGCGCGAAGTATACATATAATTATGCAAGCAAATTCCTCGCTAGAGGAGTTACTAATTTAGCTTCCCGCTCATAATTAAAACATTTACTTCGCCAACAACAATAAGCGTGACCGTACATAGCGAGCCAGTCGTCTGATAAATCAACACTCGCTTTCAGAGGCTGCCTAAATAAAATACTAACGCAAACAGAAGCTGCTCGTGTGCTACGGTAATCATGAAGATGAACTACTGTCGACGTTTTAAGCGTTCCGCTTGGAGCTTAATGAAATGATGTAAAAGACAGATCCGGAGAATTCATTGTATCCGATGCCTCACAATATTCATGCACAATGTAACCAAGGATTTGGTTGCATTCGCGAATTCATGTTTTATCAGGTCTGATGGAGAAATCTTGCGTAAGGAGACACGAAAGCTCGGACAACGAAAAAACTATGGAGGCGAGCATCACTGTAACGGGCCGAAGAGGGACATGCGAGGACGACTAAAGCTCTGCAAAGCTTTTTGCGAGTCGAGCCAATTTGTCGGACCCGATTCCGACAAGTCGTCGCAAGAAAACATTTGACAAACGTCTGGATAACCCTACGAAAGGACTGCGGCGTTGGTTTAGTCCTCCGAACGAGTCCTGTCAGCATCATCCCTATTCTGGACAAATGGACTTTGCGGACCTTATCGTTCCTGATAATCTAAATATTATTCATGCGAACAATAGTAGACTGCGGATCTGTATGCAAAATAAAAATTGTCCAACTCGGTGGACAAGCGGGTCACAGGTGAGAGGAGCACGCGTGGAAGGGGCGGGTGCTCTCTTTGTCGTACCACTAGGAAAATTAAGTTTCGCACACGAAATAATTAATGCGACCTCGCGAACGAGACTGACATTACGCGTTACCACATTAGCTGACCCTCGTCCCCCTTGCCGTTCCCGCACGATCCAGGAGGGCCCACGGCCGCCTTCCATTTCACCTCCGCCGCCAGCTGAACCTTCTACTGCCGCTTCCGGCCATAACTCAAAATCCCTCAGGTGTGCTAACCGCGTATGCCGGCGGTCACGTTGGAATGTTAGGCCGCGAGCTTCCACCGTTATTAAGCCTCGTCCACGTTCGCAAGCGCCGCACGTGCGCTACGACACACACCCCTGTACCTTCTCGGTGCACCACCCCCTACACCGCACGGCAGTATTGAAATTTTCCTGGCGAATTTCTACGCACCCCCGGCTCAACCCTGATTTTACACACGCTATAATAACGCGTCTTTTAGGACACCCTCATTTTTACATCTTGCTTCTCGTTTGACAAAATACTGCGCACAAGAAAACACATATTACTTTAAATATAATAACATTGAAAAAGATTCGATCGCAAATTTCGCTTTGGCAGCAGGATGACTAGCGAAACGAGATTCCCAAAACAAGATGAACAGCCACTCAGCGAATTTTTAATTGCCCGAAATCCCAACCCATAGCTTCGTTAACTCAAAAATAAAGCAACGACGGTATTGCATATTCATGAACTGTTCTGTTTCTTCCATTGCAACAATTCCAGAGATTACCACAATCAGAGTAATCCCGTCATACCGAACCTAACACCGGCAATCTACCTGTCAAGCGAGGGTGCGCGTTCATTATACAGCGGCCGTGGGCGTTGACGAATCTATTTAGTAGAAAATGGAAGGAAAAACTCGTCTCGAATCCGTCATAGAGTTTTTGTTGCAATTGCATTTCGCGGATTTGCATACGCCGCGCGGCCGCTGAAGCCCGCGGTCTAGTCGTGACTAATGAATCCATTATAAAATTCCCACAAGCTGCGAACAAGCTTTTCCGAAACCGCAGGGAACAGCCTGTATCCAAGATAAAGTTATTAAAACTTGCCGACACACTCGACCAAAAGAAATTTGGTGACCCATTGAAATTAATTCCGTGCGACTTTAAACCCTTCTCTTTCTCTCTCTAGCGTTCGCCCGATTTGCCTCCTGATTACTCGGCTCGCGAAAGTTACACTTAAATCAAGTTTCGCCGACTGCCGAGCGCTTACTCTTATTTTTCGTTTCGACGAGAGACGAGAGACACTTTTTGCAGCCCTCTTCAAGAAGAGTTCTCCTGATTTTTTCCGCGAGTCCGTTTAATGCGTCGAGGACCGCTCCAAAGGCTGCTGGAAAGCGTATCGGACCCGACAAACTGTTATTAACACAGTAACAGTCGCAAACCTTTTTGTTTCCACAATAATTTCACATTGAAAGCATATTTCATGTCATTGAAGTTATCGATTATCAATTTCTTTTAGACAATTTATTTATGAGGGCATACGAAGCAAGATCTGTTAATAAGTGTATTAATAGAACAGCGAATTTGATTTTTGGTTTTCGCGAAATAGTGTGCGACGTGGGATAAATAATTCGCGAGGATGATTCGTACAAATATAGTCGGATTACTTATTAATGTCAGTGCGATGAAAGGGGTTGGTCCGAAACAGAGGGGTTGCTTTTGCGGGCGGATATTTCTGGGACGGTTCTCTCGCGGGTCGAAAGGGTGAGAACCCGGTCGGGCTTGTCTGATTCGAATTGATTCGCGGAACCGGTGAAAGACCAGCACGGGGTTCTCGTGAAAAGGATGAAACGCAAACTTTTCAGCCGACGTGTTCGGGTGCGATTTTTTTTCTTCCTCGTTTTGCACCCCCTCGTTCCGGTCGCCTTCTTTCTCTCTTGACGCTTCAAGCCCTTTCTCCGTGAATCGCGGTTCCGGGTTACTTGAAACGGCCAACTACTATATTCTTCGTCCTCTTTCGCCGCGCCGCTCCAGAAGAATTAAACACTGTTGCTGTACATCCCCCTCCACCTTCCCTTAATAAGTATGCAGACACTTATCGAATATACAGCTGACTTGGGAAAAAGTTCAACAGGACTCCGTTTTGTTTAAGGGCTGCTGCTTTCAAGGAAAACGCAGTTTCTGACAGATTGAGGTTACTTTACTATAGTGGATAAGCTCTGCCAAAATTATATTAAATGTATTGCAAAAATACTGTGTCAAAATGACGTATTGTAGTTACATAGTACCTTTCTGGCGCTTTTGTTTGATTCGAATGATCGATACCTGGTTGGATAGTGGTTCGATTCGTGCGATTTTTGAGGATTTGAAGGATCAGGCTTTGCTGTAGTTGAAATCCACGGACTAATTGATCGCGGTTTGCTCTGGCTCGCGATTTCCTGCGAAAACATGAACGTTTGCGTGTCATGGTCGCGTTCGTACGAAACAACGCCGGCAGCTGCTCATCAACGGAGTTGATTCAGCTTTGCATAGCACAAGTGATTCGCCCCGTTGTCGTGGAATTCGGTTTCAAGTCTGTGATCATTAAGGCGCCATGTACAGACACACTGTCTCTTTGACGGTGCTCCACGGAATGCCTGTAAGTTGGCACAAACGATCGTCCTAATCTTACACGGAACTTAGGGGTTCTAGATGTACAAAGGCCGACGAGCGCGACCATTCCCGTTTGATCGAGATTTTTGGTGTCCCATTAGATTGCTCGTCGAAAATGTTTCCCGTCCAGCTCCTTTATTTAGAAGAACAGAACTCTCCATTTACGGGAACAATGACAAAATCGAGGATTCTCATCAGCTGAAAAAACATGTTTCAGCATGTTCGTATCTTTTATTCATTTTTAATGTGGCAAATGGGTTTCCTCGTCGCACATTGTGAGATTTTCCGTTTCACCGCGCTCCGTAGATTGGAATAAATAAAACCACGATCCACCCACGTTTGTAATATACACAGCGGAGCATCGATCGGTTAATGCATTGCTTGGCAAAAGCACGGAGGAGCGGAGATGCTGGAACGTGAAGCAGAATGGAACACGGAGCGGGCGAGTTGCACGCCGTGTGATGGGTCACGATTTTGTAACAGCATTATCGAGGTATATTGTAACTCGGCTGTAACTAGTAATTCGAACTGGCTCTGGCTATAGTCAATCAAGATCCCGCGGCGGTCCGGCCACGGTAAATTGAAGCAATTCTGCGGGGTACCGTTGTCGTGATTTCATTTCTTCCCCTGGTCTACGAAATTGCGAGCTCGAGCATTTGATCGCCGCGCCGCGTGGCGCACGGGAAATGCAAAGGATCGATTCGCATTATCGAACAATCCGATTCACCAAAGAACACCGGCTTTCCTTAAACTTACTTTATATTTTCATTCAATTATTTCCAAGGTATGTTGGATAGAGCAAAAGTAGTATACCACAAAATTTATAAAAATGATAGGTGTATCTTTAACGGGTTTGGTGGTTCGCGTGCAGACGGCCTTAAAAATAGTATAGCGGCCCGTCGAGCCCATAAACGCTCTATTTTCGTAGATTTTCAAACGCGAAGACCCAATTGATCCGGGGGAAGATTGTGTGGCCTCACGAACGCCCGCGGCGCAGCGCGGCGGTGATTAGAGCAAAACGCTTTCGCAAAATAGCTGAGGATCAACCCTGGCCGTGTGCGTGAACAATCCTGAAACAGTTGCAAACAATATAGTCGGCCTGGTATAATAGCGGGACGTATTTAAACGCAACGATAACTCACCGAATGTCCCCGACATGCCTGATTTCGCGGGAAACGGTGAAAGGGCAACGAGCAATGGCGCTCGAAAACGAGGTTAATCGTGGTAAGTTTCCGTTGTAACTTTATGCCGTTCTGTTAGTCCGTATAGTTCACTGTTCCGCCATATACCATATCGTCTGCGAATGGGCTGATTTATTGGCAATTATGGATCGACGACAAATGCCAGCCCGTTTGCGGGCTGGCCGCTGGTAAACCTACGGCGAAGTAATAATTACTCGAAAGATCTATGGACGGGGACTTGACGGGCTCTACCTCACACCGGAACACGTTAACCCACGCGCAACGGCTGATGTTACGTGTCAAACAGGCAATTAAATAAACTCGACGTTCATGCAGAGTATTTTTCCGACGAATTGCGCGCGACGTTTCGCTTCTGTAGATAGTTTTATTAGACGCGATCCATTTGCAGGTTTCACGGCTGGGAAACCGGATCCGGTGCGCGCCGCGCCGTTCAAATCAAACGGGGAAACAGGATCGATTTATCGAAACAAATTCGAGGCTCGGAACGTGCGGGCCAGCATTTTCGCGAATCGATCGCTGCGTCGATCCCCCGGTTTGAAAGAAGATCGCGAAAAAGGCCACGCAGAAAAAAGGGTAGACAATCGTGCGAGCGCAGGTTGACACGCTGTGGAAAGCCCCCGAAGCGACGTCGATGCAAACGGGGGGTGAAGGGAGTGTTGCGAAGGGGAGAATACCGGCGGATGGCTGATGCGAATTGAATCATGGGGGCGTTTTAGCGTCTACGTGGGCCGCATTCGAAATATCAAAGCTCCGGGAACCCTATCCAATAGAAGATCGGCCCCGGTACACTCCGCAGAAATAAGATTTACGCCGAAAAATGCGAGGAACCTTTTAATTTAATGCTGTTCCGCTGAATGACACCCTGTATACACCGTTCACTTTACAGAATTAACCGGCTCCAAAGGGAGGACGCTTCTATGAAACATTCAACAGCCTCCAGTCGGTTTGCTATCCTAGCCAACCTTAATTGTATTTTCTCTTATAGAATTTTATGAGTTAAGAAATTATACGTTACACGCTTCCCTTGATACTGACCGGAGACGTTCAATATTCACAACGTATCCTAATGAAGCTAATAAACATTCATGGTCTAGCTAAACTTAATACAACTAAAAAATATATTAAAAATGAACAGCATAGCGAAAGAGATTTAACAAAATTTCTGACCAGTGTAAGATGCTGGAACACATAGCTACCGATTTATTTATCGCCAGCCGGTTACATTGTGCTACTTATGCCTGAAGTTGCACGTATCGAGCAATCGCCATCATGCGAGCTCATCCCGCTGAGCCCATCCCCGATTCGCAAAAGCGAGGGAAACCGGAAAGGAAAAATGTTCCCCGAGACTGCATCGATTTTTAAATTTGTTCGCCGGCGTGCAGGTGGGAAAGGGAGAGAGAACTCTCCTTCAGAATTTGTCCGATTGAAAATTTATCCGATGCGCGCGGTATACCAAGCAGCCGTTGCCCCTTCGTACCACTCCTTCGTCCGCCATTTTTTCTCCGTGCACTCGCCTTATCCACCTTTTCACTGTATCTTCTTCTTCTTCGCGTATTTTCCGCTGCTCTCCTCTTTTTCCCCGTTTCTTCTCTCCGCGAGAGAAAGAGAGAGAGAGAACGCAGACCCCGTCAATAATTTATCGATCGTGAGAGCCGACAGCGAGAGAAATATTTTATTTCCTGCGTTGTTATAACTCGCTTCGGATCCTGAAGAATTCAGGAACGACAGCACCTCTCGTCCCGCAACCACTTGGATTCCGCGCGCGAAAACTTCCGCAAGAAAAACGCGACAGACGGGGGAACAGCCGGCTGCTAATGGTGGCGGCTAAAGATCGTCGATTTATTGTTGTTTGCGAAATATTTCCGCGATCGCATACTACCGCGACAGACAGGAGTCTAAATGAAAGTTAGATCTCGTTAGAAAGGCAAACGACGATGTCCCCCAGCTCTTAAATAAATTTGCACAATTGCTTATCGAATCTCAAAAGTGTTACCCTATTTGGTTTCTTGTTGTATCATTCGACTTACTCGAAAAATCTCGATGAAATAATGAAAGAACTTTCGTATCAGGTGTGTAGCGTGAATATTCAGAGCCAGGGGACAACAATGATCGATTCCATGGTAGAGCGGCTCAAGGGAGAGCGAAGCTCCAGCCGGGAGGTCAACAGGAAAACAAGAACGACGGAAGTTAATACGAAAGAAGACGAAAAATCTGGGGCCGGCGGAGAGGGGGAGAGGGGGAGGGATGAACTGAAAGCAGCGCACAAAAGTTTGATACGCTTTAGAAACAAGTAAGATAGTGGAGAAACTGGAAAGTCGAGAAGTCAGGTGCAGGAGGGGAAACGTCGAAGTCGATGAGGGCGAGAGGTTGGAGGAGCAGAATGTATCGATGAAGACACAGGACTAGAATAGATGAAGAAGTTTTGACTGTTAGAGATCCTATCGTGAAAGAGAAAGAGAAAACTGTTACGTCTCCAGTGGCGTAAACATTTGTGTGCCGAAAAGAATTGAAAAAATGTGCCGGAAGAAAGGAAGGAAAGGTGGAACGCGGATAAGTAAACAGATAAAAATTTCACTTTTGCTCTAGTTAATTCTGTGGCCGAACTTGTACACCGGTACTTTGCCTGCGCATAGTTTCGTTCACTATAGTGAGCTATGGCTGTGATTCTCGCACAGTTCCGTGGTATATTACTTCTGTTTTCTACCGAGATACATACTTGGTTCTGGAAGATGGTTTACGCGTATTTGGATTTTTGGAAAATTCTTTGGCAGATTCTCAAATAATTTATGTTTTACTACATCGATTTTATTTTTCTCATTAAAACAGTCTGCAATTTAATTTCTCAGTACACTTAATTATATGCGAAATTATACAGTGGGTGTACAAAGTGTTCGTACACCTTTTAAAATAGAATAACTTTTTTATAATTGTACCAAACGACCTGATTCTTTACAATCAATTAGAAGCATTGGTTTACTAAATGATCTGCAAAAAAGATTTGCCAAAAATTACAATTTACAAGGTTGCATGCAAAAATAAAAAAAAGCATTTTAAAAAATTTTTTTATTTAGGCCCTTAATGAAAATTTAAAATATACGTTGTGTAGATCTATGTTAGTTATAAATATGCTGAAAATTTCATCGAAATCGATTAACATACACACGAGCTACAAGCGGTTAAAAATGGTGAAAATCGTAGTTTTACACAATTTTTCATCAGTTTCTGCTTAAAATCTACAGAATCATACATCTTTTGATGCGTGTCGTTCTTTTCTGCGTCAACCGATTTCGATGAAATTTTCTAAATTTTAAAACTTCTTTTCTAAATTTTCATTAAGGGCCCAAATAAAAAAGTTTTTTTAAATGATTTTTTTATTTTCGCATGCAGCCTTGTAAATTTTAATTTTTGGCAAATTTTTTTTGCATATCATTTCGTAAACCAATGCTTCTAATTTGTCGTTTGGTACAATTATAAAAAAGTTATTCTATTTTAAAAGGTGTACGAACACCTTGTACACCCACTATATGTCTTGGTCTAATAGATTATTGTCATAGATACCCAACCTGTTCGAAATCAAAAGACAGCTTGATTCCGTGCAAGCAAATGTTGTTTTTAACATCAACGATAAACAGCACATTTTAAATTGCATCCGACGTTGCACCACTTGTTTCAAAATGACTGCCAGGTTAATTACACTTGTCGGCCGCGTATGACATTCAATTTTAATTCGAAATCATCATGACCTACATACGGGTTGTGGAACTCTGTAAACGCGTTACACGCGAATTTAGTTTCTATAACGAGAGCTTCGTTATATCAAAAATAAAGTAGGTGCCTTGTTAAAGCTTCATTAACCTTCGCTTACTGTTCAAACAGCCATTACATTGGTAACAGAATTCTGTTGATAAATGAATCATTATTCGACACGTTTCTGAACTAACCTGCTAAATCGATTGTACGCTTCTGTTCCCATAAAACTATTCCGTTTTTGATACTTTTAAAATTTTTTATTCGACGATAGAATAATGGAACGTGTATCAGTGTAGCGAAGGACGATTGGATTCTCTGCGACAATGAATCCAGATTTCAAGTTGTTGATTACAATACCGATCGTACGGGAACAAACTTCTTCCGGATGTGTTTTTCGC
Organism: Lasioglossum marginatum; assembly: GCA_028455795.1. Taxonomy (NCBI): domain Eukaryota; kingdom Metazoa; phylum Arthropoda; class Insecta; order Hymenoptera; family Halictidae; genus Lasioglossum; species Lasioglossum marginatum. The sequence continues at coordinate 4,025,362 of CM052263.1, forward strand.
GACGTGAAAAATAATGAAAAAATAACGAAACACTCTGTATACTTTATAATTAATGCTGATATCTCTGACGTGCAGCGGATAGAAGTTTCACCAACGGCGTGAAGGGAGAGAGAGAGAGAGACAGAGAGAGAGAGAGAGAGAGAGAGGAAGAAAAGAGAACAACTCGATTAAGCTTCTCTCGGTACCCGATGGCTGATGTTAATATATAATACGTGTCAGGTTTAAACAAACTCTGAAAATAATTAATGGCGATAATCTGGAGGGCGCATGTAGACCGCCAGATGGTGAGTTTAATAAGTCAAATTAAATTGGATTAAGAGGAGCCGTGCTATCCGAGCGATGCCCGAGGATTTTGAATATTATATCAGGAATTTTCTATGAGTCTGTGTCGGAACAGCTGCGAACTGGTTTGCTACATCGCCGATATAAAGCCGGGTATCCAGCGAAGATGTTCTTTGTACAATTGTTTCGAACTGACCATGCTGCATCTTTAATTAATTTTAATCCCTCGTTGCGGGAATTTTCAAAATGGACGGCCGAGAAACGGCGCAAATACAATTTCAACTTTGAAACTGAGCTCGTTTGAAATAACTAGTTCGCAATGCCCGGAATAACGAAGAAACTCATTCCGATTTTCTGACTGCTTTTTTTGTACTTTTCAATTTACGATTATTGAGATTGTGAAGATGCATCCATGAGGAATTATTCAACAAAATTATTTCTTTGCGTACGGCCACGCAGGGCTAATTATCGCTCGCGAAACAAATGAACGGTTTTTGCAAGCGCGAGTTCGGAAAAGAGCAATGGGCAACCCTTTTCTTGTCCCCTCCCTAAAACCGCCCTTTTACGACAGCGCGTGAAATTATTTGCACTCGATTTTCATGTCGCAAAATCACGAGGGCGCGGGCGCTACTCGCTTGTATAATTCGCAAATGTTTTCCACATCTGTACACGGCCGGCCGATATTACGAGCTCTTTCACCGTCACCAGAGACCACGGACCGTGCAATTAATGGCGGTCCTTTAAAACCGGCCAGCCTTTTCGGCCGTCTATAATTCATCATTAGCGGCGAGCGTACTTTTCGTCGTCCCGTGATCCGCGGTAAAACATCGAGTCCCGCGAATCGACGATGAATATTGGCGATTTAGCGGGCGTATAATGGCCGGCCCGAAGATCTTGAATATTAGCACGGTCCATCGGGACACATTATCGACCGGTTGAATTTAGAAGAGCAATAATTATGCTCGAAAGAGGACGCTATCGCGCGCCGACCCCTCATAAAGAGCTATATCGTCTTGACGCAACCCGGGGGTCGGGGGCTGGTTAATTAATAAAACACTCTCTGTTCATTATCTAATTGGTAATTGGATGAAGAGCGGAACGGGGAATAATCTCACTTTTGATGCGTCATGCTAGATCGCCGTTAATGCCCGTCCCCTGATTTCACTGACGACGTGAAATCGGGTCGCCCAGGATGGGGTTGGGGATGGAAACATGATTACAAGATGGCTACCTATAATCGCTGTGATCTTGAGACTGCCGAGAGCCCAAGTATCCTTGCTGACGGGTTGTAATTCTGAAATTTTCGGATTCCTCGTATAATATTACATTCGGAAAAAGGGCCTAGCCGATTAGGATGTTCAAAACTGCCCTAACAGGTTTTTCAATGACTATCGAACCATTCGAAAGCTGACCGAGAAGACTCCTCTTCCTAAAATAAATAGCTGAAACAATAAATCTACAGGAAACCATTTAGCATCGCGGGGGATTTGAAAGGCAAATGTCCGCAAATCCTGATTCTCTATCAGTGCTACGTCGCGGAAATTAGGAACCTCGAACACGTCGCTAGGAGAAGAGAGAAATCAGGAGCTCGAGCCTCGTCGTTCGAAGAAAAAGCAACGCGCGGGGGTGGACGAGTGACAAAACCGTCGTAGCCGGAAGTCGGCGTTGCACAATCGTGCCAGACGATTAAAGCGGCAAAAAGGATCACGGGAAGAGGAGGGTACACACAGGGAGTCGTGGGGGTTGCCACGGGGAAGAGTCAAGGTATATAAAGTGCGGCGTAATCAGTATTCGGTCGGCACCGACCGGAAATTCAATTCCATCTTGGGGTTATAAATTTTTTGCACCGCTCATAAAGGCGTGCTCGCGGAGAATCATCGTGATATACTGGGTGTCTCGTACAAAAGGGGGTTGCGCTGCACTAGGTCGCGTTGAGATGCTAATTTTTACGCGAGAGATAGCGTTGTTTGTCTATCGATGGAATGGTTGGACCATATAAACACGAACAAACGGGTAAGCAGTTTGTAATTGTGGTTGTCGATGACCATACATTGCAGTTATCAGCGAGTATCCATTAGAGGATTTAATAACGATTATATTCTTCGTGTATGTTGCAGAAGCTGTGGAGCGCGTCAGTCGCGAGAAAAGGGATTTGCCAATATAATTGCTAATGTAGCAGCAATGGAAATGTGTTATTCCCGTGACTGGTGACGTCGACATGCTAAACGCGATGACGCAAGCGAACGCGTCGATAAAAGCCCTCCGGATAACCGGGAATTCCACAAAATCGAGCTTACTGTCGTCGGTGAGCAGGACCCACCGACGATTCCGCCGTTGCAACAAGAAATTCCTGCGGTCAGCCGAACTGGGATCAACGAAGAAACTTTGTGCGCGAAATTGAGGTTCTATATGGGGCTGCAAATATGAATATTGCGCGCTAAGTGCGCCGCACAACTATCGATCCCTCGAAATACCGATCGTTCCTATCTCCCAATCGATTCTTTCGTCCACAATGATTCGCAAACAACACAGCCGATGCATGATTTTCCCCTCTAAACGAAAATCCATTTTCCCGACAATAAAAACAATTCGAAAATAAAACACAATGTTCCCCACCCCGCGCCGTGTTTCCGAAAAAACATCAATCACGCGAACTCGACTCAATCTATTCATGCTCACAACACGCTCGAAAGAATGATAGAGGCATCATTTATCAAAAATATTTTCGATTACACCATATGTTTTGATATATTGCTTTTTACGCACCGAGCTGTCCCGATATAGTTGTGCTTTGCTGACCGTCTACACGAAAATCACTATCCCGGCCGAGTTCTAAGGCTAATTAACATTCGAGCGGGTCCTGCTTTAATCTTGCTGACTTCAAAAGAAGAGACTAGCTCGGGGATTTTGCAATCTCGGTATAGTTGATTCGCCGTTCCGCGTCGCAGTCTAATTTGAGGAAAGCCTGATTTAGGTTCAATTAATTTTCATCTGATTTGTAATCTGGCGGAATGTACTATAAAGAAACTTTCGCATGCTCAATGTACTACTATATTGCATCCTTCGTGGAAATTTCAGTTAATAAATATAACTGTATGATATCCGATGATTAAATGTTTAATTTTCCAGCCCTCGGAACGGCAAGTGGTCAATAAACAAATTGAAATGATCAAAGAGTTGTGTAATAATGTGACGATTTGATATTATATCAATTACACGTAGAGACAAAAGTTTGTTGCAGCTCTCGCCCCAAAACTCACGCCCTGACTCGCAAACATTTCGCGCGTCAACTGAAACGAAACGAGACGACAAATAAACACGTCATTAACTAATAATTAATTTCGCGGACGTATCAAGCGTACGTATCATTTTAAATAAACATTGCGAACGTGATTCCGTAATATTTACGGAGGGCGTTAACGAGGCAATCAATCAACCTGGCTCGAGCCAGCTTCTCGCTACAGTGAAATCGCATTAACAATAAGACACATAGGAGGGTGCGCTCGAAAAGTTGGGGAAATGCATTTTTTACTCCTACGTCAACAGTGCTGCAGCTACTTGCGATTTTCAAATTTTCTTTTTCATATTCGATATTAAAAAGGTTATCGTCTTTGAACTGTACAGGATCGAATAAAATAAAATTGATTGGCAGCCAACAGAACAGAGTCTTTCTTATGGGGCGCCAACGAGCGCAGGAAAATGCAACTTTCTTGTGGAGTCAAGAGAACCGAGAAGAGGCAACGACGAACGACAGTGTTGTTGCTCGTAGAATTGTAAATTAGTTTTACGATTCACGAGCTTCGCGGTTAAAGTAACAGAAGCAGCCGTGTTACTGTTAACCGTTATGTTCGTACATAAATATAAAGCAAGTCCTTCGGACCCGAGTCGACTATCAAGCAGCCAGGATGGATGCCAAGTCGATCCGCGAAATATTGCGGCGTATACTAGACGCAGCGTTGTGAATAAATTTATAAGCGTTGCTATTCTATTGCTCGTATCCGACGTTGAATAAGTCTCTCTACATCGACTACTTCTCGTTCGGAATAATTGTTCCGCAGCTGTCAATGAATTAGCTGTTAACGATGTTCTGGACGGTGAACTGACATGACAAATTCAAGTAAATGAACAACTAAACGCACAACTGGATTTAAGTACGGGAAAGGAATGAATGAAGTCGCTACGGTTTAAATACTACATTGCTACGAGAAAATCGGAGTTACACTGATTGGCTCTCGAGCCGTCCAATTGTTAATTTAGGTGCGGAGTTGCGGGAGGAATTGCGAAGCAAGGAGTGAAAGAATATGAAGGGGAGCGATAGGAAAGGCTGCGGCGTTCCTAGGCGGAAGGCTATTTAGATTTATTCGCGAATCCTCGACCCGCCGATATATCCTACGAGTGCACGTGCCAATACCAATAGGCGGAGTGGTTAATACCATCTGCCCTGGCATCCATCCTCGCTACTTGATAGTCAGCTTCCATTCGAAAGCTTCGTCTTATACCACGGCCTATACCAGTAATCCTAACTCTCATCCGCTTTTTTCCCTGAATCTCCTCTATCACGGATCGGCATCGGCTGCATTCCTCGAAACGGTACAAATGTCAATTGAATTTCGAGAAGTTCAGACGATTGTTCCGATACCGGCCCGCAAAAGCTTAATTTAGAAATTCCGTACTTCAATCACTTTGTAGTCTGCGAACTGTGGACGAGGAATTCGTGGAAATAATTGGTCAGAATTATTTATTTTCCTTCGGAACGACCATCCCGTTCGTAAATTTAAGCCGAAAGTAATTAGCTATGCCGCGGCCGCACAATATGACGGCATAGCTATAATCAGATGGCTTAGGTTAGTTTCCTGGTTGCGAAAATACTAGCCCTGAGTGTAACTTCCGGGGCGAAACGGAGCCGCGGATTATCCGCGGAAGTGCGAAGAGCCTTTTAACGCGGTATAATTTATTTAAAAGCCGAGCCTGGCCCCTCGAAAAAGGGAATCTCTGATGAAACAGCCTTAATTAGCGCAGAGTTTCTTCCCTACAAATTCTCCTTTCTTTTTGCGAAAGGAAACCGCGAGGCTGCTGCTCCCTCCGTTTCTTCGCCCTCCTAATCGTTACCCTACCATTTCCTTTTAACAGATCCTTAAAAAAAAACTCCACCCTCGCAATTCAAATTTACCTCTATGCAAAGTGGATATTTGATTAACGATATAACCACCAACAATCAAATTGGTTCGAGAGATTGATTTATAATTTGGGACGGTGCAATGCTGATAACATTTGTTATACAAATATGAAATCTGATATTGATGATATTATCGGCGGTTCTATTGCTAACAAGTAAGATAACGGGTCAAGTATAGCGGCGAAGTTCTCCGAGCTGATTTAATTAAATGAGTATCGAGTGACTTATTTATGAATATTGTACGGAAATATGTTAATGACGCAGAGCGAGTGACACCAGCTGGCACCTAGAAACAAGGTCGATCGATCGGCCAATGAATTTTAAATAATCGAGGGCGACTTAATGCATGTAACCTAATTAACATGACACGCGTCATAGATTCGGATCGCATGCAAATGAGACTGTTCACCGGGGAACAGAGATGTGGCGCTTCGCCATTTTCTAAAAGTGTTTCCTCCGACCTGCGAATGCAGTTGAATTAATAATTACATTTCTTGAACAAACAAGGTATCCGATTTCAGCGGACAATGAAATCAAGTAAAATTTAATCTTGAAAAAGTGATCATTTTGCAACACCAAAATGATCCTAGAAAATTGGTTTCATTTGGTTTTTATTAAGTTTTAATGAAGGTTCGTCAAATTATTTTTTGTAATAATTTTATACGGAAATAAAAATTGAAGGAAAATTACAATCAAATGTTGGAAAGTTGTTGCAAAATTTTCTGAAGTGTATGGATAGCGATGCAAATGCGAATTACAGCAAGCATTGACTGATGTGTGCGTTTGTACGAATGTAATTAATATCAATTTGATATATAATATTAAGGCCGTAGTAAAGGATTAAACTCAAATTCCCGATTGATCTAGAATCCGTAATTTCCCGTTAATGATGATCGAGTACGTAAAACTGGACACTTTGCAACACCTTTAAATGTCATTGCAAAAGCAATTTACATCGGCCGGCAGAGCTTCACAATTAAATTTTGGTAATTACGTTTTCACTGCAATTCTATTCGAATCCTATCGAGCAAAATTCTGAATGTGCACAATATTAACGTCACTCCTGCTGACAATAGAATTCGATTGACATTTTTACGGTACTGTTCCCAGGCATTCGAAACTCATACACAAAATTCCTGTAATAATCTACTGTTCATAGTTAAAAACAGGAGAAAACCAAATGAATCCTTCAACTTCGTCAAATGGAAATGTGTTCATTAATATCTTAGCATTGATTGCCGCAATCACATCTCTGTAATCTTACTCGTGACTGACAACCCTAAATTTACACGAGCACTTTGCTAACAATCTTCGTGACATAGAAGATCACATAATTTTCATGAAGTAATGTGAATATTTTAGTCTTCTAAAGCAGTCGTAAGTAGCTCTTTACTTCTCATCTTCTTAATAATCTAAAAATATTTCTGCAAAAGGATTTTCCCAGTACCATTTAGGAAACTTGTCCTATTAAAGTTTAGACTCGAAATGAATACTAATGCGCTATGTAAGGAATGTATAAAAGGTGTAAAACATAAGAGATTTAATTAATGTACAAGGAAGTATAATTCAGACATATTTTAAAATGACATAAAAAAATTACTTGACTCGTCCTACATAATTCGCCACAGATAAAAATCGTATCTATTAGCAAAACTGGAATAAATATCAACACAGAGTTTTAAATTAGTTGCGACTTAGCATTTTTAAAGAAATCGATATTATTCAGGAAAAAAAGAGGAATTTCCCATTGAACAAATTGCCGGTCGACCCAGCGGCCCCAACCCCCATGGACTTCTTAACCCGTGGAACTTTTATTCACCGAAATTGCGTCAACGATTTGACGTAATGCCATTGACTTCTTCGTTTCGCCTTACTTCCCGGCTTACTGTGGGGCGGCAGGGTACGCAGAGAGACGTTTCGCATCCAGCGTGCGCGGACGGAGATCGAATTTGCGAAATGGCTGTGTACGAGGGTTGAATTTCTGACGAGGTAATTCGCGGGGTGGTGCGGGGGTGGCAAGAAGAGGATTCGCAGACTGACGTCCCGCGGAAGCCAGAACGGAAAAAGTTGTAGGGGACGAAATTCAAAGTGAATTCCCCCTAAAATAGGCAGGCCGCCGATTCCGGCGCGTTTAGGGTGACGAGTTACTGCGCTTTCCTTCCAAAAGATAGATCTCTAACACGAGATTCTTCTCATTCTTTGATAGACCCGTCCCGAATGTAGCTGCAAACTCTTCTTTCAGGAAAGAAATGTTTCTGATTAAATATCTCTGATGAAGTATATCTTATAAAATGTTTGTCCTGAATGCATAATATCCACAATCTAATAATTTAGTTGCAGAAGCTTGAGCGGTGTCAGAGCAGGAACGGGGTCGAGAACAACGATACAAAGAAGAACTCCAAGATGGCGATAGGTGCAAAGACTAGTTCAGTCTGGGAGAAATTTTCCGGGAACGATTCCTTTTGTCTCGGGGATGGCGTATGGCGTGAGACATGAACCTGACCCGACCTGACCCAACTTGATTCAAGTCTGCTTCATAGACCGTGTAAGAACGAAAGAATAGAGGAGGACACGAGCCGGAAATGAAGGTAGCTGGGAAGTTCGCGCGGCAAACATACGCCGTTACCTTCTGCCGAGTAAATTTTATCGAATTCGGTGATCCTTTAGCTTCGGGAAAACGGGGACAAGGAACCGTAACATGTATTACACGGCAAGCTACGCAGCCAGAACCGGAAAATACCAGCGAGACGTACAACGTGAAATCAACGGTCCACTCTTGTGATGCTGTACTTCCTTATTGAGTCGAACTTCCTTAAGGAGTTGCACTGCCTTCACAAGTGCAAAGTGTACTGAATTTATAGAAAATTTTTTTCTTTGCTATAGAAACGCTTTTATCCGAGAAAGAACTGAATGAAATTAGGAAATTGAACGATTTACAGTAAATTCTCTATCGACGCAACATCCTCGGGGGACTAGGTTGCGTGGATCCATGGCGCGGCGGGTAGAGCTCTTTTTTGAGCCTCAAAGGCCGAGCCGAACGTAGAAAAGGACAGCGCGTGTAGAGAGAGACCGCGCGAGGCCGAAGCGACTCTCCGTGTCTCTTTCTTTCCCATACGCTGTCCTTCCTTGCGCCCGGACGTTCACCGTCAATTAAACCACTAAATACAGTTGAAATTATATCGTGTTTGGTCTTATTTTAATCAGAAAAATGCCACGAATTCACCACGCGAAAGTTTCATAAAAAATAAGTGATAAAAGAGATTATATTTTGTTATTACATTGTGATGACGCACGGGCCTTTGAACTGTGCCGACGACTGCGATTCTCCGCGTCGCATTAGTAGTGGTTCACACCGATATACCCGAGCCGAGATCAGATTACACAGTGGAGGGGATATGTTTGTTGCGTTGATCGCCTGCCGACTTGTCGCGTCGATAGAGAATTTACCACGATTTTTTAATTTTCCAAGTGAAATGAGATTTCCCCGATATGGTCAATTATTTCCAGCAGATCCACTGGATTCTCACGAAAGTATTACAAAATGGAGTACGTCCGGCTGTAAAACAAATGTTGGAATTTAGCGTTATCTGTTCGCCGGTAAAAATAAATTGCGTACTCGGCGGATTATTTTGTGCATACAATTTATTCTCCAACCTCGAAATTCAAATATAAAATACTATTCGAATTTACACAATGTAATCGTCCATGTTAAAATAGTAACTTGGAATAATCAACAATGCGTATTTGAACAGGGGACGTGTGCACGTGCGCGAAAATCGAAATTTACAAGCGGAAAAATGAGATAGAGATAGAGCGAGAGAGAGAGAGAGGAGGGAGGGAGAGAAAGGGGAGGGGGCTCGGGCGCGGACGCGCAGAAATGCAAGCTTTTTCTCCCACGTGTAAAATCATTAGCATCCCAGCGAGTTACGAGGCTCATTTGCATTCCCGATGCCCATAATGCACCCGTTCCTAGAGATTCCTCGATATTCGCGTCAATATCTATTTTTCCCCGTTATTTCCTCTCCTTTTTATTTGTGTTTCATTTGGTAAGCCCCGGCACGAGCAAACCGTGAATCTCAAATATAAAAACACTATTCAATATACGAAATACATTTTGTCAAGTTAAAAAAAAAGTGAAAGAGCTAGATAGAAAGATGGAGAGAGAGAGAAAGAGGGTAAATTCGATCTAACTTCATCCCGTCGATCCAATTTCCAATAAAATTCCTTTTCGAGAGCCCGAAATTGCTTTGCCTCCTGAGAATGCAAATATTCGAGTGTCACAGAAAGTATTGCGCGAGTTCGGCTACTGTGTTTCCGGGCCCGATTATTATTTTTCGCAAACGCGGAAATAAATTCGTCCGAGGAACGACAACGCGAGGCCCCGCGTGTGCAGATCGACGATCGAAAACACGCGCGCCGACGACACAGAAATTTTGTATTTTTTTTCCTCCCCTTTCGATTTATGGCTCGACATACTCTCTCTGGAGGCATGCACAATACGCGCTTCAGGACACGCTATTAGATCGATATTTTCTCGGCGGGACGGTCAATTTCGATTTATCACGACTAAATATTTCTTTCGAAAGTCGCAAAAATTAATCCTAGCAAACCGCGAGACGCTCTTATGATCGTCGATCGCGGGAATTCGGTGGGCAGTCGGTCGCACAAATTTGTATACACCTAAATTTTCATTGTATGAAATTCAGGAGACGCAGATAAAAATTTTTGGAATTTGGTCTCGATGAAAAAAGTAATTCTGATTTGAAAGGTGTATGAACAATTACGCGAGTCACTGTATGACCGGAAAGGGTTGAATTAAAGTTGCCCAGGTGTGCGCAGAGGTTGGCGACCGAGTGTGCGCCGTTTTGCCTAAAAATTTCGCTAATTGTCGGAGAGGGTGATATCACGGCTCCGAATTCGGAACCAGGGCTCAGAATTCCGAGCCACCGGCGCGGCGTCCGTTCTCGTACGTGCGATTCGCACCGGGCCCGAAGTGTTCTAATTGAATCGTTCACCGGCCACGGAAAAGGATTTCCACGGTCGCCGAGCGAGAAGTTCCGACGTCGTTTCGGGGAAACTCTTTCGCTCGCGGAGCTGAAGCAAGGCTAAAAAGGGGGGCCGGTGTGGCGTGCAGGGGCGGACTGCGGAAGAATTGGATTCTTCATCAATCGAGATCGGGCAGGCCGCCGGTGGAGCCAAAGCTGTCTCTGGAATCCTTTTGGGCTCGCTCGAAATGGCTGCCGGGCGAGGCGTCTTTCAGGCGGTTCTCGAAATTCAGAAAGTCCGAGCCGCATGGGCTGTAGGCCTGCATTGATTGGGCAAAGGGTCTTTGTTCAGGTGATCCGATTGTCTTCCACCGGATCTAGGATGTTTATGCTTTCCGAATACAGACTCTATTCGATTGGTAATTGTTCTGTTCGATCATTGTCGATGTTTAAACGGTTATAACTAGACTACGGATCTTTATGCAAAATAAAATTTTTATACATCAATTGCAAGCTATAGGAGCTAAGTAAAAATTTGTTTTCCTCATTAATGATTTTTATATGTTAAAAATAGTATATCGACAGTTTTAAACTCTTTTAAGCTTTTTCCTGTTTTGAATTACACCTACTCATTTTTGTCATAAATGCATAAAATCCGCAGTCTAGTTATAACTGTGCCAAAACGAATCGTACAGAAATGAACACGGACTTGTTTTAAGGCCTGAAGCCTCTGTTTTCACAATCCGTCATTCATTCTTTTCTAAAATTTTTTGTATAACGTAGCGGATAAAAGATCGGAGACCCCTTTTTTCCCGGAAGAAGATTTGCATGAACATCCTGGATCCGCTAATGCGAAATTGTCTTTACTTGAATCAAGAAGCTGTCAGTCCCGCTATTTTCGGTTATTTGCCTTTCCAAACGAAGTGACGAAATCACAGTGCTCTCCGCGCTGTTGCATAGCCCTCCTTCGCTGTCCATCATCTTTCAAGAATAATTACGAGTTCGTTTAAAATGATTAATTACGACTATGGCGACAGAATAATAGAGCATTTATAAAAGCAATTACAGCTACGATTATTCATGGCATATGGAGCGAATGTTTTAATACCTGCGACCAATTCAGCACTGATCGATACTTTCACGAATGTTATGATTGGGATTAAAAATATTAGAAATAAATTGGTAAATGTTATTAAATGAACTTAAATAAAATCATGACGATTGCGACACTATCGAGGATAGTTCAGGGAAATATTCACATTTTATTGCTATCAATACAGCATAAAAAAATATATAAAAAATAGCATGTACGTAAATTCGCAAATGTAGACGATTTTAGGAACATAAATTAATCTAACAAAGATTCCGCTACGACGAATATAAATACAACGTAGTTTATATTAGAAGTAAACATTATGATACAAGTGCGCTAATAGTGACTTGAACAACTATAATATTAAAAAGTCACTGAAAAAGAAACATCTATCACGTGAATTAACTATGAATATCAACTTGGCGACGGTTTAAAGGCTAAAATTCAAACAAACCTACTCGCGGATCCAGTAAATGACGATAAATGAACATGTCGAACGCGTATAGATTTATATTATTTTGATCTTGCGATTTCGAGGACTGGTAGCAGTTACATGACTCTGGCAAATTGCAATAATCAGGGAAATCTGTTACCAGCTTGGTTTTCTCCTCGACGACCTCGACAACGTTGCCATCCTCCGTGCTGGTAATAATACCGGTTCCCAGTTTCTTCCCCAAAATTTTCACCTCCTTTCGGCAGCCACCGGAATTGTTCACGACGTTTGTTTCGCAGCCGTTCGTGTTCACCGCGGTGTTCTTCAAGAATTGTTCGTACGGAGTGAGTAGTTTCATGTTCGAGTACTGGGACGCCATAATTTCCTGACTGTGGATTTTCGGGCCCAGGATTTTCACCTCGCCGAGGCCGGAGAACAGCTTCGAAGATGGCAGGCTGTCAGTTGTTCTGCTACCGTGAACCTTCGTGTGAAATTTTAACGTTCACGTGAAACAATCAATGTATTATTTTCAACACTAAGTTTACGGAACTTTAGAAATAACTATTTCACATTATTTTATGAACATAACAGGAATGTGTCTATCCAAATTTTTGGCCATTTTTCCAGTACATAATATGTACCCAAAGAAATAAATTTGGTAAATAATTCCTTAGGGAAGCATCTTTACAATCTTGATTATCTTGACGAGTCTCGTAAACCTAGTGTTAATTTAATAAAATTATTACAAAAAGACTGACTCTCATTCTTCTTGCGATTTCTATGAAACACTTTCCTTAAAATTCGTGAAATTTTGAATGAAATACCTTTGTACTCTGGTGCGTGGTTCCCAGCATCTTCAAGTCCGGTTGACCAATGGGCATCAAACCCCCGTCAGGTTCGCTGTCATCGAAAACGGGTGACAGTTTCATCTTGCTTTCATAGACCGAATGATGTTCCTCCATCGTTGAACTACCGAGAATGTTCAGATCCTCAGTTAAACTAGTGTTGCTCTTCAAATACGGAAGCGTTTCACTTAGGATCGACAAGGGGGGATGATTTTTCAATAACAGGGAGGATATCGAAGGTTGCGAGGTGGTTGACAAAGTGGAAATGTCGCTTCGGTGACTGAGAATGTTTGTTAACTCTTGTTGACTCGAGGGTACTCCTATACCTATCATAAAAGTCAGCGAATTCATATTTCAACAAACTCTTCTCGCTCGCAGCGTACGAGTATAGTTACGTTCATAGAATGATAGCGTTAATCGATCGAACAATTTAGAACCATTTACCTTCGCAATACTCTCAGAACCAATGTTTCCATTCAAATTTAAACTTACTGCCATCAATTTGTTTCAATATCTTAGAAATAAGGAATCAACTCAATACAGAATAAAAGATCAATTGCTGCAGATAGGAGCCCGATAGAAATTTCTTTATACCCCGCGGTAGTGGGGATAGCCTTGGAACAACTGCAACAGGCTAGGTATTTTGGGCATTTATCGAGCAAACACTATATTTACTTTCCCCATAAATATTTTACATCAAATCAACAGAAATATTAATTCCTTATTTTCGATTCTACAAGTTTCTTGAGATTCTCACAACTTTTTTCTATTTACTGACTCCAACCGATGTTTCTAAATTGGTCGATGGAATTCACATATGTTCCACAGATTCCAGAATAGATCTCCTGAGAACATGGAAAGAAACGTGAATTTTGGATACTGAGAGGCATAGGAATTGAATAAATGTGAACCTTCGTCGTCGTGTTCTGCTAGGTCTGCGTCAATGGACAATGATTTCGGACCAAGGATTAAGTCGTCGATTTTCGGCTGTGAGAGGAAACTGATACCGTCCACGAAACGATCGTCGAGGCTCTTGATGTCGAGAATCCTGATGTCTTTGTCCTCGAGGATCTCGATACCGTCCATCGATATGGGTTTCTGCGTCGAGGCCGAGTTAAGTACCATGATCTGATTATCCGAATCCCCGATGATCACCTCCCCGTTGCCACGTGTGCTCATCACATTGATCGCATCCGCTTCGTCGCCGTCGAGGAGCGTCACGTCATGAGTGTTCTGCGCCATCAGATCGCAAGCTTCGCTGTTCGTCATCACCTAATTAGCCCAATCAAAGAAAAATGATCAGTAATCCACGAAAAAATATTTCATCCAGAAGACGTTTGTCAGCGTTCCAGCAAAACTTAATTGTCTAAATTTTTTATTTCTGCACCATTACTTTCCATAAATCGATCAGGAGTTAGGCGCAACAAAATGAATTAAGGAAGTGAATTTCTAAACGATGTAAATGATATTTTTGGTTTTAGTCAACAATTTGTCAAGATTGCGTTTCGGTAGAAGGGACCTAAAATACATCAATAGTCACAATAGCTGTCCACTCCGCTCCGAGCACCACGATGTCATTAGTCTAGAGTGATTATAGTAGGGTGGACAGCTATTATGACCGATGGCGTGGCCTCTTCTTTTCGAGAAACAGGCTATAGCACTTCAACAGATCAATTATCAATTTTTCAGTATTTGACTACATTGAAATATTCGAAGAAACCTAATCAAATACAAACCAGTCGTGCTTTTCAAGATATCATAAAATATAGGAAAATATTGAAAAGAGGAATCGCCCAATTGTACTATCCATTTCGAGATTTTTATTTTCTAAATTTCTATAAAGCAAGAATGGTGACCAGTTCTTACATCAGAGAAGAACAGACAAAAATCAGGAGACGTTTCAAAGAGGTGGCAGGCTAAGGGACAAAACCGGGTTGAAATAAGTAGGAAAATCATGATCGATCTGCTTCATCACCTCGTAACGACCATCCTCGGTGGCTCGCACGAATTGTATCCCGCCCTGGGCAGCCAGTTCCAGCAACTCGTTGCAATCCTCCATCGTCGGGGATACAACAGTTCCATTCTGGCGATTTGGCTCGTTCCTCGGGGCCTCACTGTACGTGAACTGGGAATCCAATGCCGTGACTATGCTCTCTGTCGACAATGCACCAAATAAGGACCACATTACCACGACAGTTTGAAAAACATCGCCGCTTTAACGAGTCAATTATAGTCGTGCGACGACGTTGAATCCTGGCGCCGCGCCGGTTGTGATTTCATCGTAAATAGAAATTGTTTGAACCATCGATTATCACAGACTTTATTGGCTACAATTTTTCGGTGGCAATATCGGAAACTCTTTGCAAAATCTGTTCTCTTGTAAACTTATGTTTCTAATTATAAAGCAACGAATTAATCTTCCCCTGTAGGATTGTCTATTTTTTGATATCCCTCGTTCCCGATCGTCCATTGTGTTTGTGATTATTCATACGAAGATAATTCTCACCGTGTTCATTTTCCGGACCAGGCGGTTCAACTATGAAATTGTTTTTTCCGTCGGGATCAACGCTTTGGATGACAGTAGCAACCACGGGCACCTTTATCTGCACTGCTTTGATTCTGTCAGCGTCCGGCGTGATCGTTGGGCTCAGGGTCATCTTTCCGGCTATTCGTAGATCTTCTGCTGTCGCCGGTGTCAGGATCTATCAAATAATTGCACGACAATATTTTTATTTGGAAATTAAAATATAATTTCAAGCTTATATTTTGTGATTATCCTGGTAACTAGAAATTTACGTTTGAACCTCGAAAGGCTTATTAATTTAGCGAGAAGAGAGTTCAAAACAGGACTAAACAGAAAGTCACATTTTTATGAGTTCCAGTCGGCGACACTTTCACGAGAACAGGAATTCCCTTGGCAGGCTTGAAAAGTGCGAAAGGTGTTTGGTTCTCCAACAATGCCATTTCCATCGCTTTGGTGTCGATCTTATCAATCACGACGGATTCCATGACATCCGACTTTCAAAAAACATTTATTATTATTTTATCGTTATTACATTTATTCCGTTAGCTACCTACTATCATATGAAACATAAAAAATTGATGTGGCAGATGATACCTTAGGTGGGCTACGAACTACAAGCAGTGGGTCTTTCTCTCTAACTTCGATGGTCTGATTGCGGTCACAGATTGGCAGATGCACGATCCTCACATTTTTACTAAAAATTCATTTTCGTCAATGTCAGCGAAATAAATGTGCAAGATACAAATGCATTTTTCTATGAAAATATAATGATCATAAAAATATCATGAAGCTTTGACCAGAATTCCCGTAGGCGGATCGACGGGAGATCAATTTTCCTTAAAATTATGGAAAAAAGATGGAGAGATATACGTAGAAAGCAGGGGGAGAATGGGGTGGGGGAAGGAAGGTCGACTAGAAAGATTAACATTCAGGCTGCGTTCATTTATCCATGGGAGAGAGAAAAGGCTGTCCGTCAGGTAGCAAATTAAGCGACGTCTGCGCCGCGACGTCTACCTACTTTCTTATGACGTTCGGATCGTTGATTTCGGGCTGCGAGGATGTCGGATGTCGATACTTTATGCCGTGCTTGTACTCCTCGTGCGATCTCAAAGAGAATCGACGCGGAAACTCTTTGCCGCAGATTCCGCACACGTACTGCATTTTCTCCGCGTGTGCATGCGCTTTGACCTTGTGGCAGACCAAATTCGACATTTGATTGAAGCCTTTGCCGCAAAGCTCGCATTTGTACGGCCGCTCGTTCGTATGAGTAAACACGTGGTTCCTCAAATTGCCTGACAACGAAACGGTGTTCAACCATTAAAGCTTGTAATCATCCCCCGAATTATATTGACCGACCACCTCCCGCGGAATCGCGATCAGTTACAGACGATTTCCCGTTTCGATTTTACAAGTTTTGTGCGATACAATATCCGGTTTTCATGTCGTTTTTTAATGATCGGTGAAAATCAAATTGTTTTGCAATTGCAGCACGTCGATTGAGGTCGACCGATTTTATTTTTATGACGCCAGTGAATATTTTTTGAATATATGTAGTCATGGCAAAAAATATATTTTATCTCTTTGTAACTGTCTTTTTTCTGTACGTCTTCCGTGAACGTTGCAAATTTTCACAATTTTCATGAATTTACTTTTTTGTCATGTATAGCATATTATTCAATACCTTTTTGATGAAACCCTTTCCCGCAGACCTGGCACTTGTGTGGCTTGTGCTCCGAGTGTGTTTTCCGATGAGAGATCAACGTGGACACCCTGAGAAATCGAACAAATTGAGTATGACATTTAAAAATATAAATAAAATTTCGTCATTAATGCATAATATAAATTACGATAATGACCACTGCGAAAACACGGTAACAAGTTTCTCCGTATAGGCAATATTTAAAACATTTGTCCCAGAGAAAGAGATTTGTAGGGGCGCGAAAATGAATCAGTCTTACTCGTCGTATCCCCGTAACGCGCTTAAGCGGAGTCGTTTAAAAGTCCCGCTTTATTAAAGTTAATTCATAAAAGGACAGAAACGTCAGGCTCGTTAAAAATTTTCTTCTGCCGTTCCCGACAATCGCGCGGCCCGCGATCCGCGCCGCGATTCAAAACGCTAATGACCCGACGTGCTCGGTTATGCGCGCATAATTAGTTTCCTTGCTTGTCGGCGAGATTGTAGTTTCGAATTTTCCTGCGCAGTTTTTCCCGTCGCTGGAACAGTACAAATTCCAGTGTGACGGGTCCAGAACGATCAATTTTTCTAGCGTACATAAAAAAATACAGAATTCTTAAAATGAGCAATTTTTTAACTGTGTTCAAGAGAAGAGGCTGTAGATAGAAACTTAAAGTTGAAGAAAGGACGACCCGTCACGCGAAAATATCCTTTTAAACGAGTACCAGATTCGGGGATGGTTCGCGGGGGTAGATTCACGGATAGGTAAGGTACGCGAGCCGAAGAGGAAACAGGAAACACGGTATTGACGGTTCCATACGATCGCAAAGTTACGCGAAACCAATTCGGATGCAGAGAGGAGTGTCATGAAGAAATTGTGTATCGATTCGCTTGCTGACCTGTTGAAAGTTTTCTTGCAAAATTCGCAAACGTACGGCCGGGCGTCGCTGTGTATCGCCTTGTGCTGGCTCAGTGTCGATAGCTGGCGGAAAGCTTTGCCGCAAGCCTCGCATTTAAAGTTTCTCTCGTCGGTGTGGGTCGGCAAATGTCTCATCAAGGTGTACTGATGCCGGAACTCCTTCGAACCTAGTTCGAATATTAAGCTTTCTGAGTACTTTTCTCTCTCTTAAGGGGGAGAGAGTGTTTAACCGACTGCCGATCGTATCGCGGACACAATGCCACTCTGTCCTGCCCGATTTAAGAGCCGAGAGTCGCATTGCCGGAAGCCATCGATATCTCTTTCCTTTTATTCGATTTTAACACCAGAATTACCACAGCAATTCTTTTATTCAAAATGGGTAAGATTTTTTTTCGTAACGGAATGTGTGTCGTACTTAATTCAATTTGTTTGGTACTCACAGATTCCGCATTCCCAAATTTTCAATGTTTTCCCATCGCGTTTCAGGTACTTGACGAAATGAAGTTTCGATCTTGGATCATCTTTGTCGATTAGGTGAGTCGTCGACGATGACGGGCCTTCGACCATCGGATGAGAATATACCATAACGTTGTTTTCCGGTGGAGCGATATTTTGATCCAATATCTGAAAGGAATTGTGCATTTATAATGACGAATTATTAAATTCCATATTCTATTCCCAGTCTAAATTTAAGACTTCCAACGCAAGAATTTAGTTAATCTGAAATATTTTAGGAGGAAGCGAATTGGAAAATAACATCTTCTAGTAATGCGTTCATTAAATATTAATAGGAACATTCTGTTATTAAAACGAACATTTCAAAAATATTTCAGTAATTCAATGTATACCTTGTACTTAAATGCATCCTTGCCAAGGAATTTCGTTACGCTGTCGTCATTGTTGATCGCCTCAGAATCTATGGCAACGTCCAGGTTCATGCAATCATTCTAATCGCAAATAAATTATTTTAATGACAGGAATAATGATACTTATATCGAATAAGTAAAAATGTTACTAAAATGTTTAATATCGATGATTACTTGAATCAACTGATGTTCATTGGCGGAAGTCAAACCGGGAAGAATAGTGACGTCGTCGTTTCTCCCATCGGAACCTGTAGTCTCTTCCTTCACATAAACTTCGTAAACACTAATAATACAATCAACAAATTCTGTTATCAATATTCACATTTTTAATCAAATACAATAAACAGAATTTATTTTCGATTTTGCTACACAACTTACGAAAACTAGAGCCAGAAAGAAATAAGTTTATTAAAGAATTCGTGAAGCTAAAATTAAAGATTGAGGCCTTGTTAAATTTTTTATTTCATTACATTTTAAAGTTTCGAGTGTCTCGAAAAATTCTAAAATCTGCAGACTGAAAATTATCGTCGCATGAGCTCTCGTGAAATTTTAGTTACAATTTATTTACGGAGTCAGGAAATTTAAAGGGACTTATACAAAATGAAAATTTTCCCTCAAGACTTCCTGCTCCGTTATCTGTAAACGTCAGAACTTATTTAGTGGAATAGGAAAAATCCAGGATTAAATCCGAGAATAAACCTGATTACACCGTAATCACTTAGGTCTAACCCTGACCTAACTCCCGGCCCTAACCGGAATGCATGTTAATGTTTTAAGCTCACCTGATAACCTCGTCCGAAATAGGACGGGAGAATTGCTCCTGTGAATCTTCGTACTGGGTCTCCCCTACAAAGTGCAACAGTGGTTTGTGAAAATTACTTGTCTTTTTCGCAGAAGTAATCATTTCTGCATAGCCGAGCTTGCGCGGAATAATTTTAAAAAACTCCTATTCGCCCTGGTACACATATAAACGTCTGAAGAAAATATTTCTAACAACAAAAAACACTAAAAACTATTACAACACTCTTTGAACTACTTAATCTTTCGTTCTCTGATAAAAATAATTTTCTTAGTGGATCTTTATGCGAAATTTAATTTTTATGTAGAAAATTGTGAAAACGGTAGCTTCCTTATATTTTTTAATTTTTACATGCCACAAGTGCGTGATATTCTGCAATCCAATTAATTTTATATGGAAACTCTCTTCCGAAGTGAATAAAATTTCCATCAAAGGCAAATTGAAAGTCTATAATTTATTAGTTTATTAAAGCAGATCTGGTAATGTTCGTGCTGTAGCCGTAGCTTGTGCATGTTGGAGTCTGCCCATAAATTCCACTCTATGTAGCAGCATAGAAAATAAATTCTATTCCTTTCTGTGCTCGTCGGGAGACACTTGAGCCTTTCAGGCGATCTGTGTATTTTCTCGCGAAGGGACGAAGCGTAACGAATTATCGAAATGCGAGTGCATCCACTTGAGAAATGATTTCTCGATGGAAACTGTCACACGCGATTCCGGTCAGAGTCGCCAGATAAGAGGAATTGACTCGAATTGAGGGGAAAAAGTTCTCTCTGCCAGTATCGAATTAGTTAAATTTAAATTCAGTAAACATACGTGAGAAACGTAGAAAAAATATAAATGTAGAATTTCAAAAATATGGATTTTAATTTACTAAATCCTAACAGAAAGCTCGCGATCAAGATTTTTCTCGAAAAAAGTGGAGCACGATACACTTGTATTTTAAAATCTCCCATGATAGTCTTCCGCTCTTTTTCATTTAATAATCCACTCCCCCACCGCGCCTGCTGCTGCTGCAGTTACTTCGGCAAATCTTTTATGCACTTTGCGCAATCTGATCGCGCTCAACTAAAAGAATCCGTAATGGGGACGAATGAATAAATCGCATTACTTATTTTATATTGATTAAACGCCCGAATTTCCGGTTGTAATTTTTGTTCCCGTTTCAAACCTCGATGAAAATCCTTTGAGATTCTTTAACAGAATATTCCTTTTTAACGCGACCATAAAAAGAATTTCAGATATCAAAATGAATTCGGAATTAGGACATGCATCTGGCAATTTTTTCTGGGGAACGGATATTTTTAATACTTGATACGAGGATTTGTGGAAAAGCTATTCATTCGCTGGGTAAATGTTTAACAAGGAATTACGTGAGTGAACTCGAAATAATAATGCTTCATGCTTCAGAATTAATAGTACGTGGAAGTGGAACATTTCTATTTCACATAAAAGTTCGTATTCTAATGATTACGATTGAGAGGCACTGGTTTAAATGGAAATGGAGAGCACCTTCTCATACAATGTATCGCGATTCGATGACGAGCCTCGGACAATGTTGCACCCAGCCGTGTGAATAGTCTTATAACTAGTTCGTTCACTCTATTCTGAACATCAAATGGGTACAAGAAACATGAAAATATTTTATGAAAACATCAATTCCACTGCAAAATCTATTAAATAAATTACCAGACCTACAATTCCACAAATATTTACTCATACAACTACTCTTCTAGCTGATGCAAAATTTAATACATTACCGACGATATCCAAAACCAAATACTTCAAAGCTGCACATAAATTCACTGTCAGGAGTCAATAAAAAAACAAACTTCTTTGCGAACAATCCTGAACGCGAAGCAAATGGAAGAAAAGGCCGGCAAGCTCGCGCGTTACGATCGAAAACACGAAAAAGCATTTATCCCGGTCGAACGAGAGAACACACCGCAGTCGGAAAGAATAAATTAGAGTTTTTTGTAAAATTAAGGACCAGATCGGTAGCCATTGTGATGAAATCGGAGGTTCGCGAACAGCCGGAAAGGAGGCGAGAAAAAGACTATCAAATTTGCGGGGACGCGGACCGGCAGGAATATAATGTCCCCACGGTCCTCGCCTTTTTTCCGGCTGCTGTTTGCAAATAAACGAAAGCCGCCATTATCACAGCTCATTTTTCACAGCCGGAGGCGTGACGGATCGCGGAGAGGACACAGCCAGTCGCGTATCGCGATCAAATTCGCATCGGTTCGCGAAGGCGAAATAAACCGAGCGAAAAAAATCGAAACAGATCGGGAGAGAAAATAAGTCGAAGTAATAGTTTTTGCGGATGGTACTCACAGTTGTATTCTTGTAGAAGGTTATTCTGGGACATTTCTCTCAGTCGTGAATCGTGTTGCGCCCTCCGAAACCGAACCACTTTCCACGTGGACGTCTCGCAGCCTGATTCGCGTCGATCGCTGACGGCGAAATCATTCGGGACGGTCTCAGATCGGTTTGCTCATATCGCCGCCATACGGGCAACTTCGGAAACCTATCCACCAGTATCGTGTCTCCCGTTTCTGCCGTCCCTGAATTTCTTTAATTGGAGCGGGACGTACATAATTCGTTTTTTATTCGTGATATATGAAATTTTTATAATTCTTAAATACTCTTTGGCATTGACTTTCGTTTAGGATACCCCATTAACCTTTGATTCTTCCGTCCACAAATTTCTTCGAACGATGAAAGCTTTTTCGTTGACCTTTCCGAGTTTGAATTTGAAGCATTTTGCATGTTAATGCAGAAACTAATACAATTTTTTTTCTAAAGTTTAAAAATTTTGTCTTTCTTCTAATGTGTATTAAAAGCAGAACGAAGACTTTTTACAGAACAAAATACATTTTCGTTCTTATTCGAATTTCTACCAGAGACCTGTGGAAACGGGGATTTGCGTAAAGATACATACAGGATGGAAATTATAAAGCGTTACAGTCGAAAATCTCCGGAAATATTGATTATTCGCAAAAATGTTTCAGATGAAAGTTGTTCAATACCGAGGGGTACATCATGTGGTGGAACTTTTATTTTTCCCGGTGGACACACCAAGGTGAGATGAAGGTCAAGTTTCTTTTTTTAAATGGAATGATACGTTTTTTTATCCACCATCAAATAGTGCGTTTCAAGACGAATTCAACGACCTATGACTCAAAATCATTCAAGGTCAAACTTGCAGGGAAATGCAGAGAAGGTGTGATCGCTTTATTTGTACTTTACTTCGTGCCTTCGAACTTTCGAGGACTGTCACACCAAAACGAGGACTGTCACACCAAAAACTTCACTACAAGTTTGATCTTGAATGATCTTGAGTCATAGGTCATTGAATTCGTCTTGAAACGCACTATTTGATGGTGGATAAAAAAACATATCATTCCATTTAAAAAAAGAAAGTTGACCTTCATGATGTCCCCCTCGGTATTGAACAACTTTCACATGAAACATTTTTGCGTATAATCAATATTTTCGGAGATTTTCGACTGTAACGCTTTATAATTTCCACCCTGTATAAGGATAACAAGGACTGTGTCGATTTGCTCGGTGTTTGCTTGATTAAAAGCGGAACGAAGCTCATTGTCAGTTGAAGTTCCAGTGGCCATCCGAAGCGTTAACAAGTTGAAGCGAAGTGATTCTGCCGTTGTAACACGAACCCGATCGGATTCGATTGCAGAGCCGCGGCCGGCGTGAATATTCTCCCGTGGAAACACCGAAATTCTGTGCGATCGGCGGAACACACAACCATGAAGCCATCTTCTCCATCGTCGAAGTCGCCGGAATTGCCCGCCCCGCTCTCGTCTGTTTCCGAATTCCGGTCAGGTACATCCACATCGCTGTTCTCCAGTCCGGGGCCGGTATGGTCTGCGGCATACTTGCCTGACTCAATTATTACTTGCTACTTCTTGTTACCCGCTGTTTAAGTTGCTTCGACCCTTCCCTACTCCCTCCCCCACTCCTCTACTATTCCAGTCAGCCGGCTTTCGATTCGCCCTCTGTCTGCGCTAACTATACCAATAAGGGTTGTTCGCCAACGACTAACACTATCGTTCGCCAAACGTGTTTAAAACGCCGAGAAAAGCGAGCCGGGTTAATCGCCGGGAAAACTCCATGACCGATCGACTTGCCGGGCGATGTAGTTTCTATCCTCTGACGTTTTCCTGCCTTTCGTGCAGCCACCATCTTGTTGGGTTCTGTCAAAATAGTAGCAGAAAGTAGGAAATACTCCGCAAAGTTAAAGGAACAAATTGTAGTCGATAGATTAACACATTGACTGCCAACTACGAGTTATCTCGTAGCTTTTATATGATTTTCAATTAAATTGACTTCTTAGACCGGTATCCTGGAAAGTACCGTCGCAGTCAACGTGTTAACGATCTCTGAATTCCTGTATAACCCCGTGTACAAGATTTTTAAAATATTCTAACTCTGTACAACTGGAGTTCAAAAAATTGTTTTTCGATCTGGTTTCAATGTGATATTATGAAGAAAAGTTTCCCCCCTTTACAATGACCTTTAAAGGATTAGCTTGCGATTTTTTGTTACGGTTTTATTGTACTTTAAATATGCAACGTGTGCCACAGGCGATAAAGGATGGAGCATTTTCCATTATAATTCACTGTTCCTTTAATTTTGTAAAGTAGGTTACTTTTAGAAATGAAGAATATGCACATTAGTGATTACTGTATTTGTTAGTATTCATATTTTAATTAAAAAATAACAGTGAAAATATAAGACTTTATCATATGGTATAAAAGCAAAGGGCTTCATTTTATACCAAAATCTACAAGTAGATGAACACGGGAAAAATTTTGTTCATTTTCATAATTATACTTGTTATCTTGTATTTTAGTCGTTACCTTTGTAACTCCATAATTAATTTTAATTCTATTTATATCGGAGATGGTATTTACGTATTGTATGCCTTACACAGGTTAATCTTTCAAAGTGTTTATTGTAGAATGAATAATACAAGAACATTAATTTCACGTTGCTTTTAATAATTCGAAAATCAGTATTATATTCGAGCTTTTTGTGTTCCAGGCTCCTAGCAATCAATAATCCAATGCAGTTGCGCGAATTCGCATTTTCAATTCGATTCAACGGAAGCATGGAAATATAATAGAGATGGGAAATGCCTTGAAAGTGTGCAAACTTTTGAATCAGCGAGTACGAGATAAAATGCGTGATTTAATCAAAATTCTCAATCTCTAAAAATTTGTACCTTCTAAATGCAAAATCAATTTTCCGAGACAATACGAATTGCAAACTCTTCAAGCGTTAAATTAGCCAATGAAAAATTCAATGAACATTTTCAATGTTCTACAAAAATACGTTCACTGTGTAAATGTAAATTCTATCTCCTGTTTTTAATAAAATGACGTCCACCCACACGACAAAAATAATAAAAATTTCCTAGCCTCGTCGCAGCATATTTATCGACGAATATCCGATTCGATTGAGCAACGAGCCGTTAACTTCTACGAGGGAAATAAAATGGCGTACGAGGTGGTCGGACGTTCGAACGGAATGTTTTCACGAACTCCAGCCCTGGGTGAAAAGGCGCAGGAATTTGCAGGGGTGGAGTCGAAGAGGGTTGCCACCGGGAGAAGAGACGACAATTTGATTTTGCAACCCAGATAAAGAAAGCTCTCTTCCTCGTTATTGGTTACCAGCGAGAGGTGAATTCGGGTCCCCTCTCGTTCCCGAAACCGAGCGAGAGCCTTCGTCGTTGTAGCCTTTATACAATGAACGCGCCTAATCGAATCCTTTAGCCCTGGAAAAGGTCACATTTCTGACGTCTGAAAGGGAGAGGACAAAGCGGATGATTCAGTCGAACGCGTCCCGAACGAGAAGAAACATGGTGTTATGGTGTCAGAAGGTGTTCGAATTTTTCGTAGTGGTCCAGAGAAACAATTTCAAGACATCAACTTGTTGGTCCGAATATTCTTTCTCGACTGATTGTAGTTGCAAGAGCATCGCAGAATCGGCTGATCGAGCAACACGTTGCGATGTTCTCCGGTCGATCGGTTCTCGAGGTAAAGCCGGTCCATCGATCTCCATCGGCGCGGCGGGCAAAGCCCGGGAGATCGATATCCCCTCGAACAAAGTATTATTACAGGGGCGGTTGGAGCGAGAAACTTGAGGATTCTTGGGTGGCCGGTCGGTCCGGCCCGCGGAATGTTTGGGAAATCAATTTTCCGTGGGGGCAGAGCGGGGTATATCGCGCTTATCGTTGACCCCGGAAACGACGTCGAAGGGGGTCAAAGAAACTCCATGGGAAAGCAGCAGCGATGGAGTCGATCGACCCAAAAACAAAGATGTAACTCGATAGAGTGGTCTCTCTCCGAGTGTGACACCGGTGGAACTCGTTGTGACAGAGGGGAGTTTGGGGAACCGGTGGCCGATTCTCCTTCGTTTCCGCTCATCGTCCCCTTGGACAGGGCTGCACGGGGATTGAACGGAGAGACCAGAGGACGACGACACTCGTCTACACCAAGACCACGAACTGTCCAACTGTCCAAGTGCCCATTTTCGTCTTGGCTGGCTCCATCTCCTATCTTGAATAATATCTCCGTCGGATACCGACGAGCACGTCTCCCGAGTCTTGACAAATACCACCGCCGGCCCCCGTACCTTTCGAGTTTACCTTACAGGAACGTGCCGCACATATTTCGATCGGAACGCGGAAGGGAATCGTTGCGAAGGGAGCAGATGGCCCCGGCTCGCTGGCAATACATTCCCCAGCGAGAGCTTCACCGACGACCAAAGAAAATTATTCGATCCCCGCGCCTGCATACCGATTTCGTTAGGCCCGGCGAACTCGTTTCGATTTTTCCCTTGATTGACAGTTCATTATCACACAAAAGACACAGGATCCCAGCAAAGGGACGACATAGGCGACGCTCGCGATAAGGTAAACAATGTTCTATCATAGTTTCGATCGTTTACCGTGGAATCGCAAGGAATAAAGGATTTGCGAATCCTGCGAGCTGCTCGACTAGAAAATACGATATGGCGACAACACGAGCCACCGGCACGGCCCGTTGAATCTCATTTTACGCGTGTGGGGAAACGGTCAGCCCTGTTCGAGAGGGAATATTTCAGAATAAAGAGAGAGAGAGAAAAATCCTCAAGACTTACGAAGTTATATCTCTGGACGCGGAAAACGTGTAGCACACGTTGAGCGGCTGGTTACCCCGGACAAGCCGCGGGGAACACTAATTATTTCGCAATCCCGGCACTCACCTCATTTCGCAGATAGTGTTGCATTAAGAAAATTAATTTTTTACAGGCAATCCTGAAGGAACGAACGTGGTGGGGGAGAGTGAAACGTGTTCTCTGTTCCCCTTCCCGGGAAATTGATTCGAAACGCTCTGCAGCGCTCGCCGACAGCAATCGGATGTAAACTGGAGATTATGCCATTAAGAAAATTAATAAATGAAAACGAAATCACACGCGCCGCTCCATTAGGAAGATGAGTCTTACGAAAAAAGCGCGTTGGTTGACCAGCACCGTTGATCGTCTTTACGGGTGCGTTTGTTAAGATCGCTTTTTTTTCCTACAAGATCGATTAACGTTGCACAAAGGGAATGCTAATATACCATTCATTAAAGCTTCAATTATTGATCTATCGGACGACAAAGATTTTTCATTCTGCCGGTTAATAAATAATGAAATGGTCAGCAGTGCTGGATACTTTTGTGCGCGTATATTCTGAACATACTCTGTTTTGTGAAATAAAATATTGTTGTATAATCGATTAAGTCATTCTAACTGCCTCAAATTGCGCCAGTTCATTTTCAAATGAATGAAAACTGAAATAGTAAAATCATAATGATGACGAAGCATTTCCAAAATTGGTCCAAGGCGATTCCAGAGAGAAAACATGGCATCACGATGATAACAGTAGTAATCTACAAAAGACCAGTACAACAAAGAAGAGCCATTTGTGCAATAAAATACGTTACTAATTCTGGAATGCGCATTAACAATTTCTGGCGAAATAATGCACGAGGTATGCATACGTAAAAACGAATGCATTTTCATCGGCGAAGACAAAAACTGGCTGTTTTGCAAGTTAATCCCCGGAGCCTCGCAGCGGAGGAATTCAATTTTCCGAGAGCGCGGTCTAAAAAATCTGTGCTGGTAGTGTACGTTGTAAAAAGTCGAAACAAAAACTGAACAACAGAAGATCGCGACGCGACCATTAAGCAAATTAGACAACTGAATGCGCCGTAAAGCATGCGACGAGCTTTTATGACGGAGAGGAAAGTAAATCCGATTACAGGAGGGAGAGATTTTCGTAGCGATGCATAAGAGAGCGGAGCGATTTTTTTTGTTCTCAGAATGTCCGGACAACCAACCGATCAAATAATATAATGAGTCGCATTCAAGATAACGGGACAATAAAATTTCTCGATAAAAGTTTCAAGAAGGTGGGGCCGGAGAAGGGCTCAGAATATTCTGAAACGCAAAATCGCGCGCGATATATATCTCGGCCGCGTAATGACTATGAAAGTCGAGGAATTTTTAACTGATTCGAAACTCGAGAGAATGGCTTGGACGGAAAGACGTTCGACGATTTAATCGGTTAAAGTTATCGTCCCGCGTACCCCATTCCCGTTGCTTCTACCTCGGGTGCTTCCCTCTGCTACCCTCTTCAGCTCGTTCCGATTCCGTCGGAACGAACGCCATCTTCGCTCTTTCCATCGGCGCTACAACTATGTTTTATTTATACAATCTTCGACTACCCGCCTGGTCACAACCAACCGCCGCCACGGCAATAAAAGGAAAACACGGATGAATTTAGCAGACTGTCTCGAAAATCTCCAAGTCAATTCATCCATTTCCGACGCTCCCGCAACCCTTTTGATTTCCAATCGAAGGGGACGAAAGCTAATTGGCAGCAGAATCAGAGAAACACGTGTTTTTCGAGGGAGGGAGAATAGAAAGATACACGAATACATTGGACCATCTAAAAATATAATAGAAAAGATGAATTCTAACAAGCATACTGAAAGAATCGAAAAATATTGTATTATATTTCTCAAAGAAAATTTCTGTTCTGCAGATAGACATTCGCACTTCGATGATTACGAAATGCATACGTCTCCCGTTTTATATTTCTTTTCGCTTAGCAGACTACGAAATAATACACGATATTTTCTGTATATTGCCGAAGCGAAACACAGTTTTGAGGATAGAGAGGTTCTCACGTTTTCTCTGGCAACGGGTTCTGCGGAGCGCATTTCGATTTCTTTATCGGAAAAGTGGCAAACGTCAATCCCGGGCATGGGGAGTAGTTGCTTTTCTTACCGATCTGAATTGTAAATTTAATTTTCTTAATAGCGCGGAGTTCAACGTTCAAGAAGCTAGACAGTCGCCTTTCGAAATGTAACGAAACATTATCGATGTAAATTTGTCTCGGTGCCATCTCCTCCAGGCGAATTGAGTATCAAGTATTGGCAGTTGCGGCACGGCGGAGTCGATAGAAAAAAGAGAGGGACAACTGTGCATGAAGAAATTACGTAAACTTTATTACGGGAACTCTGTTATGACACTTCGTCGCATCCAATAATCATTACACGGAATGAGTCGACTACCGATGTTTTCTTAAGGTTTGAGTTTTCTCGCCGAGACTTCCGTGCTCGATGAAATTCTCAGCGGCTGGAACTTCTTACGCAGTCGTAATAGGTCTCCTGCTAATTATTGTAATACGAACTGCGAAAAATCTGAGCACTTGTTTTTACGTGGCTGATATATAATTATGTAAAAGAATTAGTGAATTTTTACTTGAGCAAGCTATCAAAACCGAATTAAACACATTTCTACACAGTCGTTGCAAAACCGTATTCTTTGCACGACACAACAATATTTGATTCAGACATATGTATAATAACTGAGAGTACAGAACAAGAAGTTTTCAAATATGAAACATGAAAAATGAATGATTCATGGTTCCGGGCGCTTTCGTTTCTGTTTTCGCGGGTACGCGCGGCCGTTGTTTGTTCGTTTCGGCAAAATTAATCCACCGTCGGGACTACTTATTCGGCGGAGGCAAGTTTTGCGGCGGAAACGCGCTGAAGTTCCTTCGGCTACAGCGTTAGATAATCCGGAAACGTGTTTGACTTTTAAAATTTATGAAACTCGACTGACTAGATTAGACTCTAAGCAAGTTTGCGGTTTTCATATCTAACTTCCGTTGCTGTTTACGCACAGCGACTGTTCAAACTTCCCCCTCTGTTCCTCCCCCGCCCCCCCACTCCGCCCACGCCTCTCGGCCCGTCCACCCACCGCGACGTAAGTGCGCAAAGGTCTCTATTAACAAAGTTTTAATCGAATTCATCACAATGCGCCGTTTCGTTTAATGCAAATTCGTCGGTCGGAGACGCGGAGTCTTCCGTTTTCTAATGTCCCCAAATGAGGAATAAGTCGCACGAATTTTCGCGGTATTTGCCGGCGGCAGTCGCCGTACTTAAATGTCTTTGGCAAACTAAAAGCTTCACGAAATATAGGAACTATTGGAAAAATTGCGTCTCGTTTAATGTGCGATTGCGACGCAGACATTGCAGAATATTCTACATTTTTGGTCTCTCGAAGAAGATAACGGTTTGCCAACGCAAAATATTATTATAGCGTGTAAGGAATACAGTTTGATAACAGCTACATCCATAACGAGTTTCGTGTTTCCATTAAACTTACACAGAAAGCAACTTCTAATAGTTCGTAATAATCGAAGCCATATTTTACGTAGAAAGTTGCACGATGTTCAAACGCAAGAAGTTGAGAAACACCGAAGAACGTATAAAGTATCGATGGATGTGGCCATTGGTGTCCGTCCCCTGAACCGGAAGTTCGAACGATTCTCCACTTGGACGAAGGCTTTCGCGGGGAATGAATTTTTTAAGGCGCTTCTTCCATTATAGTTAACAAAAATTTCTCCGACCTGCTCGCTTCTTCATCATCGCTTTAATCTTTAATCGGTCTTTTTGTAAGTAGGAAGTTCTATCTACCCGAACGTTACATTCTACCGTTTGTATTCTTAATTAGTTGAAGAATTAGCCTCTTTGGAATTTCACGAACGAGAGGAAAATCTTCGTTCGTAATTTAATCGAATATTCACGGGCTACTTCGACCGTCATTTTTTAATGAATTCCGCACACTTTCGCGGCGACCTAGGCGATTTCCTTTGAAATAAGTTCGTTCTCGTCGGTAGATGACAATCTGTGGAGAAAGGAGACTCGTTATGTAAGATGCGCGAGGAATCTTTCAGCTAGTAAACTTATTCAATTCTGTTATGTCTTGCTGATCAGATCTTTCCATCGAATGAATATCAATTTTCGAGGATTTCACAATTTCCGATAATGAACGTTCTAAAAATGTCAATAATTTTCTACACCAATCCGTTACATCTTGTTCAAAATCAGAATTTGTTAACAGAGGGTAAAAATATTTCCTCGGCAGCACGAAAGACGGCACAAAAGGCGCCAGTTAAGACCGCATAAGACCATTCGCAGAGATCCTATATTTCCACAATGCTCGATCCGCGGAACGACCGGTGACTCAATAATACAAAATAATATTTCGTCGCGACGGTCGTGGGCAAAATGCGGGCCGTGTCGCAAGATTTCCGGCGCTCGTCAATGGACTGCGAGAAGAAGGAAGATTACATCATTTCACCGGGGGAGCCAATAACGCGACGCCACTGTCGAGAATCGAGGACGCCAGCTATAATCGGAATCAATCGTCCCGTTAACGAGGTAGTAATTCTTCCTCTCGAACGGCGCCGGGAAAAGCGGCAACGAGAGGGAAAGAGCGAGGGAGAGAGAGAGAGAGAGAGAGCTCGGTGAAAGTGTTCGGCGTCGCAATAGGGGCGTCACGACGCCCTAGCTTCGTTCTGGAGAGCAAGTGCGCGTGGAAAGTGGATGGCGGCCTTGTAAGAAGCAACGTAAATTGTTAAGGCCAGGCCCTGCCTAGTTGTAAATTAGAAAACAGGCAATCTCGCTCGGGTTGGCTGTTTTCCCGTTTCTTCTTCTCCCCTTGCTCCTTTTTTCTTCTCCGCGACTATGTTTCCGTATCCCTTTCTCCCTTCTTTCTTCTTTTCTCTTCGTTTTCCACCCCCAAACCGGGTCGTTCCATTCCTCTGTCCCTACGTTTCGTCGTGTGCGCCAGGGTTTAGTAGCAGCCATAAAAGAAAAAACGAAAAAACCGAGGGTGTAAAGGGTCTTAGAAATCCGGCCGAAATTAAGCCGAAACTTACGAGCCGGCACCGGAGAAGCGACAACGCCCGCCAGAGCATCTGTTCGGCTGTTCGCCCGTTAATTAAGTCGTTTTCGGAACCTTCACGACCCACCTGATCGCCGCTTTCGCCTAATAAAATTGGCTTCGAGCCGTTCCTCCGGCAAGGGATACCCACGGCATTCTTGTCGTGGTAATGTTTATCGCGGGCTCGAGGGAAACTGCGTTAATCGACGATGAACACCTGGTCTGAGAGCCTTCTGGATGATTTTGAGATGAACATGTGGAACTAACTCTCGTACGCTCCTTAGAAACAGCGTGAAAGGTACTGGGTATAGCGTTTCTTTCATTTTTATTTGACACCTTACGGTGCGAAATCAGGTATAATAAAAGTTCGTAAAAGAATGATTAAAAACAGAAAAGTTCAATCATTTGGATTAATATTGCCTCACATTGGTACATTCAATCTCGTATCGCGTTACACCCACAAGATCATAACGCGAGGGAAATGAAATTGTGATAACAGTGACTAGGATAAGCGCCGCTACGGAGACTATAGCACAATGAAGTGAAAGAATCACTGGTTAAATGGAAGAAGAAAATAAAAGCGAGATCGAAGAGAAGCGACGAGTTAACTCGTCGAGCGGGTGGAACGAAAACATTGGTCCATCCGGCAAGGCGAATAAACAATGTCGGATATTCTATTTGTTCAAGTGTACAGTCTAAAACGAGAGGAATCTCGGCCGCAATAAAAATACCAGTAGATTCGGAGAGTATCTCTCGGCGTGGCCGCAATATCACCGAAATCTCGTCAGAGATTCGCGCGAAAAAGAGATGGCAAGCCGTCGACAAAACTTACCGTCGCTCCCTCGGTCGATAAGAATAATTTGGTAGCGTCGGATTTCAATCTGTCGAGATGACGGATATGACGTGGGAGCGGGGAAGGGATGGAAAGAAGGGGTTCCGGAGAGAAGCCACGAGAGAGAAGAGTAGAGGAGAGGAGAGGGGAAGAACTTTTCTAAAAGGATGCCGGCGTGGATGACGAGCCAAGGGCCTCCTTTTTAATATCTCTAATATTTCCAGCCGATATTCCCATTTATTCGCGATCCATCACTTGTCTGATGTGTAACCGGAAGCCACCCCCCGCCCCCTCTTCGTTTCGCCAAAGGTTCTACTTCAGAAGTCAATTCGATATAGGTGGGTGTAGTTCGAATTTCCCGCTGTGTAAAACGATCTGGGCCGCGCGTGTCTGCGCGCTGCCATGCCGGTCGAGTACCGAAGCTGTTGGCAAATGTTTTCTTTCCAGATGGAAAATAACCAGCCCCATCCCCGCGATAGACCACGTCCGTGTGCATCGATTCCAGCACGACCGGTATGGAAAAATAATTCTACTTCGCGTAATTTCCGGCGACGGGCCCGCGCCGCCGAGTTCCACTCCTCGAGCTTGCAACCCTATACCTGCCACAACTATTTTCGTTAAATTGCGCCCGAACCCGCTTCTGTTTATTTTTACAATGAATTACGATCGTCCCTGGATCATCTCTTTTTATTACCGATTCGTGGAACGATCGATGAAACATTTTTGTTTATTTTATTTTTATTCGTTTCTTGATTTGCCAACATTTTCGAATTTAACAATCGATTCAGCAGCCTCCAGATAATTATTTTTCTGTAACGATCATTGTAAGAAAATATCTGAAAATAGGACATTTGAACTGATTGTAGAAAAACTGATACTATTCTTCCTTTAAGGGCCGGTATAAAATTCATTACCGAAAGGATTCTTCCGGTGAATATTTCAGAAGTCGAAAGACTTTTTGCCGGACAATCGAACCATGTCCGTGAAGGACCCCGGGAACCGAAACTCTTGTCGGGACACATCGAAAGCGCGGGCAATAAAAAGAGGATATCGACGGTCGCTGCGAATAACTGGGCTCCTCGCAGTGGTTACGCCCAGTTCTAGTCAGACTTAGCAATGGGTTGGTCCGATTAGGGTCAGCCGAGAGTGGAGCCAGCCTTTGCTTGCACCGGATCGCGTTCTATCCTTCGCAAAAAGAACCTTCCATCCGATTTCTGCGAAGGACTTCAGAATCCGCCAACATTCTCGGACCTCTTTCCCAGGAAGTTTTTCGGAAAATCAACGTCGTTCCGCTCGCCATTCGGACGTCCAGACTCCGGGCGACGTCCGACCAACTTTTTATCGGTATTTTGACCTGTTATCGTTGATCACTCAGTTTTATTTCCTGCTGAGTAACCCGTTTGTTCAGTTTCTTTTTTTTCGTTTGTTTTCGCAAAATGATGAGCTAGACTAGTAATAGGATTGTGTCAAATTTTGTGTTTAATGTTCGATGGATGACGGAGGGGTTGTGTGACGTTGCATATCGTCTATGAAAGCTTTTCTGCTTTATGACTCGTGGGTATCAGACAAATCGATTGCCATTTGTTTATCGGAGATTGATGACGAGGCTCGTGGAGGCACAAGGACGCGAGGAAATAAGGCGCGGACCACTTGCTGCCGTCGATAATCTAGTTGAAGTGATTGGATATGGATTATAATAGGGTTTCGACTCCACCGTGAAGCACTTCACTCTCGAGCACTCGACAACTCACGTGGATGGATCAACAATAATCGAAATGGAACCTCAGCGGATCAAATCACGCCCATCATAACCACAGGCAAACTTCGAAACATAACGGTTGCCTCAAAATCCGTACAACCGTGTCGCCAAATCAAATACACTCCATTACAAATACATACAAACTAACATACCGAACAGAATTAATTGCTGTTATTAACCCTTCACGGACGAGGATTATTTAAACATCCGAAGATTATATAAAAAATTAATCAAATATTCAGTTCCTCTATTTTTATGTTTAAAAATCGAAGCGGTTCCATAAAAAGTAAATATATTCCCCGCTAGCCATTAAAGAAGGAATCAAAGATGGGGTAGGCGAGCGTCGTCGTGTCGTCGTGTCGTCGCGTCAGAACGAATGTTGACTGAGAGACAACGGTAAATTTTGCATGCAGGCCCGTGTGCCACGGGTCGCGAAATTCTCTCATCTTAATTTTAATTTCATCGCAAACACCGGCCGGAGAATTTATGTAGAAATATTCATCGTTGGTGTACGCGGTTCGTCCCTCATTCTCTCACGGGAACTTCAATATAGTTACGCGACGATGTAATTGGAGTTCGAAAGTTTGGATTCATTAGCGCCGAAGCGGCCTTATCTCGAGATCTAATTCGTGATACTTCGGGGATAGGCCGAGAGGCCGCCTGTTACTTTCAAGGATTTTCGAAGTATCCAACCGCCCCCGCACCTTTTGCCCCCGATTCGCGTAGGTGGCTCGAACGATTTGAACCCAATTGCTATGGTTCTCGTGCAAAAAAATATCGTTGACAAAGGGCCTAGCCGATTAAGATGGTCAAAACTGCCCTTAGAGTTTTTTCAATGGCTATGGAACCATTCGAAAGCTAATCAAGAAAAACCCCTCCGAGTAAAATTTCAGCCCTCTAGCTTTCCCGCGAGCACAGTTTGTAACAAAAAAATCTGAAAAAATTCTGTAAAATGCGCCTTAGGATTCAAGATATATCACATTTTTTTCAGAATTTGGGAACGCATCAGAGCCCGGAAAATGCACGGAGAAGCGCGAAATCTAATTTATCCTGTAAATACCCTCGTGAAGAAGCTAGAGGGCTGAAACTTTACTTGGAGGGGTTTTTCTTGGTAAGCTTTCGAATGGTTCGATAGTCGTTGAAAGACCTCTAAGGGTAGTTTTGACCATCTTAATCGGCTAGGCCCTTTAATTACTCCCTACGCACGATGTCCATCGTTGCTTGACCCTTAATAATTCGATAGAGATTTTAAATGATTTTATCGGCAGCTTCCTTACAAGAACAGGAATCGTTTACAGTAGCAAGCCTACGGAACAGGCGAACATCGATATAGGTTCTGATGCATTGGGGAACGGGTATGGAAATCGTACAAAGACGATGAAGACGTCAGGGCCGGTTTTCCGGGGAGCACGCCGATGCTTAATCGGGCAGATAAATCGTGCCGAGGTACACATCGCGCAACGATGCTCTTGGAATAAGAGTTCTCCAGCGGAGTCGACGAAGCGAGAGGGAACAGGGTTGCGGAGGACCTTATGCCGCCACAAAAATATTTGTTTACTCGAATCCTGTGCATAACAACAGGGGGAGAATTTCGAGCCGAGCCGGTATCGTAAAGGCAAGGATGCGATGCTCATTCCTTTGACATCGATACTTGTACTTCTGTGTACTCTTCCGCGTTCTTTCTCTCTTTCTGTTTTTGTCGGCCGCGAGCGCTACCAACCCCCCTTGGAAAATATTCCTCATACCGAATTCCTTCTCCTGCAAATGCAAACGCGAGCGCAGACCGCGCGGTTACACCGCCTCCTTTATTTTTCCACTGTTTTCCTGATGTTTATGCAAACAGCGCGACGCACCATGTTCTCCCCCTCCATATTTATGATCGCGTTCGTGATCATGGCCGCATATCAAATGGGCGACAACGATCGCTCGGCCAGACAAGTCGACGATGATCGACAGCCGATCGAAAATCTGTTTCGCGCTCGAAATCCTCGTGTTCGTGGATTTGTCTTGGCTCGAACATACAATGTGCGATTTCTCAGGCATTTTCAATAATTTCAAAAGGTGGTTTTAACAAAAGTTAGAGATTTGCTGGCACGCTATTGATTTCCATCTTTTTCACTGTAGGATGTACCTAGAAAGGGTATCCAGAGAACAGTTGACCCGTCCCCATCACAAAGATTAAGCTTCGTTTCAATGAAACCCGACGAACATCGTGCGTGTAACAAAACGACCATGATAAGGATCAGACCAATGCGATTCCCTTAATCCGAACGAGAGGGATTGTTCGCCGGTCTTCACTCATTGCGCAAAGGAAAGTTAGAGGCAATTAGATGATCCCGATAGGAGGAGCATAATCGGGGGAACGGTCTTGTGCCCCGGCCCTTTTCGTAAAACAGGCTCAATCAGAGCTAACCCAGACATCGCGTTCCGAACATCGCCGATGGGGAGGTAGCACAGGACCTCGTTGAAGTTGTTCCATCTACTAGGATCCGATGATAACGTCCGTCCCCTGGTAATCTGACCGCTTATCTGGCTATTTTTTCTCCTTCCTCTCTCTCTCTCCCTCGTGTGTGTTCTAGCGTTCGATCTTTCTTCCTCGCGCTCTCAAATCGGCTGGAAGTTTCCGGGAGAGGGAATTAAAAGGTCCGCTTGCCGATTTGGTGGAGTCGGTAATCTCGGTGTCGCGTTGCGGCAATCCTCTAATTCTATCGTGCGTCGTTACGATAAACTCGCCCGTTTTATCCTAACCCAGACCGGAAATCGAAACGAACGCCGGCAAACGAACCTTCAATTTTGCTGCGTCGAACAGCGGAAACTCGGGAACTCAACATTCGTGGTCCACCAAGGTCGCAATCTCCTAAATCCAATATTTCGAAACAGCGAGAAATAATCCCAGGTGATTTCTGGCCAGAATCAAGCTTCTCCGCGCGTTAGGTTCGTTTTTCGTTTTCAGGAAAACGAGGATCGCCGGATCGTTTCCACGCGCGTCCGACGAACAGCTAAGAGAGGAGCGTCGCGTAATAAATAAATAGGGGCCGATGGCGTTGTAAATGTCCGCAGTAAAGTGATTTAGCCACTTCATTGGCTCATAGAGAGTTAAGTGCAGACGCGGGCTACATAAACGCCAACCAAGAGATTCACTCGGCTCTCTCTTCTGTTCGTTTCTTTGGCCACGACGTCCGCGTCCCTTAACTCGGGAGGGGGTTGGGGACGGTAGGTTTCCATCCTTGGCCGCGTAAATCCCAGGTCGACGGTTTCCCATCGGTTTACTCTCCTGCGAACGTAAAATGTGCCTTTATTTTTATGTTGGATTTAACCGCGCGGCATGCCGTGGACTTTTCGAACGATCCAGCCAACCCCCTTCAACCCTCGCGAACAGCCATCCCCTGTGTCAATAACGGAGATCCACTACCCGCGTCCACCGTCGACGGGATCCGCTGGTTACTTTCACGGGAACGCGGCAAGCCTGTTAATTCTGAGGGGATGAACCAGCCCCGCGTACTGGAAACTGCCCGGCTTTTTCTCCAAGAATATTTTAGAACGGGCCTTTACAAACCGGACGCTGCACAGACTATCATCCTCGATTTTGTTAATATATTTTTTCGTGGAACACGCGTTGTGGTAGCAAGGCTTGTTGTTTTTTTTATAACACTCCCCCTGATTTCAACCCTTATGTGATTTCTAACACGTTCACTATCACGTCGGTTACCGGATTTCATGTGTGAAATAATTTCTCGAAAATTCTGCGCAAAATACAAATTCTGTCTGCCACAGTCACCGCGAATCGAACCGAACTGTTTTGGAAATATGGATTACGCGGCTTGACTCGTCGGCGATATGAATATCAATGAAAAATACACAAAGGGAGAACGGTAAAAATCGAACTTACGGAAACGAGGGAATAACGAGCCCACGTTTCACGATTCCCCTTCGGAACGTCTAAATCAAACTTGCTTGTCCGGTGGACGTGTTGTTCAACGCGAGGGTCGAAAGACTCGCCAGAGGGTAGCTCCCTCATTTACCCCAGTTACGAACACGACCCTTCCACTTAATCTTCCTGATCGATTCAATATGAATGTCCACCGCGGCCGACAGAAATCCACGGAATTAAAACACTCGAAACAAATGGACGCGACGACTCTCGTTGATTAAACGCACCTCGTTAATCGACACACTCGAACCGCGAAGAACGGGGGCTAAATAATTCACGCTCGCCGATTAGGAGGTAGTCGCGCGGCTTCATTAACGTTACACCATCTATAACAACCATTTACATGTCGACGGGACAATATTTAACACGGTGTATGCTCGCGAAAATCCGCGCAATTAGCCACCATTTAATAATTAATTACTCACGCCCCGGACGCGGTATGCGAATCGCGCGACTTCAATCTTCTTCGAATTTGTCGCTGTTGTTGTTGGCAGTTTTTAAATATTTTCGCAAACCGTTTTATTTCGTGGACATTTATTTTTATCTAATAATGTCGTTTCGATGCTTTATGGACTGACGCCAGACGATTTTGGTGGTGCAATATTTTTCAAATTCTATTTCTTCCGACCTAGAATATTTTTCATTCTAGAAGATTTTTTTTCAATTTCTGGACATGGAGATGTAAAGGGGATGGAGAAAGCAAAAAGAAATCTGGAGGATTTGTATTTCCATTTACCGATGGAGAGGTTCGACGTAGCGTGAAGTCATCGGGATTTGTAATTAATTAATTCAACTCGCGGTGACGTTGCTTTGTCGCGGTTTGAATATTGCATTTTTCCATTAGCAGCTCGCAGTTTCCCATAATCGATATTTAATAATTCACGGGGGCGGAGGACGAACGAGAGAGGCAGTGCGTGACAAGGGAGAAACAAAAATTGAATGTTTACGGTTAAAAAGACCGCGGTTTTACAATATACTAATACATATCGCCAACGAATGACGGAATCAGCGGCAAAACTGCGCTCCATACGCAAACACGCGAGATATACATAGTTACTCGACGGTCGCTAAATCCGCAGCAATAATAACAAGTAGAAACTGTTTGCATTGGAAGCTAGTCGCGGTTTTTCCGTAACGAAACAATTACCATGCGGTTGTTGAAAAATAAACCGCTGCAAATCCCGTACAAACGTTGTTTTATTTAATCGAATTCTTATGGCCTCCGCGATAAACAGACCCAGAGCAAAATAAATCCGAGGAAGGTGTATATTTTCCGAATCTTTCACCATGTTCCCGTAAATTCGATTTTCCCATCTACAATCTGAAACACATTTTCCCAATGCGAATATCTCGCTTCCGCAAACGAAAAATACGCAAAGTGTATCAATCAGAAATTTCATGATTAAAAACTTGATAAAAAGCGTTTTACCAGACCATAATTTATGATACTTTCAAGTAGCCAATATAATCACACGAGTTAATTAAAATATAAATTTTCTGCTGTTCATGCACCCGGATGATTTGTATCTCGTATTACAAAATTACATACAATTATTAGATACGCCCAACAGATTTTTAATTTGAAATTACACGTTCCACTGACACCGGCAACGTATTTTGATTTCTGAGAATTTCGTGAATACATTTAACACACGGTGGACTCCTGTCTGGCGTTTCGCCTATCCAATCTGTTAATATAATGAATTTTTACATCGTTTTCGCTTTAATCCAAAAGTTTGCTTCCTCTTGAACCCACCATTAACTCTCGCTCTACACAGTTAAGAGGATCCAGACACCAACATCGCCTACACTCACCGAGAACCGCTAGATCATTTAATAAATATGTAATCGCGGCAAGCGGGAACTTTTCTAATTCCTTAATCCATCAACTGAGCAGATTCTCGGGGAAGAAGAAAATAAAAGTACACGGCATCGACCTGCGATTCCATAAAACACGTTCTCGCATCAGCAAGCCCCTGTGAAACACTTCAGACGGATCTCATCCATCCAACCCACCGCGCCTCGCCGGTTTTCCTCGAAGAAAGGAAAAACTCGATCTTTCCGGAAAAATCGGTCTGAACGGAGTCGTCCTCGTCGTCGTCGTCTGCTCATCGAAATTCTGTGGTTACCGATTTCTCGAAGGCGACTTCATTTTCCATCGGTTTTAATCTCCGTGCTGGGAGCTCGTTCGCGCGCGTGTTCGGAAAACCGTCGACCAATGGGACGGCAGACTCTTAACAGGAGTAGACAGATGGATTGAAGTGCGGAAGCTCTGTATTCAAGTACTATCCAAGTACCGCGAAGGACGATGGCGCTCGTTCCGCAGGAGAAATACGGGGACGCCGACGCGACGGTAGCTAGCTGTACTCGGAGTTGATGGCGTCAGCTGTTACGTACTGTTGTCGAGGCTCGACCCCCTTCGCCGATCTCCACCCTGAGGAAGAGCACCTGAAACGAAAGAATACAATATTCTGGCCCGCGGTGTCTCCACCGATTGATAATCCCCCATTTGTAACCCGGTCTGCGAAAGAAGCGACGAAAGTTAAATAAGATGAAGGTTTAATACAGCGGTGCCTCGATATTTGTGAAGACAATTGTGTCGTACAGGGTGGTCCAAAAGTAACCAGATCATTTAAAACTCGGAATTGTTAATATACGAATAAATGTGAATCTTCAAAAAATTTTGCTATTAAACATCCCACCTGTTGCCGAATTTCGACTACAATCTTGATCTATTGTTTAAGCATCACATACAATATTCTTTTCTATTTCTTAACCCTGTCCATTCCGTTATCCTAAAACCATTCCAAACACGACTGAGAACTCGGAGCAAAGCCACACCACCTAAAGGAACCTGAATTCCCAGCATCGTAAACTAAAAGAAGGCATTCGCAAGTAAAGAGAACCTATTGCGAGTAACGACCAGAGGAAACAATAAGAGGACCCTGCGAGAGGGGAAGAAGCTTCATCGCGAATAGTTATGGCGCATAGAATTTGATGTGAAATCGAATTCACCGGATGGAAAAGCCGAGCCGGGAAACTGGTTGACGTTGCAACCGGACTGGGAGATTTTTGCAAAACTGTTCGCGCGAATAAAAATTTCTGATAACTCGGAGTTGATCGGCTGACTGTGAAAAAATGGTTTCAATGACTGACCAGCAATACGCCTGAGGGGCAAAGTATATTTTCACGAAAATTATTTATATTAAACCGATATACGTAATTTACATTTCTATGAATACTACATAATGTAATATTTTCTATTATTTATTTGTTTAATGTTGCTTCAACATCAAAGGTCATTAGCAACACGGTATATTTTCTTACAATATTTTGTACATATTTGTATCCTTGATATACTGGGCAAGACCGACGATATGTTCCTCAGAACCTAACAGAATAGGTAAGGATTCAAGCAACTTAGCATTTTTCCTTTCATTTTCGTATTTTTTGCATTCTATTATTAGATGCTTCATATTAACTGGTACTTTACATATATCGCAGATCGTGTTTTCTTTTTTATTTAACAAAAATGAATGGGTTATTTCTGAGTGCCCAATTCTGATTCCAGAAATTGAAGTTTGAATTTGACGATCTACTGGACATGGAAACTTTTGCCACTCAAGATCCGCTCCTTCGTTATGATATTTTTGTGTGTAATTTCTTTTAATTTTGTCAAATACGTGTTTCCTAAAGATTTCATTTAGGTGGTTTTTAAGATCGTTTAGTCTGGTATAATGGCTGATCTGTTTCATTTTTGTGTTGCAGGCTGCCAATTTGGCTCTATCAGCGTTTTCATTACCCATATGCGATGGAATCTAGCAAAATGTAATGAATTTGCCGGTTTCAACAGCCGAGTTATAACTTTCTTGTATTTCCTGAATACACTCATCGGTTGTTTCCAAATCTTCAATGGCCATGATAGCACTCTTTGAGCTTGTAAAGATAGTGTATCTATTCCCAGTGGACTTTTTGATTGATTCTAGTGCTTTGAATAAAGCTAAGACCTCACTACCGAAAACTGAGCAGATATTATTTAGTCGATAAAGGTTTGTTGCGGTCGGGGTTACTACGGAGCAGCCTGTACCATTTTTTGTTTTAGAATTCCGTGTATATATTTATTGCTAATGGGTCACTATTTAGAATCTCTGCATGCAGTGATTGAAATACCGTAGGATCTGTCGAATCTTTGAGGTGTTGTTCCAAGCTCATATTAGTTTTAAATTTCATTTTGGTCCAAGGGGGAAAGGTGTGGAACTTTTTTTGGTATATTTTAGGAAAGGAGAAATTTAGTTCTTTTAGAATTTGGTTCAGTATGTAATAGATAGGTTTTGGAAGTAATATTAATGAGACTAATAATACATTTATGTAACATGTAGTCTAATCATACTCGTGCGATTAATAGGGAAAATGCGAAAGCGCGAAATTCTGGCGAACAGTCAACAAAGTTCGATCGTAATGGGATTGTTTCGTTCGAAGTTAACATTTCATTTCGACAAATAATGTCCGTTGCATTTTATCCCGTGTCGAT
Source organism: Lasioglossum marginatum (assembly GCA_028455795.1). Classification (NCBI taxonomy): domain Eukaryota; kingdom Metazoa; phylum Arthropoda; class Insecta; order Hymenoptera; family Halictidae; genus Lasioglossum; species Lasioglossum marginatum. The sequence goes on from CM052263.1 coordinate 4,068,300, forward strand.
ATATGGAATCGAGAGCGCGACGCGGCGATTAAAAGTTTCAAGCGAAGAATTAAACGGACATTGAACGGAAACGAAGATGTCATTGAAACGATCGGAAAAGCTGGAATGTCGCTTTCGTTCGTTGCATATTCATTGTTTCCATTATATGTTTATACGTCAACCGCGGTCACCGATATAATCGTTACTTAATTATTTATCGTAGAATTTAATATTTGTTTATACTTTCAGCCCATGAAACGGGATAATATCATTCGGAATTTCCCGTAAACGTTTACTGAATTTATAACGTGTTTGTACGTTCAGCAGAATTTTCGATAACGTTGATAAAAAATGGATATTTGCTTGTTTGATCCGAAAATTTTAGCAGATCCGCCATGAACACGGCGCGTGTTTAGGTTTGTTTTCCAGATTAACTATAATAGTCCATATTAGAAGCACGCTGCACTATTCAGCCGAGCACATATCACGGTAATGCGCGATATTGTGCGAGATACGCGCCGAGATTCGTCTGTCTGGGCATCGTTCATGACAGCCGCCATTATGAAAATTTGACACGCCGCGCCGCCACCTGACACACATATGTTTTCGCTTACTTTATTGGTCACATACAAATTCGATGCTCCCGGCCGTCACTCATTGCACACAAGCGACTATTTAAACGTCACGCCAGACATCGCCAGACACTGATTTATCGATGGTACTTAAATCTGACAACGAGGGTTTGTGAATTGATGCGAGCGGATCACACATTGGTCGGATTTCGCGCGAAACACCATCCTGCCTTGTTAAGGCGTTAATATGTGCTCACCAAATTTCGCACATTCGTCAGGCGTTATTGAAATTAATGTACGGGCGACAACTCTAAGCTTTAGATAGCAGAATATCATCGTTCGAACATCTTCGTTTGTCCATAATTCCAAAATCTTAATAGCAGTAAAACCAATTGCAAGGCAAGAAAAATCGGAAAGAAAAGCATCGATTCCGGTGAAAGTTGTTCGATGGACGCGTCGCTGTCTAAAACCCGTGTAACTATATTAATATTTCTCGCCGGGAGTGAATAGTTTCCATTCGGCGCGATCCCATGCTCGTTTTTTTTTGTCACGGCAGCCGAAAAGAGTCGTGTTTCAATTCGCGTGTAGTGTGTGAGTAAAAATGGGCCAGTGTATTTAAGTGGATTTCACGCGGACACACTCGTGGGACTGGCCGTCGAAAACGGTCGATCGATTTCGACAATTTCACCGACGACAGACCGCACCGACCGGACTGGTTACCGAAAATTAAAAAAAAAAGGGAGAGAACCGATGGGAAAGGAAGAGCGGAAAAGAGGAAAAAAGGATTACACACGCGGGTGGAAGAAGGAGAGTTACATCGACGACTGACGAAAAGGGACGAGCAGCCGCCCAGCTGCGGGGCAAAACGTTCCAGCCCCGAATAAATGTCACCGATACGCTCGTGCTGCGTTCAATAAATTGTTGACGGTTCATAGGGAATCGCGGGAAAAGTTGTTTAGCGTTATCGCGCGAAATAAAACTCGAAATTCTGTTTCACGCCGCGCTTTTAGCGAGATTCTTCTATTCGCCAGTGACCATTCCCGCGTGCCGCGCGGTGACCTTTTTTAATCCGTCTACGCTGACCTTTCCCGGGCGCGAGATATTTTCACCTGATGCCGATATTGCCGATGCACCGGTGATCCGGAACGGAATTCCGCTGGATAAACTATTCATTATCTGAAATAATACCCGAAATTCGATTTTACGCGCTATTCCCCGATTCTGTTCTACTCCGTGTCCCGGCCATTTCCAACTGGCTTTTTCAAGTCCTGACTAGATTGTTGATTTGTGCGCGAAATCCAAATTTTCTGCGGTAATTGACAGGTGCAGGAGGTACAATCAGTTTCATCATTGAAGGCACACGCTATTATGATTTAAAAATCAGAATAACATCTTTTTTTATTTGGGCTTCTAGTACAATTTTACTCTGTTCGTTATCATTCGAATCGCGTCGCATAATGCACACGGGATTATATCCCAATAAAACTAGATCGCAAATCTTCATTCGGCTCCCGAAATAAATTCGGTTATTACGGGTCTCGCCATTGAAATAAAGTTTATCGCCGCATCAATTAACGGTCGTACGCGGGGGTATTTTAAAAAATCAATTATTTCATTTGCGGGGGTTGCCGATCGATCGATTGAATTTGAATATTCTATACGCGGGGGGCATCGTTTACAACGCGTGAGAAAAAAGAGGGAAAAAAAGGAATCACTCGCGCGCACAAAAAAAAAGGTCGTATCGTCGTTCCCCGAATGAACATGCAAATGCCGGTCGGATAATCAATTTGAATAATTACTTTCGGATATTCGGTATTAACGGGGTCCGAATGCGCCGTCCCCGTATTCCCATGGCGTCAATAGAGAAATAAAGGATTCGGACTGTCCCCCTACCCCTTTTTCCGGTGCCGTTTTTGTTTGCTACCGTTCGACATCTGTCGTGATGTAATATCTCCGGCGGAAAATTTGGCCGGGGCCGCGGACGATTCGATTCTCCATTTGCATGACAAATGTAATGGTTGCATTTCGGTTTGCGTAACGCGCACTCGATCCTCGAGTCGCGTAACATTGTTGCGGTGGACGCCATGCTGCGCTGAAATAAGTACAAATATAATAGGGCCATCCGACGTGGAATCAGACCCTTTTCAGAGTACCGGGTTCGCTGAAATTGGGATATGTTGACGTCCACAATGTGCAAACGTATCGACGGATTTTTGAAAATTCAGCAAATGGCAAAATAAACAGGAAACGAAATTTTATAAATGGATGGATGACATAAAAAACAGTGAAACTTTCAGGACAATTAATGGACAATTATTTCTTAAACAGAAATTTGAAACTTGGAGAATTGAAGCATCTATGGCAGATTGTTGGGTTAGCTATTTCGCAAGATAGAAAGATTATTGACCCCGGCGGTTTTCATTGGTAATTTCCAAGAGGATATTCGGAGGATTCCCCGGGGACCAAGCCGGTTGTGTTTCTTGTTTTATCAATCATGAATTTCCTCGATAATCGTTTCGTTATCGGTTCCCTCGACGTTACTGCCCCCTAGTAGACCGTATATACGACCGTCGCGCTTCCCTCTTTGGATACCCTTTTTATCTTCAAAACATCCTTATGAACTTTACTTCTGCTGTTCCTTCGTGAGTCGATATCACGAAATTTTTTTCCTTCCCTCTGTCAACAGTGTTGCTAAAACTCGTAACAAAATAACACCATTATTTTCATTATGGATCTAGCTGATTTGCTTATTCAATTTTTCTGTTGTTCTATTAAATATGTAAATCTATTATTGAATAAGTAAATTTAGAGAGCTTGGGAATCGGTATACCGTGTTATGTTCGACGGGTCGACTTTAATTTAACGCGTTGAGTACAATGGACACACGACACACTCTAACCGCTGTTTGACTAATGCATCCGCTTCGATCTCGCGTACTTGGATGATTTAATTAGCTGCGTATTCAATTACGGTGATCGAAATTACAGTAAACAGAAAAGTCAAGAATTATCCGAAAAATCTGAACGAATAAATCTTCATAATTAATCAAATATAAAAATCAAAAGCGCTCTTCAAAGTTTCGCAATATTAATCAATTATTAAAATTTAGAATTGTCGTCCTAAGTGAAAAGAAAATGATTTTTAATGGGACGTGTGTTTTATTTTGAGACACGGTTGAAATATTGGCTTGACGACTATTCGTCGTAAATAATAATCGTTGGTCGTGACAAGAATTATTTCCACCGACTAGAGCTCCTCTTCACGATCGATCCGACATTTTCAAACGATATCGGTTCATCCTGGACGAGCCTATACACGTATACATCTATTTCGCTGCACGCGTTGGGCCACTACCAGCCCGACAGATAGTGCATCTATTAGTCAATACTGAATGAATATTTAATAGTGAGAGTTATGGCCTCGATCAAATTCCAGGCCGTGCGCCCACTACTTACATATATTTCACATGCATGACTGGTCGAGGTACGGGATGCTCCTATTATTTACGTTCGCATCTACACATGGACAGGGTTGAAGTACATCTTTTCAAACCTTTCATACATCTTATATCCACAATTTTATCCCTTCGCGTTACAATCATTTTCGAAAAATGGGTAGCACTTTATTTTCATTTGAACATCGCATTCATTGAACAATTTAAAGGAAAGAAATTTGATCGCCGGTGCTCGTAGAAAATATAATTCGCACTCGCCACAAAGGATTGCACGTTCCTCGCGCCGTGGACGCTCGTTTCGCGAGAAATCAATTCCACCACGTCCGTTACGAAGGAAAAATGTTCGCCAGAGGGCGTTAAGGGAGAGATCATTCCACGGGGGATTAATTTCGCGTCGTCATTTTAAAGACAGCGATTCGAGTAATTACGAAAGTTGGCGTGGGAGGGGGTGGAAAGGAGAAGGTCTGCCTCCGTCCGGACGGTGAGAGAAAAATCGAGGGAACCAACACCAGCGTACCGGGCACACATAGTTACATAATAAAAGCGTCGAAATCTCGACGCGAGTCTGAGATCTCACGGCTCAGAGGCGTTATATGAAGTCCTTTAAGCCTCGCAGCCCGCCGAGTCTTCGGGGCTGCTGCCCGATCGGAAAGTATTTCTCATTTGGCCTTTGAGGCTGCTCTCAGGATTACCCCCGCTCACCCCCTCGACCAACCCCCTGTCTACCATCGCCCTCGAGCATACCCCAACCCTCTCCGGCACACATCCACCGAAGACATCAATAACGCCAACTCGAAACTTTCGCTCTGCTTCGAAGTGTTTCTCCCCTGTCCGCTCTCCTATCTTTCTCTCTCGTCCTCTCGCGAAAGCGAGCTTTCACCCCCCGTTACCCTTCCGCCCCTCAGGTTTTTTTAATTTTTTATGGAGCACGTCCAATGGCCCGAAAAGCAATGAACTTTGCTCGAGATGTGACAAATGGCCATCGCGAACCAGCCACGAAATATGAGAGACAGGATGTAATCCACGCTGCCGCAGGACAGAATGGAATCCGGAGACGATTGTAACGCTATTTTATTTCTGCGTCGACGATCCGACCCTCTGCTCCGTTTTTGCGACGTCCATAATCTGCTGCTCCACGCTGTTAACGAATATACTGTTTTTGTTTGCGATACGAAACACTTTCATTTAAATATTACTCGTTTTACAGGGAAAGATTTAATCGTCAAATCTGCAATAGATTCATTCAGAGAAAAATGTTTCTGATGCTTTCACAGACGATTGAACTCATTTTCTGATAGTTCTAATCATGGTAAATGCTATCAATAAGCTCCTGGTACAAAATGTTAAGAAATCCAGCTCGGATAATAATTCATTTCACCCCCAAAGAAGCCGCACGGCCGAAAACAAGCGGCGAGTGAAATTAAAAAATTTAGCGAACGGTGGAACGGATGGTTTCGCGTACGGGGATTGCTAAATTGCTGCCACAACGCCTAAGAATAATTACGTTTCTCGAGGAATAAATACCGCCCCGTTGCCTGTTTATATCACCGAAAAGCTGATCGTTATGTCCTGCGCGCGATAAACGCCCGGTAAACGAGATGCTAAGGGTGAGAACAGGAAAGAGAGAGAGAGCGACGGGGAGTGTAGAAGAAAAAGATGAAAAAATAGAGGAGTGGAGGAATTAATTGAAAACACAGGCAACGAGGTGCAACGTCGTTTAACAGCGAGAGCCCGGAGTATCCCGACCCCGAGGGCCACGAAAATCTCGTAGGCGGTAATAATAAAGTAGACGATAAATAACCGCGTTTAAGTGGTAACGTAATTTCAGTTTCTACCCTAACAGGACCATTAAGGCTATTATTGCGAATCTCTTAATTTGCGAAAAACACTGTTTCCTCAAGGGGTCGGGAGAACGCCATTCCACAGAGGCCACGTTAAATGGCGACGAGGTGGCGAGATTGTGTTCCTGCACCTGTTGGGGTATTATTCATTTCGACTGGAAGCTCGTTGACACCTTTTTTCTCACTCCCACACACACAATTCCTTATATTACCTTCTATTCTACCGCGCCGCGCGTCGGTTCAAAATCACTAGCTGGTCGCCATTTTGTCGCACTTCTAACCTCGTTTCTTATCTTCTAAAGACTCGAATCATAGAATCTATCCTCTCATCAATTGTCTACAGCAATTCAAAATTTGTTGAGCCATTTGTAAAATATTACAGTTAAGTCTACAGATTTTTGGACAATTTTTCAGCAATTAATATTCACAAATTGTTTTAAAGACTCAAACCCGTCAATTCTTTCGCATAGAAGTGAATTTCGAAACGGAAAATTGCAGATTTAGTAAAACTCCGGCCAGAGAAAAATAATTTCATATCGTACAAACTATTAATCGTCTATTTCAATCGTTTCAGCATAGACTAAATTGCGGACTGCCAATCGGTTTATATAAATGAACTTCAAACCGAAAAATTGCAGTTTTATTCGTTGAAGGTATTAATGTTACCATACAGCAAACCCAAAAAGCATTTCTGTCGGGAGCTCTTCAAAAATAAATTTCGGGAAGCCGGCGCTGTCGGCAGTCTATTTATCAGTTAAATGCTCGTTAAGAAACTGTTGCGGACGGCGTCGGGGCATTTGATTTCCAACGTGGGAGGACTTCCATTTAATTTGAAAATTTCCTCGGGAACGACCAGAGAGAGAGAGAGAGAGAGAGAGAGAGAGAGAGAGAGAGAGAGCGCCGTCACTAGAACTCGCGAATTCGCTAATTGTCACTCGGACTGTGCGGCGCGGCCACTTCCGCTCTGGGAGGTCCGAAAACGCGCATAAGTCACGAAAAACGATTAGCGGCTGAACTAATTGAGAAAACCGCCCCTCTCCTCTGGAAAACAGAGGCATCGTGCGCACGGACGTGCGCTCGTGTGGGTGTGCGGCCGAGGGCCGGCAAACACGCTCACCGGTCGTCACAACGAGAAGATTAATCGCTTTAATTTCCGAGACATGATTAATCATAATTAACAGGGCCGGGGTTACTACGCCGGTGGAAAAAAGATAGAGACAGGGGGTGAAAAGAGAGACGGGGAGGAGGGACGGAGCCGACGTTTGTAGCGCGGAATCATTTACAGAGGGTCGAGGGAGAGGCAGAAAAAAAAGAGAGAGCCGTGAAAAATTCACCGCGAGCCACACCGGGGAATTAACAAGTTGTTTTATGTACAAAACAGAAATGGACGCGTATGAATGACTCTGTAATTGAAATATATCCAAAGTATTGAGCACCCGCGGTGAATGCATGGATAAATCGATAAATAATCTATCAGTTTGTGTATTCCGCCAACAGAAAATACTCAAATCTCCATCGGCCTGCGTGTTCAATCATCCTGCGGAATACCAAATATTTTTATAATCTCCGCGCGCCCGGTGCGTCATCGATTTTCGAATATCACATTTTTTAGTCGGCGTCTAATTAAGCAAGGAACATCGAGCGGGGAATACATTTTTGTTTGACTACCGATCTCTCTACGCATATATGTAGATCACGGAATTTACAAAATTAAATTCACATCGACGTTTCACCATTGTGTCTATATTAATACATTATATTACAACATATTATATATTATATTACACATTTATTCTACGCGAGAAGACATCATCTTCTTCATCGCACCTGGACCATTCCCATGACCGAGGTTCACCCTCCTATTTCCATTCAATCATCGATGACATCTATGATATCAACTTTGATAATTAAGAGAAAAAGAAATTTCTCGAAGTTTCCCGGTATGGGGACACAGGGTCAGCATCCGTGAACGGGGGTACGAGAAACGCAAAAAAAAATGGCGGGGATGAACGGTGTTTCTGTGAAGCGCACGTCGGGAAATCCTCGAGAGAGGGAAAAGTTGATCGTGCATCCAAGAGCGACCCAGTAACAGAGTCCTGCGCGTGACAGAGGTCACGACACGAGCATTATTTTCCCCCGCGCTCGCGTTCGACTTCTGGGTTCTCGCTGCGCGCGAGAGAAACAAAGAGGGAAGGTGAATCCGGGTAAAAGGAAGCGAGTTTGTCGTAACAGCGGGTACTGACTTTATCGGCCTTTCGAGTTTATATATTTCCCTTTTACAAGAGGTGCAACCCCCGCATTTTCACGCTCTCGAACGAAACCGCCGCCCTCTTCCTTTTTTCCACCCCTGCTTCTCGCACGCCTCTGCTTCCAAACCCCTTCCTCGGCGTCGTCCTACTTTCTTCCTTTCTCTTTCTGTCCCTCCTTCCGTTCTGACACTTCCATTCAACGGACGACCACCACCCCCGGCCGACCCTCTACGTAGCACGCATTCATTTCGCCCCACGCCACGCTATTCACCCTCTTCAACCCCCTTGCAACGGTAGACCTCTCCCGACCGCTCTCCATCGGTTATTTATTCGCGATAGTTCCTGCTTTTTTACGGTTTACGACGCTATATCGACGGCTTTTGTTCGTGCCCGTCCCTCCTCGTTCGCATCTGGCGATAAGATACACCGGGAAAACTACCCTCCATACGGTCACGCCGTGTCGAAACAGAAATTCCTCGTTCCGTTACCGTGGCTCCGAGCTGATGCGAATCGTATCTTGCCTCGAGAGCAAATGGTAAGATCGTCGGGATTATTCGGGACGTTTAGGAAGTTGTGGGCTATGGGATTGGGTTCTGGGATTGTGATTAACCTTAGATTTATCCTCGTGTGGTGGGACTCGGGTCCATTGTGATTTTAAGAATTACGAACTAGTTCCATTTCAATTCTTATTGAGAAAAATGCTGTTTTGGGGATGAATGATAACTACACTGCGAATTATATGCATTTACGATTTAAAGAATTTAATAATACTGTTGTATTGTTTCCAGGTGCCGTGTTATTTCAGAACCGTGTAAAAGAAGAATTGTATGCATATCGATATTCGAAAATTCTTGTACTCTTTCTACTGTTCCGACTTGTCTCTCGTTTCTGTGAGAAGCGCATCAAATCCGCAGTCTACTGATAAATGATTCAAACTCGAGGCATTCGGGTAGCGTGCCCGAATACTCGCGTCGAATTCTTTCCTCGGGGAGTCATAAACTTATCGCGAAATATGTTGCCTCGCCGGCGGGCGTTTCGCCGGCGTCGTCGCGACGGAACGGCGTCGAACGTTCGTCTCAGCGGGTTTCGAGAAGGGAAATAATAGGACGAATGGAAGGCAACGAACGGATGGCGAGAGAAGATCGAGAAGGAGACGCGGACCAAAAGCTAGGGAGAGAGAGAGTGTGAGAAAGGGGGAGAGAGAGCAAAGGAAAAAAGGTACAAAAGAAAAGTAGCGAAAAGGCGGGCGAGTGAAAGGCGTAAAATCGCAGGAACCGTGCACGCTGGAAGTACATAAACTCGAAAGCTCAATAAAGTTCGCAACTACGGCTGCAACCGGTTACGCCTCGCGCCTCCAACCCCTTTGGAATCCCAGGGTTCGACGATTTTTTCTTGGTCCTTGCCACGGCCCTGGCCCGCTCCCACGCCACCTCGGAAGGTCCTCCATTTTCTTCTGGACTTTTTGCCTGGCAAAATTGGCCGACGCTCGTTCGTGACGCGAGTCACGTGCAAAAAAGGCTAAGTAGTAAAGTCAGACGATGGCCAGCCGACGGTGGAATTCAAAGGGACGCGTGCACGGTTTCCGGCCACGGACCTTTCCCTTCGTTTCGGCCTATCGAACCCGCAAGAGAATGGGAGCGCTGCTTCCCGATGGGAGTCGTGATCCCGAAACCCTTTTCACTTGATCTTCCCGCAAGTGAATCCGGGATCCTCCCCAGAAGGCAACCATTAGGTTCTCGATTTTTCCGGGGTGCTGCACATCGACTATTTACAAAAGCGATTAACCCTTCGCAAAGGCTTGCATTACTGAGAGTTATACTTGAAGTTTTTACTAGAGCTGTAACATGGTCCATAGGTGACCGTGATTAAAGTGAACAGGTCGCCCGACCTACGGGGTCAAAGGAGCGCAGTGTAGAGAGATTTTTGTCGGAACATCTGACAGCGCGCATCTTAGTCGCAACCGACTTATAGAGCAAGAAAGAAGCAGTCGCAAAAGGCTACGGGATTTTCAGGTGCTGAAGCGAGGAATGGACGAGAGGAAGCATTCGCAGAGCTCGGGAACGATGAAGCGGCGGTGCATCAAGTAAATCAAACATTTGTGTCGGTTTCCGGCACGGGGGACGGGGTGGGGCGAGTAAAAAGAAATCTTTCAACCAGATGATACGAGGAAAGAAGAAAAAACGAACGAAAGGGACCGAAGTGGGGGAGAAAAAGGAAATTTTAAAGCTGTTCGAAACGCAGGCTGGATAGAGAAAGAGAGGAAACGGGTTGGGGGAATAAAAAAGTTCCCGTAAATTTGAGTAGTGGTTTTAACGCTGGTCTTAGAACCAGCCACCGCTGACCGTCTATAAAACCGGCGGCTTTCCTACGCCAATGCGACCGAAGGCGATTCCCGCTTGACGATCGATTGTAATTAAATGGAAACGCTTTTACCTCCGGCATGGCAGGCCACCTCGCCGCTCCCGCCTCGTCATCTTTTTATCGTAACGCTGAATAATACTTAAGCTGCCGTGGAAGATGATCGTGGCAAGCGATGTCGCTACAAGCCGTCCTCGATAGAGAGAGAGAGAGAGAGAGAGAGAGAGAGAGAGAGAGAGAGAGAGAGAAACCCCTCTGAGGAGGATTGTGCTCGAGAATACTCTCGAGCTTGATTGTAAGTACTCGGCCGCGCCTCTCTTAAACCTCGAATAGATTAGAAGATGGTCCTTTAAACTTGTACAGGCCATTACCGTCGCCTTCTGTCGCTGTCAACTTCGAGACCACGTCGGCCCAACGCTAATGAAGCAGCTGAAAAAGGAGACTGCATGATCAAGGTGTATCCTGCTTTAGGACTCCGCTAGAATTCATTGCACACGTCTAGAACACTTTGTACGTTGTACACGACTAGGATACATTCATGATAATGCAGGAGTGCGACAAAGAGATTTGTGGAGAACCTAGGAAGAATTTGATCTAAGACATCAAGGAGCTCCGCCATCGAAAAGTTAACCGAGCTTTTAATTTAATGGAGACCATGTGTAGGACATGTGGCGGGTGCATCTCGCGATTTCGTGTAGAGCTTTCTGCGGCTGGCTGGTCCTCCTGGAAATCTGCACTTACAATCGACTACATTTGCGGTATTACGGCTTACTGCGAACGGAGGACCGTGAATGCCATTTGGAAATCATTGCCGATCGGAGAACCAGAAGCTGTTGTAATGCTCTTAGGCGGACGATACAAAGTGAAAGGATCCTCGTCCCGGGCTGCCTGAAAAGGGTCCGACTCTCCGTGCACCCTTTCTTTTCTCCACACACTCTAAAATATTTCTAATAATATATCGAATCTGTTCTACGGTCTACGCCGAGGAGATATATCAGCTCGTTCACCGATATTTCTTATACGCGTCTAAACATTTATAATTATGAACAGAAAGGCTAAATTGTAGCGGAATTGAATGATACGAGAACTGACTTCTGTAACTCAAATAATACTTCTTACTAATATTAATTTCTTGTGTAACAATAGGATCTTTTTGTGATTTTACTGTACTAAAAAGGCACTTAATGGATAGTTTATAAGTCAACGTGTAAATGTACATATAAATCATGCTGAAATTCAGAATAGCGAATCGTGGCGCCATCTTGTTCGATATGCGTACAACCTCCTTCATCAAAGAAAGGGTACCGACGAGATACTCTCGTCGGTGAAAAGGGTTGCAACCCCTATTCGATACTCAGGTATCAAATATTTTTATAACAAGTTGATTCTTCAAATATTAAAAATGACAAAGGCCAGCACAGAAGCATTAATTCTGCGAAAAACTACATGACTTCAAAACGAATTCTGACACATTGAAAATTGAATTTAGTGCAGAAGAAGGAAAATTAGGAAATCGACGGAGTAAGCGTTTACCTTATAAGGGTGGACACGAAACACTATGTCGAGCAGAGTTTCCATCATCGGGAAAAGGGGGTAGAAGCACTAGCGGCGTCGACAAATGAGAATTTAAAAGCATCTCGTTGACGTGGCTCTTACCCCTTTGGCTTTCAACCTCGCCAACAACGATTGACATTAATTAAAGTAATCGTCTTAGCGATGGGAACGCACAGGTTTCTCCGAGAATAAATAATTTTTGAAAGCTCGCTAGTACCAGGCGAACGAGTGAAAAAGAAAGAAAATTCTCTATGGGAATATATTTTAAAATATCCGCGAAGAGTCCCATTGACATTGAGTCAATTTTGAACGAACTAACGGATCATCCATGCTTACATATAAAACAAATTCATAAAGATTATTACGATCACTTTTATTCCTTAGAGTGAGAGCAATATTACAAATGAAACGTATAAAAATATCTTTACGCTTTAGCGGCATCCTCTATTGCCAAACTTTGAGTGGTAATCGGTTTCAACTCTTTTATGCCATCTTTGGATATCATCTGAACCTTGAAGTTGGGAAGATTAACTATCAAACGTTTATGAATTTCTCTAACGCACAATTTCATTAGGTCGTACGCTTCTTCCTCCGTAGAGTCTATAATAAAGAATATTAAGCGCAATCTGTTTTGTACGATCGCAGGCGACAATAATGTTTTAAGAAATAGTTTCTCTTACCGAGTTTATGGTATCTGTCTAAAATAGACAAAGTGAAGAAACCTCCGTAACCATGCGCCGCGTAAGGCACGCTGACGCTAGAAGCTAAATAGTCGATGAAGAACAATTCTGGCCCTGTGCTATCGTCGTATCCGCCCAGCAGCAAATTAACAAAGTACGGCGTTCGGCTTCTCAGATAATCGGCCAAGTTTCTCCTTGTGAACCAAGCGGCAGCGCTCGGAGACAATTCGTAACCGTTTCTCATTTTATACAGCTGTATATTCTTTCCTATGTATTCTGAAAATTGTGTTGCGTCACCGGACTCTCCAGACACAGCCATCACGAGCTTGCTAGAGATTCTATGAATCTTTTGCTCGTCTGAAACAAGAAAAGTAATGCAACTTGAAGTTATGTTCGGTATAAATCGCAGAAGTCCCGAGTAATAGAAAAATTGTAACCAAACAAATCCCTTACCGCTTTTCATAACCATGATCGAATGGGCTGTGGTCATATCAGCCGCGACAAATACAAAATCTTTGAATTTTATTCCGATTAAACACTCCATTTTAATCAGCTGTATCACTTGATTCTACCGTTACAAAATTCAACTGCTAGCTTGCAAACACTGAAAAATGCCTGTCACCTACTGGTAAGCTAACCTCCACTGCTCCAATAATCATTCACCGAAACAAAGAGTATATGAGAGATGAGAATGCTCGCGTCCGCGGTTTCGCTGTTCCCGGCACAGTGTTGCCCCCTAGTATAATTTTTAGCTTGGATCACAATCAACATCAGCTTCTTCTTTATTGTCAGTGAGCTTTGGAACATAGCTTGGATGAGATCCATGCAGCGCCATCTACAAGAAACTAGACAAATTACGACGCGAATTATCATAAATTTAGAAAATAGATTGTGGCGCCACCTTACGGAAAATTGCTGAACTAAGTATATTAGAAGTTTTATCATTTGTTGAAAATTTTGGCTACCAGTTTGAGCGTTTTGTCACTACGCGAAATGGCGCTAAATTTATATTTTCAGGAGCAGATAATTCGTGCCGCTTTTTGTATTATTTCTTATGAGCGAAACGGCAGGAATCTGCTCTTGCGCGTATAATAGCAATTATAATCAAAATTATAATTTTCATATTCGCAAATATACCTTTTCGCATGTCTATAAATTTTAAAAAAATGTTCCTTATCTATAATATGAAAAATAATTTCCGAAAGGCCTCCAGCGAGAGCTGGAGTTTTCAGGGACTTTGGAAACATCCTACAGTGTTCTACTTTCCCCAGCTGCAAATATAGACTGGTCCTTGATTCAAACTGAAGGCAACACATTGAGATCGCAACGATAGCGCACCATTGTTTCGAACAAAAGCGCGCTTATGCTTCAGAATGAAAGTCTATAGCTTCTTTTATCGTCGTTAGAATCATCGACCTCCGGTTCAATTATCTATTTCGGATACGTTCAGCATAAATGTAATCTTCGATCTCTATCAACTGATACACTAGAGGTCGATGACCTAAAAACTTCGGGAAAGTAATTTTGATAAACGAATCTTTTTTCAAAAATTCTTGAAAATCATGTTTCTTCAGATTAAAATGGAAGGTGGTGGGCGGCAAAGAAAAATTTGTGACAAACGCTCGATAAAACTTTATTTCTTCTGTGTGTGTCGCGTTGCGTGTACATTCGTGTACAGAACCGCTTGCGCATATGTGTGTCCGCGTGCATACGTGGTCCGAGCCATGAAAAATTAGAAAAGAGAACCGTGTCAATGGTCTTAGCGCATTCTTAACGTGAAACTCTTGGGCGGGGGAGAAGTTTCTCCTCGTTTCGACATAGTAGGTCTTCGCCGCGACCCTTAAAGGGCTGCGCTATTAAGGCACTCTATGCCAGGAATACGTTCAGCGTGCACGCGCAGTACAAAGAGGATCCATTGAGTACACAACGCACAATAATCTCTCACAATAATCCCTTTATACACAGGATGTCCCCGGTATCTGGCTACTTCTCAAAAAAGAAATGCTTCACAAGTACTCACCCTGTATACATATATGCCTAGAAAAGAACGAGTCACTTTGCTTGCACTTAAATTTGCAAAATAATTCGTGTACGTGTACGCAGGTTTCGAGGGAAATTAAAAACTAGGCGTTATCCTAAAATTAATTGGACGGCGATCTAATGCTTACTCTTATCGACCCGTTCGTCTCCTCGCTTTTCATCGTCGGGCGGAATGTAATCAAAAAGCAATTTTCCACGCGTCTCGTAAAATGGCGAAATAAAATCTGGTAAAATAGAACTCGTTTCTTTCTTTGCGCTTACGGTACGGTGAAAATGTTAAGTAATGATCATATGCATTAGGCTAAGCGAATTCCATCTCAGAAGTTTCATTAACACTAAGGTATCGTAAACCTAGTGTTAAGTTCAGTTAGGCTCGATAGATTTCCGGATTCCTGTGAACGGGTCGTGTCGTAAACCTAAAACAACGTAACGTAACGTAAATGCTATGATTGTACTTGCTATAAACGGCAATGAAGGGGTTGCCTCTCTGACGATCGCGAACCTTCGTAGACAGCGACGAGCATAATCGAGTGTACCATTAAATCAGGCTGTCCGCGCAACCGGGACAATGTACATACATACAAACACGCTGGGCTTCCTATACACATATAGTACGATGATAATTAAAAAAAACAGAACTGATGCGTTGCACGGGAACGGTACACTGAACCGTCAAGCTCGATGATGGTTCGAGAGACTAGCTCGATGGACTACGAAGGCCACCATCCCGTGTTCCACAGGCATCGATGAGTTTTGAACGGGGAACGATGGAAATGGACGAAAACTGATACTGTCCATCCCCATTCCCAATGTTATTCGCGATTTCTTCGAGTTCAAAGACGGTTTTAGTAGATCCAGTTGACGGGGACCCATTGGTGCTCCTTGGCCAGGGAGTCCAACGCTGCGACCACCTGTCTGAAGGTGTTGTCAAAGTCCTCGTTCACTATCACCTGGTCGATGTACTTCTCGTAGGCCCGCTGCAACGCTGCAGACTCTTCCAACGTGGATTTCAAATCGTCCTCCTGTTGGTTGCAGTGTAACAGTTACTTAAATAGTTTAGAGTCTACGGTACTTGGTGCGGTTTCGTTTCTATCGGTGCTGAGAAACGAGAAGTTTAGAGTGTTTCATACAAATAAAATGAAGAAACTCGTATAAAATCGAAATATTCTAGATCAGAAGAAAAATTTCGTTTTACTTTCAATCGAACGCAATGCGATCCACTAAAACTACATTTGACTAGCAAACAATAAACTACTGTTTATCTACAGAACTACAATAATGGTGAATTGCTAAATAAAAGGGGAAACGCATGCGAATACAAACCTCGTACAACGATGCAAGAGACTCCAGCGTCCTGGCTCTCCTCGAGCTGTACCTGATGGAACTCGCGCGGTCAAACTAGCGAAGCGAACATCAAATACATACAAAAGATTAAATAAAGAACGCTACGTAAGAATGAGTGTGGGGGCTGGGAGTTGAATTTACAAAGAGAGCGAATCAAAGTATTCGAGTAATGCAGACGAAAACAGATTTCGTTCACCGCAATTGATAAAATGTTTGCGAGCAGTAGCGCGAACGAGGATCGCAATAACTCCGGCCGCCGTATTCGGATCAGCGAAATAAACGCTGTACGGCATCCAAAATCTGTTTCGACCGCTTCCGGAGGCAGGATCTTCGCCGAACGCATTAATCAATGGGGAGTGCATGCGATACGGATTGCAGTAACTAAATTACATTTACACAACGACGGCAAACAGACTGGCAGGCAGGGATCTTAAAGTGGTTGCGTCGTAAAATGTTTGGTGCCGATGTTTGTTTTCGGACGCTCGCGATACACACGGTTCGCGAATTTCGTTCCTCCGTTTCTTTCTCGCATTTGAGACGCGTGGTACGCGCGAACCACTAAAACGTCGTTACCAGGAATTTGTTTGCGGATCCCGATCGTTCCGCGCGAATATAACCTTCGCGGAAACCGATTTACATCGCGTGCAAAAATATTATTACGACTGGCGCAATAATATTTAGCGAGCGTTCACGCGCGGACCGATCGATCCCTCGCGTTCATCGAATCACCGCTTTATTATTATTAATGGTGACTCAGATATTTATTTTTTAATATCTGCCCGCTAGCATTCTTTCACTATTCTTCGTACTTTCCCGAATGACCTCGACGTTTTGCGTTTATACTTAAATGAAGATCATTGTCGACGCGATTCTCTTGGTACGAAGCGAATATGCATTCTCGAGACCGTTAAGAGCCGCGCGATAGAGTACAAAGAGCGGAAGGAGGCATTTTAAGCATGGTAGTTACCATCAAATTTCGACTGCTTGCCCCAGTGGACCGGCCAAGGTCGTACAAGCACTTCAATTGTTCCATTCCAGGCGCGGCTATGAAGATCACGTAAGGCTTGAACTCGGTGCTGTTATGAAGAATCTTCAACGCAGCCGGACTGCAGTCCAACACGCACATCCTTCCGCCTCTAATTACTTCGCGCACCGAGTCCAACTTCGTCCCGTAAATATGGCTACCGTGTTCGCCATACTCGAGGTACCGGTGTTCCTTGATGTCCGTCTCCATCGATTCTCGATCCGTGAACCAGTAGCTTTTGCCGTCCTCCTCGAGGACTCTGGGAGGTCTCGAGGTGTCTAAACAACGTCAACATCGTGTTAAAAGCTTTAAGATTCATGTACGAACAGAATTTGAGAACTGTGGAAACTGTGTGAAGATTCATATTTACATGGAACAATGGTGCCGAATTTCTCAGGATCGCTGTTGATCAGCCTGTTTTTCAATGTTCTGCGTCCTACGCCCCTGGGACCGACCAACGCGAGCGTCTTGCGCTCGAAAGGCAGCGTTTTCGTGACTTCCTCGTATAGAAGCAGATCCGCGCCGTCGAATTCGCCGTTCGATTTCGACTGGTACATCTTCCTCTTTTTCTTCTTGGAAATCCGTGTGCCGCAGATGCTAATCTTGTGGACGAAGTCGGCTTCCGGTGGAACGAACGCTTTCCTGCGTTCTTCCAGTTCCAGGGACGGGATCAGACCCGACGGACTGCGACGTTCTCCTTCGACTCGTTTAGCTTGCCACCAGTTTGGATCCGCTTGGTCGACGATCTCCAACACGTCGCCCTTCTGGAAGGGCAGCCCGATCTCCCTGCAAGGCAGCAGCGTGTCTTCTGATGGATCGTAGTCGAAAAGTGCTCTCATGTATGGAACATACTGGAACCACAGAAAAATCACCGTTAGAATGTTTTATTCAAAAATACGTATAAAAGTTATCCGGCTTATTTGAGGACTGAATTCATCGTTTATCGTCTCTGATCGCCGCCATTACGTTTGACTATAAAACATCGCGGAGAGGGATCGGTTCTATTAAATCAGCACTTGAACACTTTCGTAAACCTATAATTCCCCAGAGTTTTCTAATACGGTTTTACGTCCCTATAAACCTTCTACCATCATCGTTTATTATAAACTTCTTTCCTCCCGCGCAGCCACGCGAAATATCGACCGCGAGAAAGTCAGAGTGGGTTGGTTAGATCCGATCGACATGATTTATTCGTTGCAGTTGCAAACAAAAATTATTTTACTAAGAAAACATTGTACCATGTTCAAGGTTTCGCCAGTAGAAATTATGAGGTTTCTAGTTTACGTTCTGGTGTAGGATCTAGGAAATTCGAAGGATTATGGATCACTCACCTTCAATTTGACACGCCGTTTACCATCGATCGCAATTCCAGGCGCCAGCTTCAATGTGAGATTCTCTTTCGCCTCGTGGATGGCTTCTTGAAGCTCCTCAGGGGTGCGGACGTCCTTTCCATTTACCTCGAGTATCACTTCACCGGTTCTGAGGAGTCCTTGCTTAGCAGCTGTGCTATCATCAAGGATCCTGGCAATTATCAGGTTGCCGGACTCGTCAACCTGCACTGTCAGACCCTGCGAAAAACCAAATTCGAGTGAATATACGTTTGGATAGACTGCATGCGTTAAATGCAAGTCCCTATTACTTCTGTTCATCGAATCTGCCACTTCAATTTATCGAAAAGAATATGAAGTCGGTCAGATGTTCTGGAAATAAGTGGAGAGCACGCTCGTGGCGCGGTATCGCGACCATAATAAACGCTCCGAACGTATTTATATACCGCGGCAAGTAGCAGCATTTCCGTCTTTTCTCCGTCCGATTCTGAATGGGAATTCTCTCACGTGGCGGAATGGTAAACCTCTAAAAGTGGCTGCTCGGCTGAGAAAGTCCGCGCGAACAGCCACCTCTTTGTTAATTACTGAACGCGTCTCCACTTTCTTCATTCGCCGCCGGCTAAGGAAACAAATGGCGGCAGACTACGCTGTGTAAACACGTGGGAGAAACAAAATTACAAACACAATTTTCCAAACCAAATCTACCGACTATTAAATGCGACTGTGTTTCTAACCTGTTTAACACTAAGTTTGCGGGATTTTGTGATACGGGAATTTGCGATTATTAAGATTGTAAAGATGCTTCCCAAAGGAATTATTTACCAAATTTATTTCTTTGGGTACATATTACGGGAAAAATGGCCAAAAATTTAGATAGACACAGTCTTGCCATGTTTATAAAATAATGTGAAATAGTTATTTCTAGAGCTCCGTTAAACTAAAAACGTGACTGAATTCGTTTCTAAAATTCGCGTGGCAGTGAACGTGTTAATCGACGCGAGGAACAAAATGGTTAACGAAGGGGATGGAAGTTTCGAGAATATTACCAGGGGTTCTTTAGGCTCCCGCCTAAGTCCAACCATCCTCAGAGCCTCTATCCTCTCGTTGGTAGGCATCGTCGGTGGCAATGGTTGCGGCTTCGCAGGTGCTTCTTTCCTCTCGACGACGGCGTCGTGTGTTTCCAGAAGAGCTTTCAAGTGGGAGCTTCTCAGCAATCGTGTAAGTTCCCGCGCGTTCTCGTCCCTAGAGGCGCGGAACCCGTGGCATATCTCGTCGACGATGTCACAGACGCACGAGCATACCGGTTCCACGTGGAGAGGAGGATCCTCCAAACGCTCCTGGACCTGAAACAGAACCACGGCGCCCTGGTGATCAAGAGGATTCACTCCGAAAACTGGTTTTCGCTCGGGCCTTCTTCCAGACCTAGGCCTCGCATCCACTATCTTTCTAGAGTCTCCGATCAAACCGTTCTTCTATAAATCGTTTCGATTTTCTTAGATCTATTTTTCGATATTATACGTTTTTATTCACCTGCCAAACCAATACAATTCTGGGGGACACAAATTTTGTGTACTAAGGAAAGATGATATTATTAGCATCGTGTAAAAGATACAATTTTCAAATTCTCTGACGTTTAAGAAAGAACGAAAGCTAGCGACGCAGAAGGGAACAGAAATATTGGTGTCAGTGACCAGATCAAACAGAGAGAGAAATTCTTAAGTTTGTGCAACGCTCTGTACGGAGCCGAGGCCCGTTCTACGGTGTTCGTCGAACCCACAAACAGTGAGCGGCTTTGAGCTGCTGCCAGTTGTGAAAGTCGAAACGGGTTTCCGCATTAAATTCACCGTACGAGGAGCCATGGTTGCTCTTTGTCCGCCCCGTGCAGCTCCGGAGAAACTGAACCGGACCGTGCGCCGGTCGATCAACGATTTCTTCGATTGCCCGCCATACTGATACGTTCGAATTTGTCGATTTTCATTCCTCGATTTTTAAACGAATATATTATATATTTATACGTATTATGTATCGAATCTTTTGAAACAGAGACTAGCAAATTTTTCACAGTGGTCTAAAATTGATGATCAAAAAATTCATACATAACATTCAACCATTTATTAGAGCTCACTATGATCTAATAATAACCTGAAAACTTTTACTTTCTAGGATGTAATCTGTCACTGTTATGTCTGAAAGTATGGAAAATATGTTGGTGGTTTAAAATATTTTCGTTGGGACGTGGTCCAAGAGTGGCTACATCCTCTCCAATGATAACGACCAAGCAAATCAATCACACGTTGGTGCTAACGATGCAAACATGTTGAAATCCTGAAGAATTTCGTGTTCCTAATTTAAAATGTTTTAGGAGCCTATTTTCTGTGACCTGGGAGAACAGAATTGTAGGAACGAAGACGAGTTTGGCGAATTTCAAATGTGGCCTTCTTTCCGCCCCACCGCGTTTTTTTTGCCACCCACCGGAGTCAAATCGTCATTGTGCAACGATGACCCAGCGCCAACGAGGTTTTATTCGATTAGCGCTGGTCACGTAAGGCTAGTGTACTCTACGCTGAACCAGCCAATATATCGTCACAACAATGAACGAGTAATTACGAAAGTGGGTCGGTTCTCAGCGTTTCAGAATCACCTTCGAGAATGCTTATTACCTGAGCCAACCGATGGGGAACGTGCCGCGAGCAGTCTTGCAGACGATGTGAAAAACTGCGTGAATAAAAATTACCAGAATCAACGAGTCGGGAAACAAATTCATGCTTCCACGATTCTAATTAAAATTAAACTAACGACGTGGCTGGAACCCTAGGAATTTCAAATCAAACCTAACGAAGCCTGTATAGAAATTTAGAAAGTAGTCGAAAAATTCAAATCTGCCTGTCTGTGTTTCAAAGATCTAGAAAAGTTTTTGAATCATGGAAATCGCCAAAGCAAACAAATACGTCTAAAATCGATTGGCCCAATGATAAATGGAGGAATCACCTGTGGCAAACAATTGCATGACTGTTTAATTTCCGCAGGAATAACGGAGCGATAAATTTCAGAGAATCCGAAGATCTGCGAGGATTGCACTAGCGCGCAGGAATTTCTCTGAATTGTTTGAATGGTTTCGCAAGAAGCACGAAGATTACAAAACACTACTCAATTTTCCATACTTGACGAAAAGTCTGTGACCGTCGCGCGTCGCGTCGGCTATCGCGACATGGAAATCGCTGTAAGTATCGCTCGCGGCGACGATGAATCATCATCGAATCATTCCCGGTTCGACGCATGTGCATCGCAGATGAACGAGCTATTTTCACAAGATCCGAGGGCTCTATGCGATTATTGCGGTTGTCGGAGCGTCGCGTCGCTTGATCAAGTCGCCGAGGAAAATCATGAATTTCTGAAGATCGGAAAGATAGATTCTCTCGATCTTCGCCGGGCATAAATCAGACAGCAGACAGGCGACATCAAAGAACAGGGCTTCGCGGTGTGTTTTATTTGGACGTGCAGAAAAACAGAGCGTGATTTATGGAGATTAAGTATGCACGCTGAAAACTAAACGGTCTTTTTATCCACCGTCGAACTTCGAACATTGTTCCGAACGATTTCTATAACTTGAGACATTGTTTGCGGTAAAAGTGAGGTTAGTTATTGCTTTTGAAATAGTAGAGACTAAAATATTATTTTACCGAGCACACAGTACAATATTGTTTGACTGGTGGAACGGTCTGGCACAGGTATGTATTTCTCTCCATGTGTCGCAAGACTGTTATCATTCCGGCCATTAATTACGCCACATTTGTCACGGGAACAACAGCGCGGGGCTGGTGTGTTCATCGGACCTAGAACAGCCTATAATGAATTCCTCCGTCGTTCTGTGACGTCCCTGAAAACGCTGCCATGAATCCCGGCGAGATTGTTACAATCGAGGAACGAAAATACCGTTGTTGACGCGGCTTGTCGTTCGCGTGTGTCAATATCGAGTACTACGTTTCGTCATCGCTGTCATCCACAGACCACCAAACGGTCTCTCCGACAGTCGCTGTGCCGAGAGAAATCAATAGCGACGCGTCGAGCCAACTGGAAAACCGTCATCAGTCTCCGACCAGCTTTGTCACGACGCAAAAAGATAATCTGCTTAATTATTCATGAATCTCTCATTTTTAAAAAAAGTGAATCGCAGTGAATCAAACCGTACGCTGCAAAGACCACGATTCGCGTTTTACGCTGCTCGACGTCGAGTATAGTTAAACCTTTCTCCGAGAGACCTCAAGGACAGCTGAAGCGACCATCTCGAGCTCTCCCTACCTTCCAATTACAAAAACCCTGCTCACGGAAATCAACAACTCGTTTCAAGCCTTCCTCTTTAGCGATGGCGACGTATGGAGAGCAGTTAGACTCTAGCCTAGCTTCAAAGGACAGTTTTCCTTCCTCGGGAAATCGGTGCGGCTCGTTGTGGAGATCGAACGATCCACGATTTACTACGTCGTGAGCTTGGATAGCTGCGATCGGCTTTATGGATCTTGCGAGGCGTGTCCACAAGTAATGCTATTGAATATTCAATGGTTCATATGATAACAAGACGTCGGATGTAGCTATGGTTTATGGATTATGCAGTTATCGTAAAAATGGGTAGGCGCAATTCGAAAGAATATCAATGTATTACTTTCAGCTTTTTGAAGTTGTCAAAGAAATGGATATGCACAATTTTGATTTTGCAAAAAGATATAGCCTTACTTCATAAATGCACTTCAATCTAGAAGACACAGAGGCACTGAATCCTAACCATCTACGCGTCTAGCGAATACTCGAGTAAATCCTCGGATTCAGGTGAGCCGCGCATCGAACAAGAAACAACTCCACCGTTAGCACAGTTCACCAGACTTGCCATATCGAAGATCATCCGCTTTCTCTCGCGAGGAGAGTGCTGAGAACTGGATAGACGAGTTTCGTAGAGGAGCCTGAGCTGGACCAGGAGATCAGAGCTTAAGGAGCTTCAGGTGTTAATCGACGTTAGAATCATCGGGATCCAAACTTTCCTCGAGGGCTACTAACCTCGAAAATTGAGGACTCTATTCCAGGAACACTCTTTCAGGTACTCATTTGGAAGGAGACACTTTCAGGGATTACACTTTCAGGGACTCTCTCTCTCTCAGGCACTCCCGATCGGGGACACACTTGCAGGGGCCACTTCCAGGGGCTGACTTTTAGGGTTAGCCTAGTTATAGCTAGGGATCTAGCTGCCAGACCAGTTTGGATCGTTTGAATCGCAGGATCATGTCTCGACTCACTTTGCAGGAGAAGCCAGAGGTCGCCCGCCTCCCAGGTAGGACGCTCCCGTTTGGAGAACTCGCTGAAACGACTGTGGTTCGGCGGAGCGGTCGGGTGTCGGTTTGGTGTTATCGATCAGGCCAGGGCTGTGAGCGGGCACACACGGGGTTCACAGCGCGGGGTAAACGCACGAAGGGCTCTCGCTATGGATGCGGATCCCGAGCTCTGTTGCTGCTTAGGTAAGCGGCGTCAGAAAACTGCCGCGCCTACTGACGTTTCTTTCACCCCCACCTTCCACGGCTAGACCGTTCGTTCAGCCTGCCCGAGTGAAACAGGTGGGGGCCCTTCTTCGGATGGTATGCAACACTCCGCTACGTTGCGCGCAGGGCCGTCCACTGATCTCCCAGGCCCGACTGATCGGAGTAACCGTGTGTGCAGACGTGGCCTGGTTTAGCTGACACGTGGACTTTGCTGGATTTTTTCTTTGCTGGATGAGCAGACTGCTGATTTTATGCATTTATTACAAAAATGAACTACATCGCAAATCTCTTGTTTTGAAAAGTATGAAATATCCCAAGAAACAGTTCAAGGTTCTAAATATCTAGTGGTTTGTATTTTTGAAGCGTCCTGTACACCGACAAACGACCCGGTAGTTAAGTACAGCAGGTGTTTCTGATTGGGTCCCCCTGTTCTTATATCCTGCACGCATCCCTTGACATCGTCGAAACGTAACATTTTAAACTTGTTTCTTGTCACGCTAATTCTAACACTTATATGCTAAAAAATATCCTACAACTTCAAAAATTCTCAATATACGCGTGTCTTCTATAAATTTTAAAATAGTTTCAAACAGCTTATACTTCTCTTTCACACCTCGTAACAATGAAAATGGCGTAGTTTACAGAGGATGTAAACAGACAAGCATGAACGTGCTTCGTTGCAGGGAATGTTAAATATTCTATGTATCAACCTGCAAGATGGTGGAGGGGGTGGCCTAGTATTAAACATTCCAATCGTGTTCGTCATTCTTGGATGAAAATGTACACACCGTTTGCCAATGGATGACTTTCTTTTGGCTGTTCTAGAAGATACTCTCACGGTTGAATTTTGTACAACTTATCCTTCCATATGTTCATATTGAGGATACCTAAAATGTCCATTGATGATCCATAGTGCGCCAAAAGTAATTCGAGTTTGTCTGCGGGTGAAAGGTAGCGAATATAATAGCGTGGAAGAAAAAGATGATCCGCAGTCATCGACACCGATCCGTTTATCGATCTTGTGACACGAGTAGACCCTTCTCGAGATACTCAATAATCCGTTACATGATACAACGGGATCGTATGGCTCTAACGTTAAAGACAACCATCGGTGTCATTCGGTTCGTGAACCCTGGTGCATTGAAAATTTTTGCGAGCTTCGTAAATCAGCAGTTTATAGGATATTTGGGTCAATCGATATCTAAAGTGGGAATCAGAAGATAACGCGTCAATTAAAATCCTTCAAATACTGGTTCTGCTATTTTAACACTCGTAGGAAATTCCGTCTCAATAAAGAAAATTGTAACCCTTCACTGCACCGAGTTTCTCTGTCACACTTTAACGCTAAACCTATCACCATCAGAAGTGACTGATGTGTATGGTATTATAAAAATAACAAGATTAAATTTATTTATATTTTGAGCGATGTTTACTATTTGTATACTAGAGTCAAACAATATATTCAATAAAATCCCATTTGAAAACACTTACAATTTCAATAATTGTCAAATAAAATATCTAAAATAGATCATTTGATCCCTCGTGGTAGGTTCAGTGTTAAGATTCAAAAATGTTTCCATTGCAAATTCCTCCACATTTCAATTTATCAGAAAAAAAAATTTGCAAAATTCTAAACGTTCATTAGAAGATATAAACCCACCCCTAAGAGCACTGAATGGACATTAAAAGAGCACAAGATTCCCCCCTTGAAAATTCAGTTTGCAGTCTTACACGTGGCGAACTCGGAGCTTCGATACGTCACTGTCACTTACACGCTCGCGGATGTCGTACACGCGCTGGTTCCTCCCCATTCCCTCTCGCGATTACAAAGCCGGTTGGAATTACATCGGTGCGGTGTACACGCGAGGTACACGCAACACGCCTCGCGATTTCTGTGAGGCGAGGCGAGGCGAGACGAGGCGATGCGAGGCAAGGCGAGGCGTGCGATGACTTCGCTTCGAGGAGATGCCGTCGTCGACAATTGCCCGGGTTCTCCGAGGTCAGAACCAATTGCCGAGGATATCAGAGGAGTCGCGGCAACGATTTGTCAATCAAGACCGCCGGATTATTCACGATCCTAACCCAGACCTGACCCTGACTTCCGGTCGTCACGTGTGATTCAGGCTGGTTCCTTGCAGGAAGCTTCTTTCTTCTCCAAGCTTTGTCCTGCGGCTTCGTGATTCTTGTTCGAGACCGAGATCAGGTTTCCTGGAGAACGCTATTGATCCTCATTTCCTTTCGCCGGATATAAATTCTGGGGTCTTCTTAACATTTCATGCAGGTGTCGTGGTTACCTTGAGACTTTGACTTTCACACCTGGAATTCTTTTCGGGTGATGTACTATGGCTGCCATCAATTCCAGGATAAAGCAACGCTGTGCTTGCAATATTTCTTTTGCCCCTTAAATAGTTTAATGATATGAACGTGAACTATAAATTTGATTTTAATCTACACTTCATTTAGATAATCTTATCTTCCATCGAATTTAAGTAGACGATATATCACTGCGCGTTTCTCTTCGCATTCCATCCCATAATTCACTAACGTCCTATTAATCTAAATTTTCGTATTACTCCAGCGACCTCTCTTCCTAATTAATCACAATCAGCGATGTTCTGCGCAGCTATTAAGCATT
Organism: Lasioglossum marginatum; assembly: GCA_028455795.1. Classification (NCBI taxonomy): domain Eukaryota; kingdom Metazoa; phylum Arthropoda; class Insecta; order Hymenoptera; family Halictidae; genus Lasioglossum; species Lasioglossum marginatum. The sequence goes on from CM052263.1 coordinate 4,094,880, forward strand.
CCTCAAACAAACTTGACGTGCAACCTCTACGTCCTCAACTAACAAAGATCTTTTTACACTTCTCTAACTCTAATCGACAGAAAAAAAACAATCCGGACCGTTTTCATTAATATTTTCAAAGTTCTAATTCGTGAAGACATATCTAAAATATTGAATATTAATTTTTTACAGTAGCAAACCTTCCTAATCATGTTATAATGAACTTCACCCTCTACAGGGGATGATCGATGACTCCCATTAAAATTTCTCGGTGGCGCTACCGCGGTATTGTTTGTAGAACTAATTAGAAAAGCTTCACACTTTGCCTACAAAGAGACTACCAGGACCCAAGTCAACAGCCTAATTTTCCGGAGCCAATCTTTTCACCGGCTTTCCGTGAAAACCAACAGCACCCCTGTCGGGTCTGTCATCGATCCCCATTGTCGAAGTTTACCAAATATTAGGCCGGAAACGGGCACCGTTGCTTAACGACTTTTCGACACCAGAAAGGCCTCTCCTCTACCTGGCCGAGATGGAATGTGGGCCCGACAGGTGAGAGGGGCCCTAACGTCTCGGAGGAAGCGTCGATCTGCGTGCAACTGATCGGGACAAGATAATTCAAACCGTTCCCGATCTTCCACGAACCTTAAAAACTCCGTGATCTCAAGGTCCAGCTTCACAGATAATCGAGGAGAGACCTCACAGTCCCTTACAGCTGAAAAATCTCGGAAAAGTCACGTCCCTGCCCTTCTTCGAATTCTAAAGTCTCTATAAGCTGTATTGAAAAAGAATTCAGTGAAAATTTCCATTTTTAGTGTACGATTGAACATCGATGAATTTATAAAGTAGTTCAAAGTAAGTTACGAACCTGCTAAAAAATGGTAAACGTCAGGAATGACTGTGTTTTCCTGAATATTCATCGTTTATTTTCGATCGCTATAACTTTGCGATTTAACATGACATTCCTTTCAAATGATTCTACACTCGAAGTCTGCGCGATTTTATTGCCGTTTTCCATTCGCAGTCTCCGCCATTGAGTCACGCGCCACTTCCCGGGAATCAGCGTTCGTTTCCGAAAAAGACCCGAGACGCAGGAATGAGAGATGCATCGGATCGAATAGGAAAAACATTTGAGATCGCGTGGCGAGACTTTCGAGATGCCGAGTACTCGCACACCGCGCGTTATTTTCTTTGCACGTGGTGGCTCTCGCACCACGGCCACTATACGACGCCCACGCCCACGCATTATTTCGGGAGCGACATACATTTCTCGTGTGGAAACGCGCGAACAACACACCGGCCTTCGATGAAAATATTAGCGTGTCGATTGTCTGGGGTCTCCATCCCGCGGTTCCTCCGTGACGCGAGCAATCGCGTCACGTCTCCTTTCGTCATCGTTATATAACCAACTACCACGAACCGAAGAAAAATAATGTCGGTGTCCAAACACACGATATTCTTCGAGATACTCAACGAGAATCGCGTTCTTCTCGTAAATCCTCCTACAATTTGTATTCACATTCCTTCTTCTCGCGGTCTCTGCGTCTTTGGCGTGCGAGGAATTCTGATTTCTACCTCTTCGAACCATTTTTTTTGCTTGATTCCGTTCGGAATTTTTGTTCTGCATAAATGCGCCGTCCCATTCGAGGAATGAGGTTGAAAATAATCGGGCAAACGTGGATTTGAAAAGAAGAAAAATTAATTTATTATTATCTTTTGCTTTTGTCCGTAGTTGCTTTAATGCACCAGTATCGATGTCATTCTATAGAAATAAAGTTTTATATCGGAACGAGTCTGCTGAATTTAGTTAAATCGGTGAAATTTCACTGAGCCGGAGCAGAACCGTAAATGAGCGTTTCCTTTCCCTTTCCCCCTCTCTTTCTCTCATTCCCTCTCGTTTCCGTAAAATCGTGCGATCGTAGTAAACACGTGGGCACGTGCATGTGTCTCAGCTTCTACGTGCAATATGCGCATGCTCAAGATATTGTCTGGTGCTATTTGTTTACTCGTTTGTGCCAAAAATAATACCTCGTAGATGTGCGATTAATTGCATCGATCATTGAAGAATTGCTATAACTAATTTCTTCGCTAACCATTCATCAAATTCATAAAATAGAACCTTACAAGTCCTTTAAAAAACACTCGACATCACTTACAAAAATTATTCACTCTGTCCAATTAACTTTCGAACAGAATGCACTTCTAAAATATCCACCGCGTTTTACAAAAGTAATCATGCTATCAATCATCAAGCTATCGATTCTATATTTCTTCCAGGGTTCAATGACGGAGGCGGTCGGTGACGTAACACCGAGAAGGAGTAAAGATAAAGGGCAGTGCAAACGTTCACTCACCTTTACCAGAGAGTTCACGACCGGACTGTCCAGGAGGCCTTTGAGGAAGATCAGGTCCGTGTCGTCCGCCACCTTGCCCAGCTCCTCCAGGTTGTCTCGTACGTGCATGAAGGCGGCTGGAACAGTGACCAGGCACTTTTCCATAACACTGTGGCGACTTACACGTCGGCGAGGGGCAACGACACTACCGGTGGCAGCGTCGGGACGAGGGTGCGGAAGAGGGAACGATCGGCGAGGGGTGGCCGGGTGTGGCCATCTTGCGGGTGGATCAATATTCGCGCGCGCGGCTAGCTACAGGTGGCAGTGACACAGCACGCGGTCCTTCGTGCCGGAAAAAATCGAATACAACAACCCTATAAACCCTGCCACCCCCCCCCCTTAAACAACGAATTTTCCCAACGAAACATTTTTTCTCCACCCCGGAAGTTTTCTTACTTCAAACAGTCATCGTTTAGACAGGTCTGCATTTTTTACAACTGCAATTTTCCTCCTACGATTTGTTTATATTTTTTGAAATTTTTTGAAGCAGTGAAATTTCTCCATCTAAAACAGCCTTGCTCGCAATTGACTTTGATTCGATTGATTAAATAATGTATACATCATTCTACCTACGGTTCACCTACTCATCAATTGATAGAAACTTCCAGTGAACTAAACTAGAACTCAATTAACAATGGGTACAATACGGAGCAAGCTCAAGGATGAAGGAATTATCGTAGAGTTAACGAGTCCTCCTAAAGACGTTCACGAGACCGAGAACTAATTAGAGCGCGCGTGCGACCGGCTTTGAGTTAACCTTTCTATTTCGTTCGGCAGCGTTACGAAATTCTTTTTCCGGATTTCAGTCGGCTGATCTAAATTTTTTCCAAAAAGTTTTCACGTGGAACAATGTTTGGTCTGCGTGGATTACGCGGGCGGCATTGCGCAGCGTGTGCTCTCGGAAAAGCTTTACGATGTTTAATTTCGAGAGACAGCCTGCACTTGCAGCTCGAGTGTTTTCGATAACGGGGCTGGCTACTTGAACGTGCGACGATAACCAATGATAACCGACGTCGTCGACGAGCTGGTTGCATGATAAATGCGTTACGAAGGTAAATATCGGCGCGTGGAATAGACAGGGACGATCCACGGTGATCCACGGTGTCGTTTGTCACGAGTACCTCGACCTATTTCTCACCGCGGTGTATAGTTCCACGATTTTTCTACGAACCATGAGGGACGAAGGTTGCACAGCCAGTGCTGCTCTTAAACATTAAACTATCGAAATCACGTACTTCGCATTGTTTTACTTCGTGATTGTTTAAAATGTACAATGTAAGAGTATTTTTCTGGAAAATTTAGAAACTGATTCATTTATATATATATAATCGAAAGGAGAAGGGGTTTACTTGGAGGAACTAAGAAATTTCGAACTTGTTCCCGAGGAAGCAAATATTTCTTCTTAAATTCACGGAACGGCGTCCGGATTCCAGCATCGGGAATATTTTTCATGACGGCGGACCCCCCAGTCTCGATTCTTTGCATTCCTCTCTGTTATTCCCGATCTGCGACGCCGATTAAACATAGCGATCACCCTGCGATCTTCTCAACACACTACTTTCCCCCAGTTTACCATTTTCGATCTGGTACAATTTGGTCCCGTTCACGGCGTCGATGCTGGCCAACAGCCGACGGTCCTCGACCTTCTCCTTCTTCCCGAAGAAAACCATTTTACTTGACGAACTCTCGCGAACAATAACTTCAACATCCAACAATAACCAACATTCACATGGTCACCGATTCGCAACAAACTTTTCTTCAATGTCTCTTTTCAGGATTGTTATACATCCTCTAAACTGGGTTTAAAACTTAATCTTAGTTTAAAATCGTCGAACACCTTGGCAGACACAAAACTTTACAGAGGTCCTCTAATTGTCTCACTTGTTCATCTCATTTAGCTTCGGGTTTTCTTGCTGATCACGAGACCATCAGGATCATAGGCGGACCAGTTTCTCTTCTAGGTCAGCGTCTGCGGAATCATCTTCGACGCGTGTAATCACTTGTGTGTCGTACCATCTATGTTTGGAGCACGTTTAGGGATGAGAACACAATTGAACACAACTGAAGCTGACGAGATCTTTGCTAGATCTAGCAGGCTCACCACGTCGGATCTTCGAGACGGTGGTAACGTGACCGCTTCGCGACACTACGTCGCGGTGAATGGGAACGCTGTGTTACACCTGCCGGGCCCCTACGCGCTCGGGGGACTGAAAGCGACACCCTGTGGAGGTGACGGGACTACGGAGCTAGGCCAGCGTCCAGAACCAGCTCCCCTCAGACACGAGGAAATTCCCGCCGCTTTTTAAGGATAGCGCCGAAGTCGAACACGACGGTGAGAGTGCTCTTCTTCCTTTTGTCAGACCGATGACGATCGTGTCCCTCCTTTGCGTCAAGAGACATTAACCATTGTTGGCTCGCGACCGTTAAGCGTAATGTCTATTTGCTAATCAGCGCCTAGCGAGCTTGCGTTTATCGCCGATTGTGATTCGGCAAACGCCTTTTTTACACGGTTTAGTCGTTGGAATTCTAAGTATCGGAGACTTTTATGAATTATGTTTTAGGCTTTTTCAGGTTCTTTCTACTTCCTCGATCGCAAGAAGAGAAGAAGCGTGAGATATCGAGGATCGAGAGCGGCTCGCGTGCTGTCGTCGCCGGAGAACGATCGGAACTGGCGGTCCAAGAGATTTCGTCTGTGAACGAGGGATCAAAGGGAGGAGAAGAGCTATTCTTATTTTTCCAGACGAGACAGTATGAGTAGAATGGGACAGAGGGAGGAGAGAGAAACAGAGAGAACCTGCACGAGGAAACGTAAGCACCACCGACTGAAAACTGGCCGCAACAATCTACGTGGGTTACGAGGGTCCAGAAACAAACCAGCTGGTTTCTGGAGAAAGGAACCGTAAAGAAACAAAGAAATGTATAGTCACTGAGATTCGACGTCGTAATACCTGACGCCTGCTTCGTCGACGTCAGATACTGTGCATCCTCGTTGATGCTGCAGTCCTCTTTCTGTATCCTTCCTGCGAAGTTTTCAGTTTCCCTTTAATTGTTAGTGTTTATTTCTAGATTTTTTAAAAAATATTTTTTAATCGTTGTTATTAACCATCGACCAACATTCTGACGAGCCTATGAAAATCCGATGGAACAAAATTCAAAAATAATTTTAAACAGTTTGTTGACACTTTATCTACCGAAAGCCTATTAATAGGATTTTTAATAATTGTGCTGTACCAAAAGAAAGATGACGTTATTGAGGGTGAGTTGTTAGTTCACAATGAAAATTGCTGTTGCTATTGAAGGTTACATTAAAAAGTGTTTAGTCATGTACCCTAGATTTTTCAAAATTATGCAATAATCACCGGTCGGTAATGTGTTCAGAACTATTGGAATGGAGAGGATAAATATAGTTAAGATATTCCGGCTAACAAACGATCGGAAACGGGTTCTTGGCAGGTATTACCCAATATTTTAGAATCGTAATTGAGAGTACACTGCCAGTCAGTTTATTGTTTAACATTTTAGTCAGTCATTTGAACGGCGCGATGACGAGCGTATCCGCTATAAAATTTTGTTCGACGCCTTCGTCTCTCCGAAGTTGTTTCTTATCCGAAAAGTCATAAAATCGAATAAGTGGCTTCTGCGCGGGAAAAGAAGTGGAGCGCCAGGGCAAAGAGGGGAAAATGGAGTGGAGCAAAAGTTCTATGGTAAACTTTCAGCTATCCATCAGGGGAATAGTCGACTGATCTATCTTCATGGGCCGGAGCCGTGGAAATCAACTTGAAAGATTTCACAACTTGAGAGAAATAGGCGAAGTTCGCCAAATGAATATTTAGGGAAGAAGAGAACGAATGAACAGGGAACAGCCGAGCTTCGAAAGAAGGATTCAGTTTTCTTTTGCGAGAAGTTTCGTAGAAGGAAGAAAGTATGACAATATTCGATAGTCATAGGTTGTGTCGAGAAAAATAGAATCAAGTAGAACAGTTGGTTATGAACCTGAGGAACATTATAACCATCGTATTAAGTATTACTCAAGGCTGTAAACTGTATGGCCGCTATGAGCTTTATCGACCGCTCGAGCTTTTCTTTAGAGAACACGTGCAGTGAATCGATCGTTTAATCAGCGGGCATAAAATGTGTCGAAACTCAGATTTTTTTGTAATGTTCAATTCATATGAACGTACACTTCATTTTTCATCGAATAAAATATTAGAAATATTCTGACGATTGTCAGATTTTATAATAGAAATCGGTTAGAATGGAATGAATCGGTTGATACGGAGAATTAGAAGCAGAAAAGGCAGATCCACCGTTTCGGATCGCGAAACGTGTAATTTGCGATACGAATTTCCAGCGTCACGCATCACCATAATCACATTGTAACCGGCCTATTATGACACGTGTCCCGACCACGACGTGGAAAGTGAAGCGTAATCCGGCATCTAAGGTGCTTCCTCGGAAATCACGTTAATTTTTAACAGGATCAGAATCGCCTCTAAGTCCCATCGCGAGCCATCTTTCGATTCCGGTAAACAAAAGTTTCAGCAACGAAACGCGTCAGCCCGGTGAAATCGTTTGGAACGTTCGAGTTTATCCTCGATAAACTCCATCAGAGCCACTCGAATCGAAGACAGGGTCAACAATCCAACCGGAGTGGCGAATGGAATCTATCGAAAGCTGCTCCGGGAGCCTCTGGATCGATCATTAGCGGGTCCACGGAATCGCGTAAACGAAATGTTAGAGAATGGTTGAAACGCTAGACGATGTTTAACCACTTTGCTTCAGCTGAGAATTCGTGCATGATACACGAAAGATTTAGAAGATTGACCTTCATGTGCAGCTGTGAAAATGGTTGCGTAAAAAATCTTGCTGGAATGATATTAATTCATTCATTTTTGCTTCATACTTCCGCTGATTTTTATCATAATATATGCTTGATCGAACAGTTTCTCGCAGAACCATGATTTAAATCAATGTAAAAGAAAGAACCAGGAGCAAGTTATTTCAACCTGTCCAGCAGTTAATGTATTCAATTTCGAGCCAGGGTTGAGGATCTCGCGAATAGAAGATCAAATAAACGTCGCTGAACATCAAACGAGGCCACTGGTGTAAATTAAAAAAGAAACAAACATGGCACTTCGAGGAAGTGTTGGGAGATCTAGGTGGGCAACGATTCCATTGGTAGGAAAAGTCAAACAAACAGTGCCAATCGAGAGACTCACCGGAAGTAGACTTCAGATGAGGCAACTCTTTCTTGGGGATGATTGAGCATCCGCAGATATCCTCGATATCCATCATCGACCTGCTGTTCTTCATTTTTCCTCAGGTTCGTTTCCGATCCAGAGAAGATTCAGGTGATCCCAACCGGCATCACGATCAGCATGGATCCCAGCCCCTCGCTTGCGATCCAGCGTCCGTGAGTCCTCGATCGATCGGCGACCCTGTCATCCCACCTATCGAACGTTCCACGTGTGTTGTCCGTCAATCGAACTCCGGCCAAGACGCCGGCCGAGTGAAAATGGCAGTTAGAGATCTTCGGATCTATTCATAGATCACCGGAGGTAGGCTGCGGCCGAGGTTCCGAGGACGGGAAGAACGAACGAGGAAGACCGCAACGGGACCTATAAGCCCGTGCTCGGTTCGTGTCCAGTACTTATAGCTTGGCATCGCGCGGGGGTGGGTTTTTGCACCCTCTCTGCCTCTCGGTCGCTACCATCGGCCTCTCTTTCCCTCCGGCACGCTGCCTAGCGATTTCGCGACTCGTGGCAACGAGTGCGTCCTGATCGATCGATAGTAAACGCGCTCACGGAAGGGCTGAAGCATTCTTGATTGCCCGCCGCGGAACTAGAACGTCTCGAGGATATCGAAATATTTCGTTTATCGATCTTCCATCGGCGAGGGCTGGCTTTTCGAGCTGAGAGAGTTTTGATCGATCGAAAGATGAAAAGTCTTCGATATGATTTTCTAACGAGGTGGTAGATCGTTTTCAGCGAAATTTATTCTTGATATTTCTACAAAGTAATATAAAATAGGTAGTGTCGTCACGCCGTAGATCTTGTGTTAAGTTTAGGGGGGTGGTTCGATCGTTGGGAGAGTTACTGTAGCGGTATTTAATAAAACGCGTCGAGTCTTTGAGAAAAGTAATGGGGAATGCTAAAGAATAGAAAATCAGAGACTTTTCGCTCAAGTAGTGGAAATGAATTTCCACGACTAGAAATATTTCAAATATTTTATCGACAAGAAGACTTAGGGGTGTTGGGTTTTGTAAACGTGGCGTCATCTCCAGGAGTTCTGTGGAACTGTTGGATTGAAGTGTTGATCGGTGGATAAGGGAACAGTTAAATGAGTTCGATATTACCAACTGCTGTATTATATAAATCTACATCAATGTAGACTTGCCATCCATTAGTAATTTGTCTATCAGTTAGAACGTTTAGCCACTACGTGGCTAAAAGGTAAAGGTAAATACAAAATTTGTATTTTCGTAAGAGGATAATCGTGCCGATGTTTACGTTGTATCTGATGGCCAGGGCGGCAAGAATCATCTGTAGTAAAGTTTATAAATATTATAAATAATTTAGAGCAAATACATTGAAGAATAGTTGGAGACACCATCTGTTCCTCAATTTACATCGAAAGAGTTGAAAATAAATTCTCAAAATCAATCCTTTTGGACACATTCTGAAAAGAATTAGTTATTAGTGAGAAACTGAGCTGCCAGAAATTCATGGTCAGCCATAGCGGTGTAAACTGCTCCAACAAAAGCGAAATTGACATTTTATCGTGATAGCGATGTTCCAGCAGCGAGTACGCGTTCGGGATACTAGAACATTGGGCTTGAAATGGAGATTGGCTGATTGGGATCAGGCTGGTCGAGGTCGGCTGCATAATCGGCTCGTTTCGGGCCCTCTTCCGGGTCTTGTCACTTGTCGTACTTGTTGTCATACGGAACACGATGCACCGAGGTCTCGCGTTGTGCAACTGAAAAACAGTTCACGCCTCAGCTTCGCTCGACAAAGGTTCCGAGCCGTTCACTCGGCATTAACCCGGCAACTTATCACTCTTGTCACGCGGATGCGTCCTCGGAGCGGACCGCACGCGGATAAACGCTATCTCCGCGCGGTTCCTCGTATCTCCGCGTATCCGTTATACAAATAGTGCTTGATAATTGGTGGCAACTATGCGGAACCGAGGCAGATTCCTTTGTTCGATTGTATTCTAAAGACGCTGCAAACATCCGATCAGGTGTAAGAAATAGTTCAGTACAAAAAGTGCAACTAAAAAGGAAGTAAAGGGAGAAAATAAAAAATACAGTTGACTATAAATTTCTTGAAGTGTGTAATCACGACAGAGAGGGCAGCGTAGCGGGATTCAAAAGCGATTAAGGGGAAAAACTCGTTATTCCAGGATTGCAATGGGGCGATAATACGCGTTCTCATCTCTCGATAATACAAAAATAGGGCTTTTCAGTAGTCAAAAGCGCTAGATAAAAGATCGATCTAGGCCGTGATCGCCCTTAAATGTCTTATTTTTACGTTTACGAGGCGTAATTTGCATTATTCGGAAGCATACAGCTGCGCATGTAGCTATTTTCATAAAGCTGCGAATAATTACACCTCGTAAACGTAAAAATAGGACTTTTGAGGGTGATCGCGGCCTAGATCGATCTTTTATCTAGCGCTTTTGATTAGCTTGACCTTGACCCTAGTTTTGACCAGCCTTGCAATCCTGGAAACGGATCTATCTCCTTAATATCAGAGGTTTGCGATGTCACGTCGCGGCGGGAATTTAAGTCTAATTTCGCTGCTACATATTTGCGTGCATCAATTCACGCTAATGAATCCCGCGATGGGGCACGAGTACTAATCTCCGTGGCACCGCAAGCTTTGTATTACCTTAATCCGCGTGTCGAGTATTATGTATGTATGGCTAGTCCGTATATCTCGACCCGTGGATGAGACACGCCGCGGCCAGACGGGAAAAATGGGACGAGCATCAACGAGCTAATCAAACGGCATTAAGCAAGTTCGACTAACGCGAGGCACGTTTCACCGGGCGTGATAAACGTGATCTCGATTGCTTGGTTGTCTCTGCTTTGCTTGCTTGCTTGCTTCCAACTATCCGGCTCTTGTTCAATCTTCCAATTGACACAGGAATTATTACGAAAAGGTAATTCGCCCGAACGGCCCGATTTTACGGCGACGTAAAGCTGCAACGTCCGAGGATCGATGACCCACCTCTATCGGCGACTTTTTTTCGATCTTCGAAAAAAAAGTTTATGGACGGGATTAAAGATGTTACTGCCGATGTTCGCGTTTATATATCGCTGCACGATTTGGCGTAAAATAAGGGCTGTGTTAAACATTCTTGTGACAGATGCGTTAGATGTCTGAGTGTGAGTGATTGCGTACGGTCGAGTCCGACTGTGAGAAAGAATATTAAATGAACGAGGTTGTAAAATCTTGTGATTTGTAGTGTAATCGTTATCTTACAAAACACATACAACAAAAATATTTTAACATTCCTCGTGACCCGTTGCGTAACGTGTCATCGATGCACGGTAAGCAGATAACGACAGTTCATGCAAATTCGTATTTTTATACACTGTTATAAAGAAGATAAACTAAAATGTTATTTCCTGGACTGTCAGTTTTACTGTGACGATAATAACATACTAAACTTTATTAAAACTTGCATTTTTTTGTGTTGCATAAATAGAACGAAACGCGCAAACATTCATTGCCTATTGAAGAGAGATATTAGATGTTGTACAAATTAATTCGCGATCATCGAAATCGATCAATCGTAACTTAACTCTTTATTGATTTACAGGTGAAAAATATTCTTTAATTCTTCTTGCAGTTACTCATTTCTATCGTGGACGCATGAAATCCGCAGTTTGATGATCACGTTACCTACCAACATCATACGTGCAGCTGCACCTCGTCGCATCGAATGCGCCGATTATTCGCTTACAACGTCGTCGTCGATGAAACGATGCTGCTCCGATGGAAACGATGAAGCGTTGTCGCTCGGTAACCGCGATTTACAGCGACGAATTCCGACGGCTTACAAAGTTATTGACAGGGCGCGCCCGTGAATCAGGATTATTAGTGACAGCCGACGACGGGAAAAGAATGTGAAGTGTCGGAGTGGACGGGTATCGTGGCTAGAACGGGTTCAGGCCGATGTTAATCTGTTTCAGTTTTCACGGGAGTTTTACCCTCGTCCTCCATCCATGTCCTTCTACATTCTGCAAACCTTCCTCGTGAAAATCTGCCGCTCCTCTCTGTTCACCATTCTCATCATCTAATCGCTTCTCTGATACTTTCCTAGTAGTACTAGATTGTCCGAACACAGAAACTGCAAACTGAACGCAATGGAAAGCCATAGTCACTTTGCTAACAACTCGTTAGAGCGACCGGTTCGACACACCAACTTTGGTTTTCGCACATAAGTCCCATAGAGTATATCGTCTGGCTCTCGGCTCTGCGGAATTAGCAAAACATCTCCTCGAAAGGGGAAGAACCATTGTGATGCACAACGGGTATTCCCCGTGTTTATCGAAGGAGGTGGGAGCACCTGCCACTTCCAGCACGTCAGGAAAGTACGCGATGGATCAGTCAGTGTCCGACGCACTTGTGAGATCCATCGAGCCGCGACAATCTCTCGATCGCCATTGAACGGGCGAGCGCCCGTTAACCTAATCGTTCTCCGTTGGAAACTGTCACGTGTTCGCCATGTCGTCGATCGGGGTAGGTAACCCTCAGCCTGCGGGGGTGGCGACGCAGGTCGCTAATAAATTAGCCCTTTGTCTTGCATTATCCAGGCGGGCCACGTGCTGAACGCTATCGGGTAATTGATTATCGGGTGTAATCGCGGGCGCTCTGAGAACCTGGTTTATGTGATTCTATCTTCGTATAATAATCAATTGAAACATTCCTGTTATGTGCAATTGTTGTAGCGTCGCACATTTTTCATATTCAAACTTGGTAAAATTAATAGGTTCAGAAATTCCCTAAAAATACCTTGAAGAATGAAACCGCCATGAATTACAGATAAATCGCGCAAAAATTTGAAAGCGAAGAAATCGCAACAACTTTTCCCGGTACGTGCGGCTCAATAGAACGCCGATTTCCCGAAACTGTTTTGCCAATTTCCATGTGGCGATAATTTATCTGGTCGGTTCGTCACGTTCGGGGCACGGTTTACGGTCACGCGTGACGCAGTAACAAAAAGAAACACGTGCAGCGTTAAAACGTGAAATACAGCGACGATAATCGTCGAGGCTCGTTCGGCTCGCCTTTCTTTCGTTTTGTCTCTCGAGGGATCGACCTCCTCTCGCGCCGCAGTTCCGTTTCGATAAAATTCGAGGTGGGGGGTTTAAACGCGGGGTTTTAATCGGGTGGTGGGAGGGGCAGGAGGGGGAGAACGGTTTTGACGTATCGATTCGATAACTTTCCCCGAGCCCTTTTCGTTCCGTCAATAGAAAAGTTTTCGAAAGCTCCCGAACCGTCTCGATTTATCGTCGACGATGCAACCCCCGTTCATCCCTGGCGAAGAAACGCGAAAATACGACACGACGGAGAGAAAAAGCGCCGGTAAATCGAGAACGGTGGGTTGTAATTGTTCGTGCGAGTTCGAAATAGTTTCCTGGATCCTCCCCCGCCGACTCTGTTAATGACTCTGGCCAAGTTTCGGATCGTTTTCCGAAATTTCGCAACGGTGCGCGCAGAAAATTGCCGGCCGAGAGCGCTCGCATAGCTTGGAACGTCTTCTGACTCGTTGCTGGATGTCTGCAATCCGTTTTCTAACCTATCGTCTTTTTTAGCCTACACATGAAAATTCCGTCAATACAAATCCAAAAACCATTAATTCTTCAGAAGAAAAACCTAAATACCATGTTCCATAATTGTTTCGTGAATGGCACCAAGTACCACTCTTCGTTCACCCCTCGGTGTCCCTCGATCTGAGATTCATAAGCCAGCGAGTCGTCTCGGCAGAAGCTGAAGAGTTCGCAAGTTAAGGGCGAAAGAACCTCCGACAAGTGACTCCCTGTCTCTCTAACCACTGTTCCCTATTCTTTGGTGACGACTTGTCCCCTCGTAGGCCCCCGGTCGTGGACCATTAAGGCAGTCCGGAAAGTTTCAGTAGGCACGCGGTGATTTCCCAAGCCGGGTGCAAGCTTAACGAGTCTTGCCGTGGGTCGTCGGCAATTTTCCTCGCGAAATTCCGCGGATTTCACCGGGTCGCGTCTCTCGAAATTATACTAGCACCCCCGGTCGGAGAAACTTTTATGCCCGGCACGTGTCCTTCCGGCTGAAGGAACGCGTCCCGTTGCGTTTTTCTCACCTCCTTGTCGCCACCTCCGTAGACAACATCCACACCGATAGGCGGAGGAATTCCGAGGGTTCCCGAGGAATTCCAGGCACGGTGAGGATTTTTTACGGAGCCGGTCTCACAGGAAACGAAATCTTTTTTCCAGGTGCTACAGCTGCTGGTGCTGCAGGGATTCTTGGCAGCCCTCGTCGCCGGGAAATCCAGTAAGTCCACCCTCTTGCTCCGTATCTGTCTGCCTATCTGTCCCTCTGGCTATCTTCTTCTTCCTCTCTCTCTCTTTCTCTCTTTCTCTCTCCGACACACTCCCACGGGATAATCGCGCTTCGAGTAAGCTGCTTAGGGACCGGACATTGTCTGGAACACTCGGATGCCTTCGGATCCGGAGGCAGGCTAATGCTCTTCGACGATTCGCGTTATTTGTCTCGGGGCCAGCTCCTCCTTTTTTACAATCCTTGCTGGATCGATGCGATCAAGTCGCTTAGTACCAGAAAAACGCGGGAACGAGAGATGATCTTGATGTGATCATCCGCGCACTAATAGGCTTCTGCCGGTTAGCGAATAATGTGGTCCAGGGAGAACGGGTTCGATCACGGCTGGTTTCAACATCGTTCTCGCTAATTTGATCGAACGAGGTTTAATTAACGGTTTTAGTACTTCGGTGGTTGAGAAGGCTCTTTCGAGACTCTGGGGGATGTTTTACGGTAATGTTCGGTTAACCCCTTCGCGTCCACTCTAAGCTTCTGGTTGCTGGGCCTAAGTAACCAAGCCAATTTCGCGTAATTTTTGAAAAGGTATGACAATTCATTTTGAAACCAATTGAAATATATTAATCTGATTTGATCATGACAAGAAAAGTATAAATGCGATTTCATCGTGACAAGAGTGTAGATACGAGAGTGATAAACAGAATTAAATTGATGTTGTATAATATCCTTATTAGAAAGAAGATTAAAATCTTTCGATAAAAAATTTGTCGATGATAAAGAACTCTCTATTAGTATCTCTAGCCTTTAAGTACAAAAAAGAAATCATTTCAGAACAAATAAAAAGAAGCAAATATGGGCAGAATATTAAAATTGCTGGAAAATCCGATTTCTTTCGAGGAAATGTTGAAATTCTTCCAGCGAACGCGGAAAGTTGTCGACGATAAAGTACAGCGCGAAATAGCTTCGGGAGTAGTCGAACGATATTAATCTTATCGCAAACGGGGAAAATAATCGGTAGCGGTAGACCGAAAACCACGGAAACCGCGAAGCACCGGCAACAAGAAGGATAAGAGTATCACTCGACTGGGCAACAAAGTTACTCTTCGTTTTCGTAATGAAATTTCGAAATTTCTTCTCGGTTCGCGCGCCCGCAAGAGCGACACTTAATTAATCTTTACGCGGCGCAACTCTCGTCTCGCTGATTTACATAAAACCTCGATTTCAAAGCGGCCGTCAGCGTCACGTACCGAATATACGTATCTCCCTGGCTTCTATTTTTCTTTCCAAGTTCCAACTTGACTTCGCGATAAACGCGAAACGAAGAACAAACCTGACCCCTGAGCGTGCGAAACAACGTCGTTAACGAGACCGAAGCCTTGGAGACCAGAAGAATTCGCGAAAATTCCTTTGTCGCTCGTCGTTTTGCACCGAGAATGAAAAAATGCGACAAAAGACGGCGTCTGCTGATCGCGTAGTACCACCTTGAGATTTCTCGTTTGTTCGTGGCAAAATGGGAAATTATTTTTACTAGCTAAAGAAATTTAATTTCGAGGATTGAAAAGTATAGCTGAAACATCTATAGGGTAATTATTGGGGGCAAATCCTAAATTGTAAAATACCCTGCAGAAATCCAAGTTTAAGAGCTAAAAGCACAAAATACATCTACAAAATTAGTGGAGATAAAAATATATTCCAAGAAGCAAGCTGCTCTGCAGAATTTCGAGTTTCAGGGTAGGAAGCACAATTCCAAGGTATTTCGAAAGCTTTGTCAGCACTAGAATATGTAAATTGACTCAGTGCGGTTTCGTGATATTTCCATGCGAATATAAAGCATCGTTCAAGAATATATAACCAGTCGGTTGCACCCGCAATGAGGTATGCAAAATTAAATTTTTGCGAAACGCACACAATTTTTCAACAAACCAAGCCACAAACCGAGCCATTATCAATACACTGCGGATCGTTATACATTTATACTATCCACATAGTCTTAAAATACAAGAAAACATGTATAGTAACAACCGTGCAGAATAATGCAGGAAATGTTTATTTTGCATAAAGATTCGCAATCTAGCGATGATTTCCGGTCAGCATTGCAATTCCTGCGAGAACCACGCGTTCCTGTTGTATTTTCCAGTCTTGGAAAGCTTTCACATTTTCTTTTCGAGCCAACTAGTTTCCCGTCCAAATTGTCGGTGCCGAATCGACACATTTGGTAAAAATCGTTGTTTTACAGTACCGCGAGTGATCGACAAAGATTTTCACCGATACGAGCCCATCTCGGAGGACGATCATGGCAACCTGGCCGTGCCATTCAACCTGGAGGAGACATACGACCTAAGTTTCCGCGCGATCGGCTTCAACGGCACCTGGCAAACGGACACAGCCATCCTTTATACCGATAACTATACCGGCAACGTACGTGTGTTCGACGTGCCGTCAG
Source organism: Lasioglossum marginatum (assembly GCA_028455795.1). NCBI lineage: Eukaryota > Metazoa > Arthropoda > Insecta > Hymenoptera > Halictidae > Lasioglossum > Lasioglossum marginatum. The sequence goes on from CM052263.1 coordinate 4,111,238, forward strand.
GGATCAGCCGAATCTTCGTGGACTCGTCGATTCTGGTAAGGCAACGAATCGAGCTTTCTATGAAAAAGAGTGCACTATCGATCCGAATCGAATCGAGTTTCGGGAAAAAGAGAGACAGATCGACGGAGAGTGAATTGCGAATCGGCAAGCTTTCAACATCTTGGCGATCGTAATGCACTAAAAATGACCAAAAACTTCAGAATAGAATATTTAACGTTTAGCCCTTTAAATAAAGACATAGTGAAACGTGGGAGAATGATATAAATTTTCAAAGAGTTCGCTGCGAGTTTTAATTGGGTGTGTTTAATTTTTGGACGATGTTTGAAGTTTCAGTCTAGTTTCCTGCTCTGTCTTTTTCCAGCGGAACCGGCGCGTAACAAACAGCAAAGGCGTGTTTAATTAATCGTATGGAAATTCGCTGTAATGTCCGGCTCCTCGGCGGGGAATTACACAGTCCATTTTCAGGCGCGAATCAACAAACGATATTGATTCAAGAGACACGTTACCTTCCGCTTAATTTTCCCAAGCCACGAATCGTCCGCGTCTTGTTCATGCGAAACGTCCATTGAAATCACATCAATTAGTACCGGAAATAGTTTCGCCGAACCCTCGATCTCATTATTTTTCAGCGAATTCCCCAGTGTGTATATCAATTGTCATATGCATTGTTTTATCCATTTTGCAGTCTGTATAATATCTGATGAATTTTTCAATGATGAATTGTTTAGAATATTTTTTAATGCCTGAATCGATTCAATGGATAGCTCCACCTTACGCGACGTAGAAAAATAGAGCTGTGGTCTCGGTTATCAACGAGTTATTACGCTATCGATCGACGCTGTCGATCCAGATGATTTATCACGACGCCAGGCATACACCACATCCACAATCCATTTTATCAACAATATGGATCGTTCGTGTTATGCCTCCTTATTCCGATAGCATCCGGAGCCACGGATGTTTATAAACCTTCATAATCGCTATCCTTTCTTTTATACACGTGATAACAAAAAATGCTTGGCTTGCAGACAGATGTAAAACAATTGTAATAAAAATTATCTGCATTAGCAGTCTGCTGATAATAATTGAATATTTTCAGAGCCCTTATGAGAATCCTGTGATGTCATTTTCGCATGACAACTCGCACATCCTGATCAGCTATGATTTCCAACCTGTAAGTGCTCAATATTACCTGTAATACTACGGATACTACAAATTTTACAAACGCCATTCAACGAAAAATTGCAAACTGCACGCTAATTAAATCACACACGATTTTAGCACCTCGAGAAAGGTTTCAAAGCGACGTACACTATTTTTTCTAGGGCTTCAGGCACTCGATGCATCAAAGGTTCGACGTGTACGACAGGAAACGCAGGTGAGTGTTCTCTGGCTCGCGCGGGAAAGATAACTTTAACGATGCGCCGATAAGCTGAATTACGAAACGATCCGACGTTTCTATCGTAACAACGATAAAATTAACGTTCGCCACGCTGTTTTCCGTGTGTGCTCGTTAACAATAGTGTGCACAAAGTTTAGGATGCCAGTTGCGATTGGGAACGATCTTATCAATCTGATCCGTGTCGATTTTGTTCAAATCGAGATCTTGTCCGCAGGATTTATACTAAAATTGCGGGTGGACAACACATACCACTGGCAAAGTGGTCGCCAAAGAAGAACGCGGTGATTTACATTCTGGACAACGATATTTATTACCAAGATTTTACCGATCAGAAGAGTCGGCTTCGACGATTGACGTTCACCGGTGTGCCTGATGTTATTTTCAATGGCGTGCCTGATTGGGTCTACGAAGGTGAGAAGATTAATAATAATATATTTATAGAACATATATTATTCAAGATCTACGTACGCATTTGCAGAGGAAGTGCTGTCCTCGGCTGTGGCTTTCTGGTTCTCCCCGGATGGCCGTCATCTTGCTTTTGCGACCTACAACGACACCAGGGTGAAAGATATGGCGATCCTGTATTATGGGACACCAGGTGCCATCAAGGATCAATATCCCACGGAAGTGAAGATCAAGTATCCGAAGGTGAGCTTAATAAATTGAGAATCACGGCGGATCTTCCGCTTTTTCCATTTGCCCTTTCCATAACTCATCAAAAATTGATCATATCCAAGGCAGTATAGATGATCACAGAATATCTGAATAATTCGTGAGAACAATCTTCCGTAATTGCGGGGTCCTAAAATTTACCATTAAAACTTCAACGAAATCTAATGCACCGAACCGAACTAGGTTAAAAATCGATTAATCTCGTTCTTGACTCGCTGGACAGAATGCAATAATTCTGTCGGTTATAATCGTTCGTACGTCGGACATGGGGCACGTAATATATGATCCGTTTTGTACGAAAGCGGTGCATGTCCAATATTTCTTGCTCTGAGATATTTACGATTTTATATTTCAACGTCTGAAACTTTTGTCTGATGATTCGCGGGAAATATTGCAATTTTAGATGAAAGCGCATTAGTGTATTAATTTTATATCTGGGTGGACTAACGTCTGACTGAACTAACTGAGTGTCCCATGGAATCAAAATAGCTTCGAGTGGGAAAAGGTTAAAAGCATTCGCGTGAATTTCGGGGCTTGCAAAGAGAGAAAGGGGGTTTCACGAGGAAAAATCGGTGGGATTAGACAATCGTGTCATCCCTTTGGCCAATTTGTCGGTCAACGGAGACATTCGTCGCGGGTTGAACAGATTAGGAAGCTCAGTACGGCCGACTGGTCTCGTTGCCGGCTTTAAAAGGGGATGAAAGGGTTATCTCGCATTTAACCCTCAGGTTCTTCTCACCGGCACGGCGCCTGTATCCCATGCCCGATGAACGTTAAGGGAAATTAAATTCTTTTCTCTCGATCCTTGAGATTTCTTCCGTATTCTCTTCTTTCGTCTACTTCCTCGAACGTGTAAATAACAATGTATTCGAATCAGTTATGGTGGCTTTCCAGGCGGGCAGTCCAAATCCAATTGTAACCCTAAACGTCGTTGATTTGGATAATCCGTCCTCGAAATTGGTTAATCTCCAGTCACCCATCGTCGACGAGTAAGTATCCTCGATGCCTTCACTGTCGTAATTACAGCTGTCGCGTCAGATTAGCATGATTTTGAACAAACAGGGCCGGCTCTCGTGTGCACGGCGTAATACTAGTCACCGCGTTCTCTGATATCTTATCATCAGCGATGACTGATTGCGACGGATATTTTTAACACTGGAGCTTAGCTTCCGATACTCTTACAATTCTCTACGATGACTTTTCTTTTCTGCTTTAATTAAATGTGTCTAGCATCTATAAAAGATTATCTAGTGTTCTTAATCCAATAACAATGAATTACCTCGAAGAATACGACCGACTCATCTTCCAAGTTTAGAGAGACACTAATACATAATTTTCGATAGAGATAGCATTCTATATACGGTGAACTGGTGGGACACGCACGTGGTGGCGACCTGGACGAACCGGGTTCAGAACAGGTCCATTCTAGTGGGCTACGACACCGCTGGCAACGCAGACGACCTCCTCTACAAAGAGGAAGCCAAGGGTTGGTTGCGAATACATCCGCCGGTTTACCACAATCGATACGCGGTCATTTTGGAACTGCAGAGCGAGGAGACACCGGTCGGTCGGTTCGTCCACGCGATCCTCTATGAGAACAGGTCCGGTGTATTGATCAGGTTGAAGGATTTAACCCCGAGCGCATCTGAAGTGATCAGCATCGTGGCTGTGGATCACACCAAGGAGATCCTTTACTATGTTGCCACCGGGGTCGGTCAACCGTCCCAGAGGAACATGTATTCGGTGCCTTTGGACGGCAGCGAGCTACCCAGTTGCGTCTCTTGCAGCATTATTACACCTGAAGGTTAGTATTTCATGTTGGAATGTTCAATTGGAATTCGTTTGCTTTACCAGATATGTTGAGAACGGAGTTTCTTTGGTACTGTTCACAGGCAACGTCTGCACTTACGTGTACCCCCATTTCTCCTCTAACGCTTCATACTATGTGGTGTCTTGCACCGGACCTAACCCCACGTTCGTCGTGATCTTCGACTCTTCTCAAAACCCGCTCTACTCGTGGGAGGAGAACCGATCTCTCAGACGAAAATTGGCCAGTCGTCGCCAGCCACGTATTAAGAATATGAACGTCAGGGTGAACGGCTACGACAGCAAAGTTAGGCTGTACCTGCCTCCCGACTTCGACCAGACGAAGTCGTACCCTCTGCTCATCAACGTGTGAGTTGTCCTTAATTACCACCATTCGATTGATCATTGCTCGCTGGTTTATATTCGATGCTCCTTTGCATTTGATCTGGACCATTAACTGACTATTAACTTCCCGCAGGTACTCCGGCCCGAACACCGTAAGAATCACCGAACAGAACACCCATGGGTTCGAGTCGTACATGGCGACCAACAGGAGCGTCATTTATGGTCACATTGACGGCCGCGGGTCCGCCTATAAAGGAAGCAAGATGCTGTTCGAGATTTACCGGCGTATCGGCACTGTAGAGATCGAAGACCAGATCGCTGTCACCCGGTAGGTAGTCACTGGTTCTTGCCAAGTTGCTCGGTCAACGGTGGTTCCGCCGTTTTTGGACGGAAACCACCACGTTTTTGCTGATGGAGCCCCAGGTGGGCTTGAACTTGCTTCGAATCGAGTTTCATGGTCTGGGACGGGTAAAGACTCGGGACACGAGTGTACTCGACTGTCCGGATTGTGAAACAGTTCGTTTTTGGTGCTTGGAATTTTCTGATATAATTCTTTGAGATTTATTGTTCTGTTTGACGATTTTCAGGTATTTGCAAGAGACCTACCCCTGGATCGACGCGAACAGAACGGCCATGTGGGGTTGGAGCTATGGTGGGTTCGCGACGGCGATGACTTTGGCTACTGACAAGGATTCCGTTTTTAAGTGTGGCATATCGGTGGCACCTGTCTCCTCCTGGATTTATTATGGTAATTTTATAGAATTTATTTAAAAGTCATTTTGGAGTGATCATTATACGGAGAAGACTTCCGTTTTCAAGTCAATTAAGCACTCATCTATTCATCATTTCCGCAGACTCTATTTACACGGAGAGGTTCATGGGTCTGCCGACGCCTGATGACAATCTGGTCGGGTACAACCGCACGGATGTGACCAGAAGGGTGGAGGGTATTCGCGGCAAAAAGTACATGTTGATACACGGGACCGGGGATGACAACGTCCACTACCAGCAAGCCATGGCCCTGAACAAGGCTCTGGTCGACAAGGACATCATGTTCCGGCAGCAGAGCTACACGGACGAGGCGCACGGGCTGATCGGAGTCTCTCCTCACCTTTACCACACTATGGACCGATTTTGGAGCAATTGCTTGGGATACTCGCGCGCTCACTGACCCGAATCCTATCTGGATTAGCGACCGACGACCCACCGCGTCACGGCGCCTCTCCTGGACCCGTTCGCTTAAGTCCGTGGGCGTCGCTCGATCGCCTAATCCGAGCGTCGCCCACGCGAAACTCGTTCCTCGCCAGCAAAACTGTGGCGAAACGTCTCGTGACACCGTCACGGGCCACTACTACGCTGTGCTAAGTGACAATCGCTAATTCCCTTCGTTGCCGGCCATTTTGTACCTTCGCTATTTCGAAGATCCTCGGATTTGGTCAGAGACGATCGTAGCCTCTGTTCGACTTGCTTCAGGTTCGACGAATACAGAGCCGAATACAATCAATCTGTCGAGGTTTAAAAATTAGTGTCAATTGTGCAATAATCTCTCTGAGATTTTTGTAGATACTGAAATGGCTGCCAGTTTCTTAAAATATTAATTTTCGATTCGTTTAAAGTTTCATATAGATAGCTTGTCTGGTTTGACAATAAAAAATTCCGGAACATGCACCCTCGAACTATTCGGGGATCACATCAATACGCATTGTGCATCCGCAGTAATTCTCAATTGTTTCTTTTTACACGCTCCATTGCACGCTGCGTGACTGCTGTTGTGAATATTGTCATTCTCGGAGAACGCGATGCAACGGATTGTTAAAATCACTTTGTTTCGCTTCGGACGAATTTTTCGAAGCAGCCTGGATGCAGTTCGCTGCTTTGAAAATAAATTTGGATACCGACCGGCAAACTTAACTGACCATTGTACAGTGTAATTTCACTGTGACTGCTCAACGAGTATTAATCAGCAAAAATGAATTTCTCTTATTGTATGTATGGGCGGATTGAATTTTGTTAGCGGTGCTTTTATGATCGATGAAATCTAAATTGATATAAATGTTGGTCTAACAAGTGCAAATTGATGCATACCATATTGAATTTGCGACTCGCGTAAATAGAGTCGATCACCGGGCGCGACGTCCTATTTATTTTTTACGTTCAATCAGCAGGAGCACCGTGAAGTATAAAGTCCATGATTGGCCGCGCGATTTCCGAATAATCACACGGCCGAGCGAGCCGGCGAAATCGCGTGAAAAATCCGCGACCAGACAGAATCACAAATGAAGGAACAACGGGCCAACAGCCCCATCGAGCGACAAAGAAGAAAAAAGCAGGGCCGGGGATACACGGATCCCGTTCCTATTGTTATATCGAATCGATTGCGCTTCATAGCCCCACCCCCTCCCCCTGGCGAATTAATCGCCGATTCGCACGAGCGGCCACGCGAGATTTGTTGTTTCGGCGTACGACTTTCAGGGACGACGCGCTCGCTGACCTAAAACACTTCACTCGCCACCCACATTGTTTTCTCGTCTTATTTTTCCGCTCCTGTTTTCTTGGCTTCCTTCAACCAAGTTTTCCTATTTTGTATTTAGTATTTCGATTCTCCGGTTATTTTCAGTTTTCTTCGCCGGGCGGTATGTCTCGCATTACGCTTTCGAATCTTGACTTTAATTAAGTTGCTCCCTCATTTTCGTGTTTACTCGTTCTTTTGAAAGTTTGCCGGCCCGTTCTTCATCTAAATCACTGTCCCCCGGCGGTGTTTTATTTCTCTATGCTTAATTGCGCTCAGAATACATAACTTTTTGACTCGCTTTTCTGCCCACCAGAAAACATTTCTGCGGTGGATTGCTTCATTCTTGTTCATCGCAGCTGGCTTTGTTATTCGGACATTTTCAAGCAACGCGTACCTTCAGATTCTCTTCAAGATTTCGAGGCTGAAGTTTCTCCTCGATAGAAAAAACTCGAAAAAGGATGCCGAAAGATTGTCCAGAGCTATTGCTCTCCGATCGACCGTGAAACCGATACAGAATCCCGGAAACGAAGTTTGTTGTCCTCCCAGCCGCCATGACAGTCGCGATCGGTTGCCAACAGGACCTTTGTGCAATTTAATCAGTTTCTACGTATCGTTCCTCGGAGGAACCACTTGCCAGGAGGTTGGGGTTGTAGGTGAACGACCCTCTCCCCACCAGAGTACCCGACGATCCGGAATACCCGATTCGCCGGTCACAGAGACGGTACATTCGCCGATCGTGGAGCCCGTGTTACAACCACTGGAAAGTTTCCCCCGAATTTCGACAGCTCGCTCTCGTTTTTGCCCCCTCTTGTATCAAATGGTAGCACGGAGGGGAAAGAGGAGGTCGGCAAGCTACCGCACGGGTTTTCGGGACGGTTCAAATGAATATCGGCCGTTTGCGGCTTGCGGTAAGTAGAGATTTTCGATACACTTTCTGCTGAGAGCTTTTCGAAGCTTTTTCTATCGTTCTACTGAAATCCCGGTGGACACAGTTCACATTATCGGCACAGTTATTGAAATAATTGTATAAGATGATTGCGAATACTCTAGGATCCGCAGTCCGGTCACACGTTGGTGATAAAGTGTCTCAGGAAAAAAGTGTCTTCCTTGTGTTACGACGTCGAGATCCTTTCGATATCGCGTCTTTATCAGGAAACAACAGCGGCCGCCCACGCAAGGATGTCCGTTTCTCGGTGAACTGGGCTAAGGCCTCTGTTCCACTCCTGTATATGCATATCCCGACGCTCGAGCGGTTTAAACGCTCGAATAAACGATGGGGCATCGCGAAGGACGAGTTGGCACGCGAGGCCTTCTCTTTCCTTTTGATTTACAGTTCTGAATCGTTTCGCCCGCGAGAGAGAGAGAGAAAAAGGATCGAGGCCGGTTCAAAAATTGTTTGTCGACCGTCCAAGACGTACGAACAATTCCCGCGAGAACGTTCGGGTGTGTTCCGCCGATTGTTACTTGGAACTGGACCACCAGGGGAATTCAGCTGAATGCGGACGCCGAGGTTAACTATAGGCGGACCGTTCCTCGATGGACATAAACGGGAATTATGCGACGATCGCTCGGACTGGTTCAATTTCCCGTGACGCACCGAACGGGATTCAAATAAATCGTAAAAGCAGCGATAAAGGAGTAGACTCGACGTAATTGAAAGGACGGGAATTGTTCGTGTCGCTAACTACAGATAGATATGGGCATTGGCAATTACTTCGTCCTGGTGAAAATTATTTCGAAGGGTAGTTGAATCCATTTGAGTAAAATTCCCGAAACAACGAAATTTCACGAGAGCGCGTCGACTTTCTCCCACATCCCCATGCCCTACGAAGCTTTCGGTAACTGGAAAAGTTGCCTGTCGTGTACAGCACTTTTCCAGGCGTAGCCTGACGCATTAGGTCGTATGCAAATCTGGACGATCAGCGAAGCAACCATCGATTTGTCATCCTGGTGTTTCACAGCAGCCAGGAACTCGGAGAAGGTATCCGTTTTCCCTCGTCCCGCGGAACACGAAGATTGGTGTCCGCGTCACCGATAGCGTTTACGCGTAATGAAAAGAGCCGGGGACAGACAGAAAGAGAAGAAGAGAGATAAAGAAAGAGGGAGAGAGAGAGAGAGTCATTGTTGCAGCCCCCGGCCCTGGGGGTTGACAATGGGGATGCACCTCGAGAGGCGACACAGCTCCAACAGGAAGACTTTCAACGCGGGAAATAGACTCCGTTCCTTTTGTCTAGTCCTGGCAGCCTTCCCTAGCTCGTAGCTTTTCATTTCGTCCTGTCCCCGCGTCCCTTAACTAACGTCCGCTGCAATTTATGCTTCCTCTTCCTTTTTATCGACTGGCTGGGACGCTACTCTGTCGTTCCTTGTTAGCCGTCATCTTTCCTCGTTATCGATTCGCGATACTCGGTTGCGTTTTTCGCAACAGTCGACACCTGAAGCCGAAGAGCATGTTTTCTTTCAGGATCGGTGGATACGGTATTGGTAAATTGACCGGATAATAAAATAAAGATTTCTTTAGAATTGTATTTTAAACAGCCGCAATTCGTCGCTCACGAGAGAACACGCATCGATGAAATATTCACCAGGCCAGAACAGAAACTGATAGGTATCGAAGAATATTAGTGCAGACCACGATGAATATTTGATGACACCTGAAAGCTTCTCAAGACATCCTAGAGGAACTTCTGAGATCTTGCTTGTTTCGCTGTTAGGCAGTTCGAGAACATCTGGTTCCGCATGAATATCAAAGACCACTTTGAAATCTGTTCAGATAATTAAAAGGTTCCTACGGAACATCGTCTCGACTCAGTAAACTGTCGATGCTTCGTGTATCCACACGCAAATCTGGAGACTAAACAGAAACATACTTGACAATCGTTAATGGCGTTTCCACTTTTCCTTTTGCCATAAGAAAACGTTGACAAAGAAAATTATATTTCATTGTTAGTACGCGAATAGAAATGTTCCTTTCGACAAATAAAATAGTGGACCTGTTTTTCATCAGCTTCTGGTCAACGGAAAAGAAGAGGCTCGATGGCCAGCCATTTTATCGAACCGAGGAGAAGAGGGTGGAAACGGTGTGCGAATTTCCGCGAATTGGTGGCTGCAGATCGGCGAGAACGACAGGCAAGGGGTGGAGAAGGAGGGATCGGTGGTGTGGAAAGCGCAGCGAACCCGTCGAATCGCGAATAGCGTTAATTATCGACGAAGGGAAAATAAATTAACGGCGCGGCGGCCGCTGTTCTGTCGTTGCGTTAGCAATAACAGGGTCGCCGGCCGTTTCATCCGGAAATAATTACCGTGAAACTGCCATAATTCCCGGCTATCCGGTTACACTGGTTACGACCCCGGGAGCCTTTTCCACGTAGGAAAATTGAAAGGAGAATGTTCGTTCGGCCCTTTTGTAGCCGCTTGTATTTCTCTTTCCGGTGTTCGATTCGTTCGAGTGATTCGCGGGGGCCGAATTAATCGCAAAAAACAGCGCGCGCGAATCGCGCCGTAATAAAAGCTCCTTTTCCACTTTTATTACTCGTCGAAATGAGGGAACCAATATTTTTCAGCGGTTTTTGTTGCGTTCCGAGCAAACGCGATCGAAAATATCTTTAAACGAGTTCGAATTCCGCCGCGGCGGAAAATATCGTCTCTCCTTTGGTAGAATTTATTTTAGAATGATATTTTTCGTAGACCAGCGGTAAGCTTTTATTGATTTTGTATAAATTGTCGCGAATGTTAATTGCGAGATGTACGAAACTTCACCAAGTTATACTATATTGGGTGTATGCGCCAAATTTTGTATTGTAGGTAATATTGTTGACAAAGGTTTCCAAAGCTGTTATCTGTTTCTCTAATGCAAATTACAATTTAGCAAGTATATCAACGAATTTTGATCACACTTACACCATGGGATGCAGGAAACTTTCGCGAAACTTGATTTCAAAGTTTTAATCAATTTTGTACTGTAAATGACAGTTTAGCGAGCATGTAAGAGAGTTTAAACTATATAATTACACTGTAAATCGCGGGAAGTTTGATGATGCTACAACGATTCAATTCAATCTACAAAAGATGAATGAAAGATGAATCTTAATTGCAATTAAAATATCATTCGTATGGACCAATCACGTCGTCGAATGCTTTGAGATCCATTTTTTTAATCTGCTGAGTGGCTCCGCCCACGCAGTTCGTCGATCTCGCGAAACTTTCGGTGCCTTCGGAAGTTTCTTGCTCTTTCGCAGTCAAGTTCCGAAGCTATTTCATCACTCTTTGAACAGGCGCCGGGTCGATTATTAGTTTCTGAACGTGAGCCCGAACGTTTAGCACCGACCGATCCCTAAAATGTTTCCCGTTATCCCATCAAATCGGCCGCTCACGATAGCATCGCTCGTAAAACGATTTTTTAGATGCTATCGGCGGAATTAGAGACGCTATCTTCGAGGAATCTCTATTAACCGTTATTGGATCGTGAAACTCCTCGGTTGACGATTCGCGATTTTTGAACGGAACTTGTTTGAAATACGAAACTTGTTTTCTTTGTAACAATATATTTATTATATTAAAAGTATGGTATGTCCACTATCCTCTCAATAATTATGTAGTACGTTCCTTCGGTTTGTCGAGTGTAGATTCGACATCAGCACCGATCGAAATCGAAATGAACGTTTGTCGCGTGACGCGCCGGAAATCCGTCTTCCAGACACGCAACAGAAGGAAGCTAGGTGCCAAGGAGAATGCAACTTGTTCACGTGACGCACATTATCACAGCTGGCGTGACGCGAACCCATCAATTACCTCGTCTCCACCATCCTGAAAATAGAGATAGCCAGCCTTGAACTATAAACCATGGTGTCGAGACTTCCGCGCGGCCGCCGAAAACGCGTGCACTTTCTTTTTTTTTCTCTTTCTCTTTACTCTTCCACCGATCCCCTTTCTTGATATTGAGGATTACGAACGGGCGAGTGCTCGACGAGCATCTCGGGTTACAATCTGCTTGGATGGAAGCGGAGAATGTATGCTTTTCTTGGTTATTTTCGATAAGAAAGACTTCACGATTTTTAATTTGTTCTGGTATGTGTTACAGACTAAATTCTTAACATAGCATTTGCTTTGTAACATTGATATCTGTTATACGAATTCGTAACGGTTATTGATTTCTTACAATGGATTGTTCCAATGTAATAATTATGAAACGAAGCGGAAGAAAACTAGGTGGGGGGAGCTGCGAAGCGAACTTGGACAGACAATATCGTTGGATCGTACTCTATTGGTTGTCGATCGGTGGCGTCCGCCGATATTTCGCCCGGAAACGAGCCTTTTCCGCGGACGGTGGCCATTCAACGACACCGCGAAGAGCTCTTATGATTTATCGGTCGAACGATCGACTTCCTCGCCAGCTTGAAAATCGTGGTCCACGTCGTCGGGGGTTTTCCTGACGATCCCTGCCGGTGTTTGCACGGTAGAAACGCTTCTATCAGCTATCTGAATAAATGTCGCCGTTCCAGTCCTCATCTCTATCCCTCTCTTCCTCTCTGCCTCGTTCTAGGTTGAAGTGGCTCCTATGGACGGATTAGGTCGAGGAATAATTCAGTTTGCTAACTTGGGTTCGTTTAACCCGCTGGCTTTTTAATGGACCTCATTTGAATACCTTTCCTCGGTCTTTTTCGCGCCGGTTCCGGGGTTCAAGAGCCCGCTCGACGGTCCCACGAATTTTTTATCCACCCAGCAACGGAAATAAAATGGATATTTGGAGATTTGGTAGTATAATCTGCCGAGGGTAGCCGATATTTCGACTATCGAGCCTCGTCTCCTTGACGACTTATCAGATCAGCTCGCAAATTGATTCGCCTCCTCGCGTTTTGGTCGTCGTTTAAATTTTTAATCTCTTGGGATGCTTGAGATGTGCTCCTAAATCAGGAAACACAAAGTTTCTCGAATAATATACGGTGTTCTGGACGAATTTCCCGTTTAATTCAATTCCCCAACGGAAAAGTCATTCGTTCCAAATAAAATATTTCGCAATTTTGAATCTTTCCGCCGGGCATATCGAAGTTCGAAGACGAAGCACTGTTGGAAAAAGTTTTCGTGAAGGAGGTCCCCGGCGTTGACCTCCGCGTTTCCGAACGAATTTGTCTGGCCGTGGATCGATCTGGCCGCAGGAACGAGAGTTTTTCCAAGAGCCGACTACAATTCCCGGTAAAATGGAAACATTTTATCTTGAGAGGCCGGCGCTCAGTATGTTTCTCGATGCAAATGCGCTCGGACAGACGATCGCCGAAGAAAAGGAATCGAATACTCACCCACACAAGGATCCTTCTTTTTTTTGTTGCCGGAAAACGCCACGGAATCGACGATGGAGATCCGCGGATAGAATCATACTGTTTCCGATAGCTTCGCAAGGGGGTTATGCGATTTTTATAACTTTCGTCGCGAAAAATGAAGATTTAATTTTTATCGAAGAATTAATCTTCTCAAATTGAATTTCTACTTTCCGAATTTGTAAAAGGTGTTTCGGAAAATGATATTCATGAAAATGTCAGTTTTATTGCCCCGGTGAAAATCTCGAAATCGAGGAAGCATTAGCGGAGAAAGAGGATGATCTTTCTTGTAGTATTCCCGTGTTCCTTACCTTGGAGGCGAATTTTCAAGTTTATTTTATGGTTTCCTTCCCGAACAAGAGTTTCCTGTTTCTTTCTAGGCGAGTTTACGTTCCGAAGACATCTTTTTCTGCGTGCTAGCTCATCCTCTATTCTTCATCAACAACTGCGGCGGTGGAGAGACAGTGGAGTAAGTGTTTTGTCGCTCCGCTTCCAGTTTTAAGTATGAAAAATGGCAGGGATGGATGATCTGATGGAAAGAAACGATACCTGTTACCAAGCGAAGAGTAATGATCGCCAGATCGTCCTCCTAGTTTCGAAATTTTGTCTTCTTCTATTTTTCAAAGCAGTTTGAACTGCGCCGACCCTTCTCTTCAACAGAAGTTGACACTTTTTTGTGCTGAAAAAATGACCTCGTAAAAATTTTCGAGATTCCCTTTTATCCGGATATGTATTCAAATATCTGAACGCGTTCTACGGCTCGTAGAGTAATTTACATTTTTCTCGAACGACTTTTTGCTTCGCTTTGATCAGCGGTTCTCAAATCCTTTGATGCAATAGATACACTTCTGAACTCTTCCGAAATTCTACACTCCGGCTCTGAATTATTCCGTGGCAATCCAGTTACAAACTCGGGTCAAACTTGTAATGAGCGTATATCGGCGAAAACTAAACTTTAACTCGGACTTCCACTATATTCCGTCCAAGCGGTTTGCGTTTTTAGGAAAATTCCTCGCGTCGATCCTGCTTTAATTGAACACTTGATTTCCTCAGTGTGGCGGAGAGGGAATGAAGACATTTCTTTTTAAATGGTTCCCTTCCCTTAAAAATTAGACCAACCAAGGTTTAATCGAACCCATAGCTGAGAACCACTGTCATCGACTCTCGCCTCCGCTATTAAAGCGATGGTCGCGGTATTGCCAGGGGGTGTGCGCCGAGAAAAATCAAACCTGGGATTTTATCGCTGGATGCAGACCAAGCGGAAGATAAAATTCCAGGGACGGCGACATCCGTTTCCGGTGGAAGGGTGTCGCTTCGCGTTTCGTCTCGTCGCGTTCGCGGTTTTCCCCGTTGAAACTTAATCCCGTCGAGGCTCGGTGGCTGCGATCGCCATCACGGAAACTGGACGCCTCGTCTGTCACATCGTTCGATTTCCGTGTCGACGGAAAAACCGTGGTGCTCCGCACGCCGATGCAATTCGCCGCAAACCCTCTGCCCTCTTCGCAAAACCCTACTACAGCCTCCGTTTCGAGTCCACGAAACGGGACGCCACTGCCGCGCCGCGGACAAAGATTAAAGGTAATTGAATATTCTGGCGATCCAGCTGGCACCGGACTACGAAGAAGCATCCGGGGTCGAGTGGTTGCTTATACGAGCGTTCGTTCGCTGCCATTCGCTGGCCGGTCGCCATTCTCGTTCACTTTATTCATCAGGCGAAACGAAACATGCGCGCGCGAAACTTTCTACGCGAGCCGCGCCCAAACCGAACAGCAACAGCTTCTTTATTTTTCTCCGACTGTTTCGGGATGGGTCCAACGTTGTATTCGATAGTAGCTGGCTTTTTTAGTACACAGGTAAATTTTTGACATTGTCGGACGTCAGTAATTGCCAGGAAGCCTTTTCGGTGATATATCCGGTCACGTCGCTGATGCAGCGAAGGTCCCAGCAAAACGAGAATCGTGAGTTTCAGCAGGCAGGACTTCAGTCACGCCGAGAACATGTTCTCCCAGGCTGGATCGAATCGCGGCATACACGTCCGGTCGCTGGGCTCGTTAAGTCGAGCCACGGCAGACCATTTTCACCCCTTGTCGGTCACGCAAAATGGAAAGTCGTGATCTAACCATGTTCGCAAGCATCGATTTTCAGTAACCCGCGACTCGCTTGCATGTGCATCCTTGACTCTGGCAACCTTTCCGTATCCGGGGGTCAAGGCCGCCAGGTGCGAGATTAGTCATTTGGAAGGTTCCTCGGCTAGGGACGATGGAAGGTCCTCCGCCATTGTGCAAACCGAGGATTTTTAGGTTAGATCGCGTGAGACCGTTTCTTTACGCTGGTTAATGTGCGAATGGTAATTGTTACCTCTATTGCCGCCGCGGTAGAGGTCGTCGGTATTTATAGGACAGGTGAAACTGCATGTTCGTGCGCAATTCGGACCTGTTCTATGTCTGCTCGGCCCTCGTGTTCTTCAAAAAACGTTTTCTCTTGCGATTGGACGCCGATTGTAGATTTAATCGTTTTTATTCTGTGTTAGAAAGAAAATTTTTGCATTGGAAATTCGTGCCGGTTTCCCATTATTTTTAACGATAACGAAGAACTTAAATTGTGTTTATAAAAATTGCACGGAGCTTTTCAAAATTCAGCGCTCCCTCCAGGTTTACGACCGCTTCGAGATTATTAGCCACCTTTCGTTTTTTAGATTCTATTCCGATGGAGGAAAAATAATTTTTCTCGCAAAAAAAATGACTGGCGAAAGTAGAACATGGTCCAGGCCTGGCGCCCGTAAAATATCTTCGGCTAAAAATTCATGGAAATCGATAAGCAGGGACGACTCGAATCTCCATAAATCGTTTCGCGGATGGGGGTTAAAGTTCGATTTACGTGACTGCGGTACATCGATTCGAACACCGTCGAACAGCCCGGTCTTCCCGTGAACCATGGATTCCCTATTTTTCGGGTGTCGTCTATCTTTATTATCATCTGTAATGCGATTGTCAGGAATTTCGCGGCTCGGGCCCATCGCTCTGAAATTTTTATTGCATCGGCGCGGCGCGGCGAGACTGCAGGTCGGAATATGATTAGCATGAAAATGTGACCGCGCAAATCATGATTTCCACGCGATATCCACTCCGTGAAGCTCTGACCAAGTCACTTCGTTTGTTCGATCGGGGAAACCATCGTACGTTAGGATTAACGTCGTGAAGCGATCACGAAGATATTCCTCGCGAATTCGATGCAGCTGATCCGTTTTCTTCTTTGAACTCTGTACTTGAATATATTTACAAAATATTATAAACCACAGGTGCATAAAATCCACGATATAACGATTAATAATAAATATATTAATGCTATCGGCGCACTGGTTCGATCAATTGTTATTTAAAAGCAATTTTGCAAAATACCAAATTAACTTCAACGTTTCGATCTTAATTTGGATCATTTTCAAGAAATAATTGCGTCTGCAAATTATTATATATTATGGTATTTTATGGTATTGTATAAATGTTAAACAAGGTTGAGGAAAACTGTTACTCACTTGCTCTGTGGAAAAGAATTTTTAAATTCGTTGAAACAGTGAAACACGTGTTGATTCCATGTCGGTAAATAAGACACTGAGATAACGAGAACATTTGGAAAGAACGAATCACCTTATCAATCGACGTATTGGCCAATCAATATTTGGCGGCAAATTTGAACCGTGAAATGTGTCTTCACAGCCATTTTTAACTGCTTATATACCATGTTGATGTTATGGTAATATTTAATTGACATTCAAATTACTTTTGACATAATTACATACAGTTCTGATTGTATGTGAGAATAACAATTAATTGTACATCATCGACCACTAATTAGATTACTGAGAACGTAATGCTATTATATTACAGCAAATTCTAATAATATTAATCATAATTGATATCTCATATCTCAACCATATTAAAAATCAATTTACTCACATGCCCTCAAACGTGAATAGTTTGCATAGAATATTCCCGGTTTGTTCGCGCGTCAAACTGGATGGTCAAAGGTAAACCGCATTCAGAAAAATGCTAGAGTTCCGTCAAAAGAAGTTCCAATCCTCGAAAAACTCCGAGGAGAATTTTAATTTGACGCGTCCGATTGATTCGCCGCAATTTTGCCAACTAAATCAAGTATCCCCGAGGATCAGGATTATTTCCGTTCGCTGGAATCGGTAAACGTAATCCGAACGTCATCACCAGTTTATAAGTGTCGAGCGCATAAAATAATTTTCGGCATGCAAATAGAGTATAAAATTTTCAGACCCGATTTTTCTACAAAGGGGAGTGGAAGGATTAACTCGTCTCTCTTTGCGCGGCTGCGATGGGCCCCCGAAAATTAATATTCATGTGAACGTAAATGATTAAAATATACAGGAATTTCTGCGGCTTAAAGTATTCAGGACAGCACGAGACATGTAGATAATTAATGGTCCTTTATAAATCAAAGAGAAATAATCTAGAATATTTGAATGAATAATCTACATAAAATAATGTAAGAATAAGGAACATAATATCAGAACTATTGCATTTCCTGGTTCAGTTATTACAACTCGGAGAACTAGCCCACTTACTATGCCGTGCACACACAGAAAGAGCTCGGCTCTCCTTTGTAGTTCGAAACCCGGCGGAACGGTGTAATTTGTTGTCCATTCGAAAAACTCGCCCGATAAAGAATATCGACGCTCTCTGTGGGCTCTCATTTGCGTCGCCAATCGTTTGCTTTGTTCGCCCTTTAATCCGACCGTGACTTTTTCACGAGGCCGTGAAAAAGTGCATGTTTTTCTTTCGCGCGGCAAAATGAAATTTCATAGTGAACGGGGACCCGGTGACGGCAAAACTGGCCGAAGGTAAATAAAACGAAAACTAACAGTGGCGACAAAGTGCGCCCGCCGAGGGGTCGACGGTGACGAACAGGGGGACCAATGGAGGGGGGATATTTTACGTATTCGTCACGCATTCGAGTGGTCGCGTGCCAAAAATATCGAATTCGAGGTAACGCACTTCTCCTTATTATTGGGGCGCGCGAAAAACGAATTTCTTTTGATCATTCCGCGAATTGACGAGGATCGGAAAGGCAATCGGGACGAGTGGCCTAAAAATTTAAATAGTACCTCGGTCACCCGAGACGCCGCGCTGTTTATTTTGGACTGAAAGTGATTTGCGGGGATGGCTGGTGGAATGTCACCGGATCGAATTCTGTGGCGCGACGAAATAAGGTCCGATTTGCGAAAAACGTTCAGTATGTTGCAAGACGGAAATTGTAGAACTCGACAAGTAAAGATCGTTAAGGTAAGAAGGGAAGCTATTTAGAAAATTAATTACCGAACCCGGAAAAGTTATATATTGTACTTCGCCAAGTTGGAAATATGGAACGTCAGACTAAGAGATTGGACGGCAGATTTTTATTTGTTCAGAAGACGCATGAGCTGCCGTTAAAACAAATAACGAGGACATACAATTAGCAAAATAAGAGGAAAACGGATGACTGCACGGGCTGCGCGTGATGGATGAGGGGGATAGTTGAAGAATGATGGATAACAAATGTTCAGGCTGACTCCGAAGGCTGGAAAGAGGTGAGCAAGATGGGTATCGGTATGATGGATAGAAAATTCGAGATGGAAATAACGAGAGTCATCGTAAACAATAAGTTCGCGAAGAGGATGTATTATCTGCATTCTGAAGATATAATTAAAACGGAACGGTGGTCCAGAGGCAGAAATAAGGAGGATCATTGTCAATGTCTTAAGGAAGTCTTAGAGGCCAGTGGTTAAGATGGAAGACGGAGATGCGTTTGGGAACAGAATGAATCTCATAATATACAATTTAATAACAAGACTCGGAGCACTGTAATCAGAGTTGCGTAAAGTCTTGGAGTGTCTCGATCACTGATGTTAAGCGGCTTGCGTCGTGGTCCAGACAGTGGATGGGGGGTGACCGCTCATAAAAGTATTTTCTCTTTCTGGTTTTTCCTATTGCAATTTCCTTCGGGTGGATGTTATTGACGGAAACGCTCTGACGAAATCCCAGGATTTTTCGAGCGAAAAAATTGTGGGACACGATATTTGGTCCAAGGGAAATTGGCGACTTGGATTTAGTTTGGAGAGTTCTCTTTGGTGATCAATGAGGTAGAAAAAGGTCCAATGGCTCATTTAGGACAGACGTCATTCGACGATATTCGTTTTAAGTTATGAATCCTGGCTGCAACGTTTTAACACTGACATCCTGAACGAGCACCGAAGACAAGAACAAACATGTCTGATTGGACGGTATGAACCCCGAAGCCGCTCCACTGTAAATACCTCAGCGTTTGTGCGAAACTTATAAGCGCGTCGTCATTGACTTAGGTTAATGACATCGTTAAAGGATCTCCGAGTTAGGTTAAAGTTTCCAGCGTCTACTGGCACGTGCAATAAGGAGGCTGGCGTAGAAACCCGATCGGTTCGGCATCATTAATGTACCTTGAGACTGTCAACAGTGTTTCAAACGAGGACGACCGACATAAAGCACGGAAAATGGACGGGCTTAGCGAAGACTGGTCCAAAACTCTGGTTTCTAACCCAGGTGGAACGTCACATCTGGCTGGGTTACAAATTGAAGTAAGACGGAGCATCGCTGTAAAATACAAATCAGGAATGGTGTAGCACGACTTAGGGAAGATCTGCTAGCGCGAAAGAAGCAACAGAGGCCGAGGAGGAGAGAAGAAGAGCATCTTATCAAGAACGACAAGAAGAATCCTCGCTGGAACGAGGCACCTGTATCAAAATGGTGTTTTTCCGGGGAACACCGGTGGCGTACAAGGCAAGAGGGAATGAAGAATCTCCAAAGGCAAAGAAAATGAAAACAAATGCCTGGCAGCGAGCAGGGTCAGTGGATGGGTGGTGGAAACCAACAGCAGAAGAAAACGAAACGGCCATGGAGTAGCCGAGGGGATGGGAACGGAGGAACGCGTGTTCGAAAACACAGACACCTATCCTGATCAAGAAAGATCGCGAAAGCAAAGGGGACGCGGAAAATGGAGAAACAGAGAAACGTTTCAAGCGGAGAGGCAGGGAGAGAGAGAGAGAAATTGGGGGTGCGTGGGGGTGGAGATCCGAAAAGAGGGAGAGAGGGAGGATGGGGTTCGCTAGGGCGCGAGAGAGAGGCAGGAGAGGATCGGAGAGAGGAGAGGGAGTAGCAGGAGACCCGAGGCTGCGGCGTAGCCTCAGTGCCGGCGCAGTGGCCGGGCCATCGTGTCCTGTGCCCAGGTTTCCGTGTTCTCTTTTCACTCCGATCCTGCTCTCGGCAGCCGTCGTCGTTGATCCTCCAGGGAGAAGATCCTCTTTCTCTCCGCTTTTGGAGACCGTGTGTCGCAGCTTCCTCAGCGAAGCAGCTTTCCGGCTTCTCGAGGAGGATAAGTTCCGAGGAGAGTGTGCGAAAACGGGGGCAAGCCGGGGCGATGAGAGCCGCGACGCGTCGTGACACATGAAGAGAGGTCCTGCCGCGAAGGACCTCCCGCTGGTGTGCCTCTCTCTCTAGCCTCGCACGGCCCTGGTGTAGCTCTCCGGCGTTGCTTCCCCCGGACGACGCGGCGGTGAAAATCGGTTTCCGGAACGCGTGAACGCCTCGCTCGCGACTACCTAGTGCGAAATCCTACGCCAGTGAGACAGGACCCCAACGGGAAAGGACACCCTGCCGGGCAGCAGCGGCCGGGAGGATCACAGGCCGAAGAGGTGGGAGCCATGCCGCCCGGGCGAGCTTCCCTCGAGGTAGCCAGGATCGTCCGGCATCCCTGTCCTTACGGTGTACTCCGTTCCCATCGCCTCTTTTGAGGTAAGAGTTTTACTATCTATTCTTCTTTCTATATCTCTCACTCTTCTCTCTCTCTCTCTCTCTGTTTCGCGGTCTCTCACAGCTTACACTTTCGCGACTTTACGCCGCCTCTCCGGGCAGCCGTAAAGCTCTGGCAGAATGCGCGTCACCACCGTATCCTCCAGGACCCGGGCTCTTTCCGAAGCTCCCTGCGGGCTTGCGGGTGTTACTGTTTGACCCTGCCACTGTCAACCCTCTGGCCACGAGATCGAGAAACAGTATGAAAGCGCAGATCCCGGCTTTTCGATTCGGTTTACCTTGACTAGGCTCAAAGTGTCTCACCGACGTGCTCTCCTAGGGTGTAATCGGGCTACCGTGTTACTTTTACCGTGTCCGATTTCCTGATTGATCCGGAAACTAATTGAACCCCGTCGACTGTGTTGTACCGCTGTTTGACGATTAAGGATTCCGCTTTTATTAGTTGCTTTCACAGATCGTAGTTTGATAGACTGGTGTGTGTTGGTTCGTTGAAGAAACAGCGGACAATGACGTTCTAGGGTCAAAGCTCGACCCCAGCGTCATCGAGCAGCCTCTGTTGACATTCGGGGCGCACGGCGAGGCTTCCGGCTACGTTGGCCAGCCTGCCAATGCGGCGACGGGCACCTGTTCCAGAAACACTGCCTCTGTCCCTAGTTCGATGCGCGGCGTAAACATCGGAGGCTTTAGAGTCGCTTTGCCTGTGAAATCCTCGGATGAATGCTCTATTTTCGGACTCGTCCTTCTTTCGGATTCTAACGATCGAATACGGGAACTGTGTCGAACCAGTAAATCTTAATAGCGCTGCTCTTTCTGGCTCCTGGAATGATTCACGCGCTGAATCAAGACTACTAATTCGTACCGCATAGTGTTCGATTGATCCAAAATTCTGTTCTTCTTCGGTGGAGGAACTAGATATTTTTTTGTGGATGTTCTGCTTTTGACAATTTACTTTTCTTTTTTGGAAGAATTACCTAGAATTTTCGCAATGGAAATGGTCCATATAAATGTAAAAAGAGACGAAACTTTCGCGTGACGAGTAGTCAGCATCTGTACAGAGTAGTTAGTCGCAGTTTCGAAGTTAATCTGTTCGAAAATTCGATTCCCCTCTGTTGATCAATAATTTGAAACTTTGACAGGACTTCCCCTGCTTGTGTTTCAGTTTGGAATCCTCGATTAGACTACTGGAAATAGAAGTGATGTGACAAATGTGAAGAGACACGACATTTTATCATTAGAGGAGAAATAAAAATTGTTTGACCTTTAAAGGACCGGCATTGTTAAAATTGATATATATACAACCAAGGTGTTTCGAAAAATTCCCAAGTTTGTCCCTGTGCGCTGTGATGGCGAGTCCCCGGCCCTTTAAAAGTTAATAATGATTAACACATTGACTGCCACGATACTATTCAAGATTCCGGTGTAAGAAGCCAATTTAGTTGAAAATCATATAAAAACTACGAGATAACTCGAAGTTGGCGTCCTAAGTAATAACGCAAACTACGAGATATTTCGTAATTGGCAGTGAATGAGTTAATAAAAGTATTAAAATCACAGAATGAGTTATGGCTTTGCGAATTCATGCGATGAGATATTTCGATAAAATTGGATTCGGCGAATCAAACGTCAATGACCTCCGATTATCTGGCAATAATGACCAAATTGTCAGGGTGACAAAGAATTCGGCTTCTCAGCCGAAATTAACCGCGAGGCCAGTATCTCGCGAACACCGGCGCGTTTCACAGCTGCGAATAATTATTACAGTGCTCAGAATTTTTGTCGGAATACTTGACCGTATATTCCAACTGAATCTCTTATTCGCTTTTCACGGTAGAATATCGTCATTACCTTACAGCTGTGTCTTCGCGTGACTGTATCTTCGAAGTGCTTCTATTGTGTTAGTACATTTTTGTAGAGCCGTTCTTATTGTTCAGTGCCTGTTCACTTTTATTCCGATGGTGAAATATATATATATAAAAATGCGGCAAACGTTCCAAAGTATCTGTGGAACGCTCCACGGAATTCACGGGAAGCGAATGAAACAGTGAAGCAAATGTTCCGGGCGGTTTTCTTTATTTTCGGGTGAGAGATCGTTAATTACATAAATTGCACTTGCTCGCTCGTGTTCTTTCTATTGACGGGTAAAGAGGAATCGTTTCGTTCCATTAAATTCTGTTGGCAAATTGTACGCTCGAATGCTCGAGGTGGAAACGTTTGTGTGGTCTCTGGAGTACCCTTAACAAGTACTATACATATTTTTTTAAATATTAACAATGTACAAAGGGGGTGTGTATAGCCTTAAAATTTAATGAAACAACTGTGCAGTTTTTTTCAAAAAATCCAGAAGACTGCTTCGTTTGGTCACCGAGTTTTGCTGGCGCTGTTTCCGACTGGATGTTGATAATTATGCAATTCTTCGATTGCGCATTGTTTGCAAATTGCGCGCTCGGCTGTGACACGAACTGCTTCGGTCAGCGACGCTAACCTCGCTGTCGATGATTCGTTAGAGAGATTCGCGGAGTTACATTGCCAGCAGTTTCGCAAACGAAACGAAACCGGGAGAGAGCCGGAATTCGCTCATCGATTCCGCGATTCCAAGCCAAAGAGCAAGCAAGGGGACCGGGGTTTGCCCCGGAGGTTTCTCGGGGGAACAATGCCTCGAAAATCGGCGGTTCGCGGCATCGGACCGACCTTATTTATTTTTAAAGGCCCCGATGGCATCGGTTCGCGCCAGCACCCGACGCAAACAGAGACGTATTTATAGAAGTCAGACACTGAAGCTTCGTTGTCGCGATCGAGCGTCGGCGAACGGAAGTGCGCAACACCGAGGCGCGGTATTAAATTCCTGCGTCGGAGGCGTCGGGAAATATTCCACGGCGATATTGTGCCGCTTTGTGCAGCCCTGCCTTCGATACTTTCGTCTAAAATTTGCTCTCCACCCCAGCCTCTAATTCAACGCCTAGCCGCCGGGTCGAAATGTCCCGTTTCGAACGTCCCATTCCAACGGAATTATAAAAGCTGTTCTTACTTTTCTGAAAAGTTGTTGAATAGATTCGTATGTTACGAGCAAAGTCAAATTTAAAGCTGTGCGCTTTCACGCGCATTTAACTTTGAATCGTGATACTGCTCTTTTAGAGTACGGTACGCACCACTGGAATTTTTGTAAAATTCTGCAAAAATTTCACTAAACACCTCTGGCTATGTGGTTTGGGGTTGTGATGTTCAAATAGATGACAGAAGCCAAAAAATTTCCCAGTGATCGTAGAGGCGTTTGAATCTACATTTTCGAAATGAAAAAGAGTCTTCACTTTTTCCTGAAAAAGTACCTACTACACGAGGTAATGTCAACGACTCGCGATCTAAAGATTTTTACTTTGAATCTAGACATTTCAAAGAATTTCTGCTCTCGTTTACGCGGCGAAGCAGATTGCGTTCGATCGGGGATGTGGGTCATTTCTCAGAAGGTTTATACTCGGCGGTCGATGCCGGTCCTAACTACTCGCAGTACTATAATCTGCGGGGAAGGGCAAAGCCGGGTTCGCGTTGAAAACGTAGCGGAACGGAATAAGGCGAACGGAAACGCTGGAACTCTCGCCCGGCTTCTGCTCGGGAAAATAGGGAAGGGACGCGGGTCGCGTACAAAGCGGTCGCTTTTGTTTGTTTTTACGTTGTATCGCGTTCTCTGTTAAGCGAACGCCGAGCCCAAGGGACGCCTGTTCAGCGAACGGCAACGTTATCCGGGCTTCGAGCTCCCTTAAATGAGTTTTTACGTCGACGTAACGGAGAACGGGATCCGCGTCGCGCGCTTTGATCCAGCCACGCAGGCGAATTAACTCACCCCTCCGACAAGGAAAATCCGCCGGTTTGTTTTGTTGCTTAGAGACGCGCCCGCGGATTCAACGGTTTAAACATGGCGAACGGCAAAGCCGGCAAGACGAGCCCACGGAAAATCTGGAAACAATGGCCGAGCCTAACGAGTCTTGAACATAGCGCACGCCCTGGAAAAAGTTACGGTCGAATTTCGGAAGTTCTGCCGCGAACGTCTCTGTCCTCAGTCCTCGTATTTTTCCACGCGACTACCGAAACTCGCTGCTGCGTCCTCCTTTTGTAAATAAATACCGTCCGCTGCAACGCTAATTTGTATTTTGAAAGACTGCCGCTTCTTCTCTATTTCCAGTCACTTATTATATTTGTAACGCTTTAACTTATTTTATGTTAATTTATAGTCTAAACTAGTAGATCCCTTCGGGAGACAAAGGCAGAGACGAAGGACGCTTATGTACATAAAAATATGATTTCGTACGGGGGCTTGGATGTTTAATAAAAAGGAAAAAAGTTGCGTGACCGAAGGGGAAGGTACGGAGTCGGAAGATTCGCGGAGATAGAAAGAAAAATTGGTGAGTGTGCGCATCGCAAAATCGTGGGAAGCGTTAAGAAGCCACGGTCTAATAAATTCCGAAGGATGCCGGGAGCGGTTCGCTCTTCGACAGAACGACCGGGCCGGAATTCTTCGAGGCTGCCGTCTCAGAGGGATAGCCGACATTCTTGGCGAGCGTGTTCGCGAGCGCGTACGACAATAAGTCACGCTCGAATTTGCAATAGCGTCGGCGCGGTGTCTAGCCGACGGGAACACGGCTCGTTCCCTGGGGATACGCAAATTTTGGCAGCCGTGGCGGCCCGTAAACCGCCGGGTTACGTCTCGTCGCTTCCGGCACACGATAACGACCGGGCGGTTTCCGTAAAATCTGCCCGATTTTAATGCTAACTCGCGCGATGGGCCCTCGAAGACCGTAACGCTGTTCCGGGATTTTTCAAACGAGAGGAAAATCCTCGCGAAATTTCAATCGGCAGTTTCTAAGTGTCTCATTTTTCTTACGTATGTGTTTTGCCATCAGTCTGGATACGGGTTTTCCGTTGTGCCACGTTGTGTGTTTCGAATATAAATTCTGGTCTTTTAGTTGCTTGAATATGTAAATTGTAACATGCCCTACTTTACTTGTCTGATCGGAGACATGCCTGTTGTACTTGTCTGTCTCAAGGCACACCTCTTCTATTTATCTGGTCGAAGACAATACTAACTTATCTTTGTCTCTGATCTGCTCAAGGACCATTGTGCTTCCACGTTGTCTCAGTATAGGCTGCGATATTCTACTTATCTGTTAGATTGGCGACTAAATTCGTCACCTTTAAGTTGCTGTGAGGAAAGTTATTTATAGATGTTGCAATATGCAATTAGTTGGCAACCTAAAAAATTACATATAGGTCGTAAGTGCTTTACTTTGCTTATCTATCACAGATAAGCCGGTTCTACCTGTATGACAATAGGATGACCCATTCTACTTAACCGATAATAAACTAGCCTGTTCTACTTGTCTGATCGTAAACTGGCCTATTTTACTTGTCGTATCACAGACAACTTTTGCAATATTTCTTGTACAAGGTCAATGCCTATATCGCTTGCTCGTATAACTATGGATCGACTGATTTCCGCTAGCATTGGACGTCTTATAATATTATTATAACAAGTGAAACGGTTTTTACAGCCGCCGGTACATTTTTCCCGAGACTTTTCGCAGCACCGCGGACGAGAAGAAGGAAATTTGACCGACAGATAAGCACGCCCATAGAAATAGGAGATTCCGGGATTTATATGGGGTCGGGAAATTTCCAATTCGGCCCGAACGCGATGGAATTTGAAGAATTCCGCCGCAATGGGAAATTTATGCCGCGAAACGTCGTGGATCCGGGAGGAACTTCTGCCTTCTGAGTGCCCATTCGTTTGCCTGATATCCAATTCCGCTTCGATTCTCCGCGAAATTATCTTTGTTGAGTTTTCGGAGCTCGTTCCTCTACTGGAAATAATGTTACATCCGCGGGACAAGTTACAGGAGTTTTGGTGCAGTTGAGAAGCAAAGGTGTGTCTGCCCTGAAATTCAGCTCAGTCTGCGGCGAACTGCTCGACGGGAAAACTCAATTTTATTTGATGAAATTCTGGATCCTGGAAATCCAATTTTTTTGAGCTAGAACACAGAAGTTCTCTCGCGGAACTATTGTTTTAACACGTACTTATTTTACAGGATTAATGAAACGTTGGAGAGATGGAAAGTTCACGAAAATTTGAATTCATTCTTTCAACGCACTCTGTACAGCGTTCTGTTTCTAATGCACTCAAAATCGCTTTGGTGCGTTCCAAAGATGATTCGATTCGCTCGGAGGTTCCTTCCTCGGGCGACTAATTTAATTAGAAGCGTGCGTGCGACGATAACGCAGTTATCGGACGTCATCGCGTCATCCCCTGTTGATGCGCGACCATTTTACGATGCCTAGCTACTCTGTTCGGATTACTCCGGGATCTATCCTACATGGAACTTGTCGTAAACCAGCGAATGGGGAGTTCGTAGGTACTAGCAGCTGCATCTATTTCCCTGGAACGGCTTCCGTGAATTCCTGTTTGTCCTGAGCGAAGGACGGGGTTAGAATTCATTGAGGGCAAGGCACGGTTTAACCGCTTAATAATCGTGAAATCGGCAGCAATTTGCTCCAGGGATCATGTTTAATTAAGATACACTGAAACGATGGTTGTACCCCGTTTCAGTTCTCTGATATTGATTACCTCATTTTCCTTAGTTTGTTTGTAAATTATATCTTTCTACATTGCCTTACTATTTGTCTGACTCTACTATTTGTCTATACATCTTTCTATACACGTTTCTGTTTCGATTTTCCGACCGTAGACAGCCCCTATTCTACTTATCAACAACAACACCCATAACACTAGTCCAACAAACCAGGTCCCACTCTAGCATGTCCAACAACTTAAATCCACGAACTAATGACAATAGTTTAATTAATGGTTAATATTTGATACACAGAAATACACGGGTCATGTCCATACTCAAAATACTTGGTGAACGGAGTTCGGGCACCAGCCACGCCGCGAAGCCTTCCGCTGGCCCGTCGCCACTTCGATTTATCGACACGTAATATCCAAATGAAGCAAACTTTCGCAAATTAGGACACCGGGGACATAGAGAATCGACGAGGCGAGCGTTCCTAATCGACCAACGGATAATTCTTGTTTACACTCGAAATCGTGTTTCGACGCCCACGCAGTTCATATCGAAAAACGTCGAAGCGACCGAAAGCGTAATGTGATTATCAGCAGCGTGATGCAAAAGAAATTGAAAATACCGAGCTTGATCCTGGTACTTTATTTTTCGTTCGCTGATCGCGACGAAGCTCGTTAATCGAGATCCTATTATTTCCGGGCTGGGTAAGAGGATAGAAAATTATTACACTCCTCACGTAATCGATACACCTGCGCAAATAATCAAATAAGGCCTTCGTTCGGATCAAACGAGGTGTCTGAGATGAATCAACCTTGTTATACTCGATCGATTTTTCGAGAATTCACGTACCTATCAAAATATTACAATATAAATTTGGAACGGCTGTAGAACAAGCTAGCGATATTACGAATTTCACCGGAGAATTTGAAGAACAAGGTGGAGATATTATAAATTTAGAAACATTGGGAATTCAGCGAACAAGGCAGAGATATTACGAATTCAAAAACTCTGGTGGATTTATAGCTGAAGAAGTCATAAATTTGAAGTTACTGAAAAATTTAGAGAACGCCGGCGATCCGAAGAAATTTATATCCGCTTTTCTAAATTGAGTCGCAAGCAAGAATGATGGACGAAATTTTCAAAAATCCATGACAGTCGATGGATGAAAATTTGTAACACGTCGCACAGCTTTGTAAAGAGGCCTCGCGTGAAATATGTTACCCTAATTGAAAGTGAAGCTGAGAAATCGATCATGAGCGTGACTTCACAAACCGGTGGATGCACTTCAAAGAGAATAGCGATACAGAAATAATATCGCGTGAACAAATGTTCGCGTCCCCTGTTGCATGATTTGCGACTTGTTTTCGAGTTTTGGTCGTGTCTGTGTTCAATCTCTCATAAACCTCGCTCGCTCGTGATTGATTGATTGTCGGGTGAGAACAATGAGTTACGCGTTTTTCCTTCGGGTTGTATAGTGGAGAATTATTATTTAAACTTACGCGGTGTATTAGACAGGCGATCTATAGACTCAAAATATAAGTACAACTGAAATTAGGGAATATTTATTTGACAAATCCACGGGTTTCAAATAATTTTCCGTCGCTCGAAAAAATATATACAAACCGAGCGAAGAGTGCTTAGTTCACGAGCAAAGCTCCTCCATGGAAAAAATCAAGTGGGGCACCGGGACGAGCGCGAGAAGTTCGATAAAAACGATTGTTCGGGGGTGTAAAATCCGAAGCACCGATGAAGCCGGGTCCGAAGCGATTACAAAAGCGATTCCGATGATCATCGGCAGTTTTTGTGGGACACGGCCGGTCGTTAGCCTCGTACAGGTTGTTTCGCGATCGTTTTCATTCGTCGTGCTATTATCGAGGGATGGGGATTTCAACAATCCGGCGCGACAGGGGTCGCGCGGTACCGTTCGAAATCGGATATTGAACCGGCGGATTAACGCGGGTCACACGCACCGCGGGACAATCCTCGTTGATCTCTTAATTCGCGGAAAGTTCTTTCGGAACCTGGCCGCGCCGGCGAAACGCGGAATTAGCGAAATTAGCAAGCGTGGCTCCATTCGAAGGCGAAACTTTCTCGTAAATTGCGCGGTCGGTCTTTTCGGTCGAGGCTAATGAAATTTCTGCACCCGCGATTCCGCTGAATTTTTCGTCCCCCTCTACCAGAGAGGAATTCATTCATGCGGTGACGCGGAGGGAGGGGAGGAAATGAGTTTTCGCGGGACAGTTTAATTATCGGAAGCGTTCCTTTATTTTTATTGACCGTGGCGACGCGTGGCGAAATTCACCCCGCGAATTTCTGCGTCTGAAATGGAGCTACTTACGAGCCACGATGGAATTAAAGCGATGTTCGGACGGCTCTATCGCTCGCTGAAATACCTGAGAAATTTGCATCCTCTGTGGGCATGACGGCGTAAAATGATGCTCGGGAGATTCGGTCGTATAGACTTGAAATCGATTCGATGAGCTGCGGTGGACGAAGAGATTTTTTACCGAATGAAAGAAGAAGGCAATAAAATGTTTGAAAAAAACCCATATTTGCCTTTTTATCTACATTCAAATCAACATTTTTACGATCGACTTCTTTAAATAAATTCCCGTACATTTCTAAAGCATCGTCGCAAACAGAGTGCTTCCTAAATCAAAAAGGGAAACTCAAAACGTGTTGAAAGCTTCTGTAAGCATTGATTCACTCATCTTCTGCCCATCGTACCGACCAACACTCGAAATAACGAGATCCTCGGACCAGCGTGAACCGATACAATACCGACCATGAAGTTTGTTATCACTCTGTGAATTCCATGGTTGAACCGGGTTCTCTTCCGGTTGACCAGGTTCGTCGAATCTTCCGGGACAGGCTGTTGTTATCTTATTATCGGCGGCATTGTCCCAGAAGTTGAACGGCGCCGCTCCAGTTGTCCCGTTTGTCGGGCCGGGCTTGGAAAAAGGGACGATTTTCATGAGCGAAAAGTTCATTTGCCTCGGAGCGAGGCGCGGCGAGGCGCGACGGCATGAAATGGTACGCTTGTTTCATTCGGCCGTTTCGCAAATCGGCCGTGCACGGTTTCGAGTCGCGTGGCTGCCTTCATTTTCATCGTCGACGACCGTCTCTTTCTTTCTCTTTCTCTCCACCTACCATACACTCTCGGCGAGTATTATCTACGGACCCTGTTCCCGCTATTGTCATTCTTTTCTGGGACAATTTGCAGGGAACATGAGTCCTGAATGGAGGACCCGGCGCGGTCCGAGATTTCTCTTTGCATCCAATCCGCATGCCTCGGGATCGCCAAGCTGGTTGACTCGGAATTAGGGTGATCACGTCGCCGTGTGCTCCAATCAACTCGCCTAACAAAACGGTCTCCTTCAGTTAAAATTCAGTTAAAATAAAAAATCCTTAATAAAGGATTCTTTTGCAGCGCAATTTCTCCTGGAAGAAGAATATGATTTGTGGATTGTTTTCTTTTGTAATTTCTTTGCTAAATGTTTATAAAACTATTAAGGTTCGAAATAACAGGGTAGGAAATTTATCACACACAAAATCGCGTCTTTCGCGAACGCATTAGGTTGTCAGCGAGCGTAATGGAGTCTCGCGAATTCTTGACGAGGCCTCGTATAGCTCGCAGTCGGTTCTATCGAACGCAGGGCATTCATTGGTAATCATTTCCTAGCGTGCCGCAGTGCACCGATAAATTCCGCGCGGCTGTGCGTTTTACAATCTGGCTCGGACTGCAACTGCACTTCCGTAATTCAATCGAATTTTCGTGGAACGCGCATCGTTCGGTGCACGGAAACCGGTGCGGGCATCACAATTCCGCGTATGCCGCGCCGGACGGCGCGCAATTAACCGTCATTAAAGTATTTAATAATTCGCGGACGCCCGTCAGGTTTGGAAAATCCATGGTTTACTGGAACAACAATAACCCGATGATAAACTTTCCGGACACACACGCGCGTGAAAACCCGGCTTCGCGGCGAACGCGCCCCATCCGTTAATTAGGATAATCAGGAGTAAAAGTTTCGACGAGAACCGAGAACGCTGTATTGTTAACGGGAATTAATGTAAAGCGGCGGATCGGATTCGATTTTATCGAACGCCTGCATTGTTGCCGGCGTCAATATTGCGCGTGCGTGTTAATTTTAATCGCGCCCTCGATTATATGTATTGGGCGGGTGCTGAAGATTCTCTGCAAATTAATATTTTAAATCGCGTTGTCGAGCTGGAAACAATTTAGAAAACCAATTACACTGGTAAAAAGTATTCGATCGAAAAAATTAGTTAAAAAATTCGGAAACTGTGGAGCTCATCCAATATTCGCAAGTTGATTTTCCTCGCTCTAGCCTCATTAAAGCGAAATAATTAATGTTTCCCCGTATTGCGACGCGTGGAATCGTGTTTGGATGCTGAAGACGCGACCCCCAACGCCTATCTCACGTTCGATCTTCAAACACGTCCCTCAGAATGATACGTCGCGACGGAACGATAAACGACGAGACCAATTCTCTCTGCTTCCGGTACGTACGTCTCTCGCGTACACATTCTTTGAATTTTTATCATCTTTAACTGGCTCTCGACGAACGAACATCGTGTTGTACGGAGGAATGAAGCATAGTTAATTAAAGGGTGGTTCGTTGGAGGTTGCTGAGCATCAATTTATCTTCTGGGGGTAACGTGAAATTAATTTTATTTTTCGCGGTTCGCCGGGAGTTGATGAGCACGAATTTAAGTTCTGGGGGTAATGTAAAATTAATTTGATTTTTGATGGTTCATTCGGAGTTAATGAGCATGAATTTACGTTCTGCGAGTAACTTCAAATTAATTTGATTTCTCCGATAAACACCCCTTCTAGGGGAAGTCTTTGCATTTTCTTTGTGGTGTATTGGTGGTATTACATAAAAGAATAGATTTAAAAGAAAAGCCAGTGCAAGGTGACCAAACTTTACGGACCACACCCAGCGGGAGTGCGATGGAAAGAAGAAAGCGGCGACAGGAGAAGTCTAGAGAACATCTCGCCGAATACTATAATAGGTGGGCGGAGATTTTCACCGCGGAAAAATTGAATCGTTATCATGAACCGCAACCGGCTAAGGCTGACGCGTGCGGTTTTGTTGCTCGTGCCGGCTTATGACAGAACTATCGATCCCACTACTGGTCCAACTCGAACTTTTCCTCTGCGCTACCACCCACCGCCCCCGCATCGTATATCCCAAATTCCTCTCCCTACCTCTCACTCCCATTTCCCCTCTCTCTCTCTTCTCCGCTCTCTTTCTATCTTGTTCGGCCCCGATCTCGTGCGTGAAACACACTTCGAGAGAACGGGAAGCGTTACGCGTCGAGGGCGCGCGTTCACCTCGCAAATTGTGTTATTTCGATAATCGATTTCCTTCTTCTCGCGAGCGAGCTCTTATTGGGAACTTTGATTGAGTTTCGGATTAATTATGCCCGGGGAAACTTGACGGGGCGAGCCTCGTTCTTCCCTGTATCGCTGATTTCGAGAATTTCCCCGAAGATTCGCGGTGTATGCATGGTAAACTCTCTGTAGTTGTCGTTTGTATCGTCGAGCGGTGCTCCGACAGATAGATAGTGTTTACACACCCTCGTGTCTCACCCCTTTTGGTCCTTTGCTGGAAACTTGTAATACAGTTATCGAAGTGAAAAGGTTAAATGGTACCCAGCGACTCTCGGGAGGACTCGCGAAACCACGTTGGATCCTCGTCGGTATCGTTCAATTCCAAATTCAGGGAATTTTTCTCCTAAATTCATTCCAATTAACTCTCGGCGAGGCAACGAATTTTCTGCGAGGGAACTCTACGAGGAATTGCAAAGGGATGTTTTGCCGAGACGTTTATGAATTACGCTCGGTCCACCCGGTGCGCCGCGCCGCGCCGGTCCGTTTAGCATTAAGTATGCCACTGCCAGTGACGTGGTTTCCGGGGACGATTCCGGTTGCGTCTCTCGAATTTTGTGAGTGGTTGCGGTTTTCTCCAAGGATCTTCGTTTCACTCGTTCGAACAGATGCTGCTGCTGTTTCTACTCGTTTCATGCGATGCTTCGTTTCGTTCGGTTGATCCTCGGTCTAATTGACTGGATGCATACCACGCTCGGTCTCATTGTCTGGCAAGACACTACGCCCCCATTCTACTTGTCTGAATAGACACGGTTCGTGATCTTCTAGGCTCGCCCTGTATACACTCACTATTCAACTTGTCTGGCTATGAACGTCCCTATTCCACTCGGCCGACTATCAATCTTCTACAGTCCCTTTGTCTGACGCCCAGTCTATTCCACTTGTTTCACGATAACTTACTTCTGATGCGACCTGTCTGATCTGGGACCGTCATTATTTTACTTATCAGATCGAAGATCGATCGTCCCTCGATTTATATTATTCGCGGCAGGCTTGGATAGATAAACTGAACTCTTAACGGAGCTTCTTATCCCTGATAAATAGATTGCGGATTTTATGATAAAATTTATGATAAAAATGAATTTCTGACAGTAAAAGAATTTGAAGAATTTAAATATACTATTATATTAGTTTCAACCTGTTAAACATATTCAACAAGAAATTAGATATCTAATTCACCCCAGCTTGTTGCAATTCAGGTAGAAAGTTTTTATTTTGCATAAAGATCCGCAGTTTACCGATAAATGACGCCACTGGAGTGAATAAAATTAGTGTAACACGGATAATAAAGTTAGGGTAAAGGATAACTTTAAGATGAGCCCGATCAAAGTTACAAGTCAAATATCAGCGATTATCGTCACTATAGAAAGACAATCGTATAGACAAAGTTCAAGAACACAATGCTCGTTTACCTTAGTGGCAGGATGAAGTAATGAATCTTTAAATCTTCTTAGCAAGCTAATTAATTTCCATGCACCCTGGATTGTTATGAATGCAGGATTCGTTTCTGCCTGTCGAAAAGCGAAGCCCAGTTTGTACGGAGATAGACGGCAAGCTGTGCTAAAGTCAGCACAGGCGGTCCCGACCGGGTCTGTTAATTACCAGCGGCACGATGCCGTTTAATTAGCGATGATTTACTGCAAATTGACATCGCGGCGTCATACGTTCGCGGCGACAATGCCGAGCGCGGCACGATTGTTGCAACAATCCCGCGGAGCTGCGCGCTCGATTTACCGACAGACAATTTTCGCGACTTGCGAAATAAATGCAAAAAGGCTTTCCCAGGAATCAACGGACCCTGTTTTTTTTCGCGTTCGTTTAAATACTTTCTTCCCGGACGGAGAAGTTAATGCACTCCCCGAGGAATATTTAAGAGGAGAATAAATCGTTCAGCAGGATCGCAACTAACAAACGAGCAAGCGCGCAGTAAAAGAATCCTGCGAAAAAAAGGACAGCTCGGAATATTCGCGTGAATCTTGGAGGGATTAATTTAGCACGCGAAGTCCTGAATAAATTGCAAAACTGTCTGAAAGATTGCGACAGTCGAGAGAGAAAGAGAGAGAGAGGATTTTTATCGCCTTTATTCACCTTTTATCGTTTCTAATTCTCTTTTCCCTCGAAAATTGATTCATTCAGCCGGGGGAAAATATTTGACAGTGCTGGTTCGGAGACAGCTCGTTAAATAAGTCTACTGTTTCGAGCGTGTGCATGATGATGCGGTTCTAGCAGGTGCAGGAATGTGTCTGATGCACACATCGTCGAAATTGCCCCGCAAATGTCGCATCCATGTCACGGATGAACGAGTTCTGCTTGTGTCACGAGCCTTTCAACGCCGTTACAACGATACGCGGTATTATGAATTAATGATACGACGTTGGTGGTTGGCTAAAGCGCGGTTACTCCGCTGAGGAACGTTATCCTGACCGAATTATATCCCGCAGGGGAATTTTTAGTCACCGTATATTACTGGAATCTCTGTCGACCCTGTATCTTTCGAAAAATCTTCAAAGAAAATAAAGAAATAGAATTGTTAGAATGAATTAATGACAATGTGAGTTACATTTCAGAGTTCCAGTGAATTTTGAGATTAGCGACAGATTTTCGAAAACTATCACGATGTTTATTTCGAGGAATTTTAATTAACACGGGTTGCGCAAACATTTGCAATGAAAATTTCCATTGAAAAGCAGCTGGAGCGGGCAACTGGTGGCCGTTTGTAAGCCGGGATACAATTTAATCCTTCGACAAACGGGTGGACGTATCGCAGTATTTCATTGTATTGCGCGGAGCGGGCTACAAATTGCGCGGAAAGATATAGGGTTATGCGCTTCGTGCGAATTTTCGAGGCGCTTGCTCTCACAGCGTGTCCTCGCCGGTTTGCTGTAACAAAATCCCCGTGCTCTAGGCCAGCGACAGAGATGCAATTAAATAGCAGCTATCACACGCTAATACTGGCATCAAGGTACAAAATCTTCATGTTGCTATCCACAATTAATAATTGCACACTGTGTACCTGAACATCTTCTACCATTCCTTCTACAAGAATCTACTTGCCCGATTATAGACTCGTACTGCTTTATTGCATATTAACTGATTTATATTATGTTAAGGCGAGGACCCCAGGGATGACTTTATGGTACGGTCGACCATCTGGGAGTTTTTCAGTAAATCCGATTTAACATCGAGCCATTGCCATTTCTTTAGTAGACCGGTCTGCAGCCAACACGTGGCACATAGTAACGAACACAATTAGGAGGTCTCTTAACTTATTCATTCAATTTAGCCTCCCAGGTACAAGAGACCGTACCGTAAAGTCCCAGTGCTGAAGGTCAGGTAGAAAATTAAACATCTGGGCAACACCAGCGGCCCAGTCACCCCCACCTACACTTGGGGAGGACCCCAAGGGGCGGTTAGTAGATCTGAGCGCAGAGGTAGTTGATAAGAGATTTTGCATCGGGCAGTTCAGTATCAACCAGAGACTAGAAACAGATGGTACATTCACATTCAGAGTCCACATCAGTGGTGGTCCTTCGAGTTTTTAGACGGCACCAAGTGCAATACCCAAGGAGACTGAAATTCAGTTCAGTCCTTAACATATTACTTGTTTGGAAAAACACTTACGTGTCGCAGAAAATACATAACGTGTCAGAAACGGGTTTGTACGTTTACAGGGTAATAGTTACTACCCTGTAGTAAATTTTGGGTGAATTGCGTATTTGACCAGCGTGTGGCGCAATTATTCAAAGAAAGCTCGTTGAATCGCGCTACCAGAAAGCATACAAAGCGCAGATTCGCGCGCGGCGTTCGTTACTGGAGGTCCTTTATCCGGTGAAAAGTTGCGCCTGTCTCCGCCCGAAAGGATTAACAAAAGGACGATCAAAAGCGGGACGCGTCCGAGCCGGTTTCCGTTCGAAAACAACCCCCGTCAATTATACCGGGGGACTTTGTCGGTTCCTGGCGCGTAACGAGGTTCGTTTGCGCGACAAATAAAACAGGCCAACGACGAGGACGAGCGGGTGCGAGCGTTTTGTTTCCTGCGGCGGGCCGGACCTATCCAATTTCAGGCTATGTAAAGGAGACTGTTGGCGATTTATGCCGGTTAATGCAGCGTCGATTGAAGGATGATGTAAATTAGATTTCGCGCTTTCCCATGCATTTTCCGGTCTCTGATGCGTTCTAAAATTCTGAAGAAAATATGACATATTATGGATCCTAAGGCGCATGTTAGAGAATTTTTTCAGATTTCTTATATTGCAAACTGTGGTCGTAAAAAATGAGAAACCAACAACTATAACATTCCTCCTCAAAGCAGAAACGTCGAAAAAATTCGTTTTTTTGTATTTCACAATGATCTCCCGCAACAAAAAATGTAAAAAGAATTGATCGGCTAAGCCCTGTTGATAAAAATATGTGCTCGAATGAAGAAATTTATGTCATAATCTCTAATGAAAGTCAAAAATTGTGAAACCGGTGATTTGACCGGCCGTGGTACGGTTAGTGTTAATAACCGCGATCGTTTGAGATGTTCCTCGGAATATATTGTGCCGGCACCGATAGAAATCCGTCGATCGCCGCCAAAGCGTAGCTCTCGTCGCTCGACGAACTTTATTGCTGGACGCGTGCGGCGGCGACTCGTCCGCCAAACCCGAAGATTAAATTGGAATTCGATTATCAAACCGACGGCGTTTCGCATGCCGCTCGTTGATTTACCTTTGCCGGTTGTACGGTGCGCGATATTACAGTCGCTGGTAAATTCATGGAAAGGGCTCTTTTGATGCTCTCGGTACAGCTTTGTTTTATTTACTTTCGGTTCGCGGTGCAATAAATGCTTTAGCTGAGAATTATGCTGTAGAATCTACAGACTGTGTTACGTAGATCGTCCGTTTGATGGTTTTACTAACAGTCTGTGTAAAGGAACGGCCACGTTCTTGTTTGCCGAAGAACGAGATTATTCTGCTTGGCTGATCACGGGCTCATCTAGACTACTGGATTTTGTGTTAACAATTGGGTAAAAGACTCCTGGAGGCAGGGATGGAATGAACTTGTTTGACTGCAAACTGACGTACAACTTAATCTGACTAAAGCTGACCTGTACTACTTGCTTGAATATACGTTGGCCTAGACTACTTGTCGAACTACGCACTGACCAATCGTATTTGTCCGACTACATGTTGACCTGTACTACTTAACTGACTACACACACGAGCCCATGCATACTAATTGTATGACCAAGGCCTGACCTATACTATTTGTACAAGAACAAACCAGGCTTAATTTGATTCTCGTGTAACAAAGATTTTACCGATTCGGTAAAAACGAACATTAAATTTATTGTTTTAGTTGCTGCATTTTAAAAGACCATTTTGAAATGTCTACTTACGGTTGTGCGATAAGATACTGTCTTTTCGAGATCAATAAATTCGATGATCGCGGCAATGCTCGTATCTCGGGCGGCAACGAGCGCCGTCGTAATTCTTTTCGCATGAACAGCGTGTTTCCCATCTCAGAGAAGAAACACGCACGCCACACAGCATTCGATAATAGACATGTTTTGTCGATTCGGGATCGATACTAGCGGAATACTCTTACGCTCGACTACACGGCCGTTTATTTCGGCGAACCGCGCTCGAAGAATAATTTCCTTTTATCTTGCACGTACTTGCTCAACATCGTGTAGGACCTGAACCATAACTTTTCACTTCAAAGGGAATTCTTCTATTAATCGATTCCCCGGAAGAATTGCATAACTAGGGCGATTTCTTCGCGAAGTTTCCTCGAAGCACCGAGCACCGAACATTTTCAATAATTATTCAAGGAATCCAGAACTGTTTTCGAGAGTTCCAACACTTCGCCAAGAAAGTACCGCGGTCTTACTCAACGCAAGGAGAACCGATCGAGCTCGAAATGGAAAGAACAAAGAACGGAAACAGCCCTCGGTGTACTTTCAACAACGCACTTTTTTATCCTCGGGTTTTTTTTCCGAAGAAAGTCAAGACGAGTTCGCCTGCTCGGAAACGATTGCAGTTGTTCCCGAGAAACGACTCGGTTTCGGTTCGTTCCGATCGAACGGAGGCGAGTCCAGCTGAAAGATCCGATATCAATCAGTTCGAGATGTCTAATTATACTGGCGAAGGAAGAAAAGTAGCATAAATTATGCAGGCTCCGAGGCTTATAAATATTGATGAACGTTTCCCATCGTCGATCGGAGAACAAATCATATCTAATGAAATCAGATCGATTCTGCCTATTTGTGGTACTCGACAGGAAAAATCTGGATCACCCTTTATACACCAAGCATCAGTGAAAGGAATTTCGCTGAAAGCTTTTTGAGTGCTCCCAACCAAAATTTCTCTTTGTTATTTAAAATCCAACGCTTATCGCTCATCGACGCGAAACGTTTGGGAACTGTTTGTCACGACTCCTCGTTGTTCAAAGGTGTCGGGTAATGAATGCGTTTTAGTGGATAATCGAATGTCATTAAACAGTGCCACGCATTTATTAATAGCAGTCCCCGAAAACAACGTGTCGACCGTCAGCAGCGCTAACAAACGGATTTACGGCTCGAATAGAATCTGTAATGGACCGTTGTTCGAGGCTGCGGTGGCTTGAAAAAGAGATCAAAGCGGGCTCTATCCACCTGCTCTACAATTTCCAGCGATAGACGGCGATAAATAAGTTTCGCGCAGAAATCGAATCCCGTCCATCGTTTGTCTATTTCTAAACGGTGGATTTTGCGCTCTTGTAGCTTGCGACACTGCGAACAACTGCGAGCTGAAACGTTTCATAGAACTTTGCTCCTTTATGTTAAGGGAGTAGACTCGTTTTTCCAGCATTGCAAGGGTACGAGATGCGCGTTCTTATTTCTCGATAATACAAAAATGGGGTTTTTCAACAGTCAAAATCGCTAGATAAAAGATCGATCTAGGCCGCTATCGCCCTCAAAAGTCCTATATTTTAGTTTACGAGGCGTAATTTGCATTATTCGAAACGAGGTATTATCGGAAACGAGTTTACCGCCTTAAGGATTAAAATTTATCGTCCAAGGACCGATTTGTTCTACTGGTGGGGCTCAGGAGACAGATCAATCTTGCTTGTCTGATTACAAATTGATCTCTTCCACTTGTCTGATCAAAGCTCGCTGCTATTCCAATAATATCCGATGTAAAGGATAGCGATCGATGTCCTTTCGAAATTGTTCGGGTCGCAAAAATCGTGTGAAAGATAGATGAAAATTTATAGACAGTTTGGTTCCACGTAACCGGTCGATCAGCAAGGGCGTCGGAAACAATTTCCCAGGAGAAATGCCGGCAATCTGCGAAGCAATCGATTGTCTATATCGATTTGGTGTTGATTCTATAACCGTGGCGCGCTTCGGCCGCTGTCAAGACGTTGTTCGCAGCTTAGTCAACAGCGAACGCGGGTGAAGCAGTTGGTCAGTTTTCTCCAAGTTCCTCGTAAGTGGCGGGAGTTCAGCCTTCAGTGGAATACGTATACCGTTCCCGACTCAGACATGCCCGATACAGGTGCACACAAAACTCGTTAAGGGGATCGGAGCTCGCTACGAAATACTCGCGCCAAGCTGCTTAGCACCGTAATTGCTTCAAGAAAATTATGGTTCTGCTTTATGGAAGGCTTCAGATTATTATTAACAATTCAGAAATTGTTCTTTTATTCTTAGCAAAAGTTAGATAAGTAATTTCATAACAAAAATCTATTCTTCTATTCTACACATACTGTGTCAGCGTGTAACGAAAGAATTACGGGTCTCAAAGTAATTGCACGTATCCATGGCCGGGTGAAATGAAGGAACGTACGCTGTTGCGGTTCGGTCTGGTTCCCCTCTGTCTCTGTGTGTTGGTCGGTGTGTGGCCACAAGCTGACCAATGGAACCACAAATCCCATTACACGTCTATGTTCTCCTTGGCTGCGCCGACATTTTCGTCTTAGTCCCCCGTTATTCTCGATTCATAGTGCCTAATCTCTTGCCTAAATTCTCTTTACCTGTCTGACACGATGCAAGACCCTCTCACTACTTCTGAGAAACAATAGACTCGGAAATTTCAATTACCTTTGAGAAAGCCAATGCCCTTCTTTTGAAGGATCTCTTTCTCGTATACATAAAACTCTTCACGATTACACCCTCCAGACATTCATTAAAAAGGAGCAAAATATCCTCGGAAGATAAAACGCTCTGAACTTTGTGAAATACATTTTACTAGAAAATTTAGAAATAAAATTCGCTTGATCGTGAAAACCAGACCTGTGTACACGATACTTAATTTCCAAGCGGTTTGTACATTGCGGAAGGATGTACAATTTAGTCGGCGAGGAATTATGGCCTTCATCTAGTTTAACTAGCGACACAAAGTATTCGAATCCCGGTTTTAATCTGGTTCGGTGCTTCTTAAGACGTCTGGCAATTTCGCTCGTCGGCGGACCCGGTACTCGGAACTTGAGCGATAAAATTAGGAGGTTGACGGTCGGTCATGTCGAAACGATGGAGGGTTAGAATAGTGGTAGAACCTGGAAGGCTTTAAATTAATTTCCTTCGCAGCTGTCTCGTTAGTTCTCCGAGGCCGTTCTCGAAGTCCGATCTTCAAAGACGGACACGTTTTAACAACTTCGCTGTATTCTGAAACGTATCAAGTCACGCGAGTTCGAAGTTTACCCGATCCTGTTCGGCTAGAAAATCTAGTGCGAATATCATTCCCGATTATGCACCGAGTATATTCCCTTGTAATATATTTCCTGTCAAACTTTCGAATATCCGTGCGCAGGGCACCGGCGACACACTATATCACTTCATCGAAATTTCATGATACCCTCTGTACTTTTATATTATGTCAACTGTTCGAACTTCTTATCCTGATCGATACACATTGGCCAGAAAATCTGAAATGCCAATGCATTCTTCACTGGATTCGCAGAACGATTTGTCTGGCCAATGGGTTTCCTTTTCCGCCGATTTTCTTGGTTTATCGAGAATGTTCCTTCGGTTTGTGATATTTTTCAAAATTAATAACGTATCTCCACTGTGGATGGTTTGCTAGTCTGTCTCTCCTATTCCTTTGATCTGGGTCTGACTAAAGATTTTCCTGTTATATTGATTTTCTCTTTGCTTGTCGGCAGAACATTTCTTCGTTTTCTGGCATTTTCAAATTACTAATATGTCAGGGTTTTGATTCCAAACATTTATAAATCTATTTTCAATTCTCTTGTTCTGATCTCATCTCATCTTTAAATGAAAATCTCGTCTTGTTTCTATTGCAAATATTTACAATTGAGCTGAATAGTTAACTTGGTCACAGGATTTCAAAAATCAATTTTCCTAGGAATTCGGGGACGGTATAAACTAGAATCGATGGAAACAGTTTAAGCAATACTTTCAACACGTTCTGGTATTCCATTAGAATTCCACCGTGCCAAGTTCGACCTTGTCTCCGTGACCTCTCAACGCGAGAACTCGGATGGGCTAAAGATAAGGCACGTAGTCATTAATTTCGGGGGCAACACGTGCCTCGGGGTGTCGACATCGCGAAGACGCCCAGCCGTCGTCACCCGTTTGTACACCCCATGTACACCTCCAATTCTACCGAACACTAATTGTGAGCCTGTAATTTACTTACACTCGTGCCAGTTCCAGGAACGCTTTGAATTTCCCCTGGAATTTCTATCTCCGTCTTGGTTCGTGACACGCTTTAGGCGAACACATGCTTCTTGTCGGTAGGACATTCGAAAATATCCTCGGGATCGACGCGAGTCCTCTAATCTCGTTCATCCTGATCCTCCTGACAGTAGCAGAAATTGAATTTTCTCGTCAATAAATCCTATCTCACAGAACTGAACCCTTTAGGCCCCGAGCTCAATTCTATTCAATCCGGCAGCCGACTAATCGTTCTTAAAAGTGCAATATAAACAATCGTAAAAGAACAAATTATTTTCTGTAATAATGTCCGGGCCATTCCACTTGCCGAAGGCTTTATCGTGGCGCTCTCCATAGCCGCGATAATAACACGAGTTATATTCCCGTGGCATTCGAATTCTATTGTCCGCTGCCACCATCGATCGGGCCTATTGTTTCAAGTTACTGGATTCGCACTCTCTTGAGAAGTTTGAACAATACTGGCACGGGCACGCAAACGTTAACGGGTGCTCCGGTGTCGTTCGAATCGACCGATCGACTATCTATTGCGTCCCAAATTAGCCAATCCGGTACCGGGGGTTTAGTCGGCGAGACCGAGTCAGTGCGCGCGAATTATAACCGTTCCCCATGAATCCTCGCGAATCGTGCTTGCATATGAATACAGCAATTAACGCTGACAAATATACCTGTTCTACCTGCGTAACACGAGTACGGATTCTGCTAACAATGGTGTCGGATGGTGTCTGTGGTAATTGACGTTGCTTCGATTCCATTTACAGGCATCGTCGCGGGTCCAACGCCACTTTTATGCTTCACCATTATATTCTTCTCCATTTAATTAATTAATCGTTTGATAACATTTCTCCATCGCTTCCCTTTCTATTTCCCGTCTCTTTAACTCGTCGCC
Organism: Lasioglossum marginatum; assembly: GCA_028455795.1. Lineage (NCBI taxonomy): Eukaryota > Metazoa > Arthropoda > Insecta > Hymenoptera > Halictidae > Lasioglossum > Lasioglossum marginatum. The sequence goes on from CM052263.1 coordinate 4,154,665, forward strand.
GTCTGCTCGATGTTTGGAGCCCGTTAAATCGCAGTTTCTGATTCAATTATCGACTCGTACTACTGTATTCTCTTCGATTTTCAGCTTTCTTCAATTGTGCACCGGTCCATCGAAGTCCATTTACTTCTGAAGTCTCTGTTCCCTGAAATCTCGTTTGTCTGCCAGCTTCGGCCCCATGTTCCAGGAATATTGTTCTTTCTACAGCCGATGATTCTCCAGCACCAAAAGTTGTGCATTCATCGATGATTCAGTGTATCCTTCAATCATAAAGTTGCCGTCGCCTTGCCGAACCGCATTAAACGTACGAGACGCTGCTGGAAATACATACTCGGTTACCGTCGTCGTCCAAAACTTTTCATACACATAGCCGACAGACATGCACACTGTAGAACTCGGTGAGAGACATTGTCGTCGAGGATTAGTTTACGCGTTCACATGGAACCCGCTATCCCCTTGTGGACACACCAAAAATAATGGAAAGAAACTTTCTACTCACGCTGGGACAGTCTTCGGAGTCCATCTGTTCTCCGTGCAAAGTCGGACTTCTATTCGTCTTATTTTGCGGTGACTTGATCCACTAATTTCACTGTTCGCGAGGTATTCGTTCGTTCCAAGTGTGTGAGTTTGTACCAGCGAGTTCAGTGATCACGGAATGTCTCCCCGTTAGTTTGCTCCGTGAAAAATCATCCTCATCCAACGGAGGGCCGCTGAAGACGATGCAATCTCGTGAGGGACTGCGCGTGCACTAATCCAGACGGAAAACGTCATTCGCTTTACCCAGGAACTTCCCCGGAGCCGTGTATTTGCATTGCATGGTACACAATCGCGCCGGAGAATATATTGGCATGACACGAATAATTGAATCTGACGGGGAATTTCGTTGCGGCGGCGTTCTGGATATTTAGTTTGAGTCCTCGGCGAAGACCCGGCGAGTTTTGAAGGGCGAAGTTTGCGGTTGCGATCGGGGGAGCGTGCGAGTTGTCGGCACGAGTGTTTCTGTAATATCAACTGTTTACTTTGGACGCGAATTTTCTTGCTGGGACGCTTGCGTTTCTCCGACGGATTCAACAAAAATCTACTGCAAATAGAAAGCTGTCTGCAGTTCTAACGTTGCGAGCAACTTGAGGAAACACTTGCACAACTGTTTCCGTTCCTCGTTTCCGTCTTCGCGGATATACGAGACGGGAAAATATTTCGGTTCCTTTTTGTGCTCGTAGAGAAAGCTTTGTTCAAACGAATCTGAATGTGAAAAATAGATGATATGAACAAGCGAACATCTGATTTCTCGTCGAGCTAACCTATTCTACTTATCACAGACAAAATCCAGAGTATGCACTTTAGAACTTGACTCGTCCCATTCGTTTGATGAATATTCATTAGATTGACGATAAAATCACAAGCGCGATCGCCACGGTGGTCGGAAATCGCCAAAACGTGGTCAAAATAGGAAGAAGTACTCCAATTTAGTTCAAAATTGATACTCATAGTTTTTTTCGGGTCGCTGATTATAAATATGAGGTCAAAATTACAAAAAACAAAATGGCAGATTCAATATGGCGGATCCGTAATGCAAAAAATTATTGGACTCTCTTGAAAATTAGTATTCCCATATTTTTCGTGCCGTTGAATGCGAATCTGATACCAAAATTACAAAAAACAAAATGGCGGATTCAATATGGCGGATGCGTAATCCAAGACTTTATTGGACTCTCTTGAATATAATTCCTCTGTTTTTTGTGTCGTTGAATATGAATCTGATGTCAAAATTAAAAAACAAACTGGAGGCCGGGTATGTGAAAAAATTATTTATTTCCACATATATTTTGTAATAGAATGTTTACGAGGTATATTATTAGTACAAATTGTTATCAGATGACGTCAGATGGCGAAAAATGTAAGATTTTAGTGTTAAATATTGCATCCGAGGTAATTCTTTAGTACTAAAATATAATAGAAGTTTCTCAGTTACGTTTCGCTCCGATATTTCGCTCACCCCTAGTAAAATAAATATATAATGTATACTATGGTGTTTCATCTAGTCCATACATAAGTAGTATTAAGATGTCATGTACAAAAAAGATGAAATATCCCCAAGTCACACAATTTTTTGAAGAACCTGATATGAATGAAGATATGTCATGTGACGAAGTATTGTAAAGTTACTTGTATACAAATTATTTTGTATTTTCCATAATTGTGATTGTAATTGGTATTTTAAATGCAATATTTACCATTAAAATCTTACACTGTTGACTATCTGAAGCATTTTATTGTAATATATAATAATAATGTATCTTATATTTGCGAATATTAGTTTTGTCTACGATTTAGGGCAAATTCGCCATTTCGGAACGCTATCGGTCGCTAAGGAAATGGCGATAATTCATAAGATCCCAATAGGTCTTGGAGGCTTTTCCAAAAAAAATGAACACTTGATCGCGATTCATAAGCAACTTTTTCGTTAATAAAATGTACCAGATGTGTAGATTTCTCTTTTTCATTTCCCAGAGCTTTAAAAAATTAAATAAAGCAATAAAATCAGAATATTATATTAAATTAGGACATGCCCAACAATAGCAAGAATGATAAACCAGCGTTACAGCGCGATAATAAATCGCAGAGGTAATTTCAATTATGGTTGAAAATGCCGGTCTCTAGAACTACTAACTTTGAACTTACGTATCTCCGACAGAAGTACGTATTAAATATTGGCTGTATCAAAAAAACGTGCTCTGGAACCTTATAAATAAAGTACTATTACACAGATTTTTAAACAACGGAAAAAAATTTTTGACTTTTGGCCACGATTTGGCGATTTCCGACCACTGTAGGTCGTGAGATTCTACAAGGGTATCCCTTTTATAAATTAAAGTTTAAATTGTGGATTTTTATGTACAGAGTGTCACAAAATTATATGTCACGGACACCATAGCACGATTCTACACCCCCGATTTAGTCGAAAATGATATAAGGAACCCCCCGCAAAATTGACCTTGGACATGAAAAACAAGGTAAAATAAAACGAAAATTTTTATTTCAAATTAAACATTTTTATTTGATTTTCTAAAATTAATTTAATCTAATATAATAATTTAATTAAATGTAATTTTATAAAATTTTATTTAATCTTAAAAAAGAATTTGTTTTTTTACCTTGTTTTTCACGTTCAGTCAATTTTGCGGAGGGTTCCTTATTTCGACTAAATCGAGGGTGTAGAATCGCGCTATGATGTCCGCAACATATATAATTTTGTGACACCCTGTACGTCCACAGACCATGTGAAATTAATGACGCTATTCTTCTTGTTGCGAAACAAAAATTTCAAATACGTGTTTTAATTAAGGGCCTCCTAACGAGAGGAATAAAAATATACAGAGCGGATGTTCGCTTGGTTTCAGTAACGAAGGATTCAACGAGGAAAGAAATGTCTCTAATAAAGCAAGTCCACTTGTAGAAGAAATATAAAAGCGAGGCGGCGACGACCTGCTACACGACGGGCTGCTAAATTTTGCCTAAGAAATAACAGCAATTCCCAACCGGTCGCCACCTGCGCCAAGACAAAATTCGAGCCTTTCACAGCTTGAAATATCTGTGCTTTCTTTACACTTTATATCAGTCTTATATTTCTGAAATATAATACCAACCCGTCAGAGATTTTATGGCTTCAGAGATGTTTCCTTAACTTTTTGACACAATATCTTGAAAACGAGTCAACCAATTTCAGCGATACTTTACAGACATGTTCCGTAAATATTCCAATATTACTAGAATACAAAGTAAGTCCATAATTGCAAAAAATTGGATTTTCTCGTAAACATATTATAACTTGAAAAAGATTCTGTAGAATCTCGAAATACTCATTCAGAAGTCCACCAAGTTTGACATCGATACCTGCACCTTTCCGCGAAGAAAAAAATTGCTGAATGTATCTCGCTCTTTTTACCCTCGCGGCAGGGTAAATCTCGCGACCCACACTGCGAAAAAAAGACGCGAAAGCCGTTGAAAAAGCTGGACCCTCCCGGAGCTGCGTTAATTCCATGTGCTTCGCAGTCTCGACAGAATTCTTAAGATATTTTTTTCCCTTTCACCGGCTCGAGGGGGTGGTTGTGCTCCTTAAAGATTGAATGAGGCGCGCGCGGCGACGTTCTCCTCGCGCGCTGCGTATCGATCCCGCGCTCCTTTTCGGTTTCTTTTTTTCTGGGCTCGTCAGGTGGATAGAGCTAATTACAGAGAGCGGTTGAGCTTCCACCCCTCTACGCCGATTTCAATGATATAGAGAGAGGGTGAGCTCGGCAAATTTTTTCGCCCCTTGAATTTTTTCGTACGGCTTCGAACTCGAGAATCGCGTCAAGTGAAAAAGTTAATTAGGAAGGGGAAAGTTTACACCGGCAATTCCCCCGTTGAACCGGCTCGCTAACAACGACAGTTGCCGGTGCAATCCCTGACCAGGTTCTCTTGTAACCTCGGGCAAAGTTCTGTAACGACATCGGAAAACTATAGCTCGGAGTGCTCGTTCATATAATAATACTTCTTCAGCAGGATTATTTTTTAATTATTAGGGAGGCTTCGAGTGGGGATTTCCTCGAGTAAAAGAATCAGCGCGGGCGCCCGGACGAAATTCCAATTATTAGGGGGTGATTATAATTACCCGGTATCCGCAGTGTTCAAGCGAGCCCATCAAATATCCCGAACGACTCGGGGTTTAATTAGAGAGGGAAGCTTATTTTAACGGGTACAGCTCGATTAAAGACCGCCGCCGAACTGCGCGGACGGAAAGTTTGCCCCGTTCCTCACCGGTCGTGACACTCGCCGCCCTCCTTCACGAGTCAACACTCGGGAGACACTAACGCGTGGACCGCAGCGCGATATAAACGGTGTTCAGCCACTCTGGAAACTTCGCCACGGGAAAACACGCCCCGGGCGATACCCTGGCCCCTGTGCTAACAGAAAGAGACGATTACGGCATCGTCTCGAATCCGACAGCCATTAACCTCCCTCATCCGTTGATGCACGACTATCCCCTACCTGTGTCCAACAATAAGAACTGTTTCCAGTCGCGGTGCTCGCGGTTTCACCTTTACCAGTGATATATCTCCTCCCGTCACTCGTGACTCCTCCGCGTTTACGAGGATATTTTAGCGCTTCGAGCGGCTCTGGGATCAGCACCGCCTCGTGTACCGATTTGTCAGTGACAATGTCGATGCTGCGGGTGACCAGAGAGGAGTTGGATGTGACACTACTCCCGGTGAACAAAGACTGAGCGGTTCCATTTGTCAAATAGACGCCCTGCCGGCATGTCTTGCTGTAGGTGGGCCCGTTCAACTTGCTTGATTATACATCCGCGTAATTTGTGAGCCTCAGGTGACCCCGCTTTATACCTTCGACAGCGTGTTCTGGGTGTAGCCTGCGCGTAGCCTGACTATAAATAAGCCCATCCTGCTTTGCTGACTACATTCAGGCTGAATCTACTCTACGCTCCTTAAATGTTGATCGACTATATTCAATCTTGCGCTTCGAAACGCAATCTTGCACTGTTTGTTTAACGAATAACAAGTACAATATACTCGCCAGACCAAACACAGTCTAATTCACTATTTTTCGTTTCAACGTCCAATAACGTTACCCCGGCGGATTCAACCTCGTTCCCCGGCCCTCGAGCTTACTTTGTTCTGCTGATTACGACCGGGCACAATCTACTTGGATGGCCACACACTGATTCCTTCTACTTTCTTCTGTAGTTCTTGAGAGTTTCTCGAAGCAAAAACTATAAGAAATGCAACATCACTTTTTAAGAGAACGGTTGACCCATGGTTTTTTTCACAAAGTTGGTCATTATGACCAGTAGAACACGATTAAACAAAAAAAAATTTGTTTTTTTACCTTGATTTTCAAGGTCAAGGTCAATTTTGCGGGGAGTTTTTTATGTCAATTTCCACTAAATCGTAGGTGTAGAATCACACGCTATGGTGGCCGTGATATATAATTTCGTGACACCCTGTACACCTTCTTCCACTGTCTTGATGACTCTTCGCCGAGAAATATTCGAGCGCTTAGTCCAGAAAGTATAAGGATAGAGTGACGTCAGCTGGGAATTTAGAGATGTAAGTTCCCCGAGCGATGTTCAATTTAATGATCGTGGTAGTTTCGCCATGTGTTAGGATCAGTTGGCTGGCTCGTAGTTATTCCGGCGAACTAATCCGAATTACTCCGGCCCACCGCGTATTTCGCGCGCCGCGAATCTTCCCTTTGACGATTCGCGTATCGCGTTGTTGAACCGCGGAGTTCTTTGGAACGACGAATAATTCGCTGTCTAACTGCGTTCCGCAATAATACGCTACCAGTTAAACGTTTCAATCCGTGAGGAGCGCTATTTAATCTACTTCCCATTGATACGGCTACCGAGCACACCTACGGTATCGATAATTGCCGTGCTCGAGGAGTCTGTTTCTCGCGGATAGACACCGCGGAACGGATAGAGCAAAAATACAGTCGAGGAGCAGACGAATCGCACTCGATAACACAGTAGAGAATCGGAACGCGGCTACGAGCGGTGTTAGCCGAGTTAATTAGGACTGGCAGAGATAACTTTGGAAATCTTGGTGAATTATGTAGATATTTGGCGAAAATAGAGTTCGTTAATTAGAATTGATATCCTCGCGGTTGATGCTCGAAGAGGATTGACGCTCGGAATCGCGTTACGCTGTCAACCTCGCAAACTAATGGGAATGCCAAAGTGGGTAATGCTAGCAAATTGAATACTCGCGACCAACCGAGTGCCCGTTATCTATCACTGTTTTCCCTAACGGAACGTAGCTCGCGCGGGAACAGTCCCACGAGTGCAAGAAAATAGTCATGTTTGCGCGTTTCAGTCGACTCGAGGATGTCGAAGATATCTGCATCGCGAGATAAACCCGCCGATAACTAACTCACACAGAATAATGTGCTTGGGTAACGTTTACGTAGGATTACTTCGGTTAAAGTGCTTCCTACGTAAATAGGCGAGCTCCTTCAAAGTTTCGGCTCTAACGGTGCGCCAGTTGGATTGATATTTAATTGCGGAAAGCGGAGCATCGAGCAGCTTCACCCTATGATAATGTTGGAGCGATTCTCCTTGTGCATTATGGGCGATTTATCGTTCCCGAGGTACGATAACTATAGTGACGATTGAGTTTAGATGGTGCGAGAAACGATCGATGTGTATACCGAGTAGTTTAACATCGATAGAATTCTTTCGAAGAAGTTATTTCCTTGGTGGATCTGCCAATTGAGTTGTCCTGGCGAAGTAGTTCGAGTGAACCTCTACAGAGTCAAGGAGAATGCAACAGTTCTTGGTCAGACGAGTGGGCTACGTTGGTATGCAGTCAGCCAAGGAGATCAGGTCAGCGGCTAGCTCGACAAGTAGAATGGGATCGTCTCTTGTCAGTCAAGTAGAATGATTCGTGCCTTGTACCAATGAATAGAGCTGCTTCGTATCTAGTCGGACGAACTGAATAACATACTGCCGATACAATACGTTCTTCCTCGATAGTAGAAAGTAGAAATTCGAATCTTTTATTGACAAATCAGGTCAGTGGGAATGTTCCAGTGTGGGCGTGAACATCCGCACTATTCCCTTCGAACGTTTATTTCGCCCACCAAAAATTCATACTCCCCCAAACCACAAATCCTCGATAAATTGACCAACAGCTCATCGTAATCGGCTGTCGCTGGACCGAAACTACTGCCATCGATCAGCAACCCAAGTGAAAATACTATCGTGTTATCAGATAGAAAATCATAATGGATAGATTTCCGAGTTGGTGATCGATGTCAGGATCTCTGGTAGCGCGACATATTGCCGGACGGATTTACCGTCCTGGCAATATCGTTGGCGACATCTTGGTTTTGAGACCAAATGAAATTTTCTCGAGATTGCAGCGAGGAATTTAAGGAACCTGCCGGACATAATGCACGCAGGCGCGCACGCATCTCGCGACGCAGGCCAACGCGGAAGATAGAGGGGCGCGGGATTGGTATACTAAATTCCCCAGGGTTGACACGTCTCGTCTTGGCTGGTGCTCGTAGCCGCATTAGCCGCGGGGGTGGAGCGAGGTCGTCGCTGGAAATGCAGCAGCATTTCTGCATTAACACACACGTGCCAGCACGGCTGACTTTCCAAGCTGCTGCGAGCAGAGGCGACGCCGCGCCGTGATTCTTTCGCTGGCCCGTCGCCGCCAACGAATCCCCTCCGTGTGTTTCCAACGGCTTAGCTAAATGTCAAAGCGAACCTTAGTTCTACGAGAAACACAGCTGCACTGTCATTCCGGTTCAATCAAGCCGGATCAGCGTGCAATTAACGAGCGAGCTGTAGATCTTTGTAGAAAGCTCGATTTTTCGACAGCATTCGCTTCGTACTGTTAAAAAATTATTTTTCGGTTTGTAAGCTCTAGGAATCTATAAAATCTTCGAGGCGGTAAAGCCGAAGAATTTAAGCGACGTGTAAAAAATTATGACTTGCAAGCGGAATTAATCTTCGACGATCGTTTCATTTCATGACCGTTTTAATTGTTTTCGAGATCTTTCTTCGGGAGATTATCTGTGGTCTGGTTATTTCAAGCTTGACAATACGTACAGGAAAAGTAGATAATACTAGAAAAGTACACGATGGTATGGGGAATGTAAAAGGGAAAAGTGGAGGTCGTGCTATTTTTACGGTTATACTACTAGCACCGCGAAGCTGTGTCGTTCCGTTTCCACAGCGACCCTCGCGTTGTGTAGCGCTGGTATTTTACGAGTTAATCGTGTTTATAGAAGGGACCCTGTTGTTATTAGACTTCTTGACTCGAGTGTGTTCCCTTCGACGCTCGCAATTCCCCTTGAACCGCGCGCGTTCAATTCCGCTGATACTTTTCATTGCCTCGGCATGACAGGGGGCCGTTCGCCGGTTAATTCAAACGATCACGGCTCCCAATCCGCTGTGGATTTAACGCGGACACCGCACCGAGGCCGGAAATGAGGGCTGTCGGCGAATCGATCGAGGCTTGTTTGCCGAACGCTCGTGCGAGCCTCAGAGTCTGCCACATCCGCTCTCTAAATATGTTGGGTAATATTGGATATGCCGTTGCATCCATATGATTTGCCGACCCTGCCGCGAGGCCGCTTGCACCTCGTTAACAAACTGATCGATTTTAATGGCAAAGATGCTTACGGCCATCCACTTCCATAATATCCCGGCGCTTTCATCGTTGTGATAACCTTACGCTGCCTGGTTACCTTGTGGAAATATTGTGAGTACAGCAATCAGCAGACCGCGGATATTTCCGCAAAGATAATTTTTATTTTCGGCTATTCGATCATTGTTTGCGCGTAGACACTTGCAAGTGGCGCGTGGATGAATTTCCACTCAAGGTTGTAAGGCCTGAGCCCTGTCTTACGATTAAACCGCGGACGCGTCGACTCGCAAATGTCGTTCGGTTGATGCACTGTCCGCCAAATTAATATTGGGCAGCCGTTTCAATGGTCGAGTGATCGCAAAGACAATGATTGATTAAAACTAATAGATAACGTTAAAGAAAGCGTTTCGACCCGGACCTGCTAGCGGACTCATCAGTAAGGCTGATCTAGCAGGTCCTGCCTTATACGCTAGCGCACGCGAGGGATCTCGAATAATATGATCGCGTTTTCATCGGTTGTCCGGATCACTAAACAATGAAATACCAGAATATAAAATCTTGCAACTTGTATGAATGATTGGCAAGACAACGGCCCGTGCGTTGTACTTGTCTACCCGAGGATTGAATAGTGTTGCTTAGTCGAAAGCTAACAACGAACTGATTGAACTTGACTTCTCGTCTGAACGCGATGAGAAAGAAAATGCACTGATTGGTTCCTTTACCCCGAAAGTTGCATTTACCAATCAGCACATTCTTGATTATTTAGGCCTTCTTCCCGTAAGCTCTGAATGAGGCCTTGGGAAGGAGGAGTGGGGCGATACCTAACTCGGTCCTTGTGACCGTACTCAAACGGCCGCCGGTGGTCCCTCGGAGGGATTGACTTTATGCTGCGTTGTAATCTTTATGAGGTAATATAAGAAAATAAACTAAATGTTTGGGCCAGATCTGGAATGGTCACCAGATGGCAAGTTTGCTGAAATTTCGGGAAGGTTCCTTGGCACGAGCTCGTCGGGAGGTCCCTTTGTCACGAGCTAGTCATAAAATAAAGGTTCAACGGAGGACTTCGGTGCAACGGTTCTTTCGCGACGAAACACGGTTCCGCGCGACGGAACAATCATAGATTGCTGTTTTACTTAGTCTCTCTGTGGGAATGCGCTAATGCACTCCTTTTGCCTCGCAGTATACTGTATACAAATCTGCTTTGTTAGTGTTGCATGTATCTTTAAAGGCGCAGCTTGTTGCCGGTGACGTTCATCAAAGGTGCGGAGCACTTTGTTTCGTTTCCGTCTCGGTTGTTGCGTCTCTGAGCCTGTTGTGGGTGCAGGTGTGCAGGCGAGAGAAACGTTCTCTCCCCCGCATCCAAGAATAATGCCGAGTCCGGCAGAACCCGCTTGGCATTCTTTACACTAGCGCTGAGGGAAATCCCCTTTCCGACCGCCATTCACTGTCGTCGCGCGCACGGCGTCGTCGACACATGCCATCGCGGAGACACATTTCTCCTCTTTCGAGGGAGCAGCGAAAGGCCACGGGACCCCGTAAATTCGACCTGCAGGGAATACGTCGCCGTATATCAAAGTAATTTCCATGCAGGTGCTCGTGGCAACGCGACGCGACGATACGGGAACGACGAACGAATAAACGAACAAGAATCCGTGGACAGAAAATTGTCTGGCTGGATCGACAAGATCCACGAACTAGTTCTACTCCTTCCATTCGATCAAATTTCCGTCCGAAATAACCTGCTGGATAGAGGGGGCCCGGGGTCGATTCGACGGAGGCAAGGGTTCGGGGAAAAATGAGTGGACTCGTGACGGGAATTGAAAAGCAGCCGCGATGAATGGCCAGGAAACTGGCATCACCAAAGGGAAAGCGTTGCTCGTAATTACGAGGCACGCTCGAAACCGGAAGGGGACACGGGGCCAATTTCAGTGTGCCTCGGCCTTTTCATTCTGCGATGCGATAATGCCGCTTCCCCTTCGCTTGCTCCGATATTCTACGGAAATGTTCCAAACGTCCGATACTGGGCTGTCGTAATCTACTGAACTGATCGTTTACGTTCCTCTCGTCCGCCGATCTGACATTATTTCGAGCTTCATTCCCCTTTCCGTGCGTTGTCCGATCATACGCTGCCTAAACCCACTGAATCGCGCGTGCACCGTTTCTGTAAGCTACCTTCACTGGAGTACATTTTTATGATATCAGATTATTCTACGTTGTCTCGCTATGCACACTTTTCTTCTACTTTTCTTGATGAAAGTCTTCTACGTAGCTTCACTTTCTCCGTGCTGAACAACCACCGTTCCTAGTCATCTTTGTTTGTTGAAGGCGGATTCTACTTTCCCTGATCAATGGCAGGCTTACACAAATGCGCGTGATTAATAACAGGCTTGAGCAACTTCATCCGATCAAAAACAGGCTTATCCTTCATTGTCAGATCGTAATCAGGCTAATCCTGCATTGTCTGGTCATACAGCCTGTTTCCTTTGTTTGCTCAAAGACATAGATTACACCACGTGTCCGCCCAAAGACTGACTTGTTCCACATGCTTGGCTGGAGATCAACATATTCTACTTTGCCCGATTACATGCATAAAGCTTGACTTGCTCCAGTTGTCCGGCTCAGGTCTGACATGTTTAACTTGTCTGCTCGTCTGTCCGATTCTGCTTCGTTGGGTTACATCTCTGTTTTCGTTTTCATCTTCGCAGTGAGCGAAATTATGCGTCAATCATTCCGTCCACAAGTACAGTAATTAATTCCTTTTTCCACCGGTCTGACCAAGCACAGTGTAATTTCACTTGCGACCAAGAACTAATACTGGCTACACTGTATCCGGTCCGACAATAATTATAATAATTTAAACAAGATAATTTAAAGTAAGAAAATCTAATTAAAACGGTGTTTATAACAAATCTCGAGATTTTTCAAGCACAACGCAGATCCATTTAACCTAACGTTCGATCGAACGTTTATCCTTCGCGGAGGGAACGAACGAGGGAAACCGTGTTCGCTGTGGCGCGCCCCTCGTAATGGCCGAGCAGCTCGTAACACGTGAAAGCCGTTTTCCTATCTCCGTTTCCCAGGTCGACCCCCAAGAAAGCTCAAGGGCGTCCCGGCAGGAAAGTCAGGGACAAATTGACGAGAAGCTGACGGCTCGGCACGTAGAGACGAAGGACAGAGAAATCCCTCTGGGAGCGTAGAGTTTTCTGTACAGAGTGCGCCAGGAGTAAATCCCTTGAAATTTTGATGCGGTGGAAATGAATTTGAGAAAAAGCACCGGAGATGGTTTCCGTCGCTGCACGCGGAAGTACGCTGACGGAGAAGCGAGCAGGAAGATGCGATTCCTCGCAGAGTTTGGCCTCGAGGAATGCAAAACGCGACGAAAACGATTCCGTTGAAAAATTCCGGTTCCGTCGAGAATTAAATTATTTCCGTACCCATAGAAACGAGCGTGCGACGGTAATAATTTGAAAACAGGAAATGGTTGAGAGATAAGGATAGAATACATACTATTAGCACGAAAGAACATTCCCGAAGTTAGATATAACAGAAGTTACAACGTATTTCACGTTGGAGTACTGCACGGCGTGGTACGTGGCACACTCGACTTCCACCAAAATGGCAAGGGTTCGATTCCCCATCAACCTTCCAACGATTTTCTTTCTCTAAAACTAACCTCTAATCACCGGAAAACAACAACGGGAAACCTCTTCAGAAACATTCAACCGAATGAAAACATATTCTGACCACGTAGCAAGAATGGAAAATTCATTTGAATCACCAGAGGATCCCAACGCGTTTCCACGGAATGCGGAGGTGGACAGTATAGTGTGTGTTTGCATTCATGGATTTCTTCTGAATTTTCGAAATCACGCAGGACGATGCGGAGAAGAAAACACAACCGTCGGCGCATGTGCACGGACATACGTGACGGACGATCACTACGAGATTCAAGGGAACGGAAGAGTTTCCCGATAGGCTGGGGAGCGAAACCACGGGAACCATTTTCCGCGACGTGACAGGTGTTCGTGATTTTCAGAGTATGGGGAGAGGTAAAGGGGGGAGGGGAATGTCCTCTAAATATCAGTGGAAAAACGAGTGGAATGCGCTTTTCCCGTGTTGCGTGCTTTCACAAATCCCAGCGTGTGCTCCAACGGGGAAACACAACTGTCTCCCTCTCTCCCCGTTGACTTTGAGGTCCGTCATATTTCTCCGGGGCTTTTCTGCAGTGTTTACGGTGACGGTAAAGCTAACGGCCATCAGAGAAATCATTTGATCGTTCCGGGTCAGTCGTAAAGTTTCTACGCGGCGTTTTTCGAGGCCTGCTCGCTTGCTCAGGCTTTTGCTTATCGCCCGTCCAGTCACAGTGTTACCGAGACTATAACTTTTGCCCACGACTGTTTAGAAGAACTATATTGCCAATATCGTGTTGGGTCTCGAAAATGATCGTTCGGCTCTCAAGGAAACTGGCCTTTACGGCATAATTATATTATTAAGGTCATCGGAGATATTGCTCTTGGATTTCGTAACGCGTAAATCGCTGCTGGGATCTTAAACTGTGATAATCGTCGGGAAGTTCCGCTCGTTGGCGTGTTAACGGGACACCCTAGGGACTATCCTCGCATACCAAACCTGCCCTAATAGAACATTATCGAACATGTTAATAGCGGTTCCAAATTTTCCTGACAGTGTTGCGAAAAGTCTATTCGAATTCCCTGTAGACTTTCATACGATTCTCTGCAACCATGTTTCTTGAACTGGAAGGACAAGAGTTGAATCCGAGTCTTGGGGGATCCGAAGACATTTTATTCTTTTTATGGAATCGGTGCTCTGATATAGTTTTGGGACCCAGAGGGTCGAAGAATGAGAAATGTCAGATAGTACAATGGCTGACCCAGTATTAGACTGGTGAAGACCTTTGCAGAAGTGTTACGCGCGTACGAGGGTGAAAAGTCGTCATCCCAGGCACCGAGGCGGAAATCTCGATATGCAGATTAGAAGGGTCGAATATAGAGGGCGAGAGCTCTGTCCAATCGGAGTTCAGACTCGGTTTCCGGCATCCATCCACTGCTGTGGAATATTCAATTGGTCTTCTGGTCGAACCCGAACCTGCCCTCTTCAACCCTCTGTTCAATCCTCTCTTCCCACTGGACTAAAAGCCACTCTTTCTTTCGCGGTTCTTCGCATTTCGTTTCGAATGCCGATGGCTCTCTCTTTCTCTCTCTCTCTCTCTCTCTCTCTCTCTCTCTCCCCCATCTCTCCTTCTCTTTCCGGGTTCGTGAAGTCTTGTGAAAACAAGAAATCAACTGGGTTCTGGATGGAATCCATTGGAGAGGAGAGCTCTGGTGTCCATGCTAATTTATGGATATTGCGTGGTGGTTCGTTAATAACCACTGTCCGCTGAATCTGTTGGAACTTCCCTACGAAATAGTAGGTTCGCGAGAACACAGGAAATAGAGAGGTTGAATAAGTTCAAGTTTCTCCACGATTTTATGCTTTGATAACTTGACTATGTTTACGTATCTACAATCTACAAGAACAATTTACTAATGAAATTAATTCAGCAAGGTAGAAATAAAATGTAAAATTCTGTTGCTAGAATGCATTCTATTCAACACTTTAGTTGCCGGACGTCCATTAACGCCAGAACTACCGGAGCTGCTAAAATGACATTTCAGTTTTCTGGTTTGGGGATTATTACGGTCAGGAATGTTCAACCTTTTATTTTTTAGCAGAAATATAAAGTGCTTCTTTCGTTCAAATAATGCTGCGAGAAAAATCTACCTTCTTCTTCAAGCTTAGCTTCTGTCCTATTAATTAACTCGATACAATTTCTTTCATTAATGTGTTCTGGTAGAGAAATTATGAGACATGGTACATTTGAAAAATGTTCGAATATTCGTAGAATTTGATCCATTCTATTTTTTGAATAGAACAAATTTTCGTCACATGCTGTCGTCTATAAACCATTTCCGTGGGCATGGAAATGTAGAACTCCGTAGAACTTTCGAGTCACGAGTCCTTTCTTCGCGTTATTCGGCTCAGGATATGCAAACGACGAAAGTCTCCAGGTTTTCGAAGGGCCGTTGTCGGAATTAAAACCAGGGTTGCCCTAAGGGGTCGGCCGGTTTTTCGATCGTGGGCCCGGTTGAGATTCATAACGCGGACCGCAAGGGAACTTGGCGTTTCTCCTCGCGAATTTTTCTCATCCCGTGCCTCTTGATTTCCATACATTCCGCATTCAGGTGCAAGCTTTTACATTTCGCATTCCCTCTCGCCTTTCACTTGCAACTTCAGCCAATTCATCTTCCGCCATTACCATTCCCGACCGCCGCCAATTCCTCTTGTTGTTAACGGCGCGGCATTAACGCTAATTTTCGCGCACGCTACCTCCATCCAAGCTCTCGTTGTTACCCGTCTGCCGGTTCTACGGATCCACTTTTACACAGTCGACGCCGCGGCTGGATTCAATTTGCATACCTGTGATTCGCGAATGATTTACACACGTTCCACCTCATTGCATGGATCCATGCTCCCAGAGAAATCGGGCTTCGATAGATCTTCGGGAGTACTCCCTTTCGAATATCCGACTTCACGGCCGACCACGTGATCGTTGTTCGAACCAACTTCCGAATTATACCCTGAGGAAATTTTCCGGGATCGAGTCGTGAAACTTAATGCGATTTCTTCGCAAAATCTTGTTCCACCTTTCCACCAGACCATTATCTTCATAAAAATCCACAGTGCAGGTATTACCAAATCGCCGAGGTGCATTAGCCAGAGAACTTTCAATTTGTTTATGTAAAAGAATAATTAAATGGCACACACAGTTGGCTCGGGAAATGGGATCACCAGTAACAGCGTGGAAAAATTGCGGATCCCAGCGCGTTTCATCGTGCGAACAGCGAACTCAGCAGGTCCCGTTGTTCGCCCGGCTAATAAAACGGCCGATCGAGCGATTCAGGAACGATAGTGTGCAGAACGGCGAGAAAGAGAGGACGAGAGAGAGGGAAGGATAGACATAGCGAGCGAAAACGAAGGAGGATTTCGCGCGCGTCGCGCTGTAGACGATATTATCCGCTTAATGACCGCGCGGATTACTGGCCGTATTTCGAAACGACTTCTCGTTGCCTTTGTTGTCACCCTGATGCCCTTTCGCTAGAGAGCTATGCGGCTGAACGGCCGATCGTTAATGTCAGCTACGCTGGAGATAGTTCTGCTGATCATTATCCACTTACTAATTACTAGTGATCATTTATTGTCGTTTAGATGTGTGGGAGAGGGTCAAGATAATTTTAAACAGAGAAAAAGTTAGTTTCATTGATTATGTTCACTGATCATTCTCTATTTTGCTATTCGTCTGACCAGATTTGTCACACAGATCCCATTTCACTGTTTATCTGATTATAGCATGATCTATTCTACCGCTGTTTGCTCATACACTGCCCTAATCTACCACTGTCTGTCCACACTCTCCCATTTTACTACTGTTAGTTCATACAATGAATAATTATCCTACCGTCTGACCATATATTGCCCTATTCTACTTCGATCTAGTCGCGCACTGTCCTAATCTACTACTGCTTGTTTACATCTGAATCTACTGTCGGTGCAGACACTGACTAATTCTCGTACTGCCTGCTCATATACCTTCCTGTAATTGACGACAGTCAATCGCCTCGCATACTTGATTATCCGGGAGAAATAAGGAACGAGTCGCCCTTACATGTAAGTAATAGTTGCCGTAATACCGCAGAAATTGGCGTTTTGCCGGCGTAAAACGGGGACGATGACGGCGTTCTAGACCTCAAGGCAGGATGCGGCTCGTAAACGGAAGGACGTTAGTTGCCGAATTAATAGTCCACCGCGAGATACCGGAACCGTAGTAAAACTTCGTCCTTCGTCCGCTCGGCTGCGCCCTCCTTTGTTAAGCTCCGACAGACAATAGTTTGTCAAGGTACCTGTTTCCTAACAACGACGCGCGAGTCGCGTGATCCCGTTTCCACAGTGCCAACGACTATTTTATCGTGCGCCCGCATAACACACGCGATCGCACGTCCACCGAACAATATCGTTCGGTTTAATGAAGTTCCTCGTTTGTTTCGAGCTTTTCCGAAATTTCCGATCCACCCGGTCCTTGTACATAAAAATCTCCAATAAAGTTTAACGAGATTTTTATTGGCCCAAGAATGTAATCGGTACGACAAATTTTTATCGCTTCCAATTTCTGTAAGTTAATCCATAAAAATTGATGTCTATGCGAAAATCTGCTGATCGATGTTATAATAAACGAACATATGTCGAGCACAAGGTATTTTTGGGACACACTGTACCGAGAACCAAGATCTCTGCAAGCGGTGGCGAACATAATGATTTCACTCGATCGACGCTTCCAAATGAATAGATCAAGATAACTACCTGGTCGGTCCCGGACTGTTTGCCCACCAGACAAGAGAATGACCCTGCGCACTGACATCGATATCCCAGAGTCCTCTGGAAATATTTGCCGAGGCCCAGCAAATAGGTGAAGCAGCTCCAAGATAAATAAGGCAGTCAGGCTCCCCGATATAAATGGGGTTCGTCCGATTCCGTCTGGTGAATAGAAGACCGTCGAAGGGCGAAGGGTCTTGGCACAATACTGCTCTACGATCCCGCATCTTTGCAAGTCAGATTCAATGACGGGGGCTCTAAAGTTCACCATAGCACTCCACTCTCTTGGTTTCCACACTGATTAGACCAGGAAACTTTCTTACGAGTTTTAAACAATCCGGGAATTTCCATTCTTGAATCGATTCTGTTCCTAATCGACGCTTGTTGATATCAAAAAATTTCGATTTGTTTAAGAGCGGTATTTGCACACGCGGATAAAATGTTGTGGATGTTGTTGGAGGTGAGTGAATCGCATTGTCCCAGTTCTAATGACGTACGACAGCACTTTCCAGGCCCTAATGGCTTTAAAACAGCCGGTGCGGCGTAACGAGGGCGATTAGACAATTATCGGCCGGCGTAATGCACGCGCAGACGTGATTCGATTCTTCATTAACGGTTTAAACCGATCCGCGACCGGATCATTCATCCGTATTTGGCAAGCCGAACGGACTTCCGGTGTGACGCATTAATATGCTAATTAGCGGGTCGTTAAGAGTCGGAATACTCGCGGTCGCCCTATTCGTCCAATTAATATTCGCGAATTCGTTAAGGAGGTGGGGACGGTGTTCGACGTTAATGTAAAATTTAATTAGCGGCCCGTTTGTTTCGCTTGCTCGTTTAAATAATTCATGGCCGGCTGAGTTTCGCCGAGGAGGGAAGCGAAGAGCGTCTCCGCAATATTAATGGATTAATCGTTCATTCGCTGCGGTTTCTTTCCACCGTCTTCATTCTTTCCTCGTTTTTTACTCTTCTCTTGATTCCGAGTATTTTTACGTCTCGAGTGTCGCGACTCTTGAGCACAATGCACTGCGCTCGAGATGCACAGTGAAAAGTAGCATCAAGAAGCCCTCCATTTGAATATTTTTCGTTTTTACCGCTTCTACTTGAATATTTAGTGGGATATTTCAGCATTGTCGGCCTGGACCGTAGCCGTTCCTCATTTCCTCGGCTTAATTGGATTTTTGATGTTACGTTGACACAGTGGTACAATACTTTGTACAATGGAAAGGTTTTTGAAAGCCTTTATAATGGTAATAGGTAAGGGTGGAGTAGGATTCCATATTCGAGACGTGTTAAACAAATCATCTCAGTTTCAATTCGTACAATTAGAAACGCTATGGAACCGAGACCTTGCCCTTCAAAGGATCCAGGACCGTTTAATCACGGAAAAAAGCTGCGCAGCTCGGTATCAGAACGACATTTCGTGTTTACCGAGGGGCCGCAGATAAAGAGACGGTAATTTCAGTCTAGTTACGAGATCCGTATCGGTCGTAGGAACGTTCCCAAAACCCTCTTATCATCCCGGGATCCTCTCGCAGGCGGCACCCTATCAGGAATCTCGAAAATGCCGAGTGGACCTTCGCGTGGGTGTAACGCGCGTCTTAGACGCTCATCAGGGTTCGATCTCTCGGAAGGAGCGTCGTAAAACGTACTCTCTCGTCCCATTGAAATTTCAGACGCGGGGACCCTCTGATATACCATTGGTCAATGGTTGATCCTTAAGGTCACTCGAGTCGGCGAATCAAACTTTTCGCGTTAAAGTCCAGGCAGAATTTCGATTGATCGTGCTGCGAATTCGCATCGTGGTGAAACAAATCCGAAAACGATTTTAAACGGGACTGAGTAAAATTGAGTAAAATTCCGTTCGACGATGATTCGTCGGTTAGAAAGGGTTCAAGGTAAAGTATCAGGAAACAGATTCGCCTGTTGCAAGTTGCATCCCGTTCCGGTTTAATTTTGGTATTGGTTCAATCAGGAAGCGTTGAATGGCCTCCACACACCATTCAATGATGGAGCCGGGTCAAAGATCGATGCTCTTGTTCCCCGGTGATGGGATGTACCGCGAGATAGTCCGGCAGGTGATGGTTCTGGTTCCCATGGAAACCAGACTTGGCCCGGTTTTCTCCTAGGTCAGGGCCAGAGCCTCGTTCCTGCGCCCTTTCTCTCCCCTATCGTCGCGAACCCTGTCTCGTGAACGTAGTCGTTGCATAACAGGTGTGTGTTTACCTTCTCCCGATTCTTTTTGTTCCCCCTCTCCCTCTGACATCCCTTAGAGTAATCTGTCCTCTCCTACCGTCGCATTTATTTGATGATCTCCTTTGATACAAAAAAGGAGACACTGTGAAAATATCGAGGACTCGGCGATGCTCAAGGAGTGGAACATAAAAGAAATGCATAGGATTGTAATAACTTCAGGAGGACTAGAAACTGTTTAGAATAAGAAAATGCATAATAATTCATAGAAGATAATGAAAGTAATAATGAAAAAATATGGAAGATAACTTCCTCAAAAATGAAAATGATTTCTTATTGCTTTGATCTGTATTCTGCTATTATATGTACTGAAAATGTTTGCATTGTATGTAATTTATCCTGTATATTGAATTTTATTGTTATTAGAGTATTCAATGCGGGTTTCATTCTCTCTTGAAAATCAGCCAATAAAACCGTCACATGTGAATTATATAGCGATGCAATAACTTTAATCATTCTATTCTATCTCTCTCCCTCTCCTGTGAGTTTAATCCAATAAAGTTCTTAATTCAGAAAATGGATTTTTGTTTGACTCCGGGGCCTTGTAAATTACTCTCTGTTTACACAAACGTCCGCCGAGTGATTACTATAAACCATTGAAGCTGCTTCCATTAAACCCATGTGACAATTTTGAAATTTATCTGCACGCTGAAAATAATTTTGCAAACAGAATATTTTTCTTGTCACGTGAATATATAACATTTCTTTAACAAGTTATTATAAAATTATGAATATCGTGTGCGTATACCGAGCAATAATATTCTAAAAATAGTCTCACGGATAACATTGTTTCCCGTTACAAGAAACAGAGCATCCACTGCCAGGCATAATAATTGGTTGTGTTCAGAGTGAAACCGTGGTTACTATTTCGGTGTTTACAGCCTCGTAAAAATAGTAGGGTCAGAAACTTTATTGCGGTTTTCATTACGTGTGTATTTATGTTTGAACTTCAAACTTTGAAGGTTTATGAATTGCCACTCCCGAGCACTCGTTTATGTCTCTAACGATAAATGTATACCGTGTAACGCAGTTCAAAATAAATATTTTTGTTATGCAGCATCCAGCAGGTTTCTGAAATATTACTAATTTCCTGACGATCAATTGAGGATCGATAAGATCGTGTTAGATCACATTTAGCAGAACATAGAACGGTAGAGAGCCGCGAAGCGAGTGAAGACGCGGTCGGTACTAGAAACACGTTTCTATTTCGGCAGTGTCGCGTGCCACGAATGCCACGATCCGATTCCGTCGCATCGCTGACACGATCTTTCATGCGACATGGATCTAAGGATCATCGCTGTGTGAATATGAGGACCGTAGACCCGTCGAGGAATTTTGTAATTGGGTTTGAAAGATTGCGTTCCACCGAACACCATTTCCCTCGAAAAAGAGTCTCTTTTATTTCCTCTACCAATTAAATAACTATCAATTAATAATTTCCCTCTGAATGAGACGCTCCCCATGAGCGTCTCATTCATTATTCAAAATACAGCGATTTAAAATTCCAACGAACTGCCTGCACGTTAAAAAAGATGACGGCGCTCAGAAAGAAGAGATTTAGACGGAAAATTACTATCGCGAGCGAAGGCAGTATCGTTCTATCGATAACGGAGCGTTTCCGTTGCTCCGAAAATTTCGCGAAGCCTATAATGCACCGGGCCGGTGATGCAGTTCGTTGAACCATTCTTCTCTCTCTCTCTCTTCTTCTTCTTCTTCTCCTCTCTTTTTCTCTTTCTCTGTCTCGGTCGCGGACGTTATTTACCGTCGGAAAAAAGGAAGTATTACTTACGGTTACCCATTCGCCAACAATTGCGCCATAAACTAACTTTCTCGGACTTCTATTACCGTTACCGGTCCGGGCCATTCGGCTGCCCGCATTTTATAAACTTCCCGCGCCCTCCTTCCTTTATTTTCGGTTCTGCTTTTTCCCGTGTTTTTTCCCCTCCATTTTCACGACGGGGCTCTCGAGACCAGCGAGGGAGCGAAGTTTACGCGATATTTTAAGACGAAACCCCCGAAAACAATTCGATTCCTGCTAGCCAGACACTTGCCGACCCGGATCGATCGATCGTAAACTTGACTTATCGAGTTACATGGAACGCCGCCGGGGCCAGACCGCTGACGATTAACTTTCGTCGGACGTTACAAATTGTTTACGTGTCGCTGAACTTTGAAATTCTTCATGATACAATCCTCAATCGCTGCACACCGTTATTAGAATTAGGCAATCAAATAAAAAAGTAATAAACTATAGTCACCTCTCTCAGTCACAAAATAAAAATGAAATAATGAATAAGTGTGAATAAGATATTTGTCAAAAATCGTACCGAATAAAACCCGGTGGTGATTTACCTGGGGTATTCGGCTGAAACACGAAGAATAGGCGAAACTTGGAGGGGAGGAAGGCGGAAGAGACTTGGAACGAGACACTGGACCTGTGTTTACTCAGTCACGAGCACGGAACCGTTCGCTCCGCTTCGAGACCGGAAGAACGCGAGTGAAACCAGCAATCGCAACCACGAAATTGTCTCGTTCCGAAAAATCTCGGTTCCAATCCCGTCTCTCCACTTGTGAAACGATTTTTTATTTTAATGGTGCAGTGATCTCGACTTCGTCTTCGAAATCGAGTGTCCGACATCGATATTTGTCATTCAGTTTCTTGTTTCCTCTCCGGTCCCCATCTTTTCCATATTTTCCGTGCACAAGCTATTTCTCACACTCGGTCCCACTTTTAACCAACGCAATTTTCCGTCTTTCTTCTGTATAGCTTCTATATATAGAGTGACTCGCGAGAAACGGAACACCTGAACGTCTCGACTTGGACCTAGAAGCACCAGTAATGCTTTGAGCTTAGCAGAAACAGCTTCGGGTAATTAATTCCCGGCGACTCTCCCCGCCAAAGTTATTTCCAAACCGGTTTCATGCGTTTGCAGCAAACGTAAGTGTTCGAGACGCAAAGCACAAAATATTTGAATAATACTCGTCCTCTTGCAATCCACTAGAATTTGTAATACTTCTATACATTAATAAATGTGAAATTTGTTTTTCATACATTAACCTAAAATAGTTACATATCGAACATTTTTATTTTCTAATTTTCTAACATTATATCGCATGATAGAACAGTAACTTATACAATTATTTATGTATCATTTATCTTAAATAATAAATGTTGGTATCTCAACCGCTTTTATCCAGTAGAGGTTTGTTTTCGTTATCGAATTTTCTTACTCGCTTTTCTCTGCCAGCTCCGCGTTCTCAGCTTCTGAATCGTTGTCTCTCGAAGTTCTCCGGTTTCTCTTTCGCAATCCGCTCGAAGGTGCGCGGCGGAAATAGTGAAACGTTGGAAAGCCTGTTCGAGAAACAACCGTCGTCGCCGTGTTTTCATCGGCGGATCGCGATGTCCACGAAAGCACGGCCATCCTGGAAATAACGATAGCTCCGGAGCGAAAAGCACGAGATGGTAACGCCGCGGGATCGTCTCGTCGACTCGTTGGCAACGGTGAGACTCGTTTATGTCACAATTATGCGCCAACAGACGTCCCGTGAAAACTTCTCATTGAAACGAATACTGCGTGCAAACTTTAAACGTTGCCACCGTCGTAGTCTTTATTATCAATCTTCTTGGATGATAAACTGGACATTAGAACTTTACGACCCGTGCTTGTTACTCATTTTTCTTTCAGTTCCAAGTTCACCGAGTTCCACTTACTTTTAAGATTTTCGAATTTCCTTGAATTCCAACACTTTTCGTCCAACTTCCTCGAGTTCTACTGCATCGAATATCCTCGTCTCAGCGCAGCGTCCTCGAGTTCCATTAAACGTTAACAAATCTGGTCGCAAGTTCCTGGAACAGGCACCAGCACCGAACACGGTTCATCGTGTCGATAAAGCCTTCGGCACGGATTATCCCGAGCTTTTCGAGAGCATCGAATAAATAGAGCGTTGCACCGAGGCCGGATCCGAACGCATTGAAATTCCTCGCACTCGGTCGATCACGGAGTTCCAACCAGAGTAGAAGGGGAACTCCCGCCACGAGTTTCCGGGAGCCTGGTGCACAATCGAGTCACCGAATTCGACTCGTCCCTTCGTTTTCTCGCGCTTAAATCGCCCTTTTCGAAGGGCGAAGCCTCCGGGCAATCCGCGAACTGAATTTCCATCGAACGCTGCCGCCGACATTGCCGCTGGGCCAAACTTTATCCGCAACTTTTCGAGTGGCTCTCGATGATTAGCGTTAAACACGAAGAAAGTTAGCGAAGCCTCGACTTCCTCGACCTGGCAGTAAGCTTTTTAGGGGTAATCGAATTCGTCGCTTCTTCCAAGACTTTCGAATCATTTTAAGGGTAATTGTTGCCCCCTCGATTGGACGGTGTCAACTTATGAGATTTAATCTGTGTTCCTCCGTAATCAAATTACCGACAAATTTCATGTCTCCTCTGGGCCACGAGAATTTTGGATACTTCAGAACATTCAAGTATGATTTTATAATACAATTGCTTTAGGAGTGATCAAAATCAAGGGGAATTCCGTGGAACGAATTTGAACATTTCACGGATCATTTCCGCTGCGGATGTGCTATTTTATTCGTGGACAATGTTAAAACGTTCTGGAGGAACTCCTTTTTTTCCTTTTCTGCGTTAAAGCAGAGCGGCCCGAGCATTGGGAACTCGTGCAGATTCCAGCGTCATTTTATTCGAACGTATTTGCGATACTGAATCGATTATTGAGAGCAAAGGGAGAGAGAAAGAGAGTTGGAGAGGGGGACAAAAGGGGTGGATCGGGGTCGCGATTCAATTTCGACGGGAATTTTATATTCCACGAACGATCCTCGATAATCAATGAAACGCCCTGTGATTCGGGAATTAAAATGCTGTCTTTCGAATCATTTAGATCGATATCGTGTCGGCACGAAATCTCGTTTACGATCGAGGATCCGTGTTTATCACGGGAACCGTTTTTTTATTTAGTTCGAACACGACGAACACGAATCAAGAATATTTAATCAAGCAGCGCGGGTTGATATCTGAAAAATGTTATTCGTACCAGCTGCCTAATTAATTATTTTGGCGAATTTTCGTGTGGACGTTTAATTCGTTCAAGCGTCTGCTTTTGCCGTAGTTTAGTGAACGAAACCAAACGAGCCCCTCTGGATATAATTTTCCGCGGAAATTGGCTATTGAAAACCGCCATAAAAATCATTTTTAACGTGCTTTTCCCGGCCGAACGTCTTGACAGCTCGGCAATTAGTCGATGACAGCTTTTCACGCGATCCCCGGACATTTTTCACGGTTTCTCCTTTGCGGAATTTTTCACCCGGTGCCGAGGATGAAGGTTAGGTCGCAAATCACCTTCTTTGAAGCTCGATTAATGGTTCGTCGAAACCGGGAGCGTGGCCGCAGCGTAATTGGCGAGTTTTAGCCCGAGAACGACCTAGGACTTGAGGTATTTATGCAAATCGTCTGGGGATCGTGTCGCGTTCTATCTTCGGCTGCCAGCAGGTGGTGTCCCGATAAAGGCTATAATGGTCGGTTTTCATGCCTGCGACGCGACGTATCGTTTCGCGAAGCATATTAAATCCAAGCTGGCCGACGCGATTTATGACCACTTCTTTCTCCCGCTCTCTCTCTCTCTCTCTCTCTCTCTCTCTCTCTCTCGCGGTAAAACGATCCACGAAAATCGGGGGAAAAAGCTCGCCTCGAAAAAGATGTCTGATGTTATCGATTCGACGCGCCGTTACCAGGCGAGAAAGTTCATTGTAAATCGGATCGCGATCGCCCCCGGGCTCCTTTCACCCGATTTCATTGAATTATGGCAATTAATTATTTATACGACTCCGGTAATGCTATCACGTTTATGCATACGCGCTTATTCCTGATTACGCTGGCCAATACCAATTTCGATTTCGATAATCGTTTAGCGATTCCCATGGATATTGGTGCATCGCATACGAATCCAAAAGTGGTTTTTCGTTATCTACCTCGGTTTGTGGGAAATTTGATTTGGGAGATAATTGTGGGATTTTTGAAAAGATCATAAGAAATATAGGAAAGGAATATATGAGGTGTGAAACTTAAGCGGGGAAATTCGGTATGGTCGAGCAGAGGATTTGTTTCATTCTCTTCGGTAAGAAAAATGGCCGATAAGACTGCACGGCTCGAATAATTTTTTGCCCCGGGGTTCTTCGCAGTTGGAGGGATATTTACGGCGTGCAATGAATAATCCGCGATGTTTGTCTATCCGTTCCTCGCGCGCTTCGCCCCCAAAAACCGAGCGTCCCGCTAAATATACGCGTTCGAATCTATCTCTGTCGACGCGGGGGCCGCGTGTGAACGGTTGCGAGAGATAGAGGCTATAGATAGAGGCACGTGTCCGGCGACAAGCGCGAATCGTTCCTCCATTAAGAAAGAACCGCGAAAAAATCTGGTGGACGCGATACCGACACGATCCGGCATTTTGTCCGCGTGCTTAGCCGTGACATTCTTGGCAGCGGCCAGTCTATCAATATTTCCGTCGCTGCCGTCTATTCTGGAACCGGCTGAGCCTGCGAACGGATGGCAGCGCTGCTTGCCCTCAGGTGGATAACCAAAGTTACAACATATCAAAGACAGACTATTCTCGCGTATAATTTAGTGATTCTCCAATTTCGTGGCGCAACACATTCGTTAGAAGGGAACAGCTGTTCCCAACCTTCGGCCCCAGGGGCTGATAGCTTGCGACTCAGCGAGGATGAAAAATGGAAGCGAGATTCGCGGAAGGACCAGGTTTCCGAGGCAAAAGACAACGGGGCGGAGCAGAAATTGCAATTTGCAAGTCGGAGTTCTCTAATCGAGACAGACAGCGGGAAAGGAGACCGGGTAAATTGAAAAACGGAAGTGGCCCGGGTTTTTTGGCCACCTTTTTAACCACCGGTCGGCTTATCCGGCTTTGGCGCTCCGCGCTGATGAGAACACAAGACGAGGAAAAGAACGCGACGAAAAGGAGAACGTAAACACGGCTCCTTTGCTCGTCGAGATAGCGACCTAATGGAATTTCCAGGGGACGTGGTCGACGACGATGAGGTACGAACTTTTCTAGCACAGTTTCGAAAACGGCGCACGTCTCGTGGAGAACGGCCACCGACCATTCGGAATTTGACTTTACCCGACGGCGCGGATATCGTGTGAATCTTTCGGGAAGACGCCTGTCGACACGGACCCGGCCACCGCGCTGGCTCGTTGTAAACAATGGAACTTTTTCGAGAAAGTTTCAGGATTACGAAAGGTAAACGGCGCGCGCCGCCGCGATCATGCGGAAAAACGAAGTTTCTGCGAGCTGAGGAAAAGAGAGAGAGGGTCTCTCTCTCTCTTAAGCATCCTGTGAATTTTAGAAAAAATATTGTAGTTTTCAAAACATGTTTCGGTACCCTTCCGAAAATTTCACAAGAGATACGTGACGATGAATACGATCGCCATTACTAATATCTGATCGCTAAAATCCGCTTAATCGGTCCCGACGAAGGTAAACGGCGCTCGAAACGCATCCGCATGTATAATTAATGCCAGGCCGATAACAGGGAATAATGCATGAGCCTCTTTACCTTTCGAGCTGTTATACGGTGTATAGTTGCAACTTAAACTTTCAACTGCTCCCTTTTCTTGGTAGCGCGTACTAAATTCTCCTTAAAATGATAAAAAGAAAATTTGCTCGCGTAATTAATTGTGTGCAAATATTTGTAATAAAATGGTGCTTGATATTCCGACGTAATTTTCATTTTAACTGCGTTGTCATAGTCGCGGGGACCTCGAATTTTTTTCTGTCGTTAGGCGAAGCTTCCGAAGAAGCATCCCCGGTTATTTTTCCCGGCATGGTGCCTAACAAAGTTTACTGTCTGCGATATTAAAGCGGATCAGGTATCCGGGACATTGTCAGCCACGACACTTTTTTTTTATTCGCTGCGCCGCGCCGCGATAACGAAACATGTAAATCTCCGCAAGTTCCTTGTCGGTGCCGCGTCTCTGTCGTGATTGGAAAACTCAACGGAGCGTGTCGTTTCGTATAATGAAGTGCCATATCACTGACGGGAAACGAACGGCACAAACAGATCGATGTATCACAGACTCGCACGCTGAACTTTCGCGTGTAACGTTGGCCGCTGGCACGCTGTCTGGATTCTGCCGCCGCAAAATTTATTCCGTGACGTATTCGACACGATACCGCAGCTAGTAAACATTCTGTCTGGCCTTTTCGATAAAGCTAATTGCCATTTGCAAGTTCCGAATGCGCAACTTTCTCTCCGGTACGCTTTTCAAATAGTTTCAAAAGAATTTTTACTCTTTGCCTGACCATTCTCGATTTATTCTACTTGCAACTAGTGATCACAGCGAAATCTGTATCTACAGGAAAAAATGTTTCAGACATTAACCCTCATCCATCCCTCGTGTCAATTTGACACAGTTCTCCAAAATAAATTATACTTTTCTGTTGTTTGTAGGTAACTTTGTCCGAAACTGTGTGATTCTTACATTTTTAGTGTGAAACGCATAACCGAAAAACCTAAGATGTAAATGTTAACTCGTCAATTTCAATAAAAAAACATCGAAAATATTTGTTTACTTTATTATTTTTATCGATCTTTACTCTTTGCCTGACCATTCTCGATTTATTCTACTTGCAACTAGTGATCACAGCGAAATCTGTATCTACAAGAAAAAATGTTTCAGACATTAACCCTCATCCATCCCTCGTGTCAATTTGACACACAGTTCTCCAAAATAAATTATACTTTTCTGTTGTTTGTAGGTAACTTTGTCCGAAACTGTGTGATTCTTACATTTTTAGTGTGAAACACATAACCGAAAAACCTAAGATGTAAATGTTAACTCGTCAATTTCAATAAAAAAACATCGAAAATATTTGTTTACTTTATTATTTTTATCGATCTTTTACCACTGTGTCAATATGACACCGAGGATCAGATTCAGTTCGTGAAATGAGGGACGGATGAGGGTTGAAAGCAGTAAAGTTACTGTTTTTAGTGGAACTTCGTTGGGCGCCAGTGATAAAATGCACCAGTAACCTATATGAAAAGATCGATGGTATAAAACATGGTCGTATTGACTTTTAGTGCTAATACAAATAGACAATGTGAAGTGAAACTTTTCGATGAGAAGTTTTCATGAAAGCTCATCGAACGCACGCTATTGAGGTTTGTTTAACTTGTCTGTTCGTAACATGCTCTGTCCACTTCGACCAGTATTTGTAAATATTGTCGGTGGTATTCTGCTGACTAAACTCCACGATAAGGTTATGTAAACAATTGTCCGGGTACAGGAGGAAAACAAACATTACGAAATTACGACGTGAACCCTCTACAATTTCAATAGCACTATATCGTGTTTCATTTTGAACAATATTGTCTTCTAGCAAAATTAATCAATTCAGCTGTGGGATGATGTCATCGAAGACATACACGTAAAGACAGAAATTGTTACATTAGCGAAATGATGATTCGAACCTCCCCTAATTTGATATGCGCTGTATCTTGATCGATTCCGGACGGAATCCTAGCGGCGGCAACGAGAAACGACCAGTTTCTCGTGAAGTAGCTTATGAGGAAGCTCCAATTTCGCTCGACGAGCTCGCTAATCGAAAAGCTCGCGACACCAGGCTGACGCATCGTAATGAAGCGGCCGTATCGATGACAATAGGGCTCGCGGAAGACGATGCCAAGGGATGCTGGGTATCTGGCCGCACGGTCGAGCACGTGATTAATTGCTCGATTCTCCTGAAACGCTGACTAAACGGCTAAGAGAGCGAGAGAGTGATATAGAGTGAGAGGGGCCGAAGCGTCATCCGATGAGGCCACGATATCAATAACGAGCCGCGTGAAAACGAGGCCGACTTCCGGCCTTTCAGTGGCCTGTCAACCATCAACCGACGGAATCAGCGGTTCCTTAGGAGGAAATGAAAGCCGACACCGCTTCACCGGCTTCCAAAGATGACTCTGATCGCCGAAACAACGGGGTCGAAAGTGAAACTCGTATAGACGCTACAGTGTTCCGTGAGAAAGGGGTAGATCCAGGGCAAGCGGTTAATGGAATACAGAGAGTGATAGCAGATTTTTTGTGTAACGATCTGGGGTGCGTGATGGACGAGGGTGATTTAATCTATTAATCGGAAGGCTGGTTCCTGGGTCGGTGTCCAGATGTGTGATTAAGGACTGATTTAGATTGATCGATTTGACTTGGACAATCCTGCTAGGATATGTTCAGCTTTGTTTGTCCTATTCAATATAGAACCCCTCAGCATCGACTGTAAAATTTCGAAGACTCGTCGAGCAATTACCCTCAGGTGGTTTATTAATTGGAATGGCCAAACGTCTGGCGGTGTTTCGTAAGGAATCAGCGGCGACGTTTCATCGGCGTTGTGCACACGCCTCGGGAACCGTCTCGAATGAGGAATTGTCCGGGCGAGTAGTCGTAGAAGAGCGGCATTCAGCAAGGCCGCTTATGCCGCGCGAGCGACGCGCAAGAATCGGCTCGTGTGCTCGTCGTGCAAGGAGGAAGCGTCGAATGAGAGGACGAGAGAAAATCGGAGTGGGGTATGAATCGTGAGGGGGTTGGAACGAGGGGTGGTTGCGCGAGGGTGGAAGAGAACGGATGTCGAGTGGAACACATGCTCTCATGCGGAAAGTCTCGTCGTTCTGTTTTTGTCCTCTCTGTGTCGTGCCGGAGAATGCGGCGCGGCTGGAAAAAGGTGAGGCGGACCAGGTCGCTGGCTTTTTCCGCCAACCCTCTAAACGAAGGAATTTCGGGACCACTCGAAATTCGGAATTAGAGCGGCGGTTAATTACGATTGTAAGCTACCACGGTTTAAATTATCTACTATAATTGATCTTCGTTAAATAAAATTGCCGAGTGAATTCGAATTAATTGTCCCCGAGGGTGGCTCGCCAAATTAAGGGCAGCTCGCCACCGCCACCGACACGGCCAAATGAAAATTTGCTGTGAACTCTGCGGACACAATTAATTGTACAAATCGGGAACATTTTGTTATTTGTTGTTTATTGTTATTTGTTGCCAGAATTTACGGACGGATTTAACTTTATCGACGAACACATACCTGCTTTTTTAAATTGACACTTTCAATATGTATGAAAAATAATTTATTAAAATTGTGAATACATCTTTGGGATTTATTTTTTAATATTTTTGGAAGAATTCATTCCAGTGATGGAAATTCATCTGTCCATTGGTGACTCATTTTTCGACATTAGCAGGATTGTGTAATGAAAATGTTCGTTTTACAATTTTTTGGACGGAATATTTTACCTCAGAAATTTCTGACAACCTTTCTCTGGATTTTTAGTTTGAAGAGTCGGGACGGACGAGTTTTCTGTAGGATTCACCGGGTTCTCTAGCCGCGACGATAAAGATTTCCACCCTTTTTACGCCCTTTTGTCTAAGGGACTATTTATTTCTGTCCCATGGACCGGACCAATGACAATGGAATCCGTTGCCAAACCCTTTCATTCCGCCGACAAAAGTTCCACGCGTTCGTTCCGCGACTTGGCACCGATTTCGGTCGCTGAAATTCGGTGAAAGTGGGGGTGGGTCACGGGGAAAAAAAATTAACGGAGTTACTGTCGGGTTGGTCTCGCGGGCGTCGAAAGTTTCCCCGTTGCATTTCAACCCGAGCTCGTCTGTCTTCCGACGCAGGCTGTTCTCGAGTCCCAACGAATGCCACCATGTTTGGAAATCGACGGGGAAAATGGGTCGCCGAATAAATTAACGCGGTGAAACGCTCCGCAAATTTCGTCCTCATAGATACACCATCCTTCATTTCACAATGACCATCCTTGATTTCATGGACACAACTTTTTAAGACGGTTTCATTTCCATTTCTCGTATGTAGGTCACGATAATTTCGCATAAAAAGTTAACAAGTATTTAAGAAGTAGAATTAGTCTGTGTTCTCGTAGATGTTCAGACATGTAAAGCTGTTAAGTAAAGTAATATGTAAGTAGAAACCACCAGCAGCGGCCATACCGGGTTGAAATAAAATCCATATACGTCTCACCCAACACTGCTACTGTTTTCATATACACAACTTTTAAAAAACGTGGTAAAATGCGATTATCTCCGTAACCTGATAATTACAAAAAAAAACAGCACACTCGGTTGAAGCACACAATTCTTAAATTGTCCGGGAAGAAGACACCAGTGAAGAATAAGAATCACATAACTCAGGATCTGCGGGCTTAAGTAGAATCTCCGTTGCGCTGGTCAGACGCGTTTATCTTCGGAGCTAATCAGAGTAACGAGATTAATTCGTCTTGAACAGCATTGTCTCTCGACGTTATCAAACTTTATCCAGCATAGAAGCGACTTTTGTTTCGTACCAGTGTCTCCGGGCGACAATAGTCCATGATTTGCATAAACATCCGTAATATAGTCTGTTACACCTTGGTCCCTGTCTATTCTCGGATAATGAAGTTCTATTCTTACAGTTCCTCTGTAAATTGTTTAAAGCGACAGTAGTCACGTCCGCGATTCGCGCATCCCCGTACAGTTGCTACGTGACACCGTCCAGTCTCTCAAAGCCTTGCGAACCTCCAATCCGCTTTAAAATTCGATGCGCGGCCCCCGCTGTTGTACGGCAGCTAATTAAATCCGAGAATATACGAGATAAACGAAGATGTCCTCGGGTTTCTTCTTAATTGTCCTACTTCTCGCTATTAAGGATCTCCTCGAAGCTTTGCGAGGCGACAAATTCTACTTCTAGTCACCGTGGCGAAATATTTCCACTGCGTTGGGTACACAAATCGGCGCAATGATTGCAGAAAACAATTTCAGTAGGTCGAAAGAGAGATTTTCGTAGAGCCGGATGAAAAGGGGGGGTTCGGTAATTCGAAAGAAAAGACGAAGGATAAGCGACGAAAGCAGCGTGTTGCTGCGGAAGCCGGTAATCCGCCATCTTGAAGTTCGATCTTCCCGTTTCGAGAACGTGGGGGATACGAGCCATAGGGATGCTCATGTAGAACCCCCTCGTATCGAAAATCGCCCTGACATTACGATATTCCCGGTTCGAATGGAAGATAGAGGCACTCGACTTATCGAGATACTTGTGGCGCGCGACCTCGGAAACCGATAATCTCGGGCCAATACGAAGGATAGGTACTCGATGAGCCATCATTAGCTTTTAGTTATACACGCTGTATGTACAAAGTGACTTTCCAGCCCCGTTGCGATATACACACGAAATTAGAAAAATCTGTGGATGTATCATATTGATTGTAACTGGAAAATAGATCCTTTAAAAGATGAATTGAATTCTACTTACAACCCTACCCACGTTTCCGACGCACCACATCCTTTCCGATTGATACCAAACCCCCTATGGGAAATTCGCGATACGAAATAGGCGAGCATTAACGCAGATAGAAGCTCACAGTAACGAACCACGAAACAATCAGCGCTGAAATCTTTATTATAGCACGAACGTTCGGTTGAGCGTTCACGACCCACAAATCCCCGACAAACCTTTCCTCGGATCCCCAGCCCGCGAATTCCCAGCAATTAAACCTCTCCGACGATCCACGCCTATTAAAACCACGCGAATTTAGGAGCACAGAAGAAAACGCAACGGGGGTGGAAGGAAAATCACCCCGGAGCTAAACGTTTTCAAGCCAAACAATAATTATCCTCGCTTTATTCTCGATACAAAAAAACCTGGAGGAGACGCGGGGAAGGGGTACAAAAGCGAGGTTAGACCGTGGAGAGAGAGAGCGAGAGAGTAGGAGAAAATCCTCCGGAAGCGAATTGTCTCGCGGCCGGGACACGCAAAAATGGGGTGCAGCCAACGAAAACTGGAGCACGCGTGGACATGCCGTAGAACTTTCGCTCGTTCAGAGTTGAAACAAAATGAAACGTTTTCGTCCTCGATGGGCCATTGATTTTCAAGTCCAATCATAGCCAATTTTCAAAGTACCAAATTTCCAAAAAAATGCCGATGGGTCGAATCAGAAAATTGCATTTCCAGGGCAGAAATTAATACAATTGGTTTGGCCTGTTTCGCGTCAGTTTTTCGGCGAGTGTCTCGGAGTTAAAAATGGCGACGGGACAGTGGGACAGTAACAGGACAAAACTGGACTCGGTCGGTTTTAGCGCGACGTAACGCGTATCGATCGGTGCGTCAACAGACAACGTTCCGCGAAATGGAAAGCTTTCCGAACTTCGGCGAACAGCGGTTCCGCGGAGCTGCTGTTTACCGAGGTATTTCGGGTCGGGGATAGGGGTGTGGATCTAATAGGAAAAGTGTGAGGGTGGAGAACCGTCGGGAAAGTTTCAGGTGCAGGTTGGAAATTGCGTTCGGAGGCTGGAAGAACGCGAGCGTAAGCGTGTTTGGCGCGTATCTCAATCCTGATGATAGTTAATTAATGCAGAGGAAGATAATAAGGGTTGAAGGATCAATTTGGCGAGATGTTCGATAAACTTTGCCGCGGCTTACCTTTGTATGTATGTTTCTTCGGCGAGCTTCGGCGGCTCTGTTTCCGACGTTGTGTACCTGAACAACATCTTTCTTCTGCATCCGTATTTATATTAGTATTACAGCTTTTGTAAAATAGACTGCAACATATACATGAATTTTTACCGTTTAATTAATCAAACACTTGTAAAGTCCGTACGTAACTCGAAGGCCTCGTTGGCTGTTTAAAGAGCAGAATATTGGGAAGCAGGAAAGACAGATAGCGGTAACGATGTTAATAAACCGGCGAGGCCATCGAAAGGAAATTAACGACGGAAGAACAACAATCGAGCAAACTTTTCTCCTCTCTCCGTGCCAGCTTTTCTGGGCGCTTTTTATTTCGCTGGTCCGTCGACGTCAAAGAACCGTAAAGAGAGAGACCGAGGCAGAACGGGAGAGAGCTAGCTCGAACGCCAGACAGTATGGATCCCGAATGGCTCGTCTTGGCACGGGGCCATTTTACCCTCGAAAATCGAAGCTAAGCCGTCTAGGATTCATCCATCCTGCTTCCGTTTGTAAGCAAACATCGTAAATATACACCCTGTGGGTAGCTCGGATTCCAGAAAGGTAGACGTGCAGAGGAATTGATGAAATATCGCGTGCGTTGGTCTACTATCTTACCCGGAACGGTGTCTCGAATAAAAAGCCGGAGGAAATTCTGCCCGGCTGACCATTCGCGGAGCTATACCACTGTCAGTTCGAAATATCCTTTGACGTTCGCTATTCTGTCCTCGACGACGGTATATCGGGGTCTGAAGTATTTATTGGCATCGAATGGCTGCCTATGATCCGCGATTTATGAAATACGTCGATTTACGACGCGGCCGTCCACGATTTATGCGTTGCTAAATGCGCCCGCAGACGTCCGTGATGTGTATCTGCAAACTTCCACGGTTCGTGGGCTCGAGAGAGGGATTCTCGTGCTGCGTACAAGTTGCAACGTAAACTTGCCACTGCATATTGAGATACAGTGTTATAAAGTGTGCAAACGATCTTCGCCCAGACCAGAAAGTTAGCGTCTGATCAGAGCAATCTGGTTTTATTGAAGCGGAATGAAACGCGACATTGCTGCAACGCGAGCACGGTGAGCGGGCGAATCGATTTCATTCTCTAAATTTGAGCATGATGGCGCCAATATACCTTGACAAAGAATTTCGTAACACGAGTCCGGAAAAAGGTCACGTTCCGCGTAAACAAGAAAAATCAATTTCCAGCGATTTGTTTATGAAACTGTGCATGCCAGATTCGATATTGCCGAGATTAATGTTTACCGAGACTC
This sequence comes from Lasioglossum marginatum, assembly GCA_028455795.1. NCBI lineage: Eukaryota > Metazoa > Arthropoda > Insecta > Hymenoptera > Halictidae > Lasioglossum > Lasioglossum marginatum. The sequence continues at coordinate 4,190,281 of CM052263.1, forward strand.
TCCGAACAAAACGGGCGGGGAAAAATGCAGCGAATGGACGGGACATTTGTATCGAAGAGTAGGGCGAAGCGTCTACATCGCGGATTCCATTGGAAATTCGCGAGAATATCCAGTGGGACGATAGAAATGAAGCTTTATTCCTCAATGAAACGGCTCGCCCAGCGAAATATGAAGATGCAGCTGCTCCAATGAGAATGTACATCCATTGGAAATGTAAGAATAATGTTAACATTGAATGTTAGCGCGAGTAACACCAGTCAGTTTCACCTCTCTCTCTCTTTCCCTCTGCGACGCGATTTTTCGAAACCTTTCCCTAAAAATTTTCGGGAACAAGCGCGCGCGCACGTCAACCCACTGCTCTCCTCGATAATTCAATTCTATCGCGTTTATTTCATTAACCGAGACGCCGAGACGTGCACCAGTGCGCCGGTGAACGAAATTTCGAAAGCTGACAGAGCGTTGCCAAATAGATCAGGCTAATGAAATCTTTCAAATTCCCGCGAGAGTTATTTCGCACGTTGGTCTCGTCTAATTTGAAGGCTGGGGATTTTTCGTTGCGGTGGACACATTGGTTCAGCCATTTAATTCAACATCTAGACTTAGTTCTGCAGCATAATCTTTCTGAGACGTATAAATTGGTTGAAAATGGCTAAACTTCTTGCAAGTGTTAATAGCAATGTTTAACGGCCGGCTAAGGCGGTATAATTCCACTTGCGAATGCGGTTGGGATTCTGGATACAAATAAAATGGAATATGAAACGTAAGAAGTGTTTATGGATTAATTAAATAAAGTAGAACGCTCCAGGAACAGGAAGTTGAATGTAGCCCCTAGTGGCTAGTCTAGATGGTCATGTTCTACTTAAAGCTCAACATACCCGAGAGCTTTATGTTCGCAATATTACAAAAGTAGGAATACGGTAACCACAAATAAATTCTCTACGTTCCTGGATATGGAAAAATTCAATTTTGAATGTCTGATTAAGCCCTTCACGCCCTGCTCAAAGATAAATTAATTGTATAGTGCGTCTTACGAGCACATACATGAATTACAAACTTTTGAAACCGTCCAATAATTAGACATTAATTCCCAAAATTAAATGCAGACCATTGTCTGACCTAAACAGTACTGTCCCACTGAAATTGATAAATTCTCAACCAACCCCATGCATTTCTGTAGTCGTTGAAGGAAACCATTGTCGGGACTTGCGCGGACCATGATACGAGGAGACAAGGGTCGAGCATTACGCCGGCGGATTATGCCGACGGAAACGATCCAGTTTCCAGTCGTCGTTGGCCGATCGCAATTGCCGACGTGCCGGTCATTAATTTCAGCTGGCGCGACCCTGTAAACCGACAGCGATGCGGCTCGCTTCGGAATTTTACCGTTTCGAAAATATTTCACTGTGACTCGACGCCGGCCAGCCTTCCGGAACGCTGGAATACCGGCGTTCATTAATAGGAACGCGGAACATGGCGCAGTCCTGCCTTTTTTACCGGCGGGGTTGTCTTTTTCACGTAAATTCGTTAGCTCACCCCGTATTTCCTTCGCGGAACGTTCGATCGGACTGCATCCCCTAATTTATTTACACAAAGTGCTTTCTTGCGCTTGCGGTACCGATGGCTTCTTCTTGCCCGACTGAATTTTAATTCCCGCGGACCTGTTAATGGATTCTCTTGTTCCTCCTCGACGTCCCGAGGGGTTTGCAAACAAGTCAAATATCATTTCCGCGAGGCTAAAATAAAAAATTCTTTACTCCCTGTTATTTCGGAAAAATTGGCTCAAGTCGTGCGAGTATACGTTAAAAATCTCTTGGTTGTTATAGATAGACGTTGCGTGCGTTTTGCTTTTAATCGAGTGTTCGATGAATAATGGAAGGCGATATTTCCGAAAATCTACCAGGCGTGAAGCGAACGCGATAAAGCGCGAACACTCTCGATATCGCAGCTTTCCCGTTAATTAGGCGATTATTATGGCCGCAACTTTTCGGTGTATGACATTTAATGAACTGTTGCGCGTGCACAACTTTGCGGACGTGCACCTGCTGCCCACTCTACACCGATTAGAGCCGTAGCCAGTAAAAAGCGTGAAGCATATTGATCTTGTTTGAGGATGGCAGGCGCTCGTGGCTCCCGGGCGATCATCCAGATAACGTTGTTAGGAATTTTTAGTGGGTCGAGCAAACGATATCAGACATCTTTATCGCTGCGCCTTTGTTGCGCATCTTCTATTAGAACGCGTACGAACTTGCTAAAAATAAATCGTAAGAAGATTCTTTGAAAAATTGCTCTGCGCTGTTTTACACTTTCCGCAAAATATTTCGCCGCTAATTTCCTCGTTAAACGTCGTTCCTCGACTCCACACGAATCCCAGTAACATTCCACTGTTTCCATTTTCAACCCCTGATATTCGAAACAATGCAGTGGAGAGATCGGATCGGCATCAGCTGCCGCGCAACAAACCACCCCAAAACTACCTCCAATCCGTCAAGTCGGTCGAAGTCTCCATAGCCCAAGTCTCTATTCAAACCGTTTCCCCGATAACAAATTAATCTCTCGCAAACGTCGTGTCGAGGGGGTCGCTGCGGGGTGCGGGCACGGTGTGGGAATAGTGGATCAAAGAATGCGTTCATCAATTGCTGTCGCGCGAAATTGGAACCCGATCGGAATAACTTGAAAACAGAGAACGGACACGCGAACCCAAAACCATCCCGTTTTGCGCGTATCCGGGCATCGAGAGTTTCCATTTTGTTCTTAGTTCGTCTGTAACAGTTCGCATTACTATATCTGCAGTCTTGGTTTTCCTGTATCCTTGGTATCCGCTAGAAATCAGCTTTGGTGAAACGTCAGAATCAATGCGATAACGACTATGTAGCATCGCCGACGAGCGGTTCTGAAATAATCCAATTGCGAAGACGTCGTGCCGAGTCGTTTCTTCAATCGGTATATTAGTCTCTGGATCTGGATCAAGTATTTCCAGGATGGTTCGGTAATGGGAATCAAGACTCACTGGAAAATTATCCAAGGAGAGCGAGGCAAATAAGGGTTGAGGCCGTGAAAATGCGAATCGAAGGAGAGCAACTTCCGGACGGAACGGAGGGCCAGGGGGTTGGGGAAACGGTGTGGAAGGTAGAAGGTGGGACTGGTTCGACTCCTCGAGAAGTGTTTCGAGGGATGGGGCTAAGGGGATGAAGGCTTTTCGTTGATTAGAGTGCCTCGGATTCCATAGAGACGGGATTTCGTGGATCGCGGGCTCGAACTCGGAGGGTGTGTTCTCTCCTCTCTCTTCTTCTGTTTTTTAACCCTCGACCAGGGGGATGTTTGGGATAAGTAAATGGACGGAAGAATCGATGTTTCCGTGATGGGAAGGATTGTCGTTGACGGGGATGAGGGACCAGAGGGGACACGCTTGAACATTGAAAGGGGCGTAATGAGCGAGTGAAACGGGAGAAAATTGCGACCCGGAAGGAAACTGATTGACGTGGCGTTGCCGAATGGTAATTAAGTGTGGCGATTCGTTTTTAGCCCGTGAGGAAATATACTGGAACCGAGGCGCGATTCATTCGAAATTTAGTGCAGGCCGTTCTCCAATCTAAAAACTCAATATAGAATTTAATCCAGAATTTAATCTAGACCGTGTAGAATATTCGAGAATTTTAGCTGATCTCGTGTAGTATTTAAAAATTTATATGTAAAATATGTGTTTTAATTTTTTGAGAAAATCGGGGTAAGGCTCTACAATTTTGCCGTTCGCTATTTCTTTATCATACATTCTCATGTTTCATAAATTCCGAGATAACTCCGCATATGGCAATTCTTCAGAGGATTGTTTCACCCCTTAAACTTGAGTTTTCAGCTATAAGAAGCTGTATCCCCTATTTTTAGATATTCTGAGTGCCTGTAAACTTTTATCGTTGTCGCAGGGGGACAATTGAGTATTAGAATGTGTTTTGCATAAACAATATATAGCCAAAAGAAGTCGACTTAAAAGGGAAAAAGAAATTGACGATCGTGGAATATACTACAATACAATCAAACATTGCTCGACTGGAAAGCGAAGCGTTTCGACGGCGAGCGAGCTCATGGGGCGATGCTGATTCGATGTTCGTGTAATTATGGCTTCTTAACTGGGCGAAATTTAATCTGAGAATGTGGAACGTGCGAAAGAGCCACAGGCTCGGGGCTTCCCGAGGGGGAAAGGCCTGGAGGAGAACTCGGCCAACTCGAAAACGGCTTATTTCCGACGATAAAGCGTTCTCGCCGAATTTCGAAATAACAAAACCGCCCCTTAATGGAATAGAAAATTCGTCAACGCCTAATAACGACCGTTCTCGCGGACATTCGATCGTTTGCACTCGGAAATTGTGTTGTCCCAGCCTCGGTATATTGTTCTCGGTACCTACGTATTTGTCTACACCGGAAATTCATGAAGCTCGACGTCCACTTATTGACCTCTTGCTCTTTGTGAGTTGGACAGCGTCGGTAGTGCTTGGACTTTAAATCGAATTTCACAGCGTTTAGTCCACTTGAATGGAAGTAAGATATTGCTCGAAGATTTAATTAAAAAGGGACAAAGAGATGATTATTCCAATATTATTCGATATAAGAGCCAACAAAGAGTTATGGAAAAAGAATTGTTTGCTTCGCGACTGATTTTCTCGAGTGCGATGTTAGACGCTGGAAATAGTGCACTGGGGTTAAGAAAATATTTTCTCGCGACCATTCTCGCCGGGGAAAGATCGGATGAATGACTTCCGGTATAAAAGGGAGCATTCAGATGCCAATCGCGTATACCTAGAGTACACGTTGGCGTTTCACGATGCAACAAAGCCGCTGTTGCCTCGCGTAAAAAGGATTTCTAGAGCTTTAAGGAACAAAGATGAGCCACTTCTGGCAGCTGCCTTGCACATATCAGATTACAGCTCCTTTCTGTTGCTTCCTGTCGTTCCCGCCGCCAGGAACAAACAATCGTATTTACGTTGGCGCTCACGTGCTCTCATTGTCTCCGTTTCTTCTCCGGCGGACACCTGATGAAATTGATACCGGCATGGGCTTGCCTAGAAAAACATTCTTCTTGGCCACCAGTGTACCATCGTTTTCAGTTCGACATGCACATTCTGTTTTTCTCGCCCCTCTCTCGCGATATTCTGCCATGCTACGGAAGGCCTTCCTTCCACCCATCGCAAGAATTTTAATAAGCGACCGACTTTCCGCCACCTACCTTTTCTCTACCCGTGGGAAAGCGTACTGCACGCTAGTCCGGGTTAATTAAACCACCATCATAAATTTCGTGACCCGCGGCAATAAAGAGATAGACGAGAGGGAAACGGCCGCGCGTGTGTTACGTTCCGCAGCGGAATCAGATGAAATTCGAAGTAACAAATCTCTCGGCAGGTATGCGATCTTCTTATAGAGAAAGATAATTAGGCGAAGAGATACAGCGGGAAAATCTGAGGCGCTGGATTGGCTTAATTTTCTTAACCAAAGGGTAATATCGTTTATACTCCGGTAATTTTCCACGAGAAGTTCCGCTTTAGTAGCCTCGTGAGAAATTTTTATTTCGTCTCACTAGTCCGCGAAGTTTCTACTTAAAGAAGTGAACCACTAACTTTCTCCGAATATATTCTGTGTAAATAATCTCATTTGATCCTTGACGAGTTACTTGACGACACAATACACCGTAAACTGTTTTATAATGGGTAAAAGCACGGCGGCTATAGTTTGCGACTCACTGCGGCACATCCAACAAGGCAGAACGGTATAAAAAATTTGAACGAGCAGGATCTACAAAGGCCAGTTCCCAGTGACCAAACGGCAAAGTAACTCTGGGTCATGAGGAAAGTCCATCGGTGACCATCGGGTCGATCGTAAAACGGCGCTAGTTTATGTCCCATCATAAGAAGTTGCGGCATCAAAAACTTTTAGGGGCCATAATGGAACTTCCACCCGGTTCTATAAAGTGTCACCAAAATCCCGTGTCAAAGTTGTAACGCTTGTTCCTATGTCCGACCGATAACGGGCCATTCCACTGATCGTTAAGAACTCCAATCGAAACGGGAAAAGTGTAACTTTACCTGGGCAAACAAACGTCCAATTATGGATTATGACATTTTCATTGCTTTAAGATAAATATTGTTGCAAATTGCAATCGTAAGGATAAATTAGGGCGAAGGAAAAGCAGGGGTCGCGTCGGTTTTCAGGCGTTCGAAGAGCAACGATCGCGTTTGAATCGCCGGAGAGAAAGGCGAACCGAGTGCCCTGTGAGAAACGATAGAGGCTGTAGATTGCGTTACTGCGAGAAAATACAGCCCCCGGCCGGGTGCCGTGGCACTTAATTAATCTATAAAGCTTGTATTTTCATTACCGTCATAAGTCTGTTCTAATGGCGGCGTGCACCGGTGTTGAGTTTAATTACAAATTATATTAAATTAATTACAACTTTCAATTTTCCTCGAGGTTATTTTAACTGGCTTTAAGGGCCAATAACTGAGAAACTAGGGATTAGTCTTTGCCCGTATCCCACTATAAACCCCCGACCCTGAAAGTCCACTGTAGAGATCGACAGCAAACAGTACATCCACAATTCCGAATTGTTCCCAGTGTAATTATTTCTACGAACCACCGTTTCGTCCCGCATTTTCCGGTCACCCAACCACCGTGATTAGACTCTCTCGAACTTCAACCCTCTTGAACCGCGAGCGTGAACGTTCTCACGTGAACAGATGGAAGCCCGAGTGAAACGAAATTCGCCCGCTCATCCGTCGCGCTTCGACGAATTACAAACTCATACTTTATACAGGGGAAATTCGTGCAACTTACCCCTGCCCGCCCCCGCGCAGTGGCGTAGGATCCATCGAGCGTGCAACGCATAAACTTTTCCAATCATTCTCCCGCGCGGCGCAAGCACCGTACAAATAATTCGGTGTGCCCTCGATGCGGAGCTGGACGACGAAAATAGGGAAGAACTGGACACGACTGTTCTCACATTTTCCCAATCTTCAGAATTTCACAACTTTTTTCATCCAAACGGATATCCGGGGAGTAAAACTCAAATATTTTGGGGTGAAAATTTATCTGTTAATGCGAAACTTTTGCAGTTGTCTTCCGCCGGGTTTTGTCGGTTCAAATAACCCACTGTGCACCTGTTTCGCGATTCGGTTGGCCAGTTGGACCCTGTTTCCGGCAACCGAGCAGTTAATGCCGCTCTAAATGTGCGAATGACAGGACAATGGCGTCGATACGATTCGATTTGATTCGTAGAACTACGAGTGCTGACGCGGTCGACGCCGTCAAATCCGTTCTGCTCTTCCGGAATCGGGGGATGGGGGTGGACAGAGGGTGGACGGATGTTGAAAAGTGTGAAAAGAGGGTGTTCGGGCTGGGAAGGGATGGAAGAGGTGCAAGTGGTGAAAAGAAGATCTGCAGAGGGTTGAAGGTGGTGAAAAGTGGTGAAACAGGGGTGAAGGGGGGTGGCGAACGGATGAAAAGAAGTAAAAAGCGTTGGGAGGCAGGGGGATGAATGAGGGTGAAACGGGGTGGGAAATGGGTGAAAGGAATAAAAAGCGGACGAGAGGGGATGGATGATGGTGCAAAGGGAGGACAGCTGATAGGGGTGGAGGGGATGAATTCGTGAGGATCCTGCAAGCTGGCTGCCGCACCGACGCGTCCGTCATCGTTTTTCACGGGAGACCATCTTTGCACCCCCAGACAAATGAGCTTGTTTTCACTGCATCGTCGAAGATTTCTTAGTTGAGGCATTGATTAGGGGAGGGCGTGGCTCTCAGGCTAGCGAAAGGATTGAGTCACGCTTACCTTGGACAGGTATTTATGGTCTTGGTCGAGACCTCTCGGCAATCGGGCCAATGAAATTCCGATTTAGCGGATTCACCGAAGTTTTCGCAAGTTCGAGGGGAAAGTTTGCGATAGCTTTCCTGATGGAGGCGTTAGGGGCGAAATAGCTGATCGGGGTTGCGTTTTAATTGGGATATTTGGAACGCGAGGGAACTCGAGGCCTGCTGCTTTGATCGATGTTTATGGATACTCGAATTTATACTTTGCTCTTTGAACAGATTCGCAAAACAGTATTTTCATTTTCATATCGGGTGCGCTGTTCGAAATTTGTAGACCTGTTTAAGAGGTAACCATGTTCATAGAGTGTGCCATGATGTATGAGGGCAACTTTAGCGCGCGTGCGCGACGCATTCAGCACACGTAAACACTAAAAAGAGTTTATACGGACGCTTGTCCTATCTGACCCTGTTTCCAAGTCCCCGAATGTCCCATGCGATTCATACCGCTTTATCGAGTTTTATGAGGGACATTACGTCAAGTTTCGCGACATGGCTGTGTACATACTCGAACAAGCCGCATGAGCAAGCGCCTTAATATCCGCAACGCTAACCCCACTTCCGGCTCTCCATCCAACCACTCGATAACGCGAAACGTATGTGGCGAATGCGATCGAGACCGAGGAATCTCAGGAGTCGTACACTGTGTCTCCGAAATGGTGCCCATTTTAGTTTCAAATTAAATTACAATTTTCACTGAACATTTTCGACGGAATAATGTAGAACATTTCCCGAGATGTTTGTACTCTCTATGTGAGATCTAGTTTCAATTTGAAAAAACATGTTTCGCGAGTGATAAAAAGGTAAATCTCCGGAGAATCCGCGAAGCTGTTTGAAAGCACCAAATAAAATAGAGAAATATCTCGTGGCGGTGTCTTTTCCGAGGGGAAACTCGGCTCGGGAAACACGATGCCGAAATATGAGGTAGTATGGAATAGATGAATTCAAAGTTTATTGCTACAGTGCTGCAAATTCGTGCATACATGTATGAGAAAAGGGTAGCAGTCACGGAATCGCAGTAATACGTAGCCGAGGGGGCATGAGGGCAACTATATCGGCCGAAACGTGCTAGAAACGGAATTACCGTGAAATATACAGCGAACTCTGGCAAGCATGCACGCGATATTCTTTGCGTCGGCCATAAATCAAGAGCATCGAAACCACGAATCGTCGCCGAACGCTATTGGCGCTTGGCGAAACGCGGTCATGGTATTTGCGCAAACGATGCGAAATAATTAAAATTATTTTTCTTAGCGACCGTAATAGTGTTTTCAAAATGAAAGAAGAGATGTAAAATGTCCATAAGTAATGTAAGATGTTCATCTTGAGACAATACAGCTCGTCCGACCATAGCATGATCATTACCACTAGAATCGATTAATCGGCGATAAAGGCCACAATCTCCACGGAAAGAAAACCACGCTTTTTATGGTTGCTCTCGTCGATCGGGGACTGCACGAAATGAAAAACGCTTGATCTGCGCCAGTAGTCGGTGAAAGGCGAAGAAAAATCACGCGAGACGCGCCACAAGAAAAGTTTAACGAGCCAAATTGGCGCCGAATAGTTGGCGAGCGAGAGAAAATAGCCGGGGCTGCTCCGGGAAAAAAGTTTGCCCGGGATCTCGGGGATCTATTCGCGGCGCCGACCCGCGTGAAAATTCGATTACCGTAAGAAGCTTTCGTTTTTGCCTTGGACCGTGTAAATGTTTTTGCTGGCGACGTTTAACGGCCGCCCGGTGCAAAAACCTCGAGATAAGACCGCGATTTAACAGATTCCACCCACAGGTCCACCTCCCACCTGCAAAAATTACTCGGGAAATGGAATATAATCACTTTAGCACTTGTTGCCCTAGAAATTTCAATTTTACTGCTTCATTTCTGAACCCGATAGATTGTGTCATCGTGTCGAGTTCGAACTTTCCTGAATAGCTTGTGCCACCAATTTTTTTGCTGATACATTGCCAGCGCTAAATTTTCCTAAAGACTGCGAGGTGCAAGAGGATTGAAAGGGCAATCTTCAGAATTCTGAACTTTGCTGGATTAATAAATTACTCCGATTTTAATGAATTCTTCTGGCTGTCGTCTGGGCAGTAAGCGCGTTAATATGAATGACGGAGGACAGGGAGGAAAGACGGACCTTGCAGACTAATGGTGGGAGGGTTGAATAGGGTGGAAGGAGAACGTTGTCCTCGTGGAAGGGTTACCACCCCCTCCTTCCCCTGCTCCCTCAGCCCGAGCGGTGACGTCAGAAGGGGTTGCGTTACGTCAGCAGCGCTGCAGACTGTGTGGACTCGAAGTCGCCCGATGGAGGGGTTAGGCGAACTAGGCTGCCGGAGGGGATTGCGAGGGAAAATGCTGGGGCAGAGGGATGACGCAAAATAAGGTCGTTCCACCCCGGATTTCATTCATCAGTCACAGTCCACAGTCGGCGGGCTAACCGGATTAATCGTCCGCAGTTGTCAGGCCTGTCTAACAAGCGACAAAACCGAAATCGGAATCCGCGGATCGATGGCTAACGGAAGTGCACGACTGCTCGAATGCGTGCGAGAACCCTTTGTGACCGAACCCCTTTGAAACCAGCGCGACCCGTTCACCCCCTCAAAGAACTTAATATTTGGTTCTTAGCGGAAAACGAGGCTAATTGTGGCCCCTCCGACCCTTACATTTGCAGTGAAACATTCTTTAATTTTTTGTCCTTTACAATTATTACCTTGCATAAAGATCCGCGGTCTAGTAATTGTACACGCTATTATAAATGGTGATAAGGCAATTTACTCATTGTCATACTTCCTAGAATATACGAGGAATAAAGGCGTTAGTATTATCATTACCGTGTTGCGGAACGAGTGCTCGTTTCATCATATTAACTTTACTATTGCTCCTGGCCCAATTAAAAAGGGGAATCTAATTAAAAAGAAACACGAAGACCACCCTACCTACGCTAAACATATTACATTAAATTAAACTATATTGCATATACGTGAAATGAAACTAGGTTGCTGTATACATATGATTAATAATGAACCGAAGTTGATAAATAATTATCAATATCTTCGATATTAAATAAATGGAAGAACCTCTTGAGACAAAGTTCGCCAACAACCGTCGCGAAAGTAAGCTACGAATTCGTCGCATGTTTGGCGAATTTGCAATTGACAGCGCGCAAACACCGCGACACCACTCACACAGAAGTTAAGGGGAGAAAAAGGCGGAACTTTAATTAAGGTTAATCCATCGCGAAGAGGTGGAGGTTGAAAAGCTGCGTTCTACGCGAGGCGCTAACTTCAAAGTGTCCCGTGCCAATTTCGCCAGCCTTTGCTGCGCCGCTGACGAACGGAAAGAAGCCAGCGATGTAATTAAATGATTCCTTCGGGCAATAGCTGTCGGCCAGCTGCTCGACTGCCTCATTATCTGACTTCCACGCGATATCGCGTCCTCCTACTCGTCGCGAAATAATTGAGCGATCCGTTTTTCGACAGAGAACAGATTCGGGGACCATCGAACGCTTTGATCAGCCTTCCGTGAATATCAAACTTGAAATTCTACTTCCGGGGCAATACATCAACTCAATCAAACGATGTCGGAATGTACAAAAGGGCTGGAAAGATGCAGGCGTAATTGCTATAATCGGATCGTTTGGTTTGACCTTCTGCGGAACTTTGCTAATGTGTTTCGCGAAGTTGAATTTGAATTGCTTTGGAAGGCGAGCACGGTTTTGAAGGAATACAGAATTTTTCTTTTCATTATAACGTTTAGGAATGGAGAAAATTATTTGGAACATTAAGTTGAATGTGGTTCTGGACTTCTTTGATGTATGATAGAACTTCGTCAAAGTAAATAGATTCGTTTTCGTGGCTGAAGTTTATAACTTCGTTTTCCAAGATATGAATATGAGCTTTATCTTCTTCAGAACATGGAGAAACTTTTAATGAACTCCATTTTCTATTCGAACTATAAATTAATCGATCAAAATTTATAAAACCTCCATAGAGATTCACAGTTTAAGTAGTTGAATGAGATTTTTAACTTCCTCCGGATTTATAAGAGCATCTTTCAAAGACTAAAGAATTTTCCTATAGATTCCAACCCCTATAAGCTAGTCTTCAAACTGTCGATTCTGTGTTTTACCTTCCTCGAAGTATGATAGAACTTTAAACAGGGTACAGAATTTTTTTATCGCTCCCGTGCTCCGTGACTTAATTTCCGCAGCGTCGAACGCGGAACTTCGTCGTCCTTCGAATACAATAAAACGACTATGTCATTCACTATTAAAGAATCTTACATTTCCAGCTTTCCGGATGCTACAAATCAATCCGGAAAAAATCTACAAAATCTGTGTACAGATGTAACCAGGATAGGTTTGTTTTTGGAACACAACGCGGAAAAAACCTGCGGCCACGCAAAAATCCGCCGTTTGGTTGTTACAAGCGTGCGGAAGCGGGTCCCGTTTCGATGACAATGGATGGCAGCAGCCCGCTTTACGTAATCTCGACGTTTTGTATTCATTGTTTATCGCGGGGGCCGTAAACGAAGGGCGTCTTTTATGCAACGGTTCCCGGGGACCGTGCAGTATCCAGGAGCTTTTCCCAGTCGTTGTTCGCTGGCGGCAGATCGCAACGAGGGAAAATTGCATGAAAATACAGTTCACGTACGACCGCATGCATCATTTCAGCTTCCCGTTCAGTTCGACGTGACGACTCGTCGTAAAAACGACGGGATATCTCTCGCGCCCGCGCTCGCGGTTTCAATAGGGCCGCGTTTCATACCGGCCGGAGACAGGATTACTGTTTGAATTCGAAGTTTCGCCGACGCTCGAGCCCCGCGTCCAAGCGTTTGTAGAAATTCGCGTTTTGTTTCATTTTCCGAACGATTCGAGCCGATCTGCCACCCATTACACCCTTTTTCTCTTGCCCGGATAGAAAAAGAACGCGCGCGCTGCAGGATGAAAGCTCCGGCGAATAATTTCGAGCTCTATCGATTTATTACTTTCATTTATTTCGTGTTGATCTTTCTGCGAATAAGAACAAGTTCCATTTTGAAATTAAAAAATTTCTTATCGTCATTTTATTTCGATTTCCATTAAATTACCCGATTACTCGTGCAATTATTCGTTCAATCGTTTATGCGAAGATTCCCATCCCAAACAATTCTAAAGAACGTATTAGTTTCGATTACGGATAATTAATGGTCTTTTCCGCGAACACAGCTTTTTATGAACCAATTTATGGAGTCACTCTGTGGATATGAATGGCGACAAAAAAAGGGGAGCAAACCGGCGCGACGAGACATTCGCAACGAGCGCGATACTTCCGTCCGATAGCTCGCAGCTCGCAGTTAAATCGCTCTTCCGCGTCGCAGTTTTATAAACGCAATCGCGGGGAATTTAAATGCACCGATGGAATGGGGATGGAGAAATCCGGCAGCCGCGGAAAGGCAACGCTGCCGGCCCTGTTTCGCGCTCTTCGCATTCCTTTTACGTCCCATAAATTCCCATCGACCAGATCAGTAGTTCGTTATCGCGATCCGTGTTTCGGTTGCTCTGTGAACTTTTACGATCGACGAGCATCACAATGAATTAATATACTACTCGGCTTTACTTGACAAATTCGCGCTCGAGTATATTGTCTCGCAAAGATGGGAGCATTTTACGGATTGTCTTACTTTAAATTCCTTCGATCATTTCACCATGTTCAATTTATTTGCTCGTTTCTGTTTCATTGATTGACTACTTCACAGACTTTTCGGTGGACTTCCGAAGCCAGAGGACAAAGCAAAGTATTCAATGGTGGAATGAATAGTAAGGCGAACCGTATTTCGTCGACGGTTAAATAAACGGGACAGAAAGGGTTCGGACTTTTGCCAATTAGCAAGTAATCGACGAAGGAATCAGGAAACTGTTCCCGAAGAGTTAAATGGTCGAAAGATGTGGGGTGGGGCCGAAGCGCGCCAAAGAATAACAGACAACAGTGAAAATTCAATCCGACTTTCCGAACCGGTAAGTTAAACACGGTAATGGGGAATCGGAGCCTGGGAGGAACGTTATTGTTCGGATTTCAGGTGAGCTGGTCGGACGGGCCCCGCTATATAGACCGATTAATATTGATTTTTGATTAGAGCTCCATTCGCGGGGAAAAAGGTTAAGGACGGTTCCCAGCGAAATATCATGGCAATTTGCTCGGGACGCTTCGTTTCTTTTACTTTTTCCGGTCTCGTTAGACTCGGTTAGGAATATTTTCCAGCGCTTTTCATTTTACCCGATGGGCTTCTGATTTGCATTCGAATCTCTGCCGAAAGAATTCATGTTTAGATAGCTTGGAACCTGCTTATAAAAAGCTATTAATAAAATTAATTTTCGGTCACGCAGCAATGATTTATCATTGCAGTTTAAGATAGCAGAATTTTCCAAGTGGTTTCAAAGTGTAAGAAGCAAAAATTCACGAGGATCCTTAAGACGGATCAACGGATTTTACGGACGCGGTGAATAATTCATCGGTGAAACAAACGATCGGCTCCAGGGAACGTTTCAAAAATATTTGTCGTTCTGGTAATACCCGGACACGATTACCAGCGGCGGAAAAGATGAATAGATCGCATGAATCATCCCCGCGGGGAGCGGCCGGGAACAAAGGATAATTACGAATTCCTCGGGGAATTAAACCTGAATAAGGGATTACACCCGCTCAGGTTGTCAGTCTTCTCCTATGAATAATTTAATTAAAGTCGAAATTTCCCGGCGGGAGGCCATGCCGGCACGCCACGCCATTAGTTTATTTTCGATTTAAATTTCAAATCGCGGCTACAGAGGCCTGCGCCGTCGCCGCGCGAACATGCAAATCCAAAATGCATATGAAGCAGTGCATCGTCCGTCGGGGACCCAGCTAAGGGGACAAATTACGGGACAATTAACAGGCCGTATCGATTTACATTCCAATTTCTTCTGTGTCCGAGCTCCGCGTTTCCCAAAACGCTGTCGAACGGCCAGAACCGTGAATTTGATTGGTCCGTGTTTTTCAATACACCATTTTTGAGATACGCTGTATAAAGAATACATACATAACCTCCTCGACTCTTAATAAATCAGTTAAAAGAGTTCTCAGGACAAGGTTTCTTTTCGCGTGGTTAATTGCGCCCGGCGGAATGAATGAATTAACCAAGTGCCGGCTATTGTTGCAGGTGAGGAACTGTGGATTGCTGGTGTTGGACCTCGGCCCCAGGAGTGGCCCGGGGGTTACCCTGGGGACCTCGGAGAAGTATTGGCGCAAGGACGAAGCTGTTAGGAACGACGAAGGACACGGGAGGCGGAGGAGGAGGCCGCTATGAACGCCAGCGTCAACATCGAGAGGAACTCTTGGCGGCTGCCTCCCGACGAGACCGTCCAGGTCGCCGATCCCCGTTCAAAGTCAGCCCAGGTAAAAGAGGTAAATCGCTCCAGCAGAGGACCGTCCGCGTCCTGCGTGCTCCCCCAAAAAGTCTCGAGTCCACGCCGCGAGTCGCTCGAGAGAGATTATTCGTTGACCTGGACCTCTGGCCGGGTTTCTATCAGGTTTCGAAGCATGAGTCTGTTGTGTGGCCCATTTCACCCTTCGCCGAACTCACCTCGACCCGATCCTATCCCCCGTTTTCAACGTTTTGCCTCCCCGCCGACCCCTTCCTTTTACGTTATCGGATCACTGTGTCGAGCACTGCGGCCGGGGGTTGCTCTCGAACGAAAATGAAATGGATACAAATTCTATGTATTACAAAATATACCACGATTCGTTAAACCTGTTACTTTAAAATAGGAAAAAAATTTAACTCGATTGGATTGGTAGTATTGGTTCGCTGGAATCCTCGTACGCACGGAATTCTGCATCCGACGCACCTCACGCACCGTTCCTTTGTGTCCCCTCACAGAAAATTGATGTATGTGGATTACACAACAACTAAAACCGTTTACACGACTGTAACGCATGCTAGTGTGAAGGATCTGCATCTGGAAATGTGACTACCGGTTATGAATTAGTGATACTGACTGGCAGAATTTCAGTGTTGTGGTTGTATCGTGACAGACACTTGCATAAATCGTGGGCACGTAACGCTGAGTATAAACGTTACTGTCAGACACACGTATCTCGTATGTATGTCTCGTATAATACTGAAACGATTGGAAACACAGATTTTACAATATTTAGGAATGTCACAGTGGGAAATGAAAATGAGTTAAAAAGATTCAAAACTTCGTCGCTGATAAAAACAAACGAATTACAGCTCTAGAGATCGGGAGCATTAAAAAAACTGTTAGCCGTGTGCACACGGCTAGTTTCAATGGCAACAAACCAGAAAAACCGGCCAACAAGACGCGCGAGGGAAACACGAAAATTACGCGCGCGAATTAAGTCGGCGAGTTTCCATTGTCTCGTCGAGAAACACTTTAAAGCGGAAAGTTTCTCGTCGCGCAAGAAGGGAAGTGCACACATCTTTTTCCGGGTTTCATTAGCCGCTCTTTGTTCGCGGAGATCTGGCTCCGGTTTTAGGAGCGTTTTCCCACCTGAAAGAAAGGCTGTTACATTTGAACAACGCCGGGGTGTGTCTGTTTACGCAACGATGTCCGAATTAATGCCCAATTAATGAAAACAATTAATGCCAACGAGCGTGGACGAACGAGCGAACGGAGTTGTCTTCTCCGCCGCGCTGGTGCGTTTTCCACGAGGACGATTAAGTTCTATCGGGTTGTTAAGTCGACTATTAACTTCTGTCTCTAATTATGCGATACAGGAATTGAAGCTGCAAACTGTTTCAGCCGGTTCCCTTGCTTCGCTGTTATCAGATGAAAATATTATCGCGAAGTTGGAAATTCCCTGGGAAAGGTTCTAACACGATTTTAAATTTCGAATTCCTCTGATATTATCTGATAAACTGTTAATTACGTCGGCGTAACAGGCTGGCCTGCAGAGAAATTACGTCAATTATTTTAACACAATTCTTGTGGTGCATATGGTTGCATTGAATATAGTGAACGTATTTTTCGATTGAATTGTTTTGTCGAAAGCCTGCTTTTATTTTACGTGTTAGATGTGTATGCATTCATTCACGTACATACATTTACACGTACATGCAATTATATCTCTTTGTGTTTTTTAGATTAATCATTTTTACTTTACGTTCCTTCTATTCCTCTTTTGGTTGACGATTCCATTTACATGCGAAAGGGCTCTTCCAGCTGCAAATGTATTAATATATATGTAAATGGCAACTAAGCTGCCGATAGCTGCTTCCCGCACTCTGGAATTTCAATTAAAAAATAATTGGAAAAAAGCACAAGCCACGATCATCTTTTAGGATTTCCGTGGGAATCGTTCGAACCTCGTGTCGAGGACCTGTAACTCGAGCGATCCTCGAAGCTATCGATTAATTAGCATTGCAAATTGCGAGACGGTCGAACGCTGCTCGAACTTCGTCTCGCCTGGGCGTGACGCGACACTGCAGAAAAGAGGTTTGCGAACGGTTTAAGGAACTGAACGGAAAGAAAGGAACGCTAATTGCAAGGCAGCAGGCCGAGTACATGAATCAGGTCTGAAGGACCGGGGATTCATTATGCTGGAACTCCTTACCTCGGCTCCCTTTGTTTTCACAGCACTCGACGCCTGGCCGCGCGAGAATCGAATGAATAAGGGCCTCGGATGGTCGATATCGCGACTGAAAGCTGTGTCACCGGGATACGGCACCGCGAGAAAGTTAATTATGCAAAAGAGCGGCATCGACTCGGACTGAAAGTCTCCGATATCGATGGGGAAACCACTCAGCGAAATCAGAAACCGAGGATTTGCAAAAATCCTGGCATAAAGTGAAGTAGATTCATTCATACAAATCTTAAACATAATAAAATTTTGAATATAGTACAATATATACATATATATATATTTATATTGAATTATAGACTATATATTGAATTAATTGATAATCTCAGGTGTATACTGAGCATTGGTCTCGTCGTTAGTACACGAAAAGCCATAGTCGCGCCATCTCGAGATGAGGAACAGATGCGTTTAAAGGCCGCGGAGCCGTGCGAGCTGCAGATAACTGGCAGACCCGATTTTCCCGAAGGTATAACTCACTGGGAGAATACTGAATACTGTTCATTCATCTCTTTCTCCCCGGCCTGGATTCTTGAGGAATTCTTGCAGCCGGGTTCTCAACCGTTGATTGCATCCGCGATGGAAATTCGGAGCAATAAGAAGTTGCTCGAGTGGATGAAGATAACTGGGAGAATCGGCAAATAAGTATCGTTCGGAAGCAGTTTTATATTAAATTCTTCATTTCTCCAGAACTACTTGAATTTCTACATCGACATTCTTAGAAAAATTTAACGTTCACCTGTCGCTATGTCTTTAATCACGGAACGTGGAATATTTGATCCTCCAAGGTCGGAATATTTTTAATAAATTCTGGGCTTGTTAAAGTATGGCATCCTTAAGCAGAGCATTTTGATCCACCGAATCGATATTGAAATGTACATGAATAATTCATCGCATAAAATTAAATACAGCGGTGCGTCACGGCTGACTCTTACGGGCATATACTACTTAATCGCTGAACCAGCAGTCTCTGTACTTTCCACTCGTGACACGGCCGACTAACTGCCAATCAGCACTTATCGCACGTCTACCTATATCTTCTCACACTTAGCGAATCAAAAATCGATTCGAACCGAAACGATCAATCGCGGAGCATTTAGACTTGGAAGCAGTCCGCGTCGAATTTCCGTGCGAGGGAAAATGACAACCGGTTTAAATATAGCTAGAAAGCTAAAACGTGGGTGACCTTCACCGGCAATGTTCATTCATGAGAGCGTCTGCCGCACGCGCCGTTGAAAATTCACCCTCGAAGTCCGCGACAGCCGAATAAAATGGCTGCTTGTGGCATTCACACGTTTTCTGAGGATCCACAATAACGGAAATGCCATCATTAAAATCATCCTTTGAAGAATTAAAGGTACAGTTACGGGTCAGTGTGAACCTTGGAGAGGATGGAGAAGTATGAAAGCGGAAAAGGACGCATCAAAGAAGCATTCCTGGTCTCGCCTCATCGGCAGAAGTTTGGAAATAGTTCCCGCGGTATCGAATGCTACGGATGCCTCGCACTGCGTGCATCTTGGCTGTCGTATTATTTATAACTGAACTCTCCTAGATACCCTGTTGTCCAGGCATCCCTGTGTGTCCGCCGTGTACGTGGCGAGATATCCCATAGAACGTGGCGAGGGCATGGGAACTCGGATTCCCGTCGATCGATAGAACCTGAGGCCTTCGATGCACGGCGGGGAAGTCTAAATTTACACCGACTACCGGAATCCAACTGTGCGTGTTTGGATAATATTTACATACCGCGTCGACAATGTTGCGAGACCTGTCCCCGTAAATTTTCAGGTTCCCATGCAGATTTATTCATGAAAGCCCTTCTCCCCACTCTCTCACACTCTCTCTCTCTCTCTCTCTCTCACACTCTCTCTCTCTCTCTCTCTCTCTCTCTCTCTCTCTCTCCCTCTCTCTTTGTGCTCGTCACCGCCACCGGAGCTGCAATGTAACCGCAGTTTCTAGCCCGCAAACTGTAGTCATAACCGGGAGGAACTCGATGGTCAAATAATTTTCATCGGTTTCCGGGATCGAAATTGTTTTACCCGTTACGTATGCGCCAACCTGACTCGTCCGGAACGTACATAAAAGCGGGACTGCAATTCCTCGAAAGATATCGGCGTGCTTTTTATGGTACCCCGGGCTTTTGAACATTCATGCGAAACGAGGTTCCATGGGATAGAATAATATGGTAACGGTTCGGGGGATTTGTTCTCTCTTGCTTTCTTTTCCGGTGAACGTGGTTATTGTGATCGGTTCAGCTGTTTAGTCAATCTCAATTGAATCGTGTCTGAACTGGATTCAACTTTTTCAAAAACCAACGCTACCCAGTTCCATGATTTGCGAAGCATTCGGTGATTCGCACGCTTGACAGCTCGGAATTCTCATTATCGTGGGGCGGAGAGAAAGAGAGAGAGAGAGGTGGGATTGCGACCAACGCGAAACGATTGCAAAGGACGAAACGCGAGCGCCGTTTTCGCGAGATTGCATCGGCACCGGTGTTAATGGATCGCCGGCGCGATAACAGTGGTCGCAATCGTTAACAGCGTCGTTGTCGCAGCGAATCGCCACGCTCGCTGCACCGGAAAACCTTCCAGCTGTCAGCCGCGACCAATTACAAGAGAGTGAGGTCTGTTTTCCCGCCTTCGAGCCTGAACTCGAAAGGATTTTCCCAGTCGATCCTTCAGTCCAACTCGGCGGCCAGCTAAATTGCATGGTTCTTCGAGATTCCGCCGAGATATGAAGGGGATATTCTGGCTTCTTATTTTTGTTCGTTTTAAAACATGTTTCGTAGATGTTTGAAAATGTTTGTACACAATCACTTTGGGTTGTTTCCTTCAATTCTCGAGAATTCTAAACTCCCAATTACCTTGGCATGCGGCAATCATCGGTCTCGCTGATTTCGGCTTAATCCCGACCGGTGTTTGCCAAACTACCGGTTCACAACAGGCTGATTATGTTCAATTACCTAGTAAAAGCAGGATAGCTCGATCCGACAAGCTGTCCGCGGCTTACCGTCCACGCCGACGAATCAACTGCGCCAGCAGTTGTCTCTCCCATCAGCGAGGAGCAGAACTTTCGCGAAGACGACCGTAGAACTCGCAGGAAAGTAGACCGAGTAGCCAGTGGAACTGTCAGTACGCACGCGAACGCGGAATAACTTGATCATCCCTTTGCTTAGGGTGAGCGGAGGGCGAGAGGCTTACATGTAGGGGTTGAAGTTGCGATTGTACGTGTGTGAGTGGTCCCTTTGAGACGGCCGAAATCCGTTGCAAACATTACGGACTGCAACACCGCAAAAGCAACACCAGCCGGGTTTGCCCGACCGTTTCATTGTCCATTCCGGGTGTTATCTCCGGACTCTTGCTGATGAGAAGTTTCCATGAACTCCAGCACGATAATCGAACCACGGGTAATTGGGACACACGGCAACCAGCCGGACTTCATCAAACTCGGCCGAGATCGAAGATCCGCTACACCAGGAAACCCACGACCCTGATTCGTACGGATGAGAAATCATTGACGGGAACACTGTGCTACTATACGACTGCTCGATAGCTGCTAACTTACAACTGGCGCACAATGTTCCGAGATAATCTGGACTTTGAACGTCGTTGATCGATTTTGAAGCGTTCCGCTGTTTTAAGGGATTTCTTCATACAATTCATACAGAATCCACGAAACAGGGTGAAACAACGGTGAAAAGGTAAATGGTGTCTTCACGAGCAGCCACTTGTTCCTCAACGACAGAAACTTCCTCCCTTCGATTATCGACCCCTCGAGGCGGCGACCGTTCTCTCCACCGACCCCTGAAGGACTCGACCCACAGCCGAATCGGCATATGCTGCCCCTTTGAACCCTGTTCCTTCCCCAACCGAGAATAGGGATACGAGAAAACGGAATGGCCGTTTTCAGCCAGCTGCGAGAGCACGCTAGTTCGACATTGTCTTCGGGGCTGGACGGTGCCGATCTTGATCCGAGGAGTCAGCACTCTTGTCCCGAAAAATGAGATTACGAAAATCACTGGTGAGAGAAATCGTCGTTCTGGACGCGTTGCTGAATTTTTAAAAGCTCCGGTAACTTATTCCGATCAAGTCGTGGAACTAGCACACTGAGCCCAATTTGTAGAATAAACTCCAATCTATTCAGCCAATTCATAAAATTGATAAAAATTCCACTATTTTTATAGTATCCAGATTTAAGCAGCCTCCAGCCCACTTTCACCCACAATGTCAGCCTTTAAACCGATATATCTAATCAGCCTCGAATTTTTCAGCAAAAAGACCCGCACAGGGCGATTCTAAAAGCAGAACAGGAAAGCTCAGGTGACTTTTCACCGCAGGTTCTTAGTCTAAACACGCTCAGACCTTTTGAACGAAATTTTCTCAAAGACAAGAATACCTAGGAAAAAATTGCACAGCACGCTTTCGTTTTGCTTTTGCCCGCCGAATCGTATGACGTCGGTCCCTTTCCGATCGGAGCGAGGTACAAGAGAGAGGGACAAGGAGGTATCGACATTTTTTGCGAGAGGTCCGTGGAGCGCATTATAATTGGAGTGGTGATGCTCGGCCGTTAATTGGAGTTGAATTTATGTGGCCGGGCCTGCGCGTTCGGTACAAAGGAGAGACAGTAAACGATTTACAATACACGAGCCAGAAGCTTGCGGGTATATAATTTCTAACACGTTAAGAGAGGCACGGGCGAGGGACAAAGAGAACACTGAGGTGTGGAGGGCAATGAGCCAGAAAGTCTGGCAGAAAGATTCCTCTCAGTCGAGCCTCGTTCCTCGATGACGAAGGATTATGCTCGTTCGATCGGCGAGCGACCCGTGAAAATAACGCTGATCGCCGCCGAAACAAGTGTCCTAAGCGTGTCAGAATGAAGTGTACCGTGCGACCAGTGATTCTCATCGGGGGAACCGCTCGTTGATCGTGCTATTTTCGGAATCAGCTGAACAACAACCATGGCGAACACTCCGCTCAATTTGTCAGAAGATAAGACACACTTTCTATAACGTCACGTTTCAAACGAACCTCCACCTCGTTCTCTTGACTCGTCGATTTCCTGCACTCCTCGTTATCTTCTAAGTGGACTGCGAACAACTTTCGGACCTCGAGAAACTTGACAGAACGAAAATTTTATCGATAGCGTGACACGAACATTTCAGAAACCCGTCTCTTTGGATTGAATCTGTTCGAAAATAAATGCAAACAAGATCTGCTCTATTCTTTCGTCAAACCCAGTGTGTTTCACTCGTAAAATTATATTTTAAATGAACATAAGATATTCGACACAATTACAGAACAATTATAGTCGAAGAATAAAAATAATGGAAACGAGAATACATAAAGGGCGAGGCTCAAGAATGTTCCAATATTAAATCCAGCCATACAGACACATTTACGGACATTTTGTCATTGACATTTTTTTGTAAAATAATCGGTCCGCTTAGGAGGCAACTCGAAACCAGCTAGCCATCAGAATCTATTTTATTCTGGGCCTCTCGCCATGTTTTTCCTAACCTCCTCTCGCAACGATCGGCCAGCTGCAGCCTCATTGAACTAAATAGAATTTCTTTGACGTGGAGCTTGACGGCGCTTCACCGCGTGCTATTTCCGTTTCTTAATTTTACCCGCCACGTTATTAGAAGAGACTACTTTGTAGTCGGTCCCCTCGTCGCACATCTGCAAAGTCAAAACGATGCCAACGCGATCTTCCGAGATTCTTGTCTCGCGCTATTGCTCAATTGCCTCGGTCGTAGGAACATTTGGCAATAACCAGATCCCCGGCCCATTCACTCCACCCACGTCCACTTGATATTGCGGAGGTTCAAGCAACCTGGTCTAATAAGCTCTGAACATCAACAATTTTCGATGACCGTTGATCTTCCGACCATTCCCCTTATCTTGGAGTCGTTAACCTTTATTTATTCGTGTTCTTCGTGTACAATATTATATTAGAGTCATTTACTACATTTCTACGTTGTCTTTCTATGTTGTCTCGCCAATTTTTTAATGTGAATTGAAAGTAAAAATAGTAATTAATTTCTGTTGAAATGCACGTTTCTTTGAATACATTCTACGAACTCGTTCATACCAGAAATGTGGAAAAATCCAAGATGAATGATTAGAAGGGAGTACCTGCTATTACGTTCGAGCATTTCGCTAATTAATCAGATGTCACAGAGTTTCTGTAATTACAAGCAACGATGGAGAAGTTACGTAATATGGCAGACAGCGTACACGCGTATTCTCAGCTATACACCAGCAGGATATCACGTCAGCGGTTCAAGGAGATAGAAAATATTCAGTGGCATGATACGTATATTCCCCAACAGTTAGGAGTGTATCAGTCTCTTCACTACAAGGTTCACTATATTACTAAATCTGAAACTAGCAATCGCTGTTATCTCAAGTGTTCCTCGAGCATTCCGCTCTCTCACTCTCTCTCTCTCTCTCTCTCTCTCTCTCTATCTATCTTACAACGAGCCTTCTTCAGAGTTCCCCTTACGCCAATAACAACAAGTACTCTTCAAAACCAGTCGCAGGAAGTTTACTCTACGGCAGCAAATATTAACACTTCTCCGAAGCACAGTGGTGCAATTTAAGAATTCCATTTTTACACGTGCCGATTCAAGACGCTGCGCCAGAGAACACAAAACTGTTTGAATCGGGCTGGGAACCTGCGAGATACCGCCTCTCTTCATTGAATTTACAAAAGATACTCGAGAAGAACAATTTTACATTATACACAATCAAAACACTCTTCCCCTCTGTGACCAAAAGTTGCGTCCTTGCATACAGACAATTCTTTAACCACTTTTAGGAATCGATGTAGAAGTTTATTTTCAATTTTTGGTGCTGTGCAGTTCAATATGCAATTATGCTCGAGATTATGATATCAGGAAACTTTCGAGGAATAAAAGAAAGAGATTCGTGTACGCCTATAATTCTGCAGTGTTCCGGAATCCGATAAAGCTTGCCAGATTCCCTGGCTCGTGCCGTGACCCGATATCTCCCTTTGACCACCCCCGTATCTGCGAGACCCGTTCCGCGAGCCAATAAACGTTACGTTATCTCGCAAAAATTTTCTGCTCCCTTTCCCGTCCAGCCATCAATGGGATCCAGTGGAAAGAAACATTGCTCCCTTCCTTGGCTCCCGCTTATCGACTCTCGTTGCCACCCTCTTCGAGCTGTCCGTGGCATGTCTCTGACCATAGTGAACGCCAACGAGCTAGTCTGATAGCCTGTCCTCGCGTGAACTCTTTTTTACTATGATAAGTGAAACCTAATGGTATTTGAAAATAGGGGTTGAGATAAATGTGATTTTTGACACTGGGTATACGAGTACACATATCGTAGAATAATAGTGAGACAATTTCTCACAAGAGCATTTTTATAATTATAAAATAACAAATTTTCTCTGTCTGTTCTAATAATTCAAGAATTAGATATAAATTCTTTGGTCTATGTTCTTCATAGCACACATATATGCCTGCAGCTAAATATCGGAAAACACATATCCTCTCGAAAGAAAATAAACTCTACTGAGCAAATATTATCTGAAGACTGCGGCTTCGAAATGGAAGATTCTACATTTTTATTTTCATGGTGGAACGAAATAGCAAATAATCAGATTCTCAATAAACAACCTTACTCAAATGTTATATTTACATGTTTTCATTCATCTAAATAATAAATTATTGCTTTTAAATCAAATTTGGCTGTACCAGTTTTTATAAGACCACGTATGAAATTCACCGGAGGATAAAGTTACAAATATCGCGAAATCCATTTACGTGTTCGGAGAACGGTATCGATTGCAA
The DNA here is from genome assembly GCA_028455795.1 of Lasioglossum marginatum. Taxonomy (NCBI): domain Eukaryota; kingdom Metazoa; phylum Arthropoda; class Insecta; order Hymenoptera; family Halictidae; genus Lasioglossum; species Lasioglossum marginatum. Next base: position 4,215,557 of record CM052263.1, read on the forward strand.
CCAGCAGATAACATTATTCCAAAAAACTCCAATAAATGTAGAGCAAAAAATTTGTCCAATTTCCAATGAAAAATCACGTACAAATTCAACCCTTTGAGGACGAATATCAACAGCTTATTTACATCAGACTCGCGTATCCAGTTTCCACAGATTCAAGCTAATCAATTTCTATTTCATTATTTAATTCTCCGACAAAAACATCTTCAATGTTTCTTATTTAAAAATCAATGAAAAATTTAATATTGCCAGAACGCTTTTCGAAAAAATCAGGCTAATTGCCGGTGGTTAGGGGATTTGAGGTGCGGGTCCCAGCTGCAGATAGATTTGAATAATTAGATCGGGGTCGTAAAAATGTCTGACGACGATAACCGGGGTTTCCGCTCGCGAGGGATGTCGGGTAAGCACGAGAAACGGTTCCAACCGAAAGTTCGACGTCGGCCTCGAGCACCCCGGAATATATGTTATTTCCATCGGGAACGCGGGCACCGTTGTAAACATGCAAATACCGCAGTTACGTCAAGCGACGAGTGCAGCCGCGGAACTATATTGTGTAAATAACAGTGGGCCGAGTTCGCTTTGCACCGCTCGCCCTCGGTTTTTGCGAGACGTAACATTAGTGCACCGCATTATTCACGGCCGCCGTGAGCCACGATGAGCGAAAACAGTGCTGCCGTGCCGGTAAGTGTGCAAAAACCTCGCGGAAATCAGTGCGTCGTAGCGAATTAGCCATTCCATTATGCCCGAGCGTCGTTCGACAATAAACAGCCGCCGCCACCGACTCGAGTGTTTGTTGCTGCGCGAACTTGCACAGTCAAGTGACAGTGGTCGACCAAAAACTCAGATTTCCGGAAATAGTTTCCTCGATCCGTTCCGCTATGATTTATTTCTGGATTATTAGACTGCGTCCATTAATTAAAAGTGTGCCATTTCCTGTCCCCAACAAATTTCACGGGTGCATTTCCCCCTCGAATTAACAATTCTTGGACAATTCTGTGCCGCAGATTAATCGACAGAGGCCGGCCCGGCTCGGCTTGGCTCGGTTTCATTACATTCCGCGGATATCAAAGTCGGAAGTCGCGATTGAAAATCGAAGCGCGCGGCCGTTGGATGTTCATTATCGGAAGAAACGGTGGTGAGCTCTAATTGTAGCAAAATTATTCCGTGTTTCATTATCGGAATAGCGGGCGCATCCTCGTCGACGGGCCAGAACCTGCAGCCCGGCAGCCATTATCTGCACGGTCGATTAATTCCTGGGCCGATACATCAATCGGAACGCATCGAGTCGCGGTCTCGCTTTCCGTGTTCTCTTTTCGTCATTGCATTTGCGGGTCCGAGACACAATAGGGTAATCCCGGACGCCACGCAGCCAGATATTCCATTCCCGGGCTCCAATTTCCATTCGTAGCCCCATAGGAGGGACCATATTGTAGAGCGAATATAAACCAGAAACGGGCCGGAGAGAGATAAGGAGAGCCACTCTCTCTGCTCTAGAAAATACTAAATCCCTTGGAAGACTGCGCGCCGCGCCGGTTCTTCGAACACTATCGAGAATCGATCGAGAATAAAAACATAAATGCAAAGCGCATCACTCGTGTTGCTGTGTGAAAATTTCTAAGACTTTTTGTTACGTTATTTGCACGGCACATTGCTGTTTCAAAGACATATGGTAAAAGCTGTACATCCTCCACTACAGTCAACGAAAATCCGGAAAATCGTGTTTATGATTCTCCGTAGTCATCTAACAGGTTCCAGTCGTACACAAAAGCAAGACCAAAGTAACTCACGTACCGCCAACCTCCGAGTTCACTATTCCCGAATAGGAAACGAAAGACTATCCCGTAAAATCGTCTCTGCCATAATCCCGTGGGCTCCGCGCACGTACGCGGAGAATGAACTATCGAGAAAAGCGATAGTAGAACACGTTGAAAAATACCTGGTGGATGGTGTGTAACAGCGTTCGCAGCGAAGCTCCACGCGGAATAGTAAAATGGCAGTGTTACAACGACACCTAAGATAGCATTAACACGATACGGAACACGGTGAATTCTGAGGGCGGCATGAGACCGAGGAAATATAATATTCTCGCGGCGCGTGGTTTCCGGAAGAAAATATCGCGGCGCGACTCTCTAGCCGACAAATTCCAGGTGTTCTGTCACGTACCGCGTTGGAGGAGTTAAAACGGCTGCTGTGTAACGATAACATTAATATAACGGGACCGAAATATCAACATAATTTCCTAAGTTAACAACCCTTCATAAGTTGTGTACTGTTGATTTTGTCAGCACAAGTGATAGGTTAGGATTCAGGATTTGTTAAAAAGCTCATTGTACGAGCTTTCGAAGGAGGATAAAACGAGCTATTCTCGATTACGGGCGCTCGCATAATCCCCATAAAAATCGGTTATCCCCTCGATCGTCTGGCGAATTAGCCCACAGAGACGCGAACAGCTATAAGCGTCCGCAGGCTGATCACGATGGTTCACGTGTGCACGGGTTCACTATTCACCGTGGAACGGTTCTAATGTTTCTCGTACACCGCCGCTGCACCGGTTGAATTATAACGAATAATCCCGCAAAGTGCGGTCGAGTGCATCGGCAAACAAGCGTGCGCGATCACGTTGCATCCTGATGCATGAGGGCCGCGATCCTGCGTATTCCGTCTTCGCGTATCGAAAACATTATATCCTGCTCCCGGGGGCGCACGTGCACATGGTTGCACGATCGGAATTCAAAGGCGATGAATCGATCAGCCGCCCGCGACCGGAAAGAGACATTACAGGGGGTGGGGAAACGAAACGGACGGAATAAAGAAGCAGTAACAGCGAGAGCAAGCAGGACGAACGAACAGGAGAACAGGAGCCAAAGGAGGACGGCTTTCGCGCGAGGTTCAACGATTATTCATCAGGGTAAACAAGTCGTCCGAAAGCGATTACCGTGGCCTGATGACGGCCAATCGTTCGACCATTTGCATCCCGCGACGCTGCTCTCGATAATCATTGCCCCGAGAATGAAAAATACTCGCTGATTGCGATTTAACTCTCTTGACGTTCGAGGGGATTATGTTTGAAAATGATTGAGATGGCCGATGCATTCTATGGTTTCAGATAGGTCTTTTGATGCACTTCAAGTGCAACATTATTTACATATAATTTTGTAATAGTACTTCTGAATTGTACTACCGAAATTTACTTTTGGATTTACAGGCTCGAGTGAAACTCGACGCCATCGCTACCTGCAGGTGTCTCGTAGGACTCGCCGACACCCGATAGCCATTTTATTTCTGCGATCGGCGAAAACGTTCCCGGGTCGAGCAGGTTCGATTGCGTCGTCCACGGTGGATGTGGCCGCAAGAATATCGAGAAGTCTTTTCGACGGGGTGGCGTGGCGTGCCGGGGCCTGCGGACGCGCGTCACGTCGCTGGCATGCATATTGTATTCGGGTTATGTTTGCAACCTCGCACACCCTCGTCCTGTTTGCAGGACTAAGCCGGATAACACGTATCGGTCGTGTAATACGTCCCGGCGCGGCGCGACTGGATTTTCGGGACCTGTTAGAATCGCCACGCGACCAGCCCACGCATGCTCTCTCTGCCTCTAATACCAGCGGACATAACAGCGCAAACATACACGCGCGTGTTTGCGCAACGAGGACCGCCGTCGCGACGCCCTGCACCACGCCACGCCGTGGAGTCGCGTCGGCACCGGGACGCTTACAATTAGAACGACCGTGTCTCCAACGGCATATCGATTCGACGCGTAAACGCGGTTAATCCGCACGCTGTTTGTTCATTCGGAATCAGTTCGGAATTATCGTGAACGATGATCGCCTAATCTGCGACCCAACCCAGCAACCTGAACAGCTTAGCGACTTCCGGCCGCCGGGGTAAATAGCGTTTCTTGTCTGAGCAACGCTATCTCCAGTCAATTGAAAAAGTGTTCGTTCAACATTCAATGAGTCAGAGAACCATTTTATTGGATTGTAAAAGTAATGAGATCTAATGAAAATGAAAAACCGTCATCTTATGTTTCCAATCAACGACTTTATTTACCACTCGCATAAAGATCCATTTACTCAGTTCCAAAAATCAACATTGCCCCATCAACCATACCGAACATAAATTGACTCCAACACATCAAACCATTTTTTCGAAAATCGTCACACCAGTCAGAGGCTAGCCCAGACCCAGAGCCACTCAAAATTGAGAGTGTCGACAATCAATCACCCAGCATGATCGTGTGAAATTACTCAAAACAGATCCAACTGTCTACAGAACACGTTCCAAAGACCTCGTGACCTGCATGCCGTCAGCGCAAGCTTTCCGCATTGTATTATAGATCCGCAAGCCCAACGGCTTCGCTGTGATCGATGGATCATTAACCGGCGTGGTATCTGCTCTATTCACAGGATCTAACTTACGGGGAGGGCGGCCACAACTGGCGGAGCATAATCTTCTCTTTGCTGGTCATCGGGTTCGTTATCGCCGGGATCGTCACGGCCATCTACCTTCTCGGGTGAGTTTACCCGCTCGCGACTTTTTCCTCTTCGCCGATTTCCAGCGGGCCATAGCTCGTCGGGAAGGCTAGTAGGGTCGGTCGAGGGTCAAACGGTTAAGGACTCCGCTGGATCACCCAATCCTTGGACCAGCTCTCTCCGCGAAATTAATCCGTTCCCCTTATCCAGAGGATCTGCCGATCCTTTTAGCGACGCGATCTGCGACCCGACTGTCGTAAGGAGTATCACCGAAACATATCGGATTTCGATCCGACTGAGGATTTTACGATGGGGAACGGAACTAGATCGCTGATTCGAGCTGGTTCTATGAATGGCACCATTAAAACCCGAACACCGGTTGTTCGTTCCTCGTAAAAAGGATTATTTTATTGCACCGAGGTGTAGGAGGATGGGTTCGGAGACCTAAGGATCAAGGTGTGACGTAAGAGTTCTTTTACAGAGTCGTCCTCAGTTGTCCAATAGACATACTGGAAATAATTCTTGGATCTATATGCACACTCCTATTCATAATCCATTTTGGGTGAACTTTACCTTGACGGACTCAAAATTTCTGCCTTTTTCCAATAAATTATGATATATTTAGTATGTAATTCAGTAGATTTGTACCCAGCGCGGCTTCAGTCGAAGTTTCAATCCTCTAGGATCAATGGTTCAGGATTTATGGTTGCTTAAAGTTGAGCATATTTTGGTACTTTTGACAGGTAAGGGCGCCGCCATAGTGGTTTGTGATGGCGATCATGCGCCGCTTACCAGAAATTTTGAGTCCGTCAAGGTAAAGAGCAGCCGCCATTTTTAAAAGCTGATGTTTTTGTGAGGACAACGAATGAAGATTGAATATAATGGGAATGAATTTGTTTAGGTACGTCGACGAGCTGCTATACTGGAGTGGCAGGCGTCTCACGTTAGACGAGTGCCTTCGTGATGACCTGACGCCGCACAGGTTGACACCAACCTGGGTTTCGCACGACAAGTTTGTTTACCAAGCTGACGATGGCTCCCTCACTCTCCTGGATACCAGCAACAATTCCGTGTCCCTTCTTGTCTCCAATCACACGCTCGTAAGTACCACATTGCCATGCATTCGCAGTAAACCCGAAACACGTACCCACAAACAGTCCGACCAAAAAATTTCAAACCGATAATTGGAAAATCAGCTAGTATTTTGTAAAACAGATACAGTAATCGCTCGTTCGTTGTCCAGAAGCCGTGTTTTTCAGTGACAACGAGCCTGCCCGGACACTATTTTTGATTTATGACTGCGTCTAGAGTATCGCGCCGACCGCGCCGACCGCGCCGAGCGAGACTTCTGTAGAGAGCCGAACATAGAGAAGGACAGAATGAAATACGGATCGCGTGACCGAAGCGTTTCGCCGTCGCCGGACAGATCTGAGTCCCGCGTGTTTCATTTTTACAGACACTATGTACAATTGAAATTATATCGTGTTTGGTGTCATTTTAATCAGAAAAATGCCAGAAATACCTTCATGAAGGTCCCATAAAAAAATAATGTAAATTAAGAAGTTTGAACATTCGATTCATTCGAGTCAATGTAGTGGTGCTCACACCGATATACCCGAGCCGACATCAATCGTCGCCGCTCTGCGGAGCGATGCGGCGTTGACAGGCAGTGGAATGGGTAGGCACTGGACAACGGCCCTGGCCACCATGCCAGACAACGAACGAGCGATTACTGTAAATCACTTCTGGATTTTTATTTACACTCACATCCCCATTTATTGGACACTCAGTATCGGACACTTGATGACTGAACAATTTCAGCAGAAGCATTTATTTATTGAGATGGAATTGGAATATTCATTTCAATACACTTCTAGAGGAACACTATTGAGTGATTTCCATCGCCTAGATGATGTTACCGTGGCTGTTAACCATTTCATTGTAAATATTAGCCTTTCGTCATATTAAATCGGAATGCCAGGCTCTCAAAAGACATTCGTCGATTACAATTCTGTCTAACGTAAATTTATGAAATTCCCCTCGAATGGACAGTTACAATTTTAATAATCATGAACTGAGAACTGTTAACAGCTCAATACATTCCATGTCACATAATAAAGTTGTCAATGAAGCACCGCGTACGACTTTATCAGAGCGAATATGAATTTGTCAAAGCGCGTTTACCAATGCGTCCCGTCCGATGTTAATTGCGATCGGTCGCGGAAACAAAGAGAACGCCGACAATAAAAATTAGATAAAGTGTAGCGGGTTCGTCGGAAGGGCCAACTAACCGGAAACGCGTACTCGATCGGCCAACAAAACAATCGCCAGCGAGGGGAGACCTTTCGGAATTGTTTCGAAACGGCGATAGTCGGGGGCGGTGTACTCAATCGAGCGGGGGCGTGTGTCGCGAGCAATTTTTGGAAAAGCGTCGCCTCGCGCGTCGCGGTATCTCGTCGGCAATTCGACGATCCGATAAAAGCTGTATAACGAGCAATCGTCGGGGTGGTAAATGGGAAGTGGGGGGAAGGGGAGGGGCGGGGCGACGTGAAAATGAATTTGAAATTTCGTTGGGGGAAACGCGTCGAAAAGTGCTTTAAAAAGCTCGGATGCCTCGCCGAAAATACCTGACAATTTCGGCCGCCGCGTCGCCGTTTTCATCGAGCTTTTATCGGAATTTATTGCACACACATGCTGGTACGCGATTATTGTTTCCCGATTCCACATCTGATCGGGCGAATTACGCCTCGCTAATTTCCGGTGTGTCGTCGAGGACCGAACCTCGAGACGGGATTATTCCGTGTCGATCTGCATAACCTGTCGCGCGGCTTCAGTCGAATTTTAATCCGCGACGCGCATCCTCATGAATCTCTCCGCTCACTGTATAATTTTCTGGCGAATGCTTGTGCACTCCATCCAATAAAACGCGCGTGGTTCATCAGGCCTAATAAAAAGGTCGTTTTGCTTTCTGCAACATTGTAGTCTAGTTTCCGAAAACGAAGCCAGAGATGCTCTTTTTTAGTAAAATGTGATTGCAAATGATATATTGTACATAACATGGAAACATTGATTTCCATGAAGACAATATTAATTTTGGATAAATATAAATATTCTTCAGTTCGTGTTGATTTGATGAAAATGTTATTTAATACCCATGAATATTGAACTTTTCCTGTAAATATACGTCTACGCTAAATACGTAATATTCGCTCTTGTGAATTACTTAATCGGTAATAATTTCGCGAGCTCGATCATGAAGTAAATTAATAAATGAATTTATCGAATTGCGGAAATGATTATTGTCTTATGTTTCACCGAACAACCGAACCAAAGGCTGCAGAATTGCTCAAAGCGTACTGGTCCCGACCAATCAGGCTCGAGTTCTCGAATCGATCGCAACCCACGAATGATCCATCATGTGAGCCAACATACGAGCAGATCGTTACGCAATTTAGAAACGTGTTTCTCGGCCAATTAATTCGCGGCCGGTCCCGTTACGTCGCGCATTATGATCCATATTGCAATTAGTCCATTGGACGGCTCGTTAATGAACCTAACAAATTGCTATAATCAGCACGGCTCTGCCGAGGAACGATGATTTGTCGCAGCCTCGGCGTGTTGAACTAGAGAGTTTAAATTCGTTGGTTCATTACGGCTTAATCGGCGTTTCTAATGCGTTCTGCTTTTTAAAATAAATATTGTGTCACAGCCCGTATCATCGAACAACACCAGAATTATGTAAAGCGATAAATTTTGAAAATCGAGTAAGAACATCGTACAGATTTGACGAATGATAAAATTATCGGAATAATGTAAAAGGGTTATAGTGTCATAGCAATTTTCGCCGCGCCGGAATTGAAAAAGAAATGGTCGTAGGAAAGACGAGTCCTCCAGGGAAATTGGGCATATTTCGGAAGAAATTTATTCTTGCTGCTCGTAAAATAAGGAACGTATTTTTGACGGGCCGCCGTGCGTATATTGTTTACCGTCGTACGTCAACTTTCGCACGAGGAATCGCGAAAATATGGTCGGAATAAAATTGCCGTCAATATTTCCCACTCGACCCATCAACATAGCCGACAAAAAACGGAAAGACACGCTATTCGTAGACGCCATGCAACCACAACGAGCGGTAAAGTAACAGCTGCGGAGGTAGAATTATCAACCAGTTCAAGGCCACCGTCCCCATTACATCATTAAGCTTCCCCCGATTACTGAAACTTCAACCTTTCTCCCGATAGATCTTTACAAAACACCGGCACCATAAATAAACCAGCGGGGACCCCATCCGTTGCCGTACTCGCACACGATGAAATATAAATAATTATAATGTCGAGTTTACTACAACATAGGAGCAGAAAGGGTTGAAAGTTCAAGTACATAAATAGAAGATCACTTCGACCTATCTAGCACTCTACTATTGAGAATATAAATAGCCGGAGGTGTCATAAAGAGTATCACTTATTTCTAACAGAATTCGCGGTGGGGATAACCGTGAACGGTTAAATGATTTTGCATAATAATATCAGTCATAATAACACGTTAAGGTACGAACGATTTCGAAAGTCTGGTGGGATGCAAATGAATAAGGAGCACCAATTGGCCAGTGCCCCTAAAAAAGTTTTCACTTCAAAATCCCGTCGGTAAGAAGGGAACAGAGGGGGAAATAAACAGGCTTGACATCGGTATCAAACGGTCGTCCCTTGGAGCCTTATCTATCAAGGAGGCGGACGTAGCCCGCGGCGCGCCATAAAACAAAGAGTGTGGGTCGTATATAAGGTAAAGTTCGAGGTATTCTCCGGTTTATTCAAGGGAAAGGGGGTCATTCGGGTCCTCTCGAATATTGCATTTTCTGCTCGATGGAACGATTTGTACCCCGAAGCACCAGCAGTCCCCGAAAACGATAGACTGGGGCAAACAGAAAGCACCGGAATTGCTGGCGATGGCCTCCAACGAAGAATTTTTCGCGGCTTAATACACAGAATAATTTCAATACCGTTGATGAAACTACATTCATTAGTCCATAACTGACATTTCTACTGCTATTAATAGAAGTATCAAGAATCAAGGTAATAAAGAACATTAAAAGGGAATTTAAAAGTGTCAAAGAAAATAGTTTCGTGTTTTCTATTAGGTATTTAGGAGTACTTTGATGTAAAACACGCACTCGGAACAGCATCGAGATGTTGTCTATTGGTTAACGGATTAATACAGAAGCTGTAGCAATAACAGAAAAATCGAAGCGTTCCTGGGCAAAGTGGCCCCGCTCCAAAACTCCCGTTTCTATTCCTTCCTGGAGCGAGCAGACAGGGTACAGATGAACGAACACACCGCATTGATCCGATCTGGCGTCCAGCAGGACACGCCGCGCCCGTCTCGCCGTCCTTTCAGAAACAAATATCGACTGCTGCCTGCTCAATTCCGTGCATATCCGCTGGTCGCGTTAATATCGCGCACGAGAGCACCGCTGATCCCATTTTCCATCGTCCGAACGAAAGAGAAACCGTCCCCTGCGGATTCTGCTGCCTTCGAATCCGCGCGAAAATAACCCGAGCACCATTAGCAACCCATTACTATATTCTTCTTCATTCTATCACTGTTTCAAATAAAAACATTGTATCGCATTTTCGTTACAAAAAGAAGGTTCGGGTACTGCTAATGCATTCCTTCCAATGCAAGAGTATAAACCAAGCATAAAGCAACGGGTTCACTATACTACCCCAAATAAATCGCTCATTATCAATTTAGTGATTGCAAATACCATCAATCACGAAATGCGACTTCAAAGCCCGTGAAATCAGATATTAATCAAGACGACTGTCAAAAAGAACCTGCTAACTACGAGCACAATGGCGCCCCGAAACGCAAGAACCGAAATTCGCTCGGACCCGCCGCGCCGCGCCGCGTTGGCCACAAATCACCGCCAGTCGCGGCAAATTCGCGTAAACATCCACAGTTTAGCGATAACGGATCGCCGTGTTCGAGCGAAAAGCGTGATGAATGGCGACGCTCATTGTCGAACAGCTATCCAGTGTAGACGCTTTTAATCCATTCAGCGAGTAATTTAAGGACAGCGAGCCGACCAGCATCCGAATAAGATAATCTGAAACCGGACGACGTGTTGCTCGGGAGATTCGCTGGGATTTAATGCATGCGTAATGAGCTACGGACACGGCCGCGATAATCAACATCTGTTCGGGCTGGGTGCTATAACAACGTAATTCATAACGACCCGGGAATCGCGGGCGAGGGTGGGCACGTAATTAAAGGCCCCGTGATTGATGTCGTCCGGCGGAGACTCGTTTGTATTCGCGCGTATCGCTGTTCGTTGATTCAAGACAAAGTTTCGCCGTGAAAACGCGCGTGGAAAAATCGAGCCGGACGGCCTCGACGCGTCAGAAACTTCGCGAATTGTTTCGAACTCGCGGGAGCTGTTACGCGCCCGTGCGAAAATTCGCGTGCCAACACACGCGTACATAGAATCGAGGAAATGGGAAATACATGAAACTATAAATTTCGCGCGACTTTATTTTCAGAGACAGCTGAACGTTCAAGGCTACCAGTGCAGCGCCGACCTACGTTACGTGTTGTTCAAGCACAATGTCAAACCGGTGAGTAATGCAGCCGAGAAAACGGCTTTCGTTAGACCACTTACCGATGATTAGGTCGATCCGCATTGAAGGATTGTCGCAACGGATGACTCAAGCTATGGCTAAAAAATAATGGTGACAATTATTTTATGCTTTCAGGTGTTCAGAAATACTTTTAGTGCATTCTACACAGTCTACGACGTCACGAACGAGTAAGTACTCGCACAGACACCTTAATTCATGCTACTCCTCGGTAATTATTCAGAAAAAGACTACTCGAAAAATCTCCTACCGAGGTCTATTCTTTAAGAGTTGAAAAATCATGCGTTCTTTGGAGAATTTTTCAAAAGAAACATTTTCCAGGAGCACCTCGCGTGCCTCGCAATAAAGTAGCAACGATCCTCAGCATTTCCAATATATTACAGCCACCACACGCCGCTCCGGCTGCACACGTCTCGGAGGATGGAGCAGACACGGTTGCAGCACGCTGGCTGGTTGGGCAACACGACTGGTCTCCTGATGATATCCGAGAATGACATCTGGGTGAGGATGGGGCCGTCCGCGTCCGAGGACGCCCGACTGACCGACACAGGTGTGTACTCATTAAGTGTGTCTAATATAGTTGTTACGATGTGTGAGCCTGTATGCAAATATCGAATGACGCTGTTATACAACAGGATTGAGTTTGACTCGGCACTTATCCCGTAAGTCACTTATAAGTATAACTTGATTTCGGATTTCATGCATTTGTGGGAAAAATGAGGAGGTGGAACTTTCTAAAAGTTGATGCAGAAAATTTTGCATAACGTTCCGCAGTCTAGTTACAACAGACGAACAATTTCTACGGTGTCTCTAAACAATTTCCTAATAGGTGTTCCCGGCGTGATCTACAACGGGGTGCCGGATTGGCTGTACCAGGAGGAGGTGCTACCTCGACCCGAAGCCACCTGGCCGAGCCCGGACGGCACGCACCTTCTCTACGCATCGTTCAACGACACGAAGGTCAGTGCCTTGGAGTTCCCCTGGTTTGGCACGCAGCCAGGTCAAGACGGATCCAGCTCCAGCCCGCTGACTACGCCCAGAAGAGGCTCCTTCCCGCCCTCGAAATCCGTCAGATACCCAACCCCCGGCTCCACCAATCCTGAGGTAGACCTCTGGCTGATGGAACTCACCAACACGACCAACTCGAATGGCAACGGGACTCTGAACAACACCATCGGGTGGAGGATCAGGCTGAAACCGCCGTCTGCCTTGGATGGACAGTAAGTGGTCCTCTCGAGGACTTGCTTCAGGAAAATGGTGCAGTTCTTGGTGTTCGTTTTGTTTTTTACTCACTAGAGAATGTTCTGTGGTTTTTGTTCTTTTGGCGCTCACTTAGAATCGTTCTGTCGTAAATAGAGTACGGATTGTTTAGTTATTGGAGAATGTTATGTGGTTTCTGTTCTCTCGAACTCTCTTAGAATCGTTCTGTTGCAAATAGAGTATCATTCATTACAGAGAGTACTACTTAATATCTGCCGGCTGGGTGGGCGACGATTCCACTCAGGTGGCTGTCGTGTGGATGACAAGGACCCAGAACCTTTCCGTGGTGTCTGCCTGCCGTGCGCCATCATGGGAATGCGAAGAGACTCATACGGAGAGGGCTCCAGAGGGACAATGGCTCGATGCTCAACCTCACCCCCTATTCGCCCCTGATGGCGATAGTTTCTTACTGTTAGCTTCCGTTCAGGAAGGTGATAAGGAACATTTCACCCACATCAAGCACGTGACCCTCACTCAGCAGAGGATAGCGGTGCTCTCTCATGGTCGCTACGAGGTGGGTAATACCGACCCAAAGTCTGTAGTCACCTAACTATCATATTATCAGATGATCAGAAAGACATTCAGGTAACTTCTCGCTTCCAGGTGAGCGAGATCCTAGCCTGGGACACCAAGTCCCACCTGGTGTATTATTTAGGCACCAGGGAGAAAAGGCCTGGTCAAAGACACCTGTACGTGGTGCGTGACCCCACTGCCGACGACGCTCGCCATCTCGAGCCGCTGTGCGTCACGTGCGACCTTGGGGAGGTCCTCTGGAGCAGCAGGTACCACCTACCTAACAAACATATCCTCAAAACCAATAAAGTTCGATTGAATCCTCAACACTCGTTGTTACAGGTTCTTCTACACCAACTGCACACACTTTAGCGCGTCCGTGAGTCCTGCAGTCGCAGGGAATGGTCAAGGCTACTACGCCCTGCACTGCGAAGGACCTGGCCTTCCTCTGGCATGCGTCCACTTGACGACCTCGCACAAGATGTTGCGCTTGCTGTACGACACCAGGCTCCAGCGAGGGGACAAGCTGTCTCAGTTGGCGCTGCCGACTCGGAGGAGCTTCGAGGTAACCAAAACTTCCCGAAATCAGGGCATTGAATCACTCTTTAGCCTCATATGTTTAAATAAACCTGATGACTTTTTAGGTACCGTTGCCTCAAGGATGGAAAGCCCAGGTACAGCTTTTACTGCCTCCCTCGTGGCGAGAGGAACTCAGGGACGCAGCTTTCCCGGTCCTGGTTGAAGTCAATGGTCGACCAGGCAGCGAAGCTGTCACTGACCGCTTCAAGATAGACTGGGGCACCTATATGTCCAGTCACAACGACGTTGTCTACGTCAGACTGGACGTACGAGGCGCCAGAGGTCAAGGGAAGAAGGACCTCTTCAGGAAGATCGGCGGGGTCGAGGTCCAGGATCAGCTGACCGTGTTGAGACACCTGCTGAAGACCCTGAAGTACCTCGACGTAACCAGGGTGGGGGTGTGGGGGTGGGGATATGGCGGATACGTGACCGCCATGGTGCTGGGCAACCAGGAGAACTTGTTCAAATGCGGCGTCGCAGTGAATCCTATAGCGGATTGGCTCTATTACAGTAAGTCATCCTCAGATTCGTTTAGTGTTCTCGGTGTTGGGTTTTATTCGGCTTGGTGTTGATCTTGAACTTCTGAATGCAGATTCCGCGTTCACGGAGCGAGTTCTCGGCGCTCCAGCCGAGAATTACAAGGGCTACGTGGAAGCCGACCTGACTCAACGAGCCAGGCTGGTGCCGAGCCATAGCCTCTACCTTCTTCATGGTCTAGCTGACCTCACAGCGCCTTACACGCACGGCGTTGCCTTCGCTAAGGCTCTGTCCGAAGCGGGAATCATCTTTAGGTACCAGGTACGTGGAATTGCGTTCTTCTGGGTGTCCGTGGAAATGAAAACTCATGATCGATTTCTGACGCAGAGTTACGCGGACGAAGACCACGCCTTATCAGGCGTGTTGGAGCACGCTTATCGTTCCATGGAGGACTTCCTCGCCGAGTGCCTCTCCCTGGACGCGTCCTAGTGCCTCAAGCCGGATACTCCCTCGTTGTCTCTAGTTCGCCTACTTCCGACACATCCGGGACGTCCGTGGATGCTCGTCAAGAAGACTCGCCGTTCAGGATTAGTCTGCTCCGAGTGGCTGCCCCTAGTCATCCTCGCGTATCCTGTCATCTTCTGCAACGTGGGAAACAGGGACACGCGCGAAACATGGACGAGGCTGTTCCTCGAGGTATCGAAGTTCACTGTTCGGATCGGAGCGTCCGTTCGATTCCGATCGATGGGACTGGGGACGATGACGAACCTAGCGTTTGTATAATTACTATCGTTCAAAACTAAAAATCGTTGTATATCAGCCGCCTGCACGAGCCTGCGGATTCCTCTTTGCTACGAAAAACGAACAAAAAAAAAAGAAAAGAACCGGAAGGATACGCACGTTCACTTTGCTTCAATGCAGAGACAGACACCCGCAGATAGGTTCTAGCGATCCATTCTCTAAACGTCCGTAACCTAGGTCGAAAGAGAACACAGCTCGATCCCTTTAATGGATCCCGATCCTGGCTCGAGCTTACCACGAGCTTGCAAGCTCGCCACACATTTTGTATACCAAACCTCCATTATCCGACTGGACACACTAAAAAGAGGATTCAGAAAGCAAGAGAGAGAGAGAGAGAGAGAGAGAGAGGACATAGGTTGACAAGGGACGATTAATGAGCGCATCGAGCTTAGCGCGAGTTTGCAAGCTCGCGCAACCACGTTTTTTATATGTATATCAAGGTTCACCGGTCGTGGATGAGTTTCTAGTTCGCTTTTACCAAGAGCGTCGAGCTTACCGGGGGCGAAGCTTGCTGTGACCTCTCCTCGCTGTGTTTCTACGGTTTCGATTAGGTGGTTTTTCTAGCGTAAGCTCCGCTCTGGGTCGCGGGGAAACAACAACAAATAAAAAATGAAAACAGGCTTCGAAAGCTCCGGCTCGCACGCGATTGATTCCCCCTAAACGTACACGGTGCCTCCTCCCCGGTCTCACGGGGGACAAAGCTGGCTACGCCTATGCGATCACACGTCCAGGGGTTATCAACACCATTCACCGTTAGATACGAACGCTTAGTCCTTAACACGTTAAGCGCCACGTTGGTCCCTAGGGACCGACGCTAGACTTTCCGTTCAGGCCACGTCGGTCCCTACGGACCGACGGCAGACTTTTCGTTCTTCTATCGCGGCGCGTGTGTCCGTCTTTGCATACTTGTGAGACTGAACTAAACTGGGTTACGATATCTATGCAACTGAGGATTTCTTACGCGTTTGGGCGTTATTAGGCCTCGCTTTTCTGGGTTTTCTCTACTACGACGGAGAAGGGACTATACGGATATAAACAAAGTATATACAAAGTATTTATTGCGATTTGAAAATGTCAGGCTCTCGAGTGCATCTTATCTACAAGTGGAGAGGTAAAAATACGAAGGCAAGCCCCAGCCGGATTACGTTACCCGACATTTGTTTATACTCTGGCTCGCCTATCGGCGAGCGGCCCGGCAGGGCCCGCCTGACGGCTAACTGTGGCCTGAACGGAAAGGCACGCAAATTCGGCGTGGCGCTTAACGTGTTAAGTTTTGTGTTGTACAGCTTGACGCCTAGTCTAATGTACCACGAGGTGACACATGTCTACGGAAGCGGAGACAGAGTGAGAGAGAATGGATCCTGGGAATCGTGTCGTATTAAATCTGTCTTGTTAATTTTATTCCTTTTGGAGTTATCAAGATCGCCAAAGATTAACGAGCTGTAATCCACATGATTTCCAGGATTTCGTTCGAATGAGTCCACACCATGCCCCACACACCGTTCGATTCCTTGAATATTTGTATATATCTATACACGTTTATTGGAGAACGTCTGTTGGTGTAGGGACGCGTTCCCTCGACGAGGTTCGCATGTGTTCCCGTTTCGTCGTTGATCGTTTGTTGTACTATATCGCTAAGGTGTATTATAATGGGAAAAGAGCCAAAGAAAGGACAAGAAGAAGTCAAAGAAACAGAGACGTACGTAGGTTATGTAAGTAAAGCGAGGGGGTGGCGAGAGGCTTTAGGGTAAAACGTTCAGATTCACCGTATACTTTAGCTCGTTCAAGCACCTCGTCAAGGGCAACGGGCCTTATCGTATACATATACCTTTTACTCGATCAACGTCGACCGCTTTCAGGGTCCTCGAGAGCGTTCTGATTAAGTAGGATCAGCTAGATCGTTCGGGACTTTCGTGATGTTTGCTCGAATGCGATGGATCGTGGCGGACGGAGATCGATAGCTTTCGTACTCGCCTAATACACGATCCTTTGAAATTCACAATATTTTTGCTACTTTAAAAATTGGAATTCAAATCGTCCGTGTTACATGTTCGCGATCTAAATCACTGGAATTGGACAATGACAGAAATTATTTAAAAACGAACCAATTAATGAAATTATTTGGAACCGAACACTTGAACCGATTAAAATTAAAGGTTCAAAGGATTGAAATAATGATTGGCTAGTTCGACAGACAAACCGGAAACAGTCTCGACCCACGATCCTCCGTAATGGAGTCGCGCTCGAACGAAGAGAGTCGCACGTCGCCATAATCGCTGCCTGCCCAGCAGCCCTTAAATGCCGACAATCAAGGCTAGTGCAACTAATCAAACGATAATAAATAGAATGGAGAAGATGAAGAAATTACCTAATAATATTTAATGAGTCTTAGATGAGTGAACGACGACGGTGGGTTCGTCCATGTCATACTGTGTGGCCTCGGCGAGAATCGAATAGAGAAATGGAGCGGAAGAAAGTTTAATTTAGAAAGCAAGTAGCAAAGGAACCGGAAGAGAAAAAATGTATTTTGGAATGGTGATCTCGTTGGAGGATGAACACGCGGACATGGTAGATCGATGGATGGAGATTCACGTGCTTGACTGTAGACAGTACAAAAGTGCAACGCGTGGCGAAGAGATCTAGAATCCACGTTTTAGGATCTAGAATTATTTTCTTCTGATAGAGAATAAAATTCACGTTGACATGATCGTTCGTGATTAGAAGAGACAGGCTCATCTTTCGCGACTTGATTGACCCGAGCCTCGCATTTAAAGCTCCTTAGGGGCGAGAAACTACTTTCCAAAGAGACATTGCCTTATCTACGAGCGTTCGAACGTCGCAGCTCTCAGATCAGATTCATTTCGATTCGGAGGATTCTTGACCCTGGGTAACTAATCTCTCGTGAAAAACGCGGTCACACTTGTTCCAAATACAGTAAAGTCGCAATTTCTATCCCTGAGGATCTCCACGATCACTCTCCCTTGCCTACCCATTCCACTGAGGGGCAACGCGGGCAACTACTTTCACCAACTTATTTGTGGCATTTTTCTGATTAAAATCACACTAAACACGATATAATTTAAATTGTATTTAGTGGTTTAATTGACGATGAAAGTTTCGGGCGCAAGGAAGAAGGACAGCGCGATCCGTGTTTACATGCTGTCCTTTTCTACTTCCGGCGCGGTCGACGCAGTCATAAAAAAAATAGTGTCCCTACACGATCTCTCTCCCTGCTCGGAACCGGCGATGGAAAAAAGAATCGCGACTTTACTGTATTTCCATTATCAAGCGGACAGATTAAATCGTAGCCCTTCCGCCATAAATGTAAAAGGAATCTCCACAATTTCCAGCGAGGTTAGTAAATAGAAAAATTCTTCACAAGCGAGGAGGTTACTCAATTCGATCAGTATGTATGTTGCTTTTTATGAATTCAATTTAAAAGCATAAAAACACAGTGTTGTCCAGAATTAGCTTCTGTCTGTTGGAACACTGTGGGGCAAGCTTAATTACCCTGGGTTAATTACTAGCGAACGATCTCTGCGCCACGTGGTAGGACAGACACGTTGTAGTTTCCACTGTAAAAACATTCGTCTCGCGGCATTGTCATATGTCGGTGGGGCACTACCTTTTTCCGACTCGAGTGTACTTGGTCCGACGTCGACGAAAGAAAGAACAAAGCGTGAAAGGGTGCAGAAAAGCGTGAACGGGATGAGCGAGCGAATGGTGGCGCGAGAGTGTGCAATCGCAATCAATTATTAACTATAAATAACGGCAGAAAGTGCGGCGGAATTAACGTAGACATTAATAGGTACCGGAAAAAGAAACTGGCAGGCAAGGCTGACGGGAGAGATCGACAAGAAAGATCGAGAAGGAGAAACAAAAGCACGCGGATTCGCAAAGTCTGTTAATCGCAAAAAAAAACAAAATGAAACCTTGGTAGCAGCGCATAAGGGTATCCATAAGCTTTTGGTAACGTATTATCGCCGCTAGGCTAAAAGAGAATTAATAAGATACAAAAAAAAACAGAAAAATATATATATATTATATTATTGAAGAAAAGACAGAGGAAGAGAGTGGGAGAGACGCAAACACGCAGGAGAAACATTAATAAGTACATTTCACGCGGAAAAACTCGAGTGTTTCGAGAGCATCGGGCCCGTGCGAAACTAGACCTCGAAAATCAGCGTCATGGCGACGAGAACCGCTCAACCGGCGACTGGAAATCGCACCCCGTCGATGCTCAACGATTTCGAGTGGAGGTCATACTTTTTAATGTGCATTAAAAATGTGTGCTTCGTGTACACGTAGAGATCTCAAATTTCGAGGCAGCCAAGGGGAAAAAAGGGAAACGTGGAACGACGAGCGTTTGTATAATCGGTCAACGAGAGAGAGAGGGAAAAAGAAAATAATATTAATAATTAACGATACGTCTATTCGGAAAATTATTTGGATAATCTGTGATACTCAGATTGACGATTATTATCGGTTATCTCGGTCGGAACTATTCGGAGAATTTTTGCGCAAGCGTTTTTAATCGGTGGTGTTCGTTATTAATATCGGGGCTGTTAGATACGGGATCGATGATGAAGATCGAGAGACAAGACGGTCAAACTAAGTATGTCGCCACATTGTTATAAAAGTTTCCTCGAATTTAGAAACATGTTTTTTAATCTTCTCGGACAAATAATGTTAGTAATTTTAATGAGTCTTGTAAACTTCATAATCATTTTCTTGTTGCTGATGTCTGTGTATCAAATATGGTAAACAGTGCACTAAAGATTCACAAAGTATAATTTTAAATATAGGGATTTTTATACAATCTGACAATTGTTAGAATAGAATTTGTCCATAAATAATTAACATTGGAAATGGATTAAAAGGTTTCCATCAACTTAGTTTCGTGTCGACTTGTCACAATCGATCAAGATCCTCGTGGTAATCGCATCGCCCCGCATCGCACCCAACTCGAGACGGGGTCCAAACGATCATCGGTAATCGGTAGATCGTGCGGATCACACACACACACAGACACACAAACACAAACGTGCTCGGAAGCGTTGAGTCGGGAACGTTTGCCCCTCGTTGCGACTCGTTGATTCGATTGCGGCTGACGCGCTCCGACAAATTGTTTTTTATATAAATAATGTTTGCTCGGATCATCCAGCGAGCACGCGCAAATCGTGGCGATTAATCGTTCGGGAGATGCGTAATCGATAGTTTCTCGTGGGAGGCCAGAGCACGCGGATTCTTTCCACTCGGTTTTTTTACGATATTCGCACGGACCTGGAGATCGCGCGTCCACGAAATCGGCCACATCGCTCACCAGTTCTTTCTATCTTCGTCTTATTTGTTACATTTTCCTATCTTGTACAATCTCTGTTTATTTAGCAACTTTTTACTGCAAACGTAGACTACAAAGATTGTTAAACTCTACAGCTCGTTTGTTAAAATTTCTTGTCGAAATAAATTGAGTGTGAACGTCAAGCGAAATGTTTTAACGATTGAAACGCAGATTTTGTGCATCGATGTTGGGAAAAGTGGAAGAAAAATTCAAGTGAGCACTGATTCAATTTTTTAGCAAGGGACGTTTTTAAATTAATTGATGTTCATTCGAGTGTTTGGCAGCCGATTTCGCGGATGTCTTTCAAGTTGTATTCCACGTAACACCCACGAGATAATCATGTTACTAAGACTCTGCGTTTTTTAATATCAGCGAGGCTCGGCCCGGACAACGGGCGGACAAAAGTGTTTTCAATAAACTGTTACATTACCTGAATTATCTGTCTACTTTTTTGCCACCGTATAAATCCCTTCCTGACACCTCGTATCGAACAATTCAAACAATTGCTTTTCTTAGAATCTCGTTAATTTCTAATATTTCATCGAAACTGTCAACGCGGTTCTGATAAGAAAATCAGAAATTTTTTTGATACTTTTAATTGAGAATTATGCCACTGCGAAACCTACAAGGAAGGAGGCGAAGGCGAAGAATATTGAAAAATAGGGTGATTAAAAAACGGAAATCAGAAAAAAGGTAACGAGGATGAACAAACGATTTCATTCAAGGCTATTCAATAATTTTAATTCGTTCATTCTTTTCACTGTGAGCAAAATTGCAGCAAATCTTAACAAATATTCTTAAAAACACGAATTGCTTTATTATATAGTTAGGAATAATCGTTGCAATTTAAGGTTATCCGACCATCTTCACGAAACGAGATCCAAGAGCAATCGCAACAGCGAGTCGCAAATGGCTTCAACAGATTCTGCGATCCTCTCGAGACGATCATCGGATAGCAGTGTGGTTTATTTAGGATCTTTCCAGAAAATCCCAGAGTTAGTAAACCTTGAAGACAGTGGGGACAATTGCGAGACGAAAATGGCGTGTACGCAGCAGGAAATTAGATCTTCACGGTCGCAGAAGGTAATAATTTCTTTTTATTAATCTTGCTCATTATTAATCCATCAAAAATTAAAGGGAACTACATTTTTCGTACAGATGGAACCAATAAACACAAAGACTCTAGTAAAATAATGAATTCCATATTTAAGAGGTGCCTTCACTTTTCAATATTCTCTTCAAATTTCTACTGACATACCGCGAAGTATGTATCAAAAACTACTACATTAATAAAAATTATTACCCCGTGTTTGACTGTTTCTCTGACGAACGAAGAATATGAAATACTGCAATTTTGCGATGTAGACTTAAGTAATGTTTAGTTTTATTTGATTATGTTAGATATAATCACTTCCCTTGATCTTGCAAGGCAGATAAGTAGCGCTCAGAAATTTTCTAGAAAAAGAAGACACGTTTTCAATCTCCGCTTTACCAGTTCGCATTATCCTGAGTTCTCTGAGGAACGCTTCGGTCATGTAAGGCCGACCTTCGATCGCGTTCAATTTCGATAGGTCGTATTCGGTCAACGGAATCGTGTTCACACCCAAAGCGACTAATTCCGAAGGATGAACACCGAGCCAGCGCACGTTCGGACATGCTAGACTCGCTTCCTGATTGGCCAAACTCGCAGACCCGAAACTATTCCCAAAAACATTCAGAAAACTTCATTCGATCATATTCTTGCCTCATCAATACAAACGACCATAAATTTCATTTCACGATAGGAACTCTTAAAATGTCGAAAAAATGGTACCAATTATTTTTAAAATACTTTAACAATTTTCACTGTACCAATTTCTATAAAAATTCAAAATAGAAAAAACGGATAAATGAAGCAACATCAATTACTTTCCAAAGTATTAATTTTTCGACTCACCGGTAGACGCACATGATGTCCACGCCGAAAGGATCCGCATCAACGAGGGCATAAACCGGAAGCGCCATTTTCTCTGCTAACAGTTTCACCAGCATCCTAGTAGCAACATCCGGATAGCCCTTCCCGGTAACCAAAATGCAATTCATCATCCTAGTGCAGTCCTCCTCCAGTAATTTCTGGAACACCGAGTCCTTCTCAACGATCAACACCATTTTGGCTCTCGTGCGCACGGAAATCAAATTCGACGCGATGTGCGGAACAGGGGCACCTCCTGGCACAGTATAGTCGATAATTCGATTATCGATCACCGTGAGGGTTAATTCGCCGGCTGCTAATCCCTTTGACGTGGGTAGGAGATCTGCGCAATTGATTGTTAATGCGGAGGATTACGAAAGCGTTTCCGATTGCTGTAACGTGGATTCGCGGGTTGCAGCAAATATCCCCGCATTAATGGCCAGTTGCAGCTATGATTGCGAAGAGTATATGCTACAGCTGTAATGTGCTAACTTTCTTTATAAAATGCGAAATTTAGTAGAAATTAATGCGGTCTGTCGCGGCCTACAATTTTTCTGAAGGTAGTAAAGAAAAGAAGAAAATGTCTTTTACTTCTAATAATATAGAAATACACATTCTTGCGAGATTGAAGCTTCTGATAGAATTCAGTGCTAATATTTTTTGGAATGATTGAACGGTGACTAACGAAAAGGAGAATAATGAGGAATGAAAATAATAATACGCACTGAGCTCCCAAGGAGCGCAATTCAAAATTTTGGCCGCCTGATTCACAGCCAGGTCCACGTGTCTCTGTTCCGGAGCCAAATTCAAAGTGCTTCCACTTTTTAAATCGTAATAGAGCGATCGCCTTGTGATTGTGGTGTTGGTAATCAGCAAACGATGCGCCGTAGCCATCACTGTCATCGTCAAGGCAAACTTTTCCTTGCCTCTGCTCCTCGCGAAATCAATTACCGTCTTTTTGTCATTTTGGTTCCTCTCTTCGACAACTTGATCGACATCTTCTTGAGATTCGAATCCTATCTTACTATCTTCGAATTTCTGTGTGCCCAATAAACTATAGCTCTGCGATGAAGAGCATGAAACGTGAGGGAGTCGACCGGAACATAATTGTTCAGTCATTGTTGAAACAACGTTCTCGATGCGAGCTATTAATTGTTCCCTAGAAGTATAAACAATTGAATCATCGGCTTAATTTTTAATATAATTTGTTACTTCATTATTGTTAAATAACACACTTGTATTTACATTTACATAATAAATTGAGTTGATACAAATCTAAATCGTGTGATAAAACAAACTTAAATAATTCTATTATAAAATGCGATGTTACAGTTTTCATTTACAGCCATGCACACACACACACAACTTAATAAATCCTTCTGAAAATACTAATCCTTCTAAAAGTGGCGCCATCTTACGCAGCGGCAAAACGCTGAAACAAGAAGCAAAACGATACCGACAGTTGATAAACCACGATAAACCTTCCCCACCGACCAGGTTGGTAATATTCGTCTACCAGTTTCGGTGTTTTGCCACTACATTAAATCGGTCTAAATGTTATCAAAGAGGAATATATAATTTTCAGGATTTTATTCTTTTATTTAAATTATTGAAATTTCAATTTTTATTATAACGCTATCTAATATCCATAATGCCAGAAAAGGCAAAATTGGGGATCTTGTCACAGAAAATAAAGATTCTATAATTTATTGAACGATACTCTAGAAGAATTATCTTTCTATATTTCGCCTACGATTCGATATTATATTATAAAAAGTACACAATTGATTCTCATATCACGTTTGTAACATTCAATTACGAGTACTTACCTGAATTCTAAGTTATCTTGAACGGGAAAATCGATACTCTTCTCCTCCAAACTTCTTGTATCACTGTCCGTAAAAACGAAACATCCCCTATTGAAATTTTTCCGAAATCTTGACATTTTACCTAAAATATAACATACAACTTTCACAACTTATATTCACCCAACCATTTTACAAATAAAAGAACTCTGCTGGTCAGAGAAACCACACAACGTCGTTCGAGATCCAATAAAATTTGTTTCGCTCAGGGGCCAAAAAGGGGAGAAAAAAAATGGAAAAGGGGACGAGAAGTCAAAAGGTCGAGGAGGAAGGATCCCCCGGTCGCTTTTCTGTGCTCGCGAGCTTCGAGCGCGGCCGCGCCAGATAAAAATCTATCACCTATCCGAACGTAACATTCTCACAGCAATAAACATATTAAGTTGTACCCGGGGACGGAGAAGTATTGATCCTGGTGGCGTAGCGCCACACGGACTACGATCGACAACGATTTCCCGGTCCGGGGGACGATATACGTATCGAGTAGCGAATCTCAAGAGAGCCGGACACCCCGCTGCGCATTTGTGAGCGGCGGCCATTGAACGCTGCGCTACCGAGTGCACTAAAGACACTTCAAGAACTCATTGTGCAGCGCGAAACACATAGGCCCGCCTGCGGAACTTACGATTGTAACGAAATCCGTCGGACCTCGATCGGTGGACAAATTTTTCAATCGCTGAAACCATAGACAAGTCGACTTTGCAAGGCCCGAGACTCAAAGCTGGAGCGTCTCCTGAAAGTATAAAAATTTAAACAACATGTACGTTCCCTTTTCATTAAAATGTTAAATTGAAGCCATTGTCAATAAATATTCGGGGAAAAAATGCTGCAGCTACACCTTTCCAGGATTGGCGATGTATTTTGGTCACGGACAGTCACCATCCGCAGATGCGGCGATAAATTTCCTTGGTCAGAGAACGTGGCAGGTTTCGTGAACGTTTACCAAAACTATCTCCTCGAAGGGACAATGAATTCTAACGAGCACCGATGGACATTTGCGGCGCGTGCCAAAACATTTTAGGGTCACCCCTCTACCAGTGAATCCTACCCTCGTGACCCATGAATGCAAATTTATGTTCTGCCGCGTGATATCGTACAAAAAAAATCGTATTCATTGCTTCCGTAAGCTGACACGAATTGACCATATCATGGAGCATTAAGTTTCTATTTGAAAGCCTAACTTAATAAATCTTGACTTGATCAGCTAAACTGGATCTGAATATGGTAAACTCCTGTCTAAAATGTCGGAATATCCTAAAACTTTAAAGGAAAACTCGCCACCCCAATAGATAAAAAAGAAACTAGGGATCGAATTCGTTTTACTGGTTGACCCCGATGATTGCATACATTGCGGTTCGACAGGGTCGAATGATTTTCCAAGCTGCTTGTGATTAAACGAGCAGAAGTTGAACGGCGTCTTGAAAGGCCGGCCACTTTGGCTGTGCATAAAGGTATTTGTTCACGACAAAATAATGCGATAGAAAGAGAGAGAAAGAGTTCTGCACCGCTCGGTTTCGCATTAAAGACACTCGAAGATTGCTGCTCCATGAAGTAGGGGGATAGTGTTACATTGTGCGACGAGTATGTTCGAGAAACACCCCTGAGAATGCGCCCTCGAGCTCCTCAAATGGCCCGTATACGCGACCTCCTCAAAATATCGGTTGTAACCAGCGAAGATCACAAGGAACTCGCTCCCGATCGGCCTAATCTCCGTTCACACGCGTCTGAAATCCGTTTCGTACGATCAGGGGAATTAAAGACGCTGGAATCCGTCGCCTCGGATCCCAAATATGTCCCATGAATGTTTTTCCTTTCGCTTTTTCATCGATTTTTGCGGATTTTCGGTTAAGTAGGGACCTGTTTCCGGTGCGAGGATGGAAAATCGTAACTCGATCCAGCAGCAGCTATTTTCCATATCGAGAATAATCATGGATGAAATGCTTTTCAACGCAAATCCCTCCGACGCGACGAGGCCGATTTGCTCGAGGGGATCGAAAGCTTCGCCTTGTTCCTCATTCAGACGTCCACCTCGCATGATCGAGTACCGAAAATGCCCGGCTATGTACCTGTTCGATTCACTCAGCGATTTGTCAAAGCCGGGAAACTTCTCGCGGACACACGTGCAGAGGGACAATCGAAATATTTCTACTTGTGCGACGACGAGGTGAAACATCGAATGAATGATCCAGGATCCTGGATCTGAGACTCGAGAACCTTACTAGTCTGAATGCACCAATATTTTGGGGATGACGTTGATGCTCGATTCTTTTTAATCCTTTTTAATACTGCATTTGATAGACGTTCTTTTTAATTCTGTGCATTATTCTGTGATTCGTGAGGAAAAACTTTTCTTCTCTTTAATCCATTAATTTATAAACAAATAAATGAACACAGAAAATTTAGCTGTGCTAAAATGCTCTTTACTACATCTTAGAATTAAGGGAACGTATAAATTCGAATAAATTGGAATCTCTTTCTGGATCCCTAAATTGTCTGTAACAGTCTGAGCTAAAGAGGAACAATAGGAACTGTAACAATGAATTTTTCAGCACCGAGAAAAAACAGTTGCATTACAGATTCACGAATGTCCTCGCATCAGTGAGCAACATCAATCCACAATGGGCACGAAGAACACCTTTCTCCAGTTGGGCACCACCCATCTGCATTTCTTTACCCCCGTACGTTAACCAACCCCATGCTCCTTCGACTCTAACCCCCACTGTTTGGACAAATACGATCTTATCTTCCGTTTCGCCTTAAGAACATAATAAAAACTGCGTGTAAGCGAAGCGATGCAGATCGAGATCTACACGTTCGACGACGTCGGTTACTCGAACCATTCGATCGCGAAAGATCGATCGATTTATCGAGATTTCGTGGCGCTCGATTCGCATTGTGACATTTTTCAGACCTGTTGACCACGAGTATCGATTACCTGGTTCGAACAACCCCATGGTGAGCAAAGAAACAGATATTTTCTAAAAAGTTCTCTAATGCATCTACAGAAATAGTTTTATTTTTTGAAGATTTTGAAAATCCCCTTTTAGATGGCGAAAAACCTCAGAATGCATGAAGCGCACCCATAAATTTCATAAAAGCAGTATGATCCTCTCGCGAGCAGCTTGACGAATGGTCAACAGGTTCCTCGGAAAACGATCTGCAAGAAGCGCAGCGTATCTTTTTTCCCCGGTCGCAAAACGCAATCGTCGAAGCAAAAAGATGGCAAAGCGGCGAGAGAAGAGATCGCGAGGGAGAATGACAAATCGCTTGGACATCGCGATCCGAGCTGGTCCGGTCTCGATCTTGCTGCTGGATCGACGTATAACAAAAACGTAGTGGCGATCGATCGCGATCAAGATCTTTGCGCGTGGCGGTTCGTGAAATCCGGCGCTGCTCGTCAAAGAAGCCGCGGGATCGTTGAAATCTCTATCGTGGCGCGCAAAAACCGCGGAGCCGGAGCCGGGAACGACCTTCTGCCTTCTCGAACATCAGAAGCGTGTCGGAAAACAACAGGTTGCCGGTTTCCATTTAATTGGCGGTCGATCGGGGAACCAGTTCGTCTGGTATAACTGACCTACACTTAAGAAACCGGGCACGCCCGGCTTAACGCCGCTCTGCTTGTCCCGCGCCTTGCAAAAACAGGGTCCGAAACCGAGAGCATGTTTCGCGATTAAGGCGACAGACGCGAGACTTTATTGTCGTGATCGCCAAATCTATGCGACGACCAACCCATTATCCTGGCTGTCCACCTATTCTATCCTTTTCCGCGATTTTTCTACTCGCTTTTAACCATCGTCGCTCTTTCGTGTCGATTTCAGACATTTCTCGCGGATTCCGGACTAATAGACCATTCTACATTTTGTTTATTAGGTGCGAATAGTGAGCCCCAGTTCATGCGTGTCTAAAATACACGTGTACACGTGTAATCGATGGCGCATTGTTACTACTCTCTTTCCTTCCTCTCCGTTCCCTTTGCTCCTTTTTTTCGCGTTTCTTTTATTGAGCAGAGATCCTTGAGAAAATATTTGACGTGCAACGAGACCTGCACGTTTCTCCTCCCATCTCCACCCCCACCCCCCACCGCTAGCTAGCTGGAGGTCTTAGTTAACCGAAGCCGAGAGCACGGGCTGTTATTAAGGAGTCCACGACTTAAAGGAAGCCGCAGAGTGCTCGTTAAGTGATCATGCCCCGAAAGATACATCAAATTGCTCGTGTAACCCATCTCTGTTTATCGGGTGCAAATGCATCTCGTGACTTGCGCGGGATGCATCGCGCGGTCCAGATGCTTGCGAACTGGTACTCGACTCGTAGGAATCGGTCAGTTGGTATACTGTATTTCAATTTCAATTTGTAGTTCAGCAGTTGCATTGCAGGGATATGATATTTCATGTTTCTAAAGGTTTACACGTCCTGTGGATGTGCGGTGCCATCTGGGAAAGGACTCGCATAACGGAGGGAATTTTGGAAAAACGTTCGAGGGCGATCTGTGATTGTGTGAGACCTTTGTTCCCCAGTCTCGTAGGAATAGTCTGTCGAAACATTAATTCAAGAAGTCGATGACTATTGAACGGTCGAAAAGTTGTCGTTTAAAGTGACAGACTTTCCCAAGCCCACGATCCTCGTCGAGCACACTCTCGGAACACCCTGTTCGCAGTATGCGAACATAGCGGTTGTTACACTCACCCCGCTCGATCCCCCAAAAAAAGTTCGAGCACCCCGGATAAGTGCACTCGGCAATTTCATCGAATAATCTATTCCCGTTGCGTGCGTGTGCACGAAGAATTTGGGAAAGTCGGGGTCGAACGAGTCGAGAAGTCGATCTTTACATATACTAAATTCCTTTGAATTCTTCATTAACATTTCACAGTTTTCCATATTCATGGTTGAAACCGGGATTCAAAATTGAAATTGCTATAAGGAATTTGATTATGGCGGAACGACGAGTTCCAAAATCATTCTCCGTCCATTTAGTGATCCAGTCAATATGGCGATGAATCATGACATGACCAGACAATATAAAGTTGATTATTCATTACAATTGTTCGCTGCTTCCACAATGACGTTAATTACTTTTTGTGGATAACTCAGCTTGCTGTAAAGCCGTCAATCCATCGAGTATAATTAAAACAAACGTGAACGTACACGTGAACGAAGACGAAATCGTGGCGCGCGCGGCCCCGACCTTGAAACTAAACGTAATATTCTGTTGGTAACGGGGAGACTTTAAAAATTGTTCGGCGTGTGTCGCGTGTCGAGGCAATCTGCAGCTGCCGGAATTTTTTCCGCGAATTTTTCGCGATTCCGAGGCGAGCAGATGCCCGATTCTTCTCTCTCTTTCTCTTTCTCTTTCTTTCTGATTCATCCGCTCTCCGCCCAAACGGATTACAGACATCCATCGATCCTCAGCGTGATCGATGCGACCTTTGACTTCGCGGGCCACTTCGCGCAATTATCCTGCCATCATAATTTTTACACTTCCCCTCCACCGCACCGTTTCAGCAAAGACTCGACGATTCCTCGTACCTCGGTGGCTCGCGAAATTTTCGATTTATTCAAGTCCGAATGATTTTGTCTTCCACTTCTGGAAGGCGTGTCGCTCAAATAGAATGAATACAAATAAAATGCAGTTCTTGAATAAATCGTTTCAGCCTATGAATAAAGTACTGAATTTAAAAACTTTTAAATTGAGTACTCAATTTCATTTCCCATAAAGTCTGACGGTAGATGTTTGAGAGTACAAACGTTTTCAGAAGGGGAAGATCGCAGTGGAAGGTCCCGACACCTTATCCCGCAACATCAAAGGCGGAGATTGGAGTACAGTTAGCGGAGGACAATTCGGGGTTGCAATAATTAAGCGGCCCGGCCGGTCGTCGGATCCACGAATCGTTGATCCTGAAGGACGGTCTTTATCGTGGCTTAAGTGGGGATTAACCGTGAGGAACGAAAAGCCGTTGGCTGACCCTGAGGATCATCGACGTCTCGATAAGAGTTGAACGGTCTCTGATAAGCTGGCTAAGACTTTCCTGTCCAATAATCGCCCTCTGCGACATTACGGTAATGAAGCAGCGAGATTATTCGACGATTTCGTGGCTGATCAAACCGTTTAAGGAATTATAGTCCATAGAAGGCGAAACGAAAAAAAACATTACCCAATCGGGGTGTAGAAAGACGTGGTCGGTCGATCGAGGCTCCCGAAATTTTTCGCCTTGCTTTTACGATTTTCATTTCTACACCGTTTAATTAGTTTATTATTAACTGATTTCTTCGATCAAATCTTTTAAGGGCGAAACGGACTGACATTAACCAATGCGAAAGAAGAGTCCTGGGTTTGAAGACTCCATAATTTTTCACCGTTTTTACGGTGAAAAATCAGAATCTCGCCAATATATACATGCTCCCAACAGCTTGCCAAAGTCCTGGCAACTCCAAACACTCTGAACCTTCAGGAAACCGAATCCAGAAGGATGCAAGAACTCAATATAAATCAGTAATAGTCTGTCGAATCGCGGAGGCGCGATCCATTCTGTTTGTTGGTTTTTCGAGAGCATTCCGTTGGACGAGGCTCATTGTTCGTAAACATATGTTCCCGTAGGCGTGCAGGAAGAGCATCGGACGAGAGAGGGAGAGGGAGAGACCGAAGAGAGAGAGGGTAGACCGAAAGAAAACGGATGGACGAGTAGCAGACAGCCAGTCTGGCATCACCTGGACGAGGAGCACGCGCCTCTCGATCCTGCGACAGGGTGGGAAGGACACCGTTGCTGCATGGACATCGATGCAACTTGCACATTGTGCTCGTGCCACACCGCTGTCGGGCGCCCGCGTTGCCATAATGCGATCGTATAACGTCGCGTAACGCCGAGCCCAGTTGACAATGCCTCGACCTGCCACAGCAAACCCTTTCGCGAGCTATGAAAATCCTTTTAGCATCATCGATACCCGACCGGACCACAAAAGCTGCTCCCGGAGCCAGCGCCGTGTCCGATCGCAATTAAGATCGAGGTTTCGACGTCTGGATCGTTGCTATTCAAGGCTTGCACCGTGCCGAATGCGACGGAGATTTGGATGTTGTGCAATTTTCCTATTTGTTGATAAGCTACTTGCGAAATCTGCAATATTTTAAATACCGATTGTTGAAACGATTTACCGTGTGAATTGTTAGATATATGCAAAAGTTCTAGTCCTTTTCTCAATTTTCTTTTATTTGTGCATGGTGTACGAGGTATATCCGTGAGCTGGTGACATTCTCTATTAAACCTTTGATGAGCCAAGTCTTGTATGTAATAGTAATAGTATGTTTAAGGGAACGACAAGGTCCGGCAGCTAAGGACCAGTTAATGAGTTGCCAATGGAAGGACTTTTATGTGTCCTTGGTTGCGTTGAAAGGTGTTTATTTCACGCACATCGTGAATCGTTAAAATAATCGACTATTATTACACATACGAGAAAAGCGATTTGGAAGTGGCTTCAGGGGGAATTTCTCTGAAGAAAGATAAACGATTAGGGATTAACAAACTCCTTGGTCGTCAACCTACTCTCCAGAAAATAGCAGAAATCTGGAAAGAATAACGTCACAGAATATCTTAACATTAAAAATAGCGCGAGTACCAGCAGTTCGCAATGATTGTGAAAGATAAAATCAGAATCTTTGATCCATTGGGTAGGAGGGTCAGTGTATCATCTCGCTTTCCGGTTTCGCTAATTGTCGCACGCTAATCGATCATCGACGTCTCGGGCGTTTATTAATAGAATTGTTCGCGAGCACAATAATGACTCGCACGGCGCCTCCGCCGATAATGTTCCCCATTAATGTCCCGGGCTACGTAATCACGGCTTAACAGCCTTTCTTTTAAAAATCCCTCGTAAATCCTCGAGGACGGCAACTTCACGCCATAAAACACCGTCCACTCGTTCGAACCAGAGGAAATAAACGTTGTCGTTAATTACACCGAGCGTCTTGACTGATATTTATTGCTTGACATTTTATATATCTTCGACACTCGCGGCAGCTCTTTATCTGCAGAACCAACACTCCCTTACGGATCCAACTGAAAATCCTCCGTATCCCGAATTTATTATAAACAGATTGCAAATGTTCGCGCAGTGTGTGCTTGCAACAAATCTATCTTGTCTTTAATTATGCCTGTTCCGATCGTTCCATTTCTTTAATCAGATACTTTCAATGCGAAGAGAAGCTCTACATTTTAAGCAGAATTTACGGAGTCTTGTACTTGTGGATTTTATTTAGAGCATGCCGTTTTAAACTGAACTTCACTAGATTCGGATCTTCGCCGCAACAAATCCGACGCAGCTGCATGCTGTCGCCCCGTATACAAAAGCCGAATCGAAAGAAGTTGAAGAGACGATCGTATAATTGGAACGCCAGTATAACCAGATCACTTTAAACCAGATTTAGCCATATCTTCGAAACGAAGTCAATCAATAAAGTTGATTACTCGACTCGGGAATTCCGCAGAACATGGCAAATCCACGAAGAACGACCGCGGGCAGGAGCAAAACGATCGGGTTAAATGCACGCCGGTTAACCTTCGCGGAGTGCGCACGGTTTTTATGACATCCTTGACTATTTTTACCATAGGAAATGTAGTGTAGACACCCGCGGTGTCGCCGGGAAGGATGAAAGCCGATAGGAGAGGTAATTAACGCGATGTGAAATCTTTACTTAGGCCGGTGTCACAATGAACTTATTCCTTGCGGCTTGTATTGCTCGCGAGTAGGGTATCGGTCTGGCTGTTATCGTCAATTACGAAGACACGCACGTGCAATCAGGGAAAATACGGCTGTGATCCTAGCGATATCGAAGTATCATCGGCTGCAGTCGCTGTTTTAGCATACTCGAGCGACGAAGATATCGGCGAACTTCAATTTATTACCAAGTCCTGTTTAATATCCATTTTTGTGGAACGTATCGAGATGATTATCGTTTTCGCTGGAAAATATCGTGTTACCCTTCCGAAGCGATTTATAATCAATTCTACACGTATCGAGTGTTACAGAAATACAAGGACTATCTAGAGTTCAACACTTGTAAAAGGGGGTAAGTGCACAGAATTCTGATCCAAATGTTTCAAAATCAAATCATAAAAATTCCCATTCGTAAAAATCCGTCAACACCACCGGACGAATTACGTTACCAAAGGCCTCAAGAAATTCCCGACCCAATTCCCCACTGGCCCCCATCCGAGATCCCTGAAGACGGTGTGGGCCCCAAGGAAGTGAACTGGGCCAATCGAACAGTGGCACTTGTCGCGAAAGTGGCCTCGGAATCGCACCTTGCGACGTTCTCGAGGATCGTCTCTCGGAAGGAAGAGCTCGACGGTGTTTCTCCAAAAGGAGCAAGACAGAGGGAACCGGGTGCCGAAAAAAGGTCAAGGTGTGAGAAAACAGAATCAAAACGCAGAAAAAGACGAGGAACGAAGAGGAACGAAGAAGAAGAAGAAAGAAGAATAAGAAGCAGAGGGTCGGTCCCAGGTGGGCCTGCTGGAACCACGTATAAATAAAACGTTTTGTAGCCAGTTTCGGGAGTGCGGTCGTGCAGGCCCACCTACCAGAAAAAGGGCTACCTGCCTGCCCTTCTGCCTGGCCCCCACCTTCGTCTGCACCCCACCGAAAAGTTTGAGATCTTCATTGAAACGTGGATTCCTCTCGCCCAGGGCCCCATTGACTTCTCTTCTCGATCAGGAGCACGGTAGAGGGGACCTTTCTCGATAAAGGGAGCCAGCACCGATACACGGACACAATAGGGAACGACGTTAGGCCAACTCTTCGTACAGATGTAATCGCCTGGGAATCCGCGAGCTGGCGACTCTGTCAGACGACTTCTTTGACTTTTTATACTTGTGGAAAATAGAGGGGGGGGGGGCGGTGGAACGACCCACGTTGAATGTTACGGGAGCACAATAACGTTTATACCCACCCATGCCACCATACATATTAGCGATCCATCATATGGGACATAGGATCGAAGACCTCTAACTTTTTCATCGGGACTGATCCCACATTAATCTGCCATAGATGCACGCCATCAGATAACGCAAGTGCATTGCACCTTGTGCAACCTGCAACTCGAGAGCATCCTAACAGAGGTCAGGAACCTGGGCCAACCCTTAACACTAAACCTACCACCACCGGTCAAAACGACCAGCTCCAGATCTTTTATTTTACAATTATTGAAATAATAAAAATGATTTCATAAGGAATGGTTGTATGTAGATATCTTTAGCAGAGCACGTATTACAATAGTGGCTGCACAAAGTCTAAAGAAAATCAATCTTGTAATTTTTATAAGGGAACATTGTACCAGTTACTTTTAAGGCTCGGTAGGTTTAGTGTCAAAGCAGCCGCCCAACAAAATGTAAGAACAGGATTCGATTGCAATATTCGAGAAGGTGGTATCAGATTCGCATTACAGGACCGACAGAGATGTCCGGATGATTTCTTCTGATTAGCCGCCGTTCGTTACAACGGCTATTAATCCGTCATGTTGATCATCTTATCCGTTTGAATTTCCATTTCGCAGCCGTATTCAACGGCCATCTATAGGCAGCACGTTTCCATTTGCTCTCGCCGCAAATGCGTTTTGCAGCTGCGACATTTTTCTAGCGGTCCCGTGCGCTGTCAGCATGAACGTCGGCTATACTACTCCTCAAGGCTTGTGCGTGCACCCTATAACTACCCATCGGCAGGATTTTTTTCGCTGTATCTGGATTCACCTGGCGACGATAATTGCGGTGAAACCGCAACATAATCGCGCTCACCTCAGGTGCGCACCTCACGTCGCGTCGCCCAACATTACCAGCGCGTGTTTGATAGCCGTTATGAGAACGTAGACAGCGCAATGAGACAACGAAAGACAGCATGGCGGAGGATGCTTAACGAAGCACTCTCCTTCTACATAGAGATATAATCAATTGTATCAGTGATCGACCGGTTAGAAATTGATCGGTGTTTTATGTTTAACAGCAGGTGAGGCTGTTCCTGTTTCTGTAAAGAGCAGACGGAATATTAGAGCACCGGCTATTCTATTCGTTTTGCATCATTTTGCATCATTTAGGATGACCAACAAAGAGGATATCTTCTTGATGGAAGACTCTTAAACAATATTGCCCAATCAGTTCTGCCGTCATCGCAGACGGAAAGCAAAGGATTGATCGATGGATCGTCTGTTTCCGTTCGAAGAATAAACACTGATAGTTTCCTAACAATGTGGATCAGGTCGTGGCATTGTGATGTATATTTGCTACGCTGTTCCTCGTAGAAAGGTAATAGTAGGTAGTAGTAGGTTCGCCTATCTGATCAGGTGAGCTGCAGGGGGTGGTCCGCTGACCTCTTCGCCAGCGGTCGATCGTAACCCCTTAAAAAATAAATAATACATAATCTACTCGATCAGACGACACGCTGCCGGATCTTCGGCATCTGCTCGATCGTTAATCTACACCACAAAATCCTCAAACATCCTACAACCTCGCAAGCTAGCTTTCCCATTCAAATTTCACCTGGAGCAGCTCTTGATCCCATAATTACCTGAAAGAATAGCTGGGAGAGTTTCAAGACTTTCTCAAATGTCAATCGTCCTCGTCGATCATCCTCGTTCGATTGATGCTCGATCATTCGAGGTACGATCGTTCTTCAAATTCCGCGTGGCCATCGGTGGGAGCCTAATGGGGCCCCGCCGTAGAATCAACGTTCCTCGGAAATGGCTATATTTACAAGGATTCGGTAGGTTCCCGTATAATCGATCTTAGATGGACCGTTTTGTGCGCACGACCACCGAAGAATTCGACCGTCTCTCTCGGTCCATGGGGTTGCAGGAGGGAGGAGGACAGTGCAGAGAAGGTTTGGAAAAACGAGGGGGTGGTGGATGATCGCGAGAGAGTCCACGTGGGAGTCCCGTGGAGACGTCGAGAGGGCTGCCCGGACACGTTGAGATCGCGATAAATCAAACGCGCAAGGTGGAACCATTCCTTCCTCTCATGGTGCCGGGAAGAAAAGCCATGGGGCCCTTGGAGAAAGCACCGGAGAAGAAAAGGGCACGCTCTGTTGTGACTCCGGATGATAATTTGTCCGCCCATTCGGACAGTTTGCGAGTCTCTGGAAATTCTTCTCTCCCAGGACCCTCGCAGCTCGTCCACGTTCCCGATCGTTCCCTTTCTCGCGGTAGCAGGTCCCCGGGATAATAATGGTCTATGGGACCCCCTCTTCACCTTTGGGAAGATTGCACAGGTGCTGGAATGTCCTGCTACTGGATCGTCGATGTCTCTGCTCGTAAAAATCGATCTTTTTTTAACGAGCAAGGAATGCGGTAAACCAAAGATTTTTCAAAGGACTTTTTTTGCTTTGGATGTTTCGACGTGGATTTTTAATGAGATGTTGTTTTGCAAGGGCACACAATGTCTTCTTCTGAATTTAACTCTTGAAATATGAAACCACTTTCGATCCTTTCAGTGCTCCACCCCGAACGTGTATCCATAATTAAACAGCAGAAATTTGATTTACGTACGTGTGGCCTTTATCCGATTCTCTCGAGTTTCTCATTCCACGAATTTTTAAATACTCCCGTGCGCCACAAGTACACACCAGAAGTCCTTCAATCTATTGTGCAAGGGTGTGGAAATCTTCGAAATTAATTCAGCTTGTTCGGGAATCCTTATGCTAAACGTCCCGATAAGGGGCCCGCCATCAAAGTCGTCGTCCTTCGGGTTCGCGAAATCAATTCTATTTTTGCTGGCACGCGACCGAACGAACGCATGCGTCGCGTCGGGACGCACGCACGCGTGCAGAAGCGAGCCGCGTCGCGAATTACGAATCGAGAAACCGAGAGAGGATGGGAGGAACGAAACGCGCCGGACAAGAGACGGCCAAACAGAGGAAAACGAGCAACAAGCAACGAAAGATCGCGCGAACGAATTCCCGCGACCTTGGGATCCCTAACCCACATCTAATTCGCGGGTCTGGAGAACGGGACAAAGGATCCTCGTCCTTGACCTTTTTCTACCCCATTTTTTCACTCGAAAAAATCTCCTCTTTGGAACTTTATGGCATAGAAAATGTCTAATAAAATGTCTATCTTATAGCTTATAACGCAAAAGCATGTTTTTTGTGTTTTCCTCTGAATAAAGTGTAAAACGAGCATCGATATGATCTTTTGCATAAAGGAAGGATCCATTATCCAGGGAATTGGCAAGCAAACACAACGTTCGGATGAAAAGTTGTAAAACCTCTCCGCCCTGTGTGACGGTAACGAGACAAATTATACTTCGTCGAGCAGAGTGCATTGTGCCAGGAGCGAGGATAAATACATTTTGTCGTAAAACGTCGGCTGGACGTTCCGAGGACAGGATAATAAGTTTTCGCCGCGGGGGCGGAGCCGCGCGTGCGTTCTTCCTTCGAGAATGAACATACGTACGAGGAATCGGTATCGGTAAACAAAAAGGTAGCGGCAATTTGCGTAAGCTCCAATTACCGGTGTCTGTACCACTTAATCCGTTTGCTTGTCCGCCACCGATGTTCAGAAGACCAGTTCCAAAGGTTCGACATCTCCGAATCTTCCAGACAAGTAAATAACGATTCTATAGGATTGAAGGCGGATCGATGAAGTTCCAAGATCGAGATCGCTTCGGCTGGGGAAACAAGTTATCGAGGTTCAGAAGAGTGGCCGCCATAGATCAACCCGAACAGTTAGGAACGAGTCCGTGGCCGGTGAGGACGATGATCGCGCAAGCGCTCGCACGCTTTGGCTCGTGCCAGTAATGAGCCCGCATCGCTACCCCGGCGACGTGTTTCAAATACACAAACGGTCGCACGAGCGATTCGCGTACGCACAGAGACGCTCGCATCACCGTGGACTCACAAACGGCCGCGGCAGACAACGCAAATAGACTATGCCACACGGGGCCTAGCACCTGCCCACCTTGTCGCTCGCGCTGGCACCGTCGCGCGAGATGATAAAAATATCGGGACCGTAAATTTCAAGGGAGCCGGCCTCTACAACGATTCTAAACGGTGGGGGAGGGGGGGGGGGGGAACGCAGGAGCTGGGTTTCGAAATTTCGAATTTTTTTGGTTCGCGATACTTAGTCGACAGATGCGATTTAGACTGGATAATGAAGGAGTCACTCGGTATAGAATCTTGGAATTTCTTCTTTCAATCTGAGATGAAAAATAGGCAAATACAAAAACCAAGGAAAGTAGATCGCTCCTATAAATATATAATTCCATAAAAATATAAATTGTCTGAAACCCCAGAAACTAAAGTTTTGTACAATAGCGCACAAAACGATAAAAGGAAATTCGCCTGTTTTCATTGCCTAGATATGGCAGATGGTGAGTTCTTGCGAGTACTCGTTTCGCGGTTCCGCACCTGCCGAACGGTGTAACCAACCAATACATTGCCGACGATGCTATTCGCTTGTCCACGGATCCCAAAGTCCGTGTAACATGGATTCACATTGGTCCCAGTATAAGCAACGAATACCTTTGATTTGAATAATCGATCTCTGCTCGTGTTGCGCCATTCGACCTTATTTTCGTTTTTGGATTCACCGAATGTTGGCCTCCGCTTGGTATGCGTGGGAGACTGTTACGCGAAGGAAGGAATTTGTCAGTCAGTTTGCAGGAAAAGTAAGTTGTAGAGAAGAGAAACACTCTCGATTGTTACCATACGGGTTGCACTTTTTCAAGTGTCTATGAGAGTGGATAAACAAACTACAGTACATGCTTTGAAAAGCTTGCAATCCAGTTTCTCTAATTATAATTTGCATATATTGAATAATTTCGTCCTTACATTTGTAAAAATGGAATGTCTACTGGAAAGAAGAGTTTCAGAAGAAAATTGATCGCAGAATCCGTTTCCATAGAAAATCAGTAAGGAGAGAAATAAAATTGAAAAAGAAGAAGAAATCGCGGGGACCCAGTGTTTTCACCATTAAAAGATGATCGAGGGGGGCCGAGGGGTACGAGGGTCGTTCGTAGAATCGCGTGCAGACGAAACGGAGTATGCAGGCTCGTCCCTTTTAGCGCGTATTTAGCGCTGGTATTCAGTTTCGCACAATAAAGCGCTTTGTGGGGTATCCGCTTACCGGGGGCGCGTGGTGCGCGTGCCAAAATGAAAAAACCGCAAAACCGGCGCCCCGGCCCCCTTTACACGGCCCTACCACCGGTCCGGGTATCGAAGATGGCCCGCCATAGAACCAACCATTTTTTCTTCTATCCCGAAATAATAGACGACCAATGAGACTAGTGTATTAGAATTCGCTCGTGGCATTTAGTCGATTTCGTTAGTCGATCGAAGTTACTCATACAGAACCATCGAAAATATCAAGATGCTAAGCTGAAAGTTACTAAACCTGTCCTCCAATACAATATCAAATTTACGACAGCGAAGGGCTGTCAAGATTCATTCGCGGCAAACGACGAAATAAATTTTCAAAGCACGACGAATCGCAAGGTGGTGGCGCGAGGGTGCTTCCACGTTATCGGGGATCACGGTCTCGGGTTACCAACCCCTTGGCCAGTGTCTCCAGCCTCTGTTTAAATAATATTCCAGCAAACGGTAAAGCAGCTGCGTAGTGTCGCGCGCCGGCCGTCACAGAGCTGAAACTTTTATTTAAGCGTAACCGAAACGTCAGTCCCAGTAAACACCGGTTCTGTTCAAGACGCGAGCAACAAACTCGACGGAGCCACCATTTTATTGCACGCCACTTGTTCTACGTTTTATATCTCGTCGTAAATCTAAAGGCTTCCGAAAGATAAAGTATTCCCTTTTTACAGAGAAATGTGTGAGAATTGAAAATTGTCCTAAGTATAATTGTTTGAAATTAATTCTACTTCTAAAGAGGCTTGGTTTGAAACCAACAATTGAAACCAACGTCTACTTAAAATCCCATAACTTTCGACGCTGAATCCGACAGCACACGACCGAATGAGTCTGCAGCTTCGGAATCGACTCGAAAGCGACGATCATCATCCCCAATTTATGGCTCGTGCCCACTTCGTACCATGAATCGAATGATACGGTCCCCGTGACTTTCAGTGTCAGTTCATGCGGCGAAGAATTCAATCAATCGATCCAAGCTCAAATGCAAAGGGCAACACCACCGTCTATATCGAATCATTTCGATGACATCAGGTTAATTCCGTCACAGATGGCCGGCTCTGGACCAGTCAGAAAGAAAGAGAGAGAGAGAGAGAGAGAGAGCCACGTCGAGAATGATTCCACAGAAGCTGAACGAATTGTAATTCGAAGCATATTCGAAGCATATTGCGAAGTGGTGCAGGTACGCGGGCAAGATGGCGGATGTTGATGAAATTAGGGGTTGCGGAGATAGCACTCGCTACGCGATTACTGCTGCAAATGGTGCTTGAATGACGGCGAGGGCATCAGACGGGGTTCACGGACTTGCCAAGTCATTATTCATCGGGATAATTGTTTCTGAATGTTACGGTCGAATTATCCGAGAATTATCCAAGTATCGGCGACGCGACTTGGCACAGCAGGTCCTGCCAGTGTCAGCAATAGTCCCCGAGGCCGGGCTTAATAGGTTAAACGGCATACTAAAATTGCAATCACGTTTTCACCATCGGCGACAGCGAGGATTCGGCGACGTCGACGCCCGGCATCGATATATCGTGCAAGTCACAGGAAACGCGAGCGGCAGAAGCCATCGTGGAAAGTCCGGAGAGAAGATAATCAGCCCGTATGTTATAATCATCGCGTATTTGTTTCAGCCGTTATCTATCAGCCGCTTCACCTGCTCGCGCAAAGTAGAAACGCGTGCGCTCGCAATCGTCGTCCCCTCTAATGAGCAATATTATTGGACGGATAAGCAAAGCTCGCGGTTCCGGAACACGGGATTCGGTGTTAAATCATCGCCGCCATCCTCGAGGAAAACGTGGCCACGTACGACGAGCAATGGTAATCACTCTGTTTTCCCTGTACGGCGATACCGAGGTGACGTCATCGCATCAATCATTCTCAATGTCGCGAATATTGGAACGTGTCAGAGAAAATGCTCAGACATGAAATTTAAAAAATTCGAAATGTGTAAGTGCGATATAGGGAACAGTCGGCGTCGAAACGGATAAAGAGCGAAATCCAGTTACATTCCAAGAGTGTCGTAAGGGGTTGCGAGAGGAACGGAATTTCTCGGGCTGCTTTCCACGGCGATTTTTCGAGGCCGAAGCGGAGGAGGCGAGGCTCGCCGTGAAAGCTATGAATCGCGTATTTGCCTATGAAAGGGATCGAAGACACCTGAGGCGCCACACACGGCGACGGTAACCCAAAACCCCCAACCCCTGAGTTGCTCGCAGCATCGCGACAGACATGTCTTGGCACAAAGGGCTCTCTGGTAGAGAGAGAGAAGGCCCCTTTTCAGGCCGCGCTCGAGATCATCTTTCTATTGATGCAATGTTCCGTGCCGTGTGTAAAACTGCGACGATAATGAAGCTACGCGAAAATCTGTCCGGTGTCGGCCGATCGCTTTATCCGTGAGTCAGAAGCGAATTGCATTGAAAATGAGGGTCGCGAATTCCTCAGAAAACTGCTTGATCCTCCAACATTTCAGTCTTCGTATTCATCGTATCACGTTGTATATCCAATTTGAGCATTAATTAATTATTAATTTCACGATTCTATTCAAACGAATAAAAATCGATAAAATAAGGATTTCTATGTTCTCGGTTGATGCAAAAGGGTATAACGAAAATCTGTATGGGGCAAGCATCAAAGACCAAATGCTCTGACCCATGACCAGTGGAAAACAAGGGCGTCCACGAAAAATGGTCGGATGAATCAGGAATTTCCATACGTAATTGCAGCGATTATAGCGTCGCGCAACTGGTGTCGTTGCGTTTCTCCGCAGCCTGGGCCCATGGTGGTCGCCCCCTTAACGCGGTCGTCGAAACCACGCGTGCACATGCCGAATTACATTTTTTTCCAACATCGATGAATGGGGTGTCGAGCGTTTAAAACAGCATAAATTAGTGCGGCATTTCGCGACAGATGCGGGGGAGGCACGTGGCGGGCCAATATGTTCGTCAAATTTCGCCCGGGTGTCGGATCTGATCAAACCGTCCGCCGAAAATCGACGGAAACGGTCTGATCTTCGCACCAACGTGACTCAATGCCATCGCCTAACTTATATCCCCCTAATTCTGAATGAAATTGGCCAGAATTACATCGGGTGACCAAGACATAAAATGTACACTTTCGAATATATATTGATTGATTTGAAAATAAATCTATAAAATAAGTAACCGATTACAACTATCTTATTTTTCTGTTCAATCCTTAAAAATCTATCTGATTGACATTTTCAGGATGGAGCCACGGGTTTGCTGGGAAAGCTGGAAGCTTGGATCGTTTCCTAGTAGCAATCCCGTCCACTTTGTCCACCGTCGTCCACGAACCCGACGCCATAATTGAATTCCCGAAAACGACGAGCAAAGGAGGGCGAGCGACGGCGAGATGGCGTGAAAACGTTTCACGCGAGGTAAAAAACCCTGCAATTATACAGTCGTTACGTCCACAAATTACGCCGCGAGCTGCAACCTATCGCACGGAATCTACCCTTCCCCATTGATCGTGGCCCGTAATTATTAGAAGAGAGGACGGAGAGAGAACAACAAGGCCCCCGCTCCCGTTAACCTATGATTCACCTCTTAATGCGGCTCCTTCTGTGCTCGATCATTACCGCCACGAATTAAATGAATATGTACACGAAACTCCGGCTAACTCGATTTACTCTTGTTAGCGAGCCGGCGACGAGTATTCTCGTCTGGACGACTTCGATACGCGGAAGCTCGCTCAAAACCACATTTTTAATGTTATTCCTCATGCATCCTCATTTATGTGTGAAGAAATTATGAAGAAATGTAAATAAGTATCTTTTGGTATAACATTTCAGGAACAGAAATGAGAATTCAATTATCCCCACGTGGCAATTATCCCCTATACACGGTTTCTTTTCATCGGAATAAAACTTCCTATTGAAACGACGACACATCTATGGTGAAAACAAAACAATTTCACCCCTTTCAGAGCGTACCTGCACCCAATTCGCATTGTCAACCACCAAATTCTACCATGAAGCGGGTCTCGTTAAAACAAATGCAACCAAGATTCTAATTAGTATCACTCCTAGTACCCTAAAATTCGCAACACACGAAAACGTATCCTCCAAGAGCAGCCTCATCGATGAAAACAGAACCGAGCCAGGTTAGAGTCTTCGAGATTTTCGAGTGGCACTCGAGACTCCGTCGTTAGGCGAAAGGGCAAGACAATGGCCGCTGCAACGGAGCATTCACCTTAGCCAACATTGTTTTTCGGGCCACTTCGGGCCTCTGAAGACCCCGACAGGAAGTGGTCTTCGGACCGAGACCATAATAATGGGCGAAGATTTCGACGCCAGGAGAACCTGAAAATGACGGGGACCCACCGCGATGGCGGTTAGAGAAATTAGCAATAAGAGAGCATAAATTGTTCACGGGGGGTGAGGACCATCGCGGTTCCCGGGGGGTAGATTCGCCGACATATGGCGCTACGAATTCCAAAGCTGTTGTTGCCCTACTCTTTTTTTTGCGCCGGTGCAGTGCATCCTTCCGCTTTGGGGGCCACTGTCATTCCTATGCGTTGACGAAACTGCAATGCGCCTGACAGTAATCGCTTTTTATGCATTTTCTACATTGTATAAATTTTCAACGTACATATTTACTGTGAATTAAATGAGATGAGGAGTGTGACAGTTGTTGGAAAATGAGCATGTGGGTGTTTCGTTTGGGAAGTTGGTGAATAATGATCTTCTGGTAGGGTTGAACATAAAGTTGATCGTTATCGATTTCGGTTGTTTATATTCGAAAGAAAATAATTGTAAAGAATTGGACGTTTGTTTCTTTCATTTGAATCCCCTTTTGAACATGTCTAAGCTCGCTGGCAACCGTGAAGGGCTCGCAGTCGGAGAACAGAGCTCAGAAAGAGAATTCCGATGTCGGCGCTTCTAATGAGAGTAATAAACGAATTAAGGGAGGGGTGTCCGCCGCGCCACTTTACGGACCTCGGTCCTCGGGATCGGTATAGGGTGGCTCCTTTTAACTGGTTCAATTGGGTCTCGTCCACTCGTAGGTGGGGAGCTGAGGTGGACGCATCAAAGCCACGAAACGCGTTTACGAGCGTAGAGAAACGTCGCTTTGTCCTGAACGCCGCAAGATAAACATCTTGAAGCCGTCTCCCTCTCCCTTTCTCTTTCTCTCTCGTTCCCACAACCAAAAGCGACTTCGTGCAATTTCTGACTGCGGACGTGTCCGTGGACCCTGCATGCAACTCCGTGCACCAATACCAGCTCAAAGCCGTCCGCTTTGTGGCTTTTGCGCTCGAGACAATGGGATTTTCGAGAACGAGGCGGTCTGACCGCGTGTTTATGACACCCGGTAGATAAACCGATGCACCCCCGATTATCCCGACCCCCTATGAATCCTTGATGGAACGGGTTCGATGCTCCCTTTCAGTTGTCGATGAAACTCTTTGTATTTTCGGTGGGTCTTGCAGTTTCTGAAGACTCGAGCTTTCTCAACAATTTCAATAATCGCGACGCCAGTTGCATTCTACGAACCCCTACGATTATGTTAATTTTACGAATTCAAACAAATCAAAAGAATCAGTTTTTTTAACGAAACCAGAATTTAAAAGAAACGATTATCAAAGGAGGGGCACCGAGACACTCATTGGCACCCGTAAATACCTACCACGAATCAACTTGGTCAATAGTCGACGAGAGAAGAGGGTGGGGGCGGAAAAGGGTCCATTGATCGATTGGTTTGTTCGTACAACGAGGAAACATTGGCTGGTAGAAGGACGACAGTCGAAACCCTCTGTTCTATTCGACAAC
The DNA here is from genome assembly GCA_028455795.1 of Lasioglossum marginatum. Taxonomy (NCBI): domain Eukaryota; kingdom Metazoa; phylum Arthropoda; class Insecta; order Hymenoptera; family Halictidae; genus Lasioglossum; species Lasioglossum marginatum. The sequence continues at coordinate 4,260,338 of CM052263.1, forward strand.
CTTCGATACGGATGCCAGTGGTACAAATGAACGGAATTAAGGGGCTTTTAGAAGCGTATACACACACACATAGACAGGGGCAACGGCACACAACGGGGGTAGATAACTCCCGGGAGAATTACGAGGGGGTGAGAGAGAGAGACAGAGAGAAGAAAGAGAGAAACATCGAAAGAGGAAACGTTCGAGGGGTGCTCTTTGATTGGTGTGGGAAGATTCACCGGTAGTTAAGCACTGTCACTGACTGCTCTTCCTAGGGAATTTCTTGGCGTAACGCCTACCGGCATCGACCAGCAAATCCCACCAAATACGCCCCCTCGGAAACTGCCCACTGTAATTAACAGCCTCTTCATTTTACAAATTACCCACTCCTTACAATTCCGTGAAACAGAGGGCCTAGCCGATTAAGATGGTCACAAGTCGGTGACATATTTTCCAGAATTTTTTTAGATTTTTTTGTTACAAACTCTAAGGGCAGTTGTGACCATCTTGATCGGCTAGGCACTTTTCTGCTATTCAAATGGTTTATTCCACGGATTCATAAAATTGTCTACAGTGGAATGTAAAAATTTCTTGAACGATCGCTTTATACAATGTAATCTTTATCAATCTGATCTTTGTACAATGTAATGATGAGAAATATCGTGGAGGAATAATGTTTTAGATTCGGTGAGCTAATCAACGGTCGACAATGCTTCCGGAACGCTCTAGGCCGGGGCTGACGATTACAATTTCAATGAACCACGCTTTCAGGGCAATCTTGGGTGGCTGTTAACAGTCTGTTAAAGCAGTAACGATTCGATTCGCGAGACACTCGAGAATCGTATTCACAGGAGTGCGCACTCGAGGTCCGAGTAACGCGAACACGGGATGTTTATGGGGCCGCGTTCAGACTGGTAGCGTATTGCTCGGCTCAGCATGGGGCGTGTACAAGGCGCACCCGTACCCCCATGCTGTCAGTGAAGTGCCCCCTCGTCCTACGAATCGCTTATGTATATCCATGGGAAAAATATTGGTTTATTTGGACGCTACAAGACGCATTCGTGTAGAATATTAGACGTTTTGCGGTGAGACCGACCTGCCCGACCAATTACCCCGTGAAACACCAAGGAAATTTTAATGGTGTCGCGGATTTGCCGAAAAATATAAATTTCTAAAATTTCTAAAATATAAATTTCTTTCTCAGGGGGTTGAAATTCTGCACACCCACAAAAATTCCGATTTCTATAGCAAGTTTGTCCAAACTCTCTCACGTCCATTCAAGATACAATCGATCTCTCGAAGACGCTATTGACACGGCGACAATGCTTTTAGACGACGGGGGTGAACATTTTCGGACACGAGGATGCGAAAGTCATGGGCACCGCTTCACGGGGGAATGTGCCATGGTGGACACGTGACCACCAGGTTCGACACGTGGTTCCGAACGCCAGGTGGTCCTCCTACCGTCACGCACCGCATCGTTAAACGGCGATACCGTGATAAGAAGACACAAGCGGGGGTTGATGCACCCCGCGAGGCTTCGTTTTTCCGCAACCGTCTTATCACTTGCATCTGTGCACCCCAGCGACCTGCTCGAACTTTTTGACAAATGAAAAGCGTGCCGTGAAAAAACGTGGAAACGTGCTGCCACTTTTTTTTCATAGGAGTGCTTGACTCGCAGCCGGGCCTTTCATGAGGGTTCTAAACACCTTTTTCGAGAAATGAGTTGTGGCGACGATTCATCAAAATACTGGAGGCTTTTTACCGGAAATTGGATAACGGATTAAGAAAATTGATTATGTACTAGCACTGGGTATTGATCATTTCTTTAGTTAGTATAGTTAAGCTGGATTTCCGGAAAGGAATCGTGGGAGGCCAGAAAGAGTGAATCGCACACGGAAATGAATGCCTTAATTGTATGCCTCGATGTGGGCGACGTGACGAGCCAATAAGCCATGACATGACCGATCAGTTTACCTCCGTTCCTTTCATCGTTTCCCGGCGCGTCGAGATTTTCACTATCTTCCGTATCTTTTTCCGCAGAGTTCACACGAGTTGTTCCACAGCATCGCTAGAGGGGGATAACGTTATATAATAGGGGATGATTGCCGTTTGACAAGCCCCTTTCGTTCCGCGCTTAATTCAAGAACGATAGGGTTTCACTGGTAGCATCTTACATCGGGGGTGAACCGAGCCCCTCGTATCGTGGAAAATTATTGCGAATCATTGAAATAAATCGGCATCGACCGATGGTAAATCAATTTCATTTTTAAATCGATTCCTTTCCTCCAATTCATCCTGAAGAATCATTTCCATCACGTTTTCTCTCGAGGAGTTCCCTAACACCGCACACTAAATTAAAAACTACTCAGCCACCCCAAGCGAGGCTCAACAAGTAGAATCCTCCTCTGAGACTGGTTTCGAACGTTCCTGATACAAACGGCCGAATTTCCAAATGATGAGAAAAATCAGAGCAGCGCCTCTGCGCACAATGCGATCCCTTTATGGTCTTATTAGGACGTTTAACCGTCCCATATGCTCAGGAGCAGCGGCAGACTCCCATATAGAATTACCATCGAGCCTACCACGAGCGTCGCCCTCTCGAGCGCAGAATTCTCGGCCCGTCGGCGCGGCAGATAATCATTTTACTTTAATAGACTGTGATCGGCCATTCAGTAGGTGGAGCAGACTGTTTGCGTGAACGGGCGCGTGCCCGGGATTCAATGGAAGCTCCCTGGAGAGCCTGTTTCCAGTGACTTCGCGAAAATCCAGGTTCCGAAGCGTGTTTTTCAACCCCCGAACGATGCACGAGCGCCGATTCTCTACGCGACTCTTTCTATATTTTCATTCTACCCGCTCTCGACGATCCAGAATGAAGTGGATCGAGCGAGGGCGAGACAAACGGATTCCTGAATCAATCTTGACTCGTGTCAAGAGACGGATTTTGACCTTTCCGCAGAATTTTCGCCGCCCTTTGTTGCGAGCGAGACGCGTGCGCGGATTTTAGAGACTGACGCGCTGATCCATCATACGGTCGATGCTTTCGGAAGCCATTGTCCATTTCTGGACAAACAGAAAAAGATTTTTTTCTAGTTTCTGAAAGATGCATGTTTTGTAGAAAATGTATTTTGTGGCTGCTGCAATTGTATGTTACGAAACATCTGTGCTAAATACATTTTTGTACGTCAGGGGATATGAAGGAAGGAATTTGAAATTTTTCGGGGGATGAGATCTTCGCTGGTATTAAGAAGTCATTTTCGAATCGATTCTCAACGGTTATAAGCGCATCAGAAGGATCCCCAGTGCTGAAAGGATTACAGGGTTGATTATTGACACAGGGGGTTTGGTGGGTTTTAGCCGGGCCCCTCTCGCGTCTGGTGACACCCTATATGTTTGAACACATTTGTTGATAACCCCTTTACGCTGCTCCGCGTATTGAGTTACGGGGATTTATGAAGTACAAATAGAAGATGCGTCGAAACATCGGGACGCGACACGGATTCCCATACCGCATGATCCCATTGGAAACCGTCCCCGTTACAACACGAAAATCAACAACATCTCCCTTATTTAGAATTTTATTTATAAGAAATTGATTTATTTCCAATTTTTAATCATTGTAGAAAACTGAAGGTTGGTTATTTGATCAATGGCACGTCTAGTGTTAATAAAGATATAGCGTCGCGACTTTTAATGGTATTCACCCTACGAATGGTTTTATTTAAATTGTTCCAGGCCCCGCAGGCCATCAGGGTCAGTTTTTAAAAATTGCAAAATTTATATCGTTCACGCGTGCCGAAGTTAGAGCAACGAGGATCTTCTCGACGGGGAGTCCTCCATTTCGAGAGACCCGCGGCTTTTAATCTATGCAGGATCCACAGGGTCATATCCTAAACGGTTAGGAACCCCTTCGAACTACCGGTCAAAAAAAGTGGTCGCGTGCGCTCGGACCGAACGCCGGAAGCAACGACGGTTTAATGGAAAGAAATTAATGCTCGCTGTCGTTTTGTTCCAGCGATCTTAGAAATGTGCATCTCGCCGCTCTACAAACTGACTCAACATCAGAAATGTCTAAATGAGATAGAAGGCTCAATTTCATTTTATCTCGACACCAAGACAAGTGGTTCCCACAGCAGGATTAATCAAAGCGCCGTAAATTCTCCGAAACTGGACTTTCACGTACAACAATTCTAAATATATCTTCCAAAGCAGTTCCCATTTAATCGTTTAAAATTAGCTCCATCCATTGACACCACCCCTAATTCATTTTAATCCGTAGAACTTCACAGAATCAAACGAAGCATACAACCGGTGGACGTATCAATTGAATAAACAATCAATTTGAAAGCAGCACCGATCATTCACCCACAGGATTCCTTCGAGATCGTTCAGCTCGTCGAGAAATGTCTCGCTTCCCGGATTCCCACCCCTGCGCTCCACCCTAAATTGAGACAAATTAATAGTGAGTCGAAGTGAGTCACCGAATAGGTGGCGATCGAGGAGACTGTTCCAGGAACCCGTCCGAAGAATACGAATTCCTCCGACACGGTCCTGCGGACAACAATCGGCCACTTCCTCGAGAAGGGCTGCAACAAGTCGACGAGGAAACCGTTCGATCATGCGATCCGTCCAAGTGACGTCAAAGTGTGTCCCTGAGAGAAAAAAACGGGGGTCGACTAGAAAATCGAAGCGGGCGAAAGGAGGGCTCGAAATAAAAAGAGAAAAAAAAGGATTCGAAACGTCGTCGATCCGGGGACGCGATAAGTTATAAAATAGACGTATAGGTGCAACAACTCGTGCACGCCTATGAATTCGCAGCTGAGAGCATACGGGCGCCCTAATGGGGCACCACGAAATTCATCGGAAAAAATGTGTATAATGGTCAGGAGGAAACCAAGTCGGTCAGGTAAGGAACGTCTAAATGCTCCCGTATCGTGGAAAGATTCGACGTTCAGATAGGAGCAACATACATGTGTATATATTTTTTCGTTGATCTTTCTTTCCTTGGCCACCTCTCGTTTTCACTTCTTTCGAGCCGGGCCGAGGCCGGGCCAATTTAAATCAATTTAGCCGCCATCCCCCGCTTAAACGAGCCTCAATTGGCGCACAATGAGCCTCGGGGGTTCCTGAGCGGGGGAAGGAGCTAAAAGAGAGCCCAAATCTCACAGGCTCTTACACGAGAATCGCTCTTCGCGACTGGCAGGATGTTGCCCCCGCTATGAAACGCTTGGGGGATTTCAATTTATTTTTTGGAAGTACGTGGTCGTTGTCAAACGACGTTAGGACCAGGTATTAACTCGTTGAATCTACTAGAAAGTAACCTTATCGGAATTTTCATGAAATTGCTAATTAGGACGCGAACAGGGTTTCATGCATTCACGACGCAGGGTCGTAGTTTGAATGAATTCGAAAGAGTTTCAAAAGAGCGGAAGAATAGAACAGTACGAGAGACGAATTGGCGAGCAACGATGTTTGTTACGTTAGCCGTCTGCACTCTGTCTGGAAAGCCCTTACCTGGACAAAAGGCAGATGAGGCAAGAGTGTATAGTGAATTGGTAACCCGCTCGCATCTCTCTCGGCTCGTGCCGGCTGCTTCCGGTTTTTCAAAGAGCGGTGCTGCTGCCTTCTGGGACCGGAGAGAGATCTGATCTGTTGTGAACTTTGTAATTCACTCAGCGAGAGTCGCGTCGTCTTTACAGATTATCGGGGATCGAAGGCGTGTGCGGTCTGAGCTCGTGTCCTATCGAATATGCGATCTTCGACGTCTCTAAACCGGCTCTGTGTGAATATTACCCGAAACGCTTTGACTTGAAATTTGTCACAATATTCTCAGATTTATTAGAGCGTAAAATAAATCTCAAGTTTATAACTACTCTCTTGATATCATTCGCTGTTGAATTTCTTCTGTTGTCTTGTGTTTAGACAATATTCTCTGTTAATGATCTTTGGTCAGGTTGTTTCTGGCAGGACAGACGGCCATTGTGCTCTGCGTTTAACCGAATTTACCCCGGAAAACACGCCCTCGAAATCAAGGGTTCGCTCGCAGCGAAAAAAAAACAACCCCCCGAGATCTGTCCCATGGGGTGTTGTGACATATGCTTCGCCGCGGCATATAACGATGGGATTTTCTGCGTGGAGAGCAGTCGCCTTTCGTTCCGATTGTGTAGGGACCAAGGGAGGCATCGGGTCGAAAATCGAGGAAGAATTCTATTATCCTGCCCTCTCGAGATAATTTGAAACATTGAATATTAAACCATTCTTATGATTTATAGCTGAGGATTTCTCAAAGAACGAATCAACATCGATGAACATGTTTAGAGCCGCAGTTTCTGACGGTTTCTAAAAGGTTATTTTTTATCCGAACCGGATGAATGGTATTTTAGCGTAATTCGAAGAGGAAAAAATTCTCACGTGAATCACTAATCGAGTTAGACTCATCCTCATCGAAACGGCCGATGGGTATCGATTAAACGATTCCTTTTAATCACGTAATTGCGAGCACCCCGTGAAATCGGACGATCGCGGCCGGTTCACACGGTTTCTACCTGCGCCCACTGTTCCCGGTTCTCTCACATTCATTAAATCGCACCCCGTACCTTATCTCTTATCGATGGCAACACGACTCTCGCATCCCGCCAGAGAAGCCCCGGCAACTTTGCTACGAGCCACGAAGACGGGGGGAGCAATCGATTGCAGTCGATTAACATCGCCCCTGATCGCGTGTCGAATCATTTTCATGGGGTTTTCATCCCTCTATGGCCTCCGGGTTCTTCGTCGCACCCGTCGATACTATTCCAAATCTTTAAAAATTTCATTATTATTGCCACGTTGTTACCGAAGTAAAACAAGGATGATTACGGTTTGAACGAGTGGAGGAAAGATGTGCATGGGCGGTTTCATGGTTCCGAGGAGACTGCGCACGTGGGTGACAGGTGATGGAATATTTAAGACTCGCCGCCTACGTGCTACTGTTAAAGCCACGCGACGTGCATTCTATGCAAATGCCAGGCAGATGCACAGATACCACCGAAAATTTGTCCTGTGACCGTACGAGAAATTATCGCCGTCGCTCCCTTCCCCCACCCTCTTGACTCCGCCCATCGAGCGAATCGATTGGCAGAACAACCCCAAAAATTGTCTCAAAATTAACTTCAAAGTTGAATTACCGACCTCCGACCCCTATAAAATTAACTGAACACGACATTCCAGTCGGTTGTAAACATTATCACAAAAACTGCACAATGGGGACATGTCAAAAAATGTGCTCAATTAATTTGGAAAGATAAGACACATTCTCTTTGAAGTTATTCAAAGTTTGCATTCGGTTTTTCTAGGAAAAATCGTGTACAACCACTTGTCTAGGTTACATCGAGAATGACCAAAAAAGTTAAACTACTCTAAAGTGAAACAAGAAGCGATCGTCCGCACCCCTACACTCGAAAGGTCGAAACCGAATGGTGCCGCCATAAAACTCGCGTGGAAAGAATAAAAAACTCGACTTATCAGTCGCACGGATAAAGCAAAAAATGGTGTAAAAATCCGGGACGCGCAGACAAAATGGCGTCGAAAGTCGTCCCGGCGTGAAATCATAAAACAACCCCGGGCGATGCGTATCGGAGCGGGCGGCACGGTGAAAAAAATGAAAAAACGAGAAAAAGCCGGGAAGGGTAAAAAATTGTGATGTCGGCGGGTGACAATGGGGATCGAGGCGCAATTTTTTCGCGATACTTCCGCAATAATTGTCGTTTCGCTTCCGGTATATCGGCGAGGACCGGGCCCGGAACGGGGCGGAATGGCGACCGGCAAAGAGATAGTGTCACAGACAGAAACGTAGTTCGAGGCTACCTGTGTGCTAGTGCCGAGGCCACTGCCGACACGGGAACAAGTACAATAGGCCAGTTTCGGGGACAATAGCCGCGGCCAACAATCAAATCAGAGCGCTATCAGCCGGCCACCCACCCCATCCGCGTTTATCCTTTGATCCGCTTGCTCGCTCGCTCGCTCGTGGCCCCGGCAAACACTCCTGATTGCACACCCTCTGTGTTTAAACAGACCCGAACTCTGCCTTCTCCACCCCCGTTCCGATCCTCTCTCTCCCCGTCCTGCCACCCTATATCCTCCTGTAACCCTCTCCGCCACCTTCCACCCCCGCGCGCAGTTTCTCTTTTCGCCGCTTCGCTTCGCGACACCCTCGATGCTCGTTTTTCTTCTCACTGTTTTGCACGCGACGGCCATTTTCCGACGGAGAAGTTTCAATCCCCTCAACTGCGACGGCTAATTTGTATGGGCACGTCTTCGCGTTGCTCGAACAACGTCTAAACGTGAAAATTTCACTTTCGAATCTTTTCAACGTGAAAGATGAAGGGATCCTCATTTTTCATTTCGTAAATTTTTAATTTGTACAGAGGTTTATTCACGAAGTTGACGAATAATTCTCTAATTATGTGTTTCTCGAGTGTCCCACCCCTCGATTCAACCCCTTGACACCACCGAACCCCTCGCCACCAAACCCCTTAGCAGCACTTAAAGGATCCCGTGAGAGAATTAGGGGTAACATGGGCCAGTAGTCTGCACTTTGATGTACAACACTCTCTTCCGTCTTCTGGAAACGGTATCGTTCCATTTTAATGTGGCTCTTGCTCGGGAAAGCTACCCTTAACGATGTTTAATGTCTAATTTAGGGTTGCACACCTGTGAACACGTGGTAGGAAGTAACGGTAGAGTTATCAGGGAGAGACGCACGTGCCAGGGACTCGACGCACACGGAATCGCACGTGCGGTTGAACCGTTCTTGCGGAAACGTGTCGTTGCGGAGGTGTCGCGGCGACAAGAATGCGCCACGAATTTCAGAAAAACCCATGTAGATCGTATCGCGATCAACGGACCGCCGGTTCATGAAATTGAGCGGCTATTCCGGTAACTGGGTGTCAAGTTAATCTACTTTACTAATTCTATGGTAATTTGGCCTGACCGTATCTTTACTTAATTCAACCATAAAACTATTTTACCTTAGGAATAAACAGGGGAAAACGGACTTAAAAAGACATGTTGCACATTAATCTTATTGATTGAAAAATTAAATCAAATTTAATCAGCAGCATAAGGAGATCATCCAGAAGATTCAAATAGGTTTCCTCCAACGTTAAGTGATTGTGTAGGTTCAATGGCGGGATCAGTGTTAACGCGAGGCTTCCAGAAACTCGCGAGGTATTGTTAAGAGAAATCCAGCATTTAGGTGGGAATCAGAGGAGCTCTTCAATTCCGAAGGACGCGCTCACCTCGTCAGATATGTTTGCGTCGTGGGTTCAGGTTCGATCGAAGCGTAACGGGCCGTTGTCTTGGATGCGGGTACCCAGGATCGACGGCAAAGGGATGGAGAAGGTAGGAAGTAGGAGGATACAAGCTGGGACACCCCCTTAGAGCTCCGCGGGACCAGCTGATTGCAAGCTCAGAGTGCTCGACGATCCTCTACAATCAAGCCCCTGGATTGATAAATCCAGCTGTATCATCTGGCCGAATCCTGCTTTCAACAAATAAAAAATCTGGTACCCCTCCCGTACCACAATCCATAAGATACATACCTACCGATTTTTGGGTTATGTGATCATCTAGGAAAAACTGTAACATATTTATCGTTGCGCCACACATTCTTAGATGCATGACTATCAATTCCTTCAGGACGAGGTAAAAATGATTTTTGATTACATAGATATATCTGTCCGACTGTGAGCTGCTCTCTTGTTGGAGCAGTTCTGAGCAAACCGCGAGGGAAACGCAAGGAGGACCGCCAATCCGTTCGACGAAGAAGAGACTCGACATGATGTCGAGCTTGTGGAGAACCGTCGCGACCGGAAATCGAGGGCTAGAGGATCAGCGATTCCGGAAGAGGAGCAAAACCCTGTATCGCATCGAGGAGGAACGGCGGATAGAGCCGGTGATCGATCCTCTCTGTTAGGTCGAGAGGGGTTGCCGGCGATTATGCACCCTCTGTGAACTCTTGCGGCGGATTGGCTGGGCTTAGCCACTCCCCTAGGCGTTCCCATTCGACGAGCAGGACTAACCACGCCGGCACACTATCCGCCGGTGGCAACGTGCTGGCTCCAGCTAGTACGCGACAGAGTGGAGGCGCCTCAGTTCACGAATCGACTCCGTGCCGCACGCATCGACACGCAGTATCTTCACACGCGTTCCAGGATCCGATCGTGCAGGATCCTCGAGCGATCGAGAAACGCTCCTTCTACATAGGAGCTTACCCGACAGGGTCAGTGGAGTTTGTTGTACACCAGTGTCCTACGGGTTCGGGCTATGACGAGACCGAGTTACGATTGTTAGAGGTTACTCTCTGACAGCCAGTGAAGTGTCCCTTGGTTCGAGACCAGCGCTGGACCACTGTGATCCTTCGACGATAGATATAGTAGCTGTACTTCGGTGAGCGGCGCTACGAAGCAGATATGGTGGTTCTGTAAGTATTTCTATTTTGATCACTGGTTTCGAGACTTTCGGTTCGAATCTTGAGATAGACAAGGATGGGTGAGGTGAGTATAGTGATTAGATTGGCTTGCCATTTCTTTGATATAATTCTCCATTTTGAGAGAAGCGACATATCCCGTGGATGATGATTTGTGTGAAGCTTCTGTTTGGAGTCATGGATTTAATCTTGAGGATTCAATTTAGGGACTGGGGGCTAGGTCTGTAGAATGATGGCGAGAAAACTGGGTTAATTTTGGGGCATACATCATTCTGAACGATCCTCCTGCTGTACATAGCATTATCCCCTAACTTGCAGGACCTAGTAGACTATCTTTCATCCGAATAATTTTGATTGAACGCCAGTAAACGAATCTTAGGAGAACGTCTAGAATATTGTCAACACTGATTTCCAAACGAATTCCACATGAACATTGACTTCCATCCGTTCCAAAATTGAGTTTTTCATGTTGGTAATTGGTGACGAGTTAGTGGAGGTGTCTAATGGAAATTCGAAAACCGCGGAGCAGGTGGCGACCATTACGGCATCGATTTCTCTTCCTGGACGGCCAGCGAGATTTCCCTAGTATCTAATCAGTGGGCGTTCTGCGGGTTTCTCATTGGTGTGTGGGCGTTATCACGGTGCCCGATTGGTCGATGGGTTTTCTAGCGTTGTGTCGAGCACACATGCGCGACGTGACACAGTCCGTACGGCTGCTGAATACGAATCTAACGGATGTGATTCGCAAATTGTATGGCGAACTCCGGTAATGGAGTTGGGTGCTAAATGGTTCATGAGATTCGATTTTTCTCCGGCTGCTCGACCGATGCTGTCGCGAACTCGTGTCTCTAAATTGGGGATGGTGTGTAATTTCCTGTCTTATTAAATTTTTCATAAGATTGTACGTATAAGAGCCAATACAATGAAAAATCGAATCCAAGACGAAAAATTGATGAAATGTATCGATTGAAACAAGATGAGAGTTACGTGTGCGGGTTTCCCAAGTTCGAAAGAAAAACAGGATCGTCGTTAAGGGCAGGAACAAATGACGGCATCAATCGTTCGAACCCCGTGGCTCTGGCGTTCATCGAAAAGGATAATCGAGCGGTCCAACTGGAAAGGATCGTCGCCGTCTATTCGTGAAAACCCGATTACGGATGTACCCGCGCCACGCCATTGATCACGGCCCAGCACCTCGAAGACAGATTAAACGAATGTCCGCGGGTAAAACGATCTCCCTTTATCTCGCATCTCGAGAACGTTCTCTCCCTGTCCGCGGCGGTGAGGAAGTCTTTAAGCCCCGTCCACTCTTTCCTTCTCGTCCCTCTTTCCCTCCTGCGACTCCATCGGGACCCTTCTGTATCCTTGCGACCAAATGGAAGCTGACAGTTCACTGGGTTTTAATGACGACACCGGTTTTTGGACGTAACGACTATTTCCGGGGTGGTTACGAGGTTTAGGCGAACTTTAATTCTCGATTCTCGATCGTAGAATCGTTCCTTTCCAATTGCTGCGAATAATTTTACCTCCACAGGGTCGTTTCGAATAACCGCGGTTTAAGTCATTTTTGCAAGGGATAAAAATAGAACGGTCCCCATTGAATCATTGTGGTATAATTCTGAATTAACGGCTTGCCGCAATGATAATTTCGGAATCCCAATGCCCGGCGCTGTAATCGAAATACCCCATCATTTTCCGGAATGGCATCGGACAAAGTACGAGGGCCTTTGGCGCCATCGGTAATGTTTACGTTTTTCTCTCGTGACTGTGGATCGTAAAAACCGCTTACCGAAGTGCGAAAAACACAGGAATAATAGGGTGTCGGCGACGCGACGGCACGGAGAAAAAGGTTCGATAAAACACGATGAACCTCAATGAAACGCGATAGAGCCGAACAAAACCAGTCCAGCTGGATTTTTGTAAATCAGGTTTTTCGCTGATTCCACCGCGGTCCTACACCTCCGGGGTGTGTACATAGAAATCGAGCGAGGGGAGACCATAGGCGAAGAAAAATAGGAAGTGAAAGAGACAGTTCGCGGCGGAGGTGGAGAAGAAAGCCGAAAGGTGTCGTTCCGACGATCCAAATTTAGATGAACGCGTGGGTCTCGTTTTACGACCGCAAAAAACCGTCTGAAGTATGGCTATTACCACATAATTACTCCTCGACCACTGATTAATGTGTCCGGAGCTGAAAAATCTTTAAAATTCGAACTTCTTCAATTCATTCAATTGCCATGAAGATCTCCATTTGCACTTTCGAAAAATCTATTCTTGAAAAGATTAGAAAATTGCTGGTTTTTATACACCCGATCTTCTCCTTCATGGAAGTTGGAAAGCTCGTAACAGACGTCGAGAGTAGCCACTTTCCCATATAATGCACCAGTGTCAGAATTTCTGAACGATGCGACTTTGACTGAAGCGCACTCTAATTTGCACACGAATGCGACGTTCTCAATAGAATATCGCGGGACATTGAAATTTATGAAAATACGAGAGTCGTATATGGCAAGCGAGTAGGCAAATAAAAAGTTTGTTAGCGAATAATAACGGAACGCGCGAGCCTCGAGAGCGTGAAATAGTCCGAGATAATATTCTGTACACCGCCAACGCGATATCATCGCGTCCGTAATCAGTTGGATTGACAAACACTGAAGATATTTGTATACTTGTATTCTTGCACCAACATTTGCCGAAGAATTTCAACTGCTTGATGGAGGATTACCTGGGGATCCGTGAACATGTGTAGCTTCCTATAATTTATGTTCCGAGATATCGAACTTTCTCAGTTTCAAAACCAAGCCTGGGTAAATCTAATTCTCAATCTAAAGATTCGTGTTTGTCATAGCTTTTGAAAGCTGAAACTTCTGAATGCGTCAATCGAAAACGAAAGACGAAAGAAGAAATTCGAAATTGGACACGCGATCGCGAGTGCAGTGGATGCGAATCAAGGGCCAGCCGTGCGCGGATTAACTCGTTTAGAAGTTAATCTCTGCGGACGATCCTGCTCGCGCGAATAGGCGATCGTCGAGGGCGTTAGGACGAGCGGATGCTGCAGCCGCGGCCGCGGCCGGCACGAGCGTGTCGTTGAAAAAGGAGAAACCTCGTCGTGAGCCGGGTCAGAAGCGTGATATTTTAGCGGGCTCGCGGTATCAGCGTTAATATCTGAAATTCTGAAGGCACCCATACCGACCGGAACGAGGATATAGTCCCTGGTCTCCCGTTTTTTCTTCCCTTTCTTCCAGGCCGGCCTCGTGGGTCCCGTGGATTTTGCATCTCTTTCGCGTACCTACCTATACCGTGTGCCTGTGTCTGTATCTTGGCCGGTGTTGGCGCGCGAGTCTGTCCGAACGCGCGGGACAATCTCCGCGCAGCATCGTCCGCCGATGTATCATCTTACGCCGGTGCTAAAGGCGATGACTTTATCACCGATCCGGGCAATCATTCACCTAGCCTCTCCTCTCCTTCCACGACCGACTCTCTGGCCGCGTCCCTTTTCCTCCCCTTTTGCCAAAGCAAGCTCGCACCAACCACCCAACGGCTCCCTTCTCGGACCCGAAAGGTGTCGACGACGTAACAACCGTATATAAGTAAAACGCTTTGCGTGCCAGGGAACGCAACAGTCCCTCTCCTTCTCTCTCGTTCTCTCTTTTCTCCTTTCTTCGAGAGAGCCTTTGCTCCTTTTGCATTCAGCATAACGGATCGAGCGGACGAGAGCCGTGGAATTATCGCCTCGAACGCAACGCCGCCGGGCCCCGAGATGGCTGCCGCTCGAAACCAAAATAATTACGGCCCTGGTTCATGCGCTTGTCTCGGTGACGCTTTGGGTCAACCGTTTGGTGGATCGTTTGTACAGTTTTTAAACGGTAGTGCTCCATAAGAGGGGAATTTCGGGGGAAGTTCATTTGCAATTCCCAGACTTCAACGGTTCTTATAAGAGTATTTAGATTTCGGTATGCCCTTGTGTTGTGATGCACCCTGTAAGTTGGCAAAGCATTTAAGCCCCGCGAATCGAATGACGATAGAACCAAGATCCTCGAGAGGAGGCTCCAGGCATGCCTTCTAGAGCGTTTGTACAGGTTACGCGTTAGGTGCGTGCACACGTCGTTTCCGTGGGTTTTATCGAGTCGGGCGACGGACGTTTACGATCCTCGAACACCTACTCGAAGCCTGCTCGTCTCGCATGGAGTCTCCGACTTCAACGTCCCGCAAAGATCGGCGAAAGCTCGATGGATTTCAATCGACGCGACGCGACGGTTCATCCTCGTCGCCCATAAAATTCTTAGCGGAACACAGTTTCGAGTTTTCCTCGCGAAATCGAGCCGACGATGGCTTCATAGCCCATTTCTTCTTCAAACGCAACTGTTCCATTTGTAGCACGCTCTTTGATTCACGTATTTTTAATTCTCCTCTGAGAAATCGGCTCGTATTCTTCAAATTTTTATATCTTAATGAGCAGTAAGTAGGATTTTATGCATTTATGAGAAGAAAGAGTAGGTGAGGTTTAAAACAGACACATTACCTTCAATTCTGTAAGAATGTAATTTCAGATATTTGACTATTTCAATACTTCAAGGCCACCTCCATATTATTTATAAATATTTTATCTCATAGGCTCAATATGGATGAAAATGATGGAAGCCATCGACGGAACAGCAGGTTGGCACCAGAAGACGTAGGCGAGTCGCGTCTTTCATGGTTCTCCTCATGGTCAATGACACTCGGTGGACGATGTTTATAACATACGCCGACGATTTCGCGACGAAATCAAGCGGCGAGCTTCGCCCCCGAAACGCACAATAAATTACCTGCGAATATTCGCAAAGTAACCTGCTCGTGGACACTACTCGATAAACCAGTCGAATCCAATGAGCGTTAGCTACGCGACCTTACATCATCAGGGATCCATGAATTCTAAAAATACGGAGCGTCGAAAGAAGGAAGCTGAGCGCCAATTTATCTCTTTTCAAAGGAAGGAAATCATTCCTAAGATAATAATAATCTTACATGAAACTTGCTCTTTTGAACTCCGAGGGCCCAATTATTTCGGAAAAACCGAATCTGACTTTCTAGCCGAGTTTCTACTCGGTTCAAGGATCGTTCTCGCGGGTCGTAATGTCGCCACAGATCATAACCGCACACTTTAATGTCATCGGTAGAAAGGCAGAAGCTGTAGCATGACCAGACACGACCTAACACTTACGCCAGAATTTATGCAGAATCGTTAACCACGAGGTTCCTGAAGACGACAACTATTGGGGATATTGTTCGAGCTGTTTCGTGCTTATTAATTTCGTGAGCACTTACTGCACACGGTTGTAGGAGAAAGAATATTGTCGCTTTTCAGGCGAACCTCGAGAAAACTATATTTAACACTGATCGATCACTTATTTCCACAATTATAAAATATTCAACTATATACTTTCCTGTAATTTCGTATGAAATCATTCGCAAAAAATGAAGATTCACTGTCCGTGTAAGTGTTCATTCTTCGCGGACAGCAATCGATTTCACCAGCATGCACGCTAACAAAGAATCTTATCTTGATTTATGAACGAGTTACAAACAAGCCTTGATTTATGAATCGTCCCGAGAAACCCATAAAAAGTGCACAACGAAGATTGTTTCCTAAAAACCAGTATAAGTACATTCGAAAGAACAAAAATGTCCGAGGGAAGAAAATTCCCGAAGGAAACCTCGACTACCGGAGATCGATCTTTTTCACGATCAGGAATCGTTCGCGACGAACATAAGGATTCCGGAAAGCCGGTGAACGTGGCCGTTGTCAGGCCACCCACGGGCTCCCATAAGTATGGCGCGAGGTACGGCCAGGTACGCACCATAAATCGGGATTTTATCTCGAAGCTGCTGGCCCCTTGGCACGTCGGCCATTGCGTAATCCTAAATTGGTCCTGCGGCCCGATGCAACGAGCTTTAGGTTCGGGAACTCAAGGTCGACCTTTCTTTATTAACCTAATTTCCACCGTCGATCCTCCGGGCGTTTTAATATACTTAGTGTCTCAATCTTGTCTCAATTATAGTCTCCGTTTCTAATGAATCAAACAACTTTCAAACCTAATCGATTTTCTGTGAAGAATAAATTTTCTTGATTTACAGGTACAGTATTTCTAAAAACGTCGAAGTGCAGTGCATTTGTATATTATTTTTCTGCGCCAATTATATTATTAGCTGTTTCGGTGGGGCAATTAATCGCACGAGGCTGTTTTCTGTTGAAGGAGTCGCGTTGGGTCGCCGACGATGTCAGCGACGGTTGCCGGGAACCAGCAACAGCAACATCCGCATCAGGAGTGGGACATCAACGACTCGAACGTGCCGAGGGTAATTTAATTTTCCCGCAATTCTAACATTTTGCGAATCAGGGAATCCCCGTGTATGGTCAAGGTTAGGTCCCATCACACCTGGGAAATTACCAACCTCGCGGCTTCCGACTATCCCCAAATTCCATGAACAAAAACGCAGCCAGGTAGACTCGTGAAGAGAATACCGACTCTACTTTTCGGGGGCTGAAATCGCTCAAAACGTAAACCGAGGGTAAAGAGAACTCCGACATTACTGCCTCTTAACCGTTTACCGAATCTTCATGCAAACTGTTTTATGCGAGACTATAAACGGGCGAACACTTGAATGGAATCGTCGATATTGAATTATAAAAATTTATGGTGGGAACGCTGCGCAGTTATGCTCTTCCTCGAAGAATTTCTCTTCACATACGGTTTTGTGCAAATCCTATAAATTGTAGATCTGTTAGCTAAGACCTCGAGAAATTGCCTCTGAAAATATTATTCAACCCTGGTATATTCGTTAATGAATTATTCGTGTATAACTTGAATTTTGGTCGACAACGTTTAGGAACTAAGAGCGAATGCACTTTGTATGCAAGGTTCGACGTCTGACAGGGTTGAAGAAATTAACAAAATGATTTATTACCAGGTGGTAGAATATGATCCTTGGTGCGAATGGGCAGATGGGCACGTAAGAAGGGTCTACGGGCCAGACTGCGAAGAGGCAAGAAGACACGCCTCTGGTTGGGCGATGAGGAACACGAACAATCATAATGTCAGTATTCTGAAGAAGTCGTGTCTGGGTGTCCTTGTTTGCTCGCAAGAGTGTATACTGCCTGGAGGCGGAAGGGTTCACCTTCGACCGGCTATTTGTGATAAGGTGAGCACGAGAGGAACATCGAAACCCATTATTTTCAATCATCTTTTTGGTAGACCAAAGTATCGAATCAAATTTACAAAAATGGAACTGGAAGTCTTGCAAAAATAATTTAATAGTATTTTATCTTCCTTTACAATCGGAATATATTATCCTGATCTAGCCTTACACGCTAGAAAAATGATTTTGTTTAATTGGGAGGATTTGTTAATGTTTAGGCGAGAAAGAAACAGCAAGGGAAACCATGCCCTAACAGGCAATGCACGGGTCGATTGGAGATACTTTCGTGTCGTGGCCATTGCGGTTATCCCGTAACGCATTTCTGGCGACACACAGAACATGCGATATTCTTTCAAGCGAAAGGACAGCATGATCATCCGCGACCGGAAGCGAAATCCACGTCTGAGGCGAGAAGAAGCGTGGGTGCTGGCAGAAGGGTGCGCGGACTCGCTGTTCTTTTGGCTAGCGAAGCTGCTTTAGGCTCCAAAGTATGTTACTTTTAACGTGTATTTCTTTACCAATTGTACGGAGCTTTAACCTCTTCGAAATTGAATTTTTTAAAAACAAGTCACACGGTTTCAACTTCTCTGTATATACTTAGACTTTATGCAATTTAAATAGGTATCGACTTACAATATGGCGACTTACCGGAAGTTGACCTTCAAAGTAGAATTCCGGTCCCCGGACAGAACAGTTTCACTCGCTGTACAATCTGCTTGTTCCTCGATTCACTTTCACACAACTAACAATCAACTTTTCACTATTTTACAGCTAATGTCTCTGAGAGGAACGAAAAGACCGAGTTCAGACGCAATAGAACCACCTACGAGAGCTACGCAACCTCCGCCGCTGATTTCGGATAAAGGTTTATATCTTTTAAGCTTTAAAATACTTTGTTTAATACTTGCACGAATAAAACACTGTCCTACGAAGCTATTATCACCGTAAATTGCAAAGAAACAATGCGATAGTAACTATTTTCACCCGAGAAGAACAAACTTGATCCGTTCTCGCACTTATTCTCGCGCCATTAACGATAACTACCTCCGCTTGGCGGTGCCAGCTACCAGACCACTGTCAGCACAGGCATGGTAAAACAGTAGACCTGACTCGCGATCTGAAATACCGACATCGTAAACAACAAGTCGATTTCTTACGCCATCTACGCTGACGAACGACAAATGTTGGAACTAGATCCACGAAATCCTTAGATATATGTACATATATAGAATTATGCCACATCACATTTTAAACTAAATGAATTCAATGTAATTTTTACGATATTGTGATAAATGAACCGTTAGATAGTGCATGTTATTTCAACATTATATTGAATTCATTTAGTGTTAATATCCCTTTCCTTTAAATATCTCTTTAAAATTCTCTATACAAGAAATACTCTAACGAGCATAACTGATTTTACAATACACTTTAAATCAAATCACTTTAAATACAAATTGAATTAAATTTTACAACACACTTTCAATCAGAATAACTTTATTATGAATGGACCAAACGACTTCAATTTCTCTGTAATGCTAGAAGAATTAGTTTAGTAAATGACTAAAAAATATTTTGAAAAAATGCATTTGGTCGGGATTGCGGAAAAAAATAGTAAAATTGATTTTTACTTCTTTCTTAGCTGGGTCAATAACGAAAATTTAAAAGATGTGTTTGGTCAACTCAAAACTTCAACTTGAAATTAGTTAATTACGACTACTACTATAAACGATCAAAAGTGGTAAAAATCGCAATCTTTCAAGATTTTCGGCCTTTTTGCCACTTTTGATCGTTTATAGCTCGTAAACCAATTAACCAATTTCAATGAAATTTTCAGAGCGTATATAATTTATACGAGTTGACCAAACACATCTTTTAAATTTTTGTTATTGGCCCAGCTATAAAAGTAGTAAAAATCAATTTTTACTATTTTTTTCGCAATTCCGACTAAATGCATTTTTTCAAAATATTTTTTAGACGTCATTTACTAAATTACTTCTTCTAGCCTTACAGAGAAATTGAAGTCGTTTGGTCCATTCATAATAAAGCTATTCTGACTTAAAGTGTGTTGAATCAGTTATGCTCGTTAGTGTATATGTATAACTTAGACCACTTTCATAATTATGGGCACACATACAAATCCAGTTCACTGCGTTAGCGTGCGCTAATGTGAGCATCATAAACATTCAAATAAACGATTTCCTCTCTTTTCAGGATATTCATGCTCCTGCCCACCGTTCGAGTGCATGTGCGGCCTTCAAACGAACATTTCCACCTACCAACCAACTCACCACCACCAAACAACGATGTACCCTCAGCAAACGCCTCCGAACGACACCCCCTATTGGATGCAAGAGCCGGTGCAGCCTCAAGAGAACACCCTAGGCTACAATCTAGCAGTTCAGGTTCCACAAGAAGCTTCTTACCCCGATTTCCCATCGTTCACGGGCGAATTATTCCAACCTGAAGAGATATTTCAGCTAGACCAACCTCTGCGACCAGAATTTCCTATGAACTCCCAGGACGTTGCAAGATCGCCACCCACGTTGCTCGACCTTGGTAGCGGGACCATCAAGTACGAGGTAAAACAGCACCAAGACCAGGCCTACTGGAATCAGTTCCTTAGCGAGGATTCCAGCAGCAGTCACCTGAGCATGCCGCAGGACGACAGGTTACAGTTCCCAGGTTTCGAACCAGAGAAAGACT
Organism: Lasioglossum marginatum; assembly: GCA_028455795.1. NCBI lineage: Eukaryota > Metazoa > Arthropoda > Insecta > Hymenoptera > Halictidae > Lasioglossum > Lasioglossum marginatum. Next base: position 4,280,667 of record CM052263.1, read on the forward strand.
CTAACGGCTTCTGCGCGAAGAGACCGGTCAACCAGTTCGTTCCCGACAAAGAGATCAACCAGAACCACTTAAACAACGCGTTGAACTTCCAGGAGTACCAGCGGAATCAAAACCACAAGAACTTCGTGGACGGGTCAGTGAAGAACGATCAGCAACCAGGCTACTGGAGCCAGGACGATCGTCTAACCTTTCCTGGCTTCGATCCTCAGAAGGACGAAGGGTTGATGGCTTCCAGAAGGGACGCCAATTGTTTTCCGAAGGAGAACTGCCAGCCTGGGTTGATGGAGAACTATAACATGTACCCGAAGAAGGAGAACGAGATGCCGGAAACCCGACCTAGTCGCAGTCCTGCAGAGAACAAACAGTTCTCCTACAACGGTTACAGTCAGATGTTCGAGCAGGAGTCCAAGAATCAGATCGCGAGTCGATGTCACCAGAATTCGAACAGAATGGTCCTGGACGAGAGACTGCAGGGTAACTATGGAAACCATGAAGCTCCCGATTCTACGGAAAGACTGTTTCCAGACTCCAACGGCATGGACATTCAGTCTCAAAGTAGCCCCGAGCCTTTCTTCTACCCTAGCAACGACCGGTGTCACTATACTTGCGAAGTCCTCGACACGAGGCTGCCGCAAATGACTATGAACACTGGTAACACGCAGATGAACAATTACGGCGATGTCAGCGAGCTCGATCTGCCGCCTTTTGTGGATTATACTCTCGTAGGCATGCTATGTAGCTCCGCAGAGGAAGACACGTCGAATCTCTTGCCTGGTTGTCAGCAGAACACGCAAACTTACGTCACCCATCATTAGATCATCGAAGCGGTCTTGATTTGTATTATAAATATTGAATATATGATATAGTTGACCCTGAAACGCGCGGCTCTCGAGTTTTGTTTCATCCTTCGTTCAGAGGTCGACTTGGATTTGAGCTCTTGATCGGATGTTGTATTCCGGGGATACATTTAGTCGGATAAGCGTTTATTCGAGGGACTGAGCTGACACTAGTCGTCGAGGTGAACGGAGCAGGTTCGATTATGGCGATTCCTCCTGCTTTCTGTTCGTTCCTCCAGCTTCTTGGCTAGGAGCCCTTATCCAGGGAAAAACGGGCGGAACTGCGTTCGAGTGAAACTATTTGATTGTTCTTGATTAAGGTATATCCGAGAGAGAGACTGACGAGACACAGTTTAAAAGTATTATCACGTTTAACAAGACGAAGGACCTCTTTTTGTTAAGAAGCTATCTCGAATTGTTCATTCGATTTATTTCAATAAAGAACCTTTTGTTGAACGAAGCTCGTGTGTTCTTCCCAATGAAAATAATGAAGAGTGGATTTTGGAAATACCAAAGTAATACAGGTAGGACCTATTCTATAATATTCATATTGTAATATTTTCATTTTTGAAGTAGTGGAAGGATTCGAAGGCGGGTTCAAAACACTCGAGTCCCTTGGAAAAGAGTCACGTGGTTTATTCGTAATTTCTTTATTCGTAACAGATACTCTCACGATCACAATTGTATGTATGTTATGTAATGTTATCATACACCTATTTTGCGTTACACTTTCTCGGATTACATGCGCGGTACTCTTTCCCCGTCAGTTTCACGAATCCTGATCACGATATGTCACGACTCGTAGATCGAGATCGCGATTTCCTCGAGCGGCGAAACTTATTGGAGACGAGAAACGGAAACGGGCGGTGGATCCGCTCGCGCGATCGACGAGTGGTTCCCATCTATCGTGATCCCGGGGTTCCCTTGGTAAACCAGAATGCACGACGTTTCTAGACGAAGCACTATCGCTATAACGTTACTCGCGTGAGAAAGCGATCGAGAAGAATTAATTAGGAAAACACTCGTCCATACCGTTTACCCAGCGATTTCGCAGCTCGCGGATCACGTGAATTCCTGTGCTCGGAGCTAGGTGAGCCTTTAGTTGTGTCCTTGTTCCCCGGAAAAGTAATTACTTGATCGAACGGATCCCTAAGTCGTCGCGAGAAATTGTTTTTTCAACGGAACAGCTACGTCTTTCTCGTGGAAACGAAAGTGGAAACTGAAACACGAAGATAATCGAACGAAATCCCAGCACTGGCTGAAGCGAACCTAAACGAGTCGCCTAACAATATCACGTACATGTAGAATATATATCATATTTTTCTTCATCTTTTCTTCGTTCTTCCTCGGATTTTCCGCCTCTCGCATAGAAACCTTCTTAAGCGTAGAAATTTTGGTCGACAAAAAACCAAAAAGAGTATTTTTTACAGTATCGAATTACATATGTATAGTTTTCGTCCCCTATACGCGTCACACGTCAAACAAATCTCTCTATCGTCGCTACGTATGTACTACTATGCTTTCTTTCTCTTTTCTTGTCCATATTGTTTTCACTCTACCCTGTAGGCGTTTGATAATGAACGGGAAATCTGTTCGATTCCGTTTCGAGAATCCCTGGAAAAATAAAAACGTGGACTGGAAACTGGGAATTCTCGTTCGCGCCGCGAGATCTCTCCCAAAAGTACTCTGCTGCCGACCGGTAGTCCTCCAGACCCGCGTCATCGAATAAAACATCAGGTTGCCGCGCAAGTTTGTTGGTTTTTTCAAATGATTTATTGAGAATCGTGATCCAGGAGGCGCCACGATACCGCAAAGAGCGTCGAATCAAACAAAACAATCGAACATTTTGACTGCACACACACACTGCTGGAAATGTTCAATAACTTCCGAGGTTACATTCTTTGGTTCCTGTAAATTCAGAAACGATTCAACGAAAATTCTATCAAAGAACATGTTGCAGAGAGTTTCGTATGTGTAACGTGAACGGAACCAGATCGAGCAGAATCTGCAATCAAAACGGAAGAAGCGATCTTCGGCTACGTTACTAATTCAACTATATTAAAGCTTTCGAATGTCTTCGTTTATTCTCGAATCGACAGTTTACAGATTGCAATCGCCTCTCGCAACATGGTTCTTCCGGAAAACATCGGTCGCCATCATGGAGCGACCAAGATCCCCGCGTCGATTCGTTCGATAATAAATTCGATCGGTTGTTCATTGTAGAAGGCACTACTTTCTTTTATTTTTCATAGACAAAGGTGAAAAAAAATGGTTTTGAACATATAATACAAGGTACTTCGAAACTAAAATTAAAAGTTAAATACCAGTTTGTCCGTGCTGATCGCCGGACTTCCGCAGCAACCGGGCCCGGGCGAGCCTCGAGAGGGCATTCGCTGGCTTTGATTCTACTTGCAACCAACCTAATTGCTTCCAACGTGTTAGAAACTGTTATACGAGTAGGTGCTGTGTCGAGAATGTGGACCGATTGCTCCAAGAAAGTCACGAGTCCACCGAGAAAAAGAGACTCGGCAAGTACAAAACAATAAAAACAAACTCTTCACTCATGCATCCGTCCCATTAAAAATTTCTTAGCTTTACGATAGAGGACTCGAAAAATCGACTTCCCAGACTTCCGAATTCTCGGACTGGTTCAAAGACGAGCAGGAGGAGCAATCGTCCTACCTCCACCGCAAAAAGAGGATGCAGTCCGAGTTGGCTGTCGGCGTATAAGCTGCAGCGTCGTTTGACCGTCTAACGACGTTGCAGTTGAATGTCCGTGCAACGTCTCTCGGGACACAAATGTGCAGGATGCGCGAGCCTGAATACAGTTAAACACAGCGTGTCTACGTGGACAGAGGTTGCACGTTCTACGAGTCGGTTCGCCTAACTGCGCGGAGAGTGATCTACGAGTGCCTTCGAAGGTCGAAAAAAAGAATTGAACTAATAGGAACCGTGAGTCGCGTGCGTGGTGTACTCGGTTTCCGCGTCCGCGTGAAAAGAGCTATGTCTCCGAGCTACAACAAATCCATCGAATCATCGAATTCGGCAGCTAATGGAAGTCCATACGAAGTCGTGTCTGTCTAAAGTCATCTCTAAACTCTACTTCCTTAAAAGAAACATACATTCGTTGGTTAATCTCGAAAGAAATGAAATCATACGGATTGTCACACGTGGCTCTGGCAATGAAGTAGACAGCTGTTTTATAACGTCGAAAATAAAAGACTCGTTTGGAAGATGCTGCAGATCCATAGCACTTATACTCTAGTTAAAAGGAAAAGAAAATTCTGAGCTACGTTTGTCGAAGGTGTATAATGTTCTCCGTAAACTTTCAGTCTTGCCTTCGAACACTCGTTCAACTAAAACGCTTGAGTACACAGACACGAGTTCGCGTGGATCTTTCGCTACGAAGACTTGGACACTATGGAAAGAGGATCATCGACAATAGCTCGTTAACTACCGAAAGGATACTATTCACATTTACTACGACTTTATAAGGAAAATCTGCTGCGAGCAACGAAGTGCTTGTTGAAAGGCGCCAGAGAAGCGCTCGATTTCGCGCACGGTGACTCTCAGCGAATCGACGCGACGACAGGACGTCGACCGAAGCATGGGGGCTTGTGACTACGAAAGGACAAGACGGTGGGGTCTCCGAGGACCCCTGACCGAGAATTCGTGCTAAATGTGTGTTCCGCGGGTGCAATTTCACTTGCGGCCTGTAGAAGAAAGAGGAATCGTTAAATGATCTACGTTGCGCTATGTCAAAAGCGAGTGCGTCGTTCTCTCGACAAGCTCGAGCTACAGCCTACCAAACGAGTTTTTTTGCTTCGTCTTTTTATCTTACTTTATCAGCATCTTTTCGGCGGGCCACCGTGAACGCGGGGGCGGCGTCGCTCGAACTCGAAATCGGCGGCCGGCGATCGACGGCGAAATATTCCTCGATCCGCTCTCGATCCTTCCCCGACCCCGTAGAGGAAAACGATTTGAGGGTCCAGGGAAATCGGTCTCGAGTGGATCGCGAGGCGTCGCTCGCCGGGGCGCCAGGAATTAAGATTAACTAACGACTAAGTAGAAGTGAAAACGTCGAGCCTAACGATCACAGCTATTGTACGATACTATGAGTGCTTAAACCGTCGCGGAGAAACGATAATAGTGGTAAACGGTTACGGAATCGGTAATCAAAAGAATGGTGTCCTCGCATTCTCTCCGTGTTGCGCCCAATACTCTCGATCGGATCTCGTTTCTCTCGAGCCTTGGTCGGTGGAGAAACAAAAAAAATCTATGTGTAAGTGGCCTGACATCCGTGTGTCCGTGTTATACACGTGTTTGTGTATATGTGTGTGTGTGTGTGTGGATATCTGCTCTGTGTACGCGTATTCGTTACAAAATTCATCTTACGAAGAGTTCGCCTTGTACCTCGGGGCCTGAAAGACCTAATCCATCGCCGACAAAATGGCGATTCGAAGTTAGGTGAGTGCCGCGTGGTCCCTCGATCGCGTCCGCCATTCTTGCGGCGAACTTAACCCATTCAGACGAGGGTTCCGAGATTTAGGAACGGTTCGGATGCGGGTTTCTGCTTAGTTTCGTCCACTAAGACTGTTTTGCCGAACGTTTACCGAACGTTGCGCCGCGCATCTTTGAACCGACATCGAAGGAAAATCTCGAACCCGACGATTAGGGTTGACGATCGACGATGAGCCGATACCGGACATTGGTAAACGGCTCGAGGACGGTCCCCGTCGACCACGAGACACGCGGAAAACGAAAATCAGGAGAAGACCACCGTTTCCGAGTGAAACAAATTTTCGCTTTCTCTCTCTGAACGTGTTCGAGGATGTTTCTCGAGGATTGCACAAACATGGCAATTACGAATCGCTCGGTTTCTCGATAGAAAATCCAGCTTAGGACCTATGTACGACATCGTTACGCGAATATTGCACGCTTGGTACGACAGAGCACACGCGTATATTAATATACATATATATGTATGTATAATATGTTATATATGATATATAACATATATGTATATAATACATTATAGTATATTACATACATAATATATGTATAGTCGGTATATAAGAAAGTAACCGTGTGGCATTCGTTACCGTTTCCTTCTATCTTTTTTACGTTTTCACGATTTTTCTCACTAATTGCAAGTTCGTTTCTTTTTTTCTTTTTTGTTGTTTCCTTTGTAAAACTTATTCTACTATACGATATCATTATTTTCTCTCTTCTCGTCGTTCATCTTCGCCTTCGTTTTTGCATCTTTTTGTCTTTCTCTCTTCACACAGTGCAAAGATAGTAACAATAATTAGAATATAGTAATAATAATTAATAAATTCATAGCTCCGAATCGAGTCACGGAACGAGAAAGTTTCGCTTCGGTGTCCGAAATTAAAGTGAAAAACTAATCCATCTCCATCTTTCTCTCTCGCGTTTGTTCTCTCAATCATTTTTCTACACGCTCGTACAGCCTGTCGAGTTACAAGAAACGCGTCGTCGATAATCAGTAATATTATTTTCCCTTTCACTCTTGGCTTTTCTACATTTTCTCTCTCTCTCTCTCTCTCTCACTTTCTCTTCCACTCTCTCTCTTTCTTTCTCCCATTCGCGCACGCGCGTGTATGCGTAAAAATGAAACGGAAAAGGAATACAAATCGTCGTTTACACTTCACAGCTAACCACAGCATTCGGCAATTATATGTTTCACTCGTTTTTTAAAAATGATTTATATCACAATGAAACGCCAGCGCATCCTTCCTTCTGATCGTCTCTGATCGTCTGTCGCGTGCACACCGATTCCGGCGGCCCATACCTCTGTCGATCGGTTGATCCGATGGATGATCAGCCTGCATCGACGAGGCGTTCAGGATGCGTCTACAGGCTCTGGCAGGTTTTGGCCTTGATCCGAGGGATCCGTTTCCGGATGGTTGCGGAAAGGATGATGTTGCAAGCTGGCGGACCCTGGCCCGAAGGTAGACGTTATTCTCGGCCTTCGAACGTCAATTCAATCGTCGCGGAGCACCTCGCTATGGTAAGAGAATGAATGGCTGTCCTCGCGAATGCTCTTCGAGATGTTCTTCAATGATTTGACGCGCACCCGGTAGAACTTGGTGCCGCGCGGCACTCGGAATCGGTTCTCGGACTGAAACAAACAATTTTTCGTTAATGACGCTCGCTAATGAAACTCCTGACCTTTCGTTGTTGTGGGAAAATTTGAAACATTCTGCATTCAAGAAAATGATTAAACTGCTTTTAAAAGTAAGACCAGGTGACTATGAAGAAAACCAAAGTGGGTCAGGTGATCTGCAGACTATGGTAATATCGTACAACGACCATTTTCGAAATCTTTGGCACAAAACCCTCACCTTCTTAGCCTGACAGTACTCCTTATCGACTACCTCAGCGATGGTCTGCTGCCTCTTGGGCAATCCGTCGGGGTTCGGGCCAAGATCCAAGGCAGCGACGCAGTCGGTGTTGAGGAAGTAGAAGATGGGCGACTCCTGGTAGAGGGTGAAGTTCTCATGCGTGGGGTTCCAGAAGACAAGCACCTTGTCGCCGGGGTCGCAGCTGGTGACGGTGATGCGTCTCTGTTGCACCAGCTTCTCTGCGGTTTTCTTCATCTTCTTGCGCACGTAGCCGCAGTGCGCCATGCACATGCAACACTGCGGCTCAGGGCTAGTCGCTGCATCTCGGCTGGAGCCCTCGGAGACCACGGCGACGGAAGCGTTCATCTCCTTTTCGCGGCCCTCGGAGGACTCGCGAGCAGCGAAACTTCTCCTCGATCTCTCCTTGACCAGTTCCACCTCCAGCCGAATTTTCTCCGCTTTCAGCGCCTCGATTTTCGTCTTCGCCGACTCCCTGTACTCCCGAAGCGCCTGCATCTCCGAGTTCAGCCTCTTGTTGTCGTTCTCCAGCATCTCCAGCCGCCTCGACAGACAGCTCTGGTCGTCGTTTGCCTCCACCCGCACCTTCTTCGACTCCGACACGTTCACCTCGTCCTTCTCCGGCCGCAGACCTTTCAGTACCTCCCGCATTTGACTGACGCTCATCTCCTCCGGCACGTTCTTGAACTCCTCCGACTTCGTCACTCGCCTGATCGTCGTTTTGTACTGCTCCAGCTCCTCCAGCAACGCGAACTCGCGCATCTTGTACATCTTCACCTCCTGCTCCTTCTCCTCCATCACCTGTCGCGCCATCTTCAACTCCTGATCCATCTTCTCCATGCTAGCCGCTCTTTCTTCTATAATCTGGACCGCAATCCGCAGCACGTGCTGCATCTGAGAAAACAAATGGTTCAATTAGACAAAAAGTTATCGATAGACTGCGGATTTGATGCATATAAGAAACAATAATATTATTACACTCGCCGTGATATTGTAGACACAAGAGTCGCTAGAGCTCCCGTCCATGACGATGTCGTTCATCTGGACTCTGGTGGACACGAGCTCGTCTTTGTACACCATGGGCAGCATGTCGGTAGCCTCGACCAGCCTCTGTTGATCGGTGCTGGCGGTGCTGAGCCGGAGCTCCTGGATCGTCTCCTGACACTGGGACACTGAATTCGCGAGGGTTGTGATTTCTCGGAACCTATCGTCGTTCGCCTCCTTCGCGGCAGCCTTCTTGACCACACAAGCCTGTTCGAGCGCCTCATTCAGCTGCTGATGAAGCCTCGTCCGCAGGCTCCTCATCTCGGTCTGCTCGGACTCCAGCTTCTGCCTCATGGTCGTCATCAGACGCTCGTGTTCCGATAGCTCCGTCTCCTTCTCCAGCACGATCCTCTTCAACGAACAGATCTCCTCCTCGCGGCTCTGGATCATCTTCTTCGCATCCGCCATCTCGAGCTCGTGGCCGACCTTTAACTCTTGTTCTCGTTCCCGAAGAGGACGATCGTACTCGCTCGAGTAAAGGGACAACGCCTCGCGAACACGCTCCGTCATCTCCCTGAAACCGCTCTTGTCCTCGCTCGACTGATCACGAAGAACAGTCAGCTCCTGCCGCACCGAACTCATGGCCTCGCTCACCACCGCCTTCATCGTCTTCAGGATCGAACGCAGCCTCTCCACCTCCTCGCGCGTGTTTCCAAGGTTCTCCTGAAACGGCCAGCGCCAAACACTTCCGTGAGAAACAGTGCACGAAATCTGACACGCAAGATTAGAGGACATGTGAATGCAGCTGCGAAATCGTGGTAGAAATCGAAGCAGCTGATTCTGCGGGAAAAAGTCCGAATGCTGAAGTGACATTTCTTAGATCCAGATCATGAAGATAATCGAACTTAAACATTTTTTCAAGACAGAATTCACTTCTCTTTCCCATAGAATCAGCCGTCTCCTTTCTCACTTTGTACCATAATTTTCAATATACCCTGTGTACTATCAAGTCAGCGAGGAATCATCAAGAAATCTGTCGAAACGTTTCCTGACATCGAACTGTTTCAGTATTAACGCATTGTTTACCAGAAGAATTCTGTTAGTAGAGTTCTCGATGTCTGTGTTATATGAATCAATAAACAAAAACGATAATCCCAACAGAAAGTGTTAGATGCCATTGTTACTGAGAAGTTAATTACAAAATAAATACTGATGAAAATATTACTGAATTCGAAGAGATAAGAATGTGTGAATTTTCATCCAGAGAGCGTATGAGAATTAATCGTAGGTACGGAGTAGTGTGTTAACATTTTCGACCAGTTTGATGGCTGGACTCCTCGCAGTCTCGAGCATCGTAAACTTGTTTTGTGACCAGTGGCGGAAAAGTTAATAGATCGGGAGTGGGAAGGCAGCTTTGATAAATGAAAAATGAAGAAAAACCCTGTAGAATAGTGCCCGATGCAGTAATGACAAGAGCCGGTTAACATTCCGGAGAAACGAACTCGTGATTGAACAGATCTCGGGAGAGAGTGTGTGAGCGTGTGTGTGTGTGTGTCACACTTCGGGTTCTGGAGGGGACGGGATACGAGTGCGACGGCAGCTATCCTGTAATTAAAAAAAAATTAAGACACACGCACCCACGCACGACTTACACGCGGCGGGATATGCGGCTACGAGAGTGACGGGGTTCGAAAAGAGGGAAGCTAGACGATCCTACGAGGAAACGGAACGGGGAGGGTCACACCAACAATAGACGGCAGACAAGAGATACATACGTGTCTGGGTATACATACTTGCATAAAGACAGCGCTAATAAATTGGGTTGCGAATGTAAATACAATGACAACGAAAGTACCTAGAAACCACAGAGAAAGGGGAAATAAGTGGAGAGAGATCGAGACTAGAAATGGTCACCGAGCTAGGTGAGGATGCGGGATCACACAGAACAAATGAAGGTCTCGGGAGACACGAATCGATGGTCAGACTCTGGACCAGGAACAACTGACAAGTATTATAGTCCTTTTTACGAAAGAGAAGATCCGCGTTGCCATAATAGTCGTTCATCCTTAGATGGTCAACTATTATGACTGTGATTGTATTTCAGGGATATTCTTTCGGAAAATAGGCCATAAGATTAGCAGGAGCGCTGGCGAACACCCCCACGAACTCCTACGGGCACAGATGCGCTTGGAGGCGAAGCTCCTACTCCCCACTCTCTGGTTTCTCAGCTCGCGCGGCCAGTCGCGCTCGGCCAGTCGCGCTCTCTCCACCAAACAACGAGTGCTCGCAGGAGAATCAACAGGAGCTCGCGAGCGGGGCCGACGTACACTGCCGTCCGTAAGTATTTGGACACTTGATGGAATCTAATAAAGAGTTCATTTCATTATTCTTAATAATTTTATGTTTATAGTGACTGTTATTTCGACTGGAGATAATCCCATTTTTAGCTACTATTTATTAGCTACATCCTGTTCACGGTTGCTGTTGAACATTAAGCGAATACCATTTACCTATTCAAGACATTTCACTTAGATGTGACGACACAGAAGATGACGTTAGGCACCAGTTTTAGTATCGAGCATGAACTGTGAGCACGTTAGTACGAGACAAGAACGATATGAATATCCCCGGTGAAAGGGTTCGACGGTACAAATACTTGTGGAGGGTGGTGTACGGGTCACCGGAGCCGGTGGAACCGTGGCCCGCGTCTGACCTGAAGGGTAGAAGAGTAAGCAAAACAGTATCGAAAGTGTACCATCGGTGGGATGTTCTGAATTAGAGGTAGTGGAACGTTTACGGCTACGACTACGAGGTCTGTTAGCGAGCTGTAAGTCGTCCAGTACCTGGAGAAGGGAAATGATAGCCTGTTGCGGTCCGTCGGCAGGGTGCTCGCTGAGACTGCTCGGCAGGGACTCGTCCATGTAAAACTCAGTACCCATGAAGTCGGCGGCGCCAACACCGACCGATGGACTGCTACCGCCACTGCTGGACAACTGATGCCGTTGTTGCTGCTGGCCGTCGCACAATACGGACCGGGGATTGAAGGATGAAGGATTCGGGCTTAGGGATCTCGGCTCCTCGGCTGTGGTTGAGGAAGCCGGCTGCTCGCTACACTTGGAAAGACCATTCGCGGCGCGATGAAGCAAACAGCTTGACTCGACGTTCTCCGCGCACTCGGTTAGGGGACTCAGCTGAGACGGACGCTCGCTGACGGATAGGCTTGGGAAGTGGAAGGATCCGGGCTCGCTCGAGGAGGTCGAACGGTTCGTCAGGTCGACGACTTTCGAGTTCAGCGGGGATACGTTAGTCGAGGTCGAGGAAGAAGGGGACACGCTTCGCGAGGCACCAACCTCTAATTGTTTCTGACGCATTTGCTTAGCGCCGTCGAACGACTCGGGTTTCGAGTCCGTGGCGCCCTGCCCGATCTTCTCGAACTCCTCGGTGTCCGTCTCCGATTCGAAGTCACCCCTATAGTCAGACAAGTCGTCGTTAGTCATCGAAACCGTAGACATCGTTCGCGTGTTCTGCTATCAAGACATAATGTCTTTTATTAATGAATTAAAATCAAGGGAGAACATTTCGAATAGAAAAGTACCCTAATTGAAAACTAGCTCCCTACTTTGTTCAGCCATCGGGTACCTGTCAGATAACATTGGAGCCCTAGCCTGTTCCTGTTCCTTGGCTGGTACGTCGTCGACTCTCATAGAACTGCTGTCTTTCTCCTTGTTCCCATCGGTGCTGGCATCGGTGAGACTCTTCGACAAAAAGAACTGCGTGATGCTGTTCAAGTCTGGTGACGATACAGTTAACGCCAGATCTGGTAACTGCGACCTTAGCAACTCCATATCATCCACAGTCAACTGCAACAGCATAACATAGGTAAAAATCATCCGGATAGTTCCAAGAAAGAGAAACATCGTCCCTCAGTTTTGTACACACCTTTGGCAGTCCACCGTCGAAGACAGAAGGTGCCTGGGTGGCAAACGGCGGCGGTGTGTCCTCCAGACCAGGGAACAGGGTGTTCAGGAAATGACCATCGAACTTGCTCTGGAACTCTCTTCGTCGGGCCAGTTCCTCGCTGTGAACAGTGAGCAGTTGGCAGGCGAGGTTGCTGGCCCAGACCAGGAAAGCTTGCGAGAACGTCCTCCTTCTGACCACCTCGGCTACCGCGTTCATGTACATCTGTGGCGCGAGGTGGATCTGCTGAAACACCTCCAGGTGCCTTCTTAGCCGCTTCAGACTCTCGTTGTACATCATTAATTTACTGTCCACCTCCCTCATCTTGTTTTCCACGTACATGACCCACTTGAGCCGTTGGTAGATGTTTACCGACAGCTCCTCCTTCGACTTGGTACACCGGCGCCGAATGTCCCTCAGCTGATTATGGTTTTCCAGCATCACGAGCAGCTGACGCCTGTGCGAGGTACAGAGATCGGGTAGCACGCTGGCGTCGCCAAGGTTGCTGGCGCGACTCTGATTCTGCAGGAATCCCTGCGCCAGCTCGCCCTGCTCCTGCACCAGCCTCTTGGTCTGCTGCATCAGTTGCTCCAGCGCGAACAGCCGCTCCCCCAGGCCCTTGATCTTCTTCATGTCCTGCTTGCTCGCGGTAAAGATCGCTGCGCTCACCTCGATCTTCAACACGTCATTGAACAACTTCTCGTTGAACTGCTCCAAACCCCGCGAACACTGCTCGGCCACTTGCTCCAGGCTGCTCTGATTGTCCTTCGCCGAGATCCAACTCAACAAGCTGAACACTTCTTCCTGGCCATTCGCGTCCTTCTCAGACTGGATTGGCTGGTCATCCGGGCTCAGCAAACCCTCGGCTTGCGCCCTCAGCGCTGGCAGGATCGGGATCTTCGCCAGCATGCCCAGGTCTGCGTTGAAGCTGCAGCAGAACACAGTTACAGATGTCAGTGCAATCATGTTAGAAACATTACAGCATCTTTTCAGAAAATACGATTCCTAAACCTGGTGGCGTAAGTATCTTCTCACACGTTTTGTCTAGTTCAAACAATTTAACGAAACAGGTGTTTGCATAGAGATCCACCCGGTTGTTATTAGACACAGTATGTTATCAACGTTAACATAATTATGTTTACATCCTTAGCCATTGCGTCAGCGCTACGTGCCGTCAGATTAGATCGTCTGTTTGCGCCTTCAAACAGAAACTTAGCGCGTGGAATGCACTTGCGAGTGGAAATATTGAAGTATCAATCACCGTTTTCAATGAAACTTTACTGAAAATCTACAATGTAGTCATGTGGATGATGGTACTCACTTTTGAAGAAGCTCCATGTGCTGCTCCCTCTCCGAAAGATAGAGAGCGAAGCTCTGCTGATGAACAGCGGCTCGAGACTGGAACATTTGCGTGATGTCCTCCAGATTCGCCACCACGGCGGCCCAGCCCTGTTGCTGAAGATGCTGATCGTGCACCAGCTTCTCGCAGATCCTGGTCTGCTCTCCGGCCAACATGCAGCATTGCTGAGCCAACTGGGCCCGGGCGACGAGTGTCTGATAAGTGGCGGGCATCGCAAGCGAAGAGTCGATTTGGCATTGTAGATCGATATCTGTAATACCGGAAACAACATCCAATTACTATCTCCAACTCTAACAGCCACCTGTGGTATATAGTTCTTATCAATCGAAACCTTGAACGTCACAGAGAATCTCGATATATGTACGTACATATACCCCGATCGGAGAGCTCTGTTGACGCGTTAGGCTTGAATTACAGTATCATCCGCTCGAGCGTCCGCGATCTGGCATCGTGTCAGGACGTTTATGTAACGGATGTTCTGAGAATTTGTGAAAAAGAAAGAGAAACAAACGGCGAGACCGAGATGCTGGGAGTTGGCGCGTGCAGTCAGGTGAGAACGAATTCGTTTTGTTTTGGGAGTCGAACACTGGGTGATCGTGAAAGTGGTTGTGATGATGTAAGTTGATGTAATGATGAAAGAAATTCTAATCTTATCTTTCATTCTGATAAAGAATTGAGAAGGCAGAAAATTGGAGGGCCAGAGAAAAGTAATTTTCGTGGTATCGATCAGCGGAAACGATATCTGCGGTGCGGTCCTCGGTCGACGGGGGTGGATGGGATCCCGAATGATTCGTTGAATCGTTGCCAGCGATCTTTCCCGTGGAAAAGCGGCTTAAGGCGAGCTTGCCTCATCCGCCGGAGGCAATTGTCGCCGAACCAGGAAGCCTGGACGGCGTAATTCGCTTCGTAGCCGATCCGCGGATCCAGGCTATGACGTAAGGGTACTGAAACGGCGCGCGAGCCGTGCCCACGACCTTGAGTTTTCATCGCGTGCCAAGATTACGTTGGCGAAGCTCGCGTCGATCAATTATATGTATGTATATCTGGTATTTAGCGAAGACTGACCGGTGGCCACTCGAACATACGTCCACCCCGCTTGCTTTTCTCCGAATGCTATCGAACCGCAGGTGTCCTGTTCGACGAGCCAGCTAACAACTTTCTGGACTTGGCTTTCGTCTCCATTTAGCGGTTTCGCGGATTGCTATTAGCAGACGCGACGACTATGGCTGGTGGACAAGCGATAGTAGAATGCAACTCTTGTGTAATTTTAACGAAAGATAATGCAATTGGAGAAAATCTATTTTTTAATGTTCTACAGTAGAATGCTCCCTCGAAGCTCGAAGCGTATTTATACACTTTGGTCGGAACGGAAGGGTTAATGCGGTCGCCGCGTTGTCTCGGCCCGATTTCCAAGCTCTGTTCGTTTGACCGAAATCTATCCGGGAGAGCTTTCCCACAGGCTGCATAATATAAAAGAGCGGCGAGGAACAGCGGAAAGACAACAGAGATACGGTGAACAGGGAATGTGTTGCACAACTGTCGGACAATGTATCGATTTTATGCGGCGCTACGACCGAGCTTTTCTTCTTCGCGCGGAAACTGTCTCGCTGCTTCCGGTATCCTTGCAGCGGGAAAGGACGAACGAGGACTCATTAGGGTATAAAAAGGCCACGCGCCGGAAATCGGCGAGCCGACGATGACGTCGCTCGTAAAACAAAAGCCGGGACGGAATAGAAACTAC
The DNA here is from genome assembly GCA_028455795.1 of Lasioglossum marginatum. NCBI lineage: Eukaryota > Metazoa > Arthropoda > Insecta > Hymenoptera > Halictidae > Lasioglossum > Lasioglossum marginatum. The sequence goes on from CM052263.1 coordinate 4,295,928, forward strand.
GGGAACCACAGAAACTTCTCCGCTCGGCGCGGCTCGTTCGTTCCAGTGTTGGTGGATTTTTCATTCTCCGAATTTCATTCTAGAAATTCCGTCTCGGTATTCCGAAAATTAAGAAACTTATGGGAGCGTAATGATCGATTGTGGATCGACCCAGCCGATCGGCCCAGAAACTCGCCGATACTTATCGAACAACGACACAGGGTGCAATGGCACAGGAATGACGTAGAAGAATGGAAAAGAGCCGTGGAGAGGAAGTGATCATCTGTCGGCGATTTAATTGAACGCAGCTGTGCTCGATATTATGCAGATCCGAGCGGCATTATGCGTATTCCGCTGGGAACAACGGTAAATAGACGCGATAGGTTTTCGATCTCACGTTTCGACCCCCTGACCCAGGATTTGCAAAACCACGAGGCTCGCCTCGTCCCCGCGAGAAAAAAACGCCGTTTAAGGGGAAATATTGCGACGAATCGTACACCGTGTCACTGTGTGAGATCATCGTCGTTTGCGGCGTAGGAAAAAACACACTCGAGAACGACCGAGACGACTGGATACCTGCGCAGACGGATATTGCGATCGCGAATCACTGCGAAATCGCTTCCGAGATCACGCGCGTCGTCGCGTGCTAAATCGTTTCGCGCATACAGTGTTTCATGACAGAGACGCCGAGAAAGATGCCTTATTTGGCTTCTCGAGGGATCCGCAGGTGAAACTCGATCCACAGGACTTCGATCGATACCCCCCTCGGATTCTTCTTCCCCTAAAGTATTCGCTCCTTCGAAAAATCTGTTCGGTTTTTATGGATTTTTCACCAGAAAATTGTAAACACAAGTGGCGAGTTGCCGTGTGTAAAGACGATAGAAAATTCACTTGTCGTGTAGCGCGGTGCACATATGCACACGGCGGTGACCTCTTTTAATCACGCTATTGCATAAGCTTCCGGCACAGGGTTGAACCTGGCAAACAGGGGCCAAGAATTTCTCGGCACGACACTGAATTCCCAGAATATCCTAACTTGGACTAATGCTCCCCTTTTCTAATTATATATTCTACGCACTGCAAACACACGCCTACGCGTACCGAAGTTCTGATTATCGGAGGAACAATATTCTTATTAAGCGAATTTTTGGGGCGTCGTTGACTCCGATAAGGTATTCTTCAGACGATTGACACCTTTTCGATTCTGTGGAACACTTGTCTGTATTTTTAAAATACTTGTATGTGGTTTTGTTGAAATGTAATATTACGAATATAATTAGGGGCAAAGTGTGGACGCTAATCGGATGGTCTCCAAAGATCGCGTTTGGAACAACTGTTTACGTTCCATCGAGGTTGATTACGGAGCTAATGGGTCTCGGACCGCGCATCGAGGAGCATCGTGTGCCAGACAATTACAATTGCTCCTTTCATTCGCATTGGCCACAGCTGATACTATAGCCGAAAGAAAGAGAGAGAGAGAGAGAGAGAGAGAGAGAGAGAGAGAGAAAATGCGCGCTGGCAAAGCGTCTCGATGGAACCGCGCATGAATGAAGAAGAATCATAGTTGGCCGGCTGAGCCGCTACCCATCACTTGCAAATCAGTGGCGAAAACTCGGCCGTCGGGTGTTTTGTTGGTGATGGGGGGTGGAGGTGGGAAATCGCGTGCTTATCTGCACGCGAAAGTAAGGCGAAAAACGTGTGTGCAGTGACACGTGCGACGCGTACATCCGCCGCGACGTGATTACCCGATTCTTTTACCGCAGACGCTCGACCCGATTATGCGAGCGCGATTATCGCGACGGAATTATTTGGCTCCATTTTCTACTAATTTTATTGATGTTGGACCTAGCCGCGATAACCGAGCCTCGCGTTTCATTTTCATTCGATGAAGAGAGATCGTGCCACTGCGCGACTGTGTGTGTATCAAGCATGATGTAATTTGTGAGATAACGCGAGAAGGAGGAACTCAGATTTTATCAGTTTTACAGTCACATTGATTAGCGATCTTTATGTGGTGTTAATAGGAGATAAGTAGCTGCAATTTATTTATTTATTTTCCTAACCCTCGAGAATGCACGTGTGTGCAGCGTTTATGCAATAAATGCCCAAAGATTCACAGCTCCTCGAACAGTCTGACGTGATACGGAATAAAAATTATTTCTAGAATACATCGACAGCTGGTTATATCAAAAGCAAACAGTTCTCCGAATGTAGTTTCGATAATATGTATAATGCTACTCCAGATAAAAATTGTTTACAGAATGCACTGATAACCGCGTACATATATCAAAAGCAAACAGTTTCTGCACATAGTTCGGATACTGTTGTATCTCAAAAATTGATAAGATACGCTAATGAGTATTTCGAGACGAACTGTATCTTCGAAAACATTCGAAAAAATTCTCATGTGATAATTCCATAGTGATAAGACTAGTAGAAAGTCTGTCAAACTGTATAATCACTTTACTAAATCTATTAAAAATTAAAATTTGATAATACCTTACATTGTGACTTGTCTAAAGAATAATTTAATCCTGCACATGAATTATACAATTATGAACAACGATAAATTAACGTAATAGCGGATGATGATTGTCCATAGATAGATACTAATTAACTGATGTAGCTTATTACCAATTGAAATTATCGTATCGTATACTTCGTCTCATCCGAAGAAGCGGTATTTCGTCTAACAATTACAAAGTACAACATTGTAAAGAAAATACGATGTCAATAATTTATATAAACTTTTATATCAAGTTTGTCGATCGAAGTTGCTGTACGCTTTGTACTCGTCTAAACAGCACGATTTAATCTAACAATTAGAAAGTATAGAATCGTAAACAGGATTATATACATACCAATAGATCGACGGATAATAATTAATTACGATGCCAGTGAATTTATCTAAACTTCCATAGTCGATTGAAGTTGTTGTACGGTTTCGTACACTGCAACTCGTGATCGACAATAGATAGATAATAAATAGACTGCGGATCTTCATGCAAAATAAAAAATTTCTACATCAATTGCAAAAAACAGGGACCATCTAGAAAATAGGTTTTTCTTCTAATTATCTTTTACAATTAACACTAATACACTGATGTCCTTAAATCTGTTTAATATATTCACTGCTTCAAATTGTACGTACCTATTTCTGTCATAAATGCATGAAGTCCGCAGTCTAATAATAAATTACATTTAACAAATTATAATTAGTGAATGAATTTTTATAAACTTGCCTACTTTATTTCAAATCGAAATGGCTGCCATATACTTAACCAAACAGTGGAATTCGATCCGACAATTACAAAGTACATCACGTAAATCAGATAGATCGTGATTGACCACGGATAATAATTAATGTTCTATATTCGGTTAATTAGATTTCTTGTCCGAGTCTCCGCTTAGACACAACCCACTTATCATCCAAGAACGCCCACCACGATCAAAGGCTAGATTTCAAGAATGAACGTATGGCTGATGCCTGCCACGATCTAATTTGCATGCAATAAGGAGGTACGCACGTACGATAATAAGACTGTCAGGATCGCCGAGACAACAGTTCGACGATAAACAGGAGGGAAACACATTTACTTTCATGCTTATGAAAGTCAAGCGACTTTCGATGCGACCGCGGACTCTGTGTATTATGTATAATGTATACATCTTGGAGAAGAAGCGTGGAAAAAATGCCGATCTTCCGCGGAAATCGGCGGAATGAAAATATACAATCGCATCTGGAGATTCATCGGAGCCACTCGACATCGGAATTCTGCTTAAAGTGCTTCTGAATCGCGAACATAAAAAAACCGTTCTTTCGCAAAGACTCTCGCTTTTCATTACGACGACCTCCGAAAAGGAGGAGCACGATATTTTTATCGATGCTTCAACAACGTTCACAAATTTTTACATAAACGATCAATCAAACTCGATCGGTCAACTACAGTTTAGTAGTATATATACTTTTAGTATTTTTTCTACAATTCCGATCTATTGCAATTTTTTACAAAATTAATTGCTCCAGCTTCCAAAAAAAGTTCAAATCGTATAGTACAATATTAAAAAAGTTATCGTGTTTTTTAGAGTGTCCGAATATTAAACCCGGCCACTGTAGATTTTGCAGTGTCGTTGAATTTCTGGCACAGCGTTCGGATGACAAAATCCTAATTTCTGCAATTTTCTGAATTGCAAAACGGATCAAAAATCGATTCGTTCAAACTTCTCGTTTAGCGTACATTCCCAACGGCGCGTACAGAGTTCTAAGGGACCAATGGCAATTTTTTCCACGATTTTTACGCGAACCTGAGGGATTCGTTCCCAGTGAAAGTCGCTCGCAAGCAGTTTTCCGCTCCATGGATCAACGTCATCCCTCCGCGATTTTCGCTCGGGGGAAAACAAGGCTAGAAGAACTGTTTCGCTGTTGAACTGCATCGTAGAGCCAACCTGGACCCGTGAAAAATTCAGGCACACAGCTTTTTCGGTGCTCGAGAGACGCGGAGTTTTTTTAAATTGTAAGGAAACGGCATCGCCGCAGCCGCTGTAAAATCATAATTTCCATCGCTTTTACGGGCTAAGCCTGTTTAAAAAGTTCCGTTCACTTTAATTACAAAATACAAGGCGCTCTCCTTCGATTGTGTTTTATTTACTTTTGAAACTGCTCGGGTAATTAACGGCGAAATTAATTGCCTTCAGACCCTATGCTCTTCCGTTTTTCTTCGCTGCGCGGATGAAACGTTCAACTTTTCGAAATTATGTACTTCGATTGAATTATTGCGAATATTAAAGAACTAGATCGTACAACGTCTTGATGGTACGAAAAAGTGTAATGTAACTATTTCTGCGCCTCTTAACGTTTAATATCGGTGATATTTTGAAAGTTTCACGAGGAAATTCTCTGTTACGAGCACAAAGAAATCTCGACAGCTGTCTTCGTGGATGGCTCGGGGGAGGTTCTTGGCACCCCAGTGTGAAACGCAAAACCAATAATACATATAGAGGGTTTCAACGGGGTGGTGGTGACTGAAACGCTTAGAACTTCAGTTCTCGAAGAAACTAGAAACTCTGGGGCTACCGGAAACCGCGCACTCATACTTGAACAAGTTGAAGATGAAAAAACGACACCGAACGTAACTCCGACGTAACACTTACGAAATCGAGCACGCCTTCGCAAGTACAAGATCTTCTTGCTGAAACGTCCTCCTGCTAATTCTATAAATAATTATTTAACAGCTCGGCGTTCAAATTAAACTGACAGCCGTCATCTTCTCGAACTCTTACAGAAACACGTCAAATCAATCAGAATATGCCACAATTTGTTAAGTTGAACACCTTTCAAATTCAAATGGAGAAATGGATTACAATGTACAAGAGTAAACATATATTTAATGTAAATGATATAAAATATCAGATTGATTATACTGCTTGTTTACAGAAGCAAATATTGATCTTCCCAGTGAAATGTATCATAAAATTATCTGTCATTCGAGGGGTAACGACTCACCAACACAAACGTCATTTTTATCAAGAATTTCCGTGCAAGATCGCCATGTTTGCTGCCCCCCACTTCGGAGAATCTGGCGTTTCACATTGCAAGAAAAATGCAACGATCAAGAAGCACGAAATCCGAGAAGGAAACCATCGGGTTACTAGAATAAACCCTCAAGGCTGGGACCTGGTCCAAGTATCTGATATATTGTCCCTATGCATCACGCCGCGCTACTGTGTATCCACCGAATCTACGATCCCTTGTCAATAAATGATCGTAACATACGATGCAGTCGCACTGGTACAGCAAGGGGATGTCTTTGCACTAAACACGCGTCTCAAAGGACTTTGGTATCTCTTCTTTCCCCAGAATCTTTCCAAAGGATCACAAAGTCTGACACAAAAGCCGATGAAACCGACAGAGACTAGAGTAACAATGTCTGCAGCTTCCAATTTGCTTGCTTGCATTTTTCAGACATTCGATAATGGTCTTCTGCGCTTGGTAACATTCGCTTTTAACACCGACTATTTGTTAATTATCGCCGTTGAAACTGACCATCGCAATCGGATGATCGCGCATCGGTGTCGAGACAACAGCCTAAAATTTCGCTCAAGTTGTCGGCGTGGATTCGTTACTGTGCAGGTGAGGCCGATCCCAATTAATTAATACGATCGGGCGTCGCACTGTGGGGTATTTGGCCGATCTAGCTGGCCAAAAGTCGATTTCGTCAAACTCGTCCAAGGTAAAAATGAGTTGTTAACTGGAAAAGTTGAATAGTGGGGGTCAATATACCGTCGGTTTTTTCCCGATTTGGCATTTCCGTACGGAGGTATGATAACTTGAAGTTTAGTAACTCAGCACAGTGCCTTTCGCCGTGTCGTCCGCATTAGCAACGTTTGAAGTGAAATATTTTTAATCACGAAAGCTATTTTAAGAAAACCGATGATGGATAGTGTTATAGCAGGTAAGTGTGTGTATTTCACACAATTTTAATCAGATATGTGTTCATTTAAATAAAATAACAGTTACTGAAAAAAGTCAATTTGAAGGCAGTTTTAATCTCGAAGTTCATACAATCGGAAGGAATTAGTTGTACTTCCGGGTCCGTCCCGGTAATGTTTGTTTAACCACTGTAAAGCGGAAGATTTCAGCTTTATTTTCGTCTAAAAAAACAATTGCAGAAATGTGCAGATTCACAAGTTATCGTTAAAATAAGATTTTGTAGGCGTGAATGATATTTTTTAAAGTGATGTTTTACCTGATTTAAAAGCTTCATTTATCATTGTAGGGTCATCTAATGTTAAAATATTTAGACTGAGGCAAATATGGTGCGTTATGCAGCAACTACAAAATGCCAATATAAATGCAAAGTTGACGTATGCTGAGAACTACTTGTGTGGTCAGGAGGTGTATTGTAATGAAGAAAAAGAAGAAATTCGAAGCGAATTAGTTGTATTATTAGTTATTATATTATATATAATATAATGTATTATAATGTATATATATATATATACCTTAGGTTACGTTAGGTTAAGATTTTGTAAATGTAAATAATATTTTTTAAAGTGATGTTTTACCCGATTTAAAAGCTTTATTTATTATTGTAGGACCATCCAGTGATCCGAAAATTAATGGAAATCGACTAGGTGTTAAAGAGCAACGGAAGAGCCAAATCCGAGAGAGGAGAGAGAGGAGAGAGGACGTAATAAAGCGTCGCGCGTTGGCACTCGGCATCGAGCCGGCCCGATATTCTTTATTTAGCTGTCGATAACCAATCGGCCGGCTTTTAGTTAGACCCCGATACTATTTCTCCTCGCGCACACAACGATGCTCATTGTTGAGGAGAAAACATTTCGGTGTCGATTATCGCGCGCCCCCACCAACCGCTGCCACCCCACAGGAGATTAAACCGTAGAAAAATATGTTTTTGCGCGTATTCCGACGAGCACTGCACCACGACCATGTTTGCCAGTTAAACAGCGGTCGATACCGTCAAGGGAAACGCCGGAAGTTCCACGGTGGCCTTTGGGTTATCTTCCATCTCTAGAAAATGATCTTATTCCGTGCGATCGAACCATCTAATCCTAATCTGATCATCGCCGAGGCGGATTGAATCGGTGATGGCAATACAGAAAATAATATTTTGCAGAACTTACGACTACGTGATCGCCAGGAACAGAAAATTATCGAGAATATTATTGATGCAGAGTTTTGTATCGAGACCCAAATTGGCCATGCGACGGAACCTTCGTATCCTGTTATCGATTCGATGCGAAGGTTCTATCAACGCGATCCTCGAGCACGTATGGGAAATCATCAGAGACTCGTCATTAGCACGGGCTTGATAATTCAGAGAAATTTCGTTCATCAGCCCTTTGCTATCCAAAGCCTTATTCTCTTGCAAAACTTTCTACAAAATCGTCTAATTCGACTATGTTTCCGTACGGAATTTCATAATTATTTCTTACTGGCGGTTTAACCGAATTTTATAGACCGTAAACAGGGAGGTCCGCTCGTCGCATTGTCATCGTAAAAATTAAGTTCTAAGCCCGTGGAAGGAACAGTGTCACCGATGCATGACTGATGCGCCAGTCAAAGTGTTAACGCGCGGAACGGCTGCGTTTTCCACGACCTGTGGACCTTGCTGGTCCACTTTGAAGCCGGACTTTCACGGCTCTGTGATATGCTCGATAAAAAGCCGCGCTCGACGAGAGGCGCGCCGCCTCGGCTGGAGAAACAATATTAATTCCGAGAGTTTCTCTGCCGACTTCGACTTCGGCCCGACTTCAGCCCGAGTGCTACTCGGGAGGAGTGCAACACTGCCGAGGCTCTGATCGCCTGGGAAATTGAAAACATCTGCCGCCGCGTTTACCCATTTACAACCATTTACCCAGGCGCGTTTCTTCCAATATCTCCGAATCATCGTTCGGATCGATCATGCCACGATTTCCCGTGCTCGAGACACAATCGATCGACCGGGTCGCTGCGTTCGATAAAAGGCCACGGTGCGTGAAAGTTGCGGCGAAAACGTCGGCCCGTGTTCCACGCGGGAACACGCGTGCAATATCCATCGGGGAGGTCCCTCGATGCTCCACGTCCTCGTCGACGGTTCTCCGTGTGGAATCGATATACACGGTGCATTGAATCCATCAGGTCGGTTAGGTCCTTTTATGTAACCGCCGCTAGGACGTTGGGAAAACAGAAAGGAAAGTGCAGCGTGTGGGAATCCAGCCGCGTTACCGTATCTTACTTAACCTTTCCTCGCGCGATTTACGAGGAATCGCGGGTCCTCGGGATCGACGGACGAAGCGAGAATATACTCGTTCAATCATATACTGTGCTCGTTCATTTCGTCAATCTTGTGAAATCGGAAGTAGATACCATTATCTTCGTCAACTATCAGATCGTTACGTATGAAACTTGACAAATGTGTTTGAAAGTGCTTTATTTATCAAGTTTCATACATAACGATCTGATTTTGCTATAGAAATTTCCGTTTCATTAAAAAAATGTAGTCCTCCGGTAATACATTCCTAAAAGCGACCTACTTCTGCGTGATTTACACTCTCCCCTCGAGGGCCCCGTAGACAACGAGTATTTCCTTTCTCGAAATCCATCAAGAATAATGAAGAATTGCATAGTCGTCAGGGTGTTCATTAAACCCGGTGGTCTTCAGCTCGCAGGATTCTGTTGGTACACGATTTTTGAGTCGGTGTTCGAAAGCAGGCTAATCAAAAGAAGGTCAGCAGGCATTTCCCGGGCGAATCCTTTCCGCCCGTTAGAAAGGGGGACAGCGAGAAGAAGAGGAGAAGGCCTCGGGACAGACACGGGTACTAATTTGCTGGCATTCAGACGGCAGCTGGGCAGGAAACGGTAGCAATTTTTCCGCGAGACAAAACCATCGCGCCGCAACGGAGAAGTAAAAGAGACGCGTCGTTGCTCTGGGCGTAGCTGTTATTTTACAGTAGGCGATATTTCACCATTAAAGTCAATGTAAAGGGATTAATTGAATAATTAAGTTTTTCTGCCAATTTGATCTGTCTTACTTATTAACGTCTCTCTAAATGTTCGTGCTTGAACTCCTAGGATCGTAGGATCCCGAAGAAGGAGGAACAAAACTGCGGACGCGGTTCGACCTCGTTCACACGGCCGGTATATAATGCGGCAAAATAATTGCACGGTGGGAGTGATACACGGAAAACTGCGCGCCTACTTTCCGCGTAAAAAAGCCGGCGAACAATATATCGCGGCAACGGCGCGGCGTGTGCTCGCACTTACATCACCTTCGGCCGCGGCAATTGCCATGCGCGTCCGTGGATATCCACGCTCGTTTCATCGTTCGCTGCAACAGTTTTTCTCGTTTCCTTTGAGAACCTTCCCGCGAAATCAAGAACAATCCTGTGCGACGAAGGAGCAAGTGACGAGTTCCTCTGTAGGGCGAGGAAACCGAAGACAGTCGACTCTTCAACCGAGGGTGAAATTTCCTGTACAACGATTTTCGTTGCTGCATCGCGAAATAATTGCAGGTATGAAATTATTTTATCGTATGTGTATATTTGGATAACACAATTTGGCTAAAGAACGTTTTCTGTCTGTGTTTTGCAGCGTTACGATTCTTCAGCGATCGGCGTGTCGTTTTTTCGAGGGACGGCGAACAATTGGCGCGAAGAGAAATGAAGAATGTTTTAATGAGAACAGTGACCTTGAACAATCAATTCAATCCACGTACACCGGCTTGGTACACTTTGCAACACTTTCTTCCTCGCATTACGAATGCTGAAAAGTGAAATAGGAGAGCCTGAACTAACAGTGCCCCTTATAACACAACCACGATACATTCGTGCGCATACAGGGCGTATAATGGATGCGGTTCGACCTTAATTCGGATTAATGTGATTCCGAACAATTATATTCGGTTATTGCGCCCGGCTTTCTAATCGAGAATTTTTCCTTTCGTTTTCCACGCGTTGCCCCGCTCGAAAGAGAATGACAGAACACACGTTCCTCGAATGAGCCATTTAATCGCTGAACAATTTCCCTCGGGTGCATGTGATCCAGGATCATAGAAAATACAAACACGCCGCGGGGAAAGGTGTGACCGTTACTCCAATAAACACCATCGATTTCTTCATTTTATGACATAAACGATTTGAAAGTCTGTCGGATCTAATGGAGTTCGTAGTATTCTGATCTATTAAGACATTAAACACCTATCAGAGTGCTAGAGTTGCCTGTTTCTTTGCTGTTGGCAACGAATATACGTGTTTCGCGATATGTACTCGGTTATGTTCCCAGTTCAATGTCGGGGAGAATGTAATTATAATTTATATTTCATTCCAGTCAAAGGATTTGAATGAATTTTCTGATAAAAATTCGGTAAATATCGAATGGAATTTTTGGATGAAAGGTGGAGGAATTCAATTCGAGGATGATCGATGAATGAAACAGTGGTAAAAGTCGGAGGCTCGCCAAGGAAATCGCATGACTGCGCGCCGCCACGTTCTGTCGCAACAGAAGGCAGAAAAATAAAAGCTGTTCAGGGAACGGATCACGATAGAACTATAGACGATGCATGCGGAGCCGAGTCAACGCGTTGCGAGGATAAATAACGAACCTATTGATTATTCGTCCCGGAACACGGTGGATTTTTTCCCGCGGCATGATCGTAATCTTCTCCTCTGTTTTTTTTCCCCCCCGAGACGGAGCACCGGGCATAGTTTTAAACGGTTCTTGCGTAGGTCGGAAAGTATAGCGTGTGCCCCATCGTTCCCTGAATAACCAAGGCACGGTTATTATCGCACGTGTACACGTATAGTTATTTATCGGAATGAAACGCGGGAGAGCCGATTGTCAACCGACGACATTTAATCGAAACCGTTCGCGCTCGATACATAATTTCGCGGTCTAACGTATTAACACCCACGAGGCCGTTCATGGAAACCTCGCAACGGTAATTACCGATATCTCTTTTCTGTCTTAAACTATTCACGTGACGTAATCCCGCAATTTTCAGTCGTTCTTTTATCTTATGTGTATCGTCGAGCACGCGCGTTAATATCGGCGACTGTTGTGTCGGCCGTGTGCAAGGTGTTTCGCAAAGCGTGGGTGATTCCGCGGGCAATGGTAATTCCAAGAACATTCATCATCCTGGAAATCGATTTTGCGCACAATTCTATTCATTCCTCCAGTCATTTATATTTTTTAATCTCCTTTAGTCTCCTTATTTTAATAACGCGAAACGGCTATAACGCTGCCGCTATAAATTATCGAAAGCTCTAAATATATTTTCCAATTTTCTGAACCACCCTCGGAGACTCACACGTGACCGTGCTCGCACAGCGACATAAAAGAAGATGTAGGAGTAAGATCTCTGTAGGAGTTTATCAGCTCCAATAAGAATCGCGTAATCGATCGTAGTGTTCACGGAGAGCGACGCGAGTTTTCCCACTCGTGCGACGATAAAACGCGAGGAAAAAAAGACATATCTCGTAGGTGTGCGTCGACAATCTATCGATGTCGAATCTATCAATCTATCCTTTAGGTAAGGAGAGGGGTGGGCTACCGTTTACGGTAGTTTCCACGTGCCGGTTAAACAGATACCTATTCTTTCCGCGAGTTTCCATCGCGGCGCGGCGGTCACGCGTCCGCTCGCGGAATAAATACGGGAGCCTCGCTCGACGCGTGACGAACGAGTGACGCAGCTTCAATTTAAAGCAGACAAGCTGGCACCAAGCTAAGCTGCTTCGTATCTATTGCACGTGTCTTCCTACTGACTGGCAATTCGCGACGTTCGCACGTGCAGCGATACGCGAGCCTGCGGTCGGTCTACGCGTCCGCGGAGAACACTCCTTCGGATTTCATTCGAGATTTCGAATTTGGGTGGGATTATTCTTTCCCTAATTTTTACGTAGATATTTAGCGGGTTTTAGTGTACAATAAAGTAATACCGTTCTTAAATTCTTTGAAAGCTTTCCGCTGTTTTACATTTCGCAGCCGAAATTTCTTCGCGAGTGCATAAAACCTGCAGCGCAATTAATTTGTTGGCTCTGTGCCAAAGTTTTGATGAATTCATAATAGATGGTGTGGTACGAGGTGGTAGATGGATACAATAAATCATTTCAGAAATCATAGAAAATGTATGTTATTTGAGACGGTGATTTTGTAAGAGCTCGATTAAATTGCTGGTTTGTAGAAGAATGCAATCTACATCTCTACATGGTAATACACGTCAGAGTTTTTACACTGACCGAATATGTTTTTCTTTTCGATCGCAGCAATGGACCTTCATGCGGGAATGATCGTGAGGGAAACGCGGAAGAGCTCGGAAACGGTAATTGTCAGTGGGGGCCAGGTGACGCGTTAATGTATGTATACGGTGTCGCGTATCAATGTACAACCAGTCGACAGTTAGATCGATAAATCCCGCGTGAAAATTCGCATGATGTTCTGACCTCTTTAAAAAGAAAAGTGGATACCGATGATGCACGAGCATACTTCAAGCGGTACGATAGACACGAAATAATGGAATACGGTGTCTGAGATAAATTCAAATAGTTAACAGAACTTAGTCGCGGAAAGATAAATGGACGAAGTTCGCGAGTCTTAAATCACCCTGGACAGTTTCGATTATATCGATTACCTCTAATTAAACGCGAAACACAAACAACAAATTCAGGAAACATACAAAAATTGCATATTCGATCAATCTACTTATTCTCATAGCAGTTCGAGGAGGATTTTCAGGAGATCGAGGCATGTGGATTTTCCGACGAATTCCAGCGTTATTAATCGTTTCGCAAGGCGGGTGTCATTAATCGCGAGTTCCGCCGTCGAATTCCGGAGGCGTTTTTCCGTCGCGAGCGATTCTGAGGAACATTAATTGCGCCAATTATGTTATCATCGAAAGCGATCGGGCTAGCCGATAAGCGAGCCTTCGATGCCTGTTAATCATTCATTCGGTATAATTGCTAGTTGAGCAGTTATCTGCGAGTGACACCTGAATGTTGGTTAGGAATCGAACGTCGCAAGACAACATCATTGTTCTTATTGTTAGATAATTATGTAACAACCGAGCGCGGTTCTTAGAACAGCGAATGATTATTCTATCGCGACGGTACCGCGTTACAAATTGTGATTGCAATTTTGCATGTTGCTCCGAAGGTTTACGACAGCTTTGAGAGACGATTCCAACTTCCAATTGACGCTTTAGAACTTTTGCATTACAATTCGATCCCGAAACGATCGTAGAACGTTGGTTTCAACGTTCAATCAGATACCGGCCATACTAACCCTTTTATTGGAATTCGAGTTAGCCCGATGGTTCTGCTGGGAGTTGGGAATTGTGGATCGCTTCGCATATTTTTCTTTGGGAAAACGTTGATTCATAATTAGCTCATCGAGCAGGCTGTCATGCAACCTTGTAGCGAGAGGAGAGTCACTTTCACCATGTGTACGATGCAATTACGTGTATCAGAAAGTCGCCGTGGGATCTCTCTCTCTCTCTCTGTGGCAATTCGATAACGCGAGGAGATTCGCATAATGCGGAGACCTCCGCGAGGCCAAGGGCAGATAGCCTCGAAGGTCCACGAGGAACAGCGTCAGCACGCTGCGAACGCTGAAACATGCTTCAAATACACCCTTTGACTCTTGCATACTGCTATTCGCATACTTCGAAACTAACAATATTATTATGATTTCAGCGCACTGGTTCCATCAATTGCTATTTAAAACACTATTTGCAAATTATCACAATAATTTTTTCCGACGTTTCGATCTTATTTTAGATCATTTTCAAGAAAAATAGAAGAATTGCGTCTGTAATTTAATAACCGTTATTATGTTTTGTTTCGCGTAAATTTAAAGAAAAGAAGAAAATTGTTACCTACTTGCTTAGTGCAAAAGAAAATTTTAGCTTTATAGAAACACGTGTTGATGCCAAGTCGGTATACAAGATAATGAGGCAACGTGAAAACATTTGGAACGAACGCAACGTATCATCGATCGACATGCTGGCCAATCGATATTTGGCGGTAAATTCAAAACATAAACTGACATTATAACCTTCTTTTAACTGCTCATATACCACGTTGGTTATGGTAAATTTTTAATTGACATTCAAGTTTATTTTGACCAATTTACATACATCTGATTGTATGTGAAACAAAGTAAAAGTTTAATGTATTTTACGAAGCGACATAAGGAATTTATTAGAAAGATTTCTAATCTTTCTAAATCTTTCTAATAAATTCCTTATGACACTTCGTAAAATACATTAAATGTTTAATGTTTTCTTTTTTTATTAAGAAGAAAAGGAAAGACCATTCCTAAGCATCGGAGCCGGTTCGCTGTAAATTTTTCCGACTCATCAATATTAAATTCGTACTCAATTTAACGCCATTAGAATCCCGCGAAGATGCACCTGCGATATTACGAGATACGCGCATTTGTTTTACATAAATAAAACGGCCAACAGTTAATTATGTATATAATATGCTCGTCCGGCGTTGATTATACACATTTATTCTGGCGTTACGATCGTTCCGATGCAATTGTGTTGCCGGCTGAATCGTTCGGCAGCGTTAAGCAGCGTTTTCGGACGAATCCCGATTTAACCAGCTCGCGTTGACTCGCTCGAATCACGGAAATGATAATTATCGGAGGTTCGGAGTTGCCTTAATTGGAGTCGGATCGACCGAATCGTAGAAACACGCGAATCGAGCATCAAAATAGGAAACGTTTGGAAAAACGTGATTCCAAGTCTTCCCGACCTTTGAGAAACTACTGCCACTTCGGAGATCATTCGTGGAATTGGATTTAAACAGAAAATGTAAAAGGGTGTAGAAACATGCTGATGAAACCGTAATGTCTATTTCGAAATAGCTATCAAACGGAGGAAACTATAAATAGCATCAAGATCCGACGACGATGAAAAGTAACTAATAGGGGTTGAAAGCGCCATTTGTAGCATTCGAACAAAAATTCTAAAAAGGACTAGGGACCTGCCGGCGAAACCCTAATGTTTATTTTAAAGCAGCGATTAAACGGTGGAACCTATAAATGGCGGTAGGGTCGGACGAAGATGGTGAAAAGCGACTAATAGGGGTGGAAAGTTGCAGGAGACGTCTAAAATGGGAATCAAATATAGACACACGTGACTGAAAGTTTCCGAAGTAACCGGAGATGGTCCAGGGAACTCGAGAAAACAAACACTGGTCGGCTAGGGAGACAGAAAATACGACCACCTAGACCGAAAACCAGAAAAAAATCAAGATTTTGTCTCCGCAGACTCCAGTCGCACTCATCTATCGAAAGAAATGGCTAACTTTTTATTCCGTGGTAAAGATCGACTGCGATCGGGTTTTCGAATTGATTCACTGGATGGTGAATGTTTTGCAAACTGAAATCGAGTGCAAAAATATAATGAAAGATTTGCGATAGGAGAAGATTTATTCGAGAATTAATTCTTTATGTTATTGCAACGCTGTTTCCTTCTGCGAAACGCGATAAATGACGAATAAACTGGCCTAACGCACGCATAATAATCGCGATTACGTTTCACGTAGCACCAAGGTCTAGCAAGTGAAAAAACGTCGCGAATCCGAGCACGTAAGCGATCACGGGCCACTTAGATAGAAATATGCGAACGTATGCGAATTTCATGCAGCCGTAATTGCGAGAGAGAGAGAGAGAGAAAATAACGAGGAAAACGATCAGATGAGTCAACGCTCGATTTGTCGTGGATTTCTTTTACGGCTAGTGTTCGTTTAATCGCGTGATTTAATGCCCCCGATCGATATACGTTTTTCCGTAATATTAAATTAAACGCATCTGTACATTTCGACTCGTAAACAATCCTGTTCTCACCGAGGCACATTTTTCTTTCTCCGAATATAATATCAACGAGTTACTTCAACACAAAAAGATAAAATTGCTAATTTGTTGGCTTACGTCGATCGCAGCTAAAGAGATAGCTAAAGGATAATCGAATCCCGCTCGTTCGTTTCGGAGAAACAGAAATCCCGATAGCGAGATCAAAGTCGTTGAAACATGGGATTTATTAAAATACGAATATAGAGGGGTGGAAGAGGGGGCGTTTTCGCCAGTGACATTTACGAGCGGGCATCGTGACGGTATCGCAAACCCGTTCTGTTAAACAAGAATCGAAGGAGAGAGGAAAAATACACCGATACCGGCCGGAGAATAATATTTACGAAACAGGGCAGCCAGAGATCGCGGGGTGTGCGCATTTATGCGAACATGAAAGGTCACACGTGTACGGAACTCGAAATTCGAAGCTGCTGTGACTGCTGAAATTCAATTTCACGAGAGACATTGAAAAAATGTATTCCATACAAAATTTGAATGTATCCTTTTATATTAAAAAATATATATAGTCTTCCTTATCATCGTTGTAGTCTGAAACTGACAGCGGTGGATAAGGGTTAACGTTCCTTTTTAACGGGGTGTTTTGTTCTTCGAATTTAATGCACTTTCACGCTGATATTGAAGTCCGCATTCTCGTCCAGAGGTTCGCGAAACTTTTCGTTTCTCCAGAAGATCGCCCGAGGCAGGAAATTCGAGCCGCCTGTGTTTTAATCTCGAGGGAAACTCAGGATTTGAAAGTTCCGTCGCTATTTACTGTCCCCGGATCTAGAAAAATGACTTTGGAACTACACTTTGGATGCGAGTGTAGTTATTACGGTGATCTTTTCCTTTTCTCATAGACAATGTCGGCCTCTGAGGCTCCTGTTATTAGCGTAATCGTTGCTCTCGTTTTCAAGGGCGAGTCTTTCAATCCTGTTGCAAAATAATTGGTCGGAAATAATATTGCGGCGATTATACATTAAGAAAGATGTATGCTCTTCTTAGAGGCAAAAAACCATCACTACAAACATTACTGTAAAAATGGATATCGAGAGATGAACACAATTCAATAGAGATATTTGATCGTAAAAGACTCGAAAGGCGCAGCAAGCAATAGAGCAAACACATCGAAGAAAGATTTGAATGGCCAATCGATTACATTTCGCGCAAAAACGATTGAGAATGTTAATGTACACACCGAAGGAAAAAAATAGTGACCATTGAGCTAGGTCAAATCAAAATAAACTGCGCAGATACGCGGCCGGTACATTTGAAGAGATTAACACGGTGATCCTCAACCATGAACACCAGTATTATTTATTTATTATTCCGGAGAACTTTACCATGCGGTCAGAGACTACATAGTACATAGTAATTAGCGTGCACATAAATGTTTCTTGATGCTTGCATACAGAAGGCAGACCGGAGCGCCATTACGTGCGCGCATAATGAGGGATTAATAAAAATGATTTCGAGCGATTTGTTCCGCAACAAAGGTCACTGCGTTTCAATCGAATACAATTTCGGTTGCAGCTATCTCGGCGATCTATGGACGAAATAATGGGAAAATTATCGGGAAATGAGTGTGCAAGGGATCTCGCTAATCAGTTAATTAAAGTTGTCGCGTTAAAAGTAGTTCTCCCGCCGCGCCGGCCGCGCAGGTCCACGAACTATTTCCCCTTGACCGTGAGCGATTATTTCAAGTGAGGCACGTCGATATGATTTTATTTTAGGCCACTTGGCACAATACGTTATTGTGCGATACCAATCCGCCCCTGGAGCACGAGCACTCGGAAACGTTTACATTATCCGCGAAACCTGTGCGATTACACGTGCAGATCCAGCGGGTCCAAATTTGCACATCTAATTCCATTTACCGATCAGAGCGGGCTTTCCAAATCGATTTTAACAGTACAATAGAGTAATTAATACATTTAATATTTAAACTATCATACCTCGCGTAAAAAGTGATCGTACGACAATAAAGGAGTCGTTTTAAAGCTAGAAGTCTTCACCTCGACGACGCGTAAGGGATCAAAGTCACAAAGAAGGTTCGTGTCGAATTATTTGGCTTCTGAGGCTCCTCCCATCGAGGCTCTGCTGATCCATTCTACTCTATTTCGATTCGAGCAGGCTCAGGAAACTCAGCCTTCTTCGTGACCATATTTGCGTCGAATCATCGGTCGAAGACCTGGAACGCGACACGGTCCACATCGGAACGCCTCGGAACCGTGTGGCATAAATTAATTCAAGGCCGGTCGGGAGAAAAAAAACTAGGGACCGCAAAAAGAGAGAAAAAGAGAGGGAATAGGACAGAGAGACAGCGGAAAAGAGTGGGCCACGTTTTCTCGAGACATCCGGGCCACGAGCGTTCCTTTGTCTCGCGTGAGGAAATCCAATTCCGCACGCGCGTTGCGCCATCGTGTCGTCGATCAGCTGACCGACACCGAGCCAATTGAATTCAATGGCTGGGGAAAGATATCGACGATTGCGAAGTCCCGCTCTCTTATTCGAGAAAGAAAGAGAAATACTGTGCAATCATTCCTGCCACTCGATAGGTGATCTCTCTTCCTTGAACCACAGAGCAGTGGAGAATTAGTGGATCGGGATCCGCAGATCCTGGGAAAAATTTCGGTCCAGTAATTGCCAATTTTCTGCCGTTCGAGCTCGACGCGCTTGAAAAATTGCGGGCTTTTGTTTAACCGAGCGCGCAGGCTTGTTGAAAGTTGATGTTTTCGTTTCTGGCACTCTTGGGACCAGAATAGCAATCTTTGATATTGACTATTAGGAGAAATCTTTAATTGTTTAAGAGCTGTGATCGAGAGTATGGCATAATTAATCTGCCAATGCACGATATTACAGTTCACTCGCCCGTGATAACGTAATCGCCGAACGATCTCGTCAGTGAAGGTATGTTTGCGTTGGTTTCTGTCTGCATCTGTCAAAAAATCTAGCTATCTACATTTCGAACATCTGTCGTAATATTCGCTCGACCAATAACTAGACTCATCGGTATTATAAAGAAAATTTTTCGACAGATTAATGCAAGATTTGAAATTGACCAAAAAATGGTCGAGATCCTCTGTTAGTGCATCTTCGTTAAACATAATCTCTCGTTAAAGAGAGCAGACCAGTTTTCTCCGTTGTTCTTGAAACGGATATTGCCACTAGTATTTTTATCATTCCCAAGCAACGGAGCGCACAAAGCGCGGTACCATTTAAATAGGAAACAATGGTGCTCAGGATCTAACATTAACGCAAACCCAATATAAAATGTGCAGACAATGGGTCCGAATTCTGCGCAGGTACGTCACAGTTGATACCAACAATCGCGAATTAACAATGCTCCCGCAAATTCCAGTTCGCAGGGAGGTGATTCTTTGTGTTTCTCCGATAGCGGGCATTCAGCAGCCAGTGGCATTATCCCGGTCATGCGAGCCATTCTCCGGTGCCGCAGCTGTTCCCATCTGCAACCGGGTTTCCGCGAACCAGTTTCTGCTGTCCACGGTTCGCGTGTCGTATCGTCAGCTGACGGCGAAACATCATGTAAGCGCCTTCGACTATCGATAGAGCGTGAGAGAGCCAGGTCATCGTCACTTAAACGCATGACCATTGTGCCGGTCACACGCCGGAGAGACAGAGAAAAAAAGAGAGCGAGGGAGGGAGACGGTGCCATCTTCGCCTTGAACACGTTTGCCGGGGACTACTACTCGTCAACATTTATTGTCGTCGCACGACTCGCTCGCTGCGTACATTTCGCGTTTACTTAGATCACAGGAATATTCATGATTTTTTTCCTGAACGAGACAGATGCGTTCTCGTGCTCGCTTTATTCGCTCGAGAGCACCGTGCTTGCCATTTTCGGCACAGTTCTTCACGGTTTAATCTGGGCGCTAGAACTTTCTTACGCATCCACTGCAACGGGCACGCTGCTGTTCCTCTTCCTCTCTTGCCAACACTTGGACTGCTGGTCTAGATAACTCGATAAGACTCTCCAGAAAAACCGAGATAACTACGAGAATGGTCCGCGAAATGGGCGGTTACGATTTTAAAGGGTCGGTTGACGGAATCGAGGTGCACTCGAACCGTAACATTTCAAAAATAAATAACAGCGCGCCCGAGCGACTGCGACAAATGCATCTCGTAAAAATCCGCGGTTACATTGTTTCGGCTGCATGCGGGGCTTGGTTTTTAAAGGGCGGTCGTCATGCAACCGTGAAAAATTCCGACGACATATCGGAACGCGTCGTCTGAAATCGGTCGCGTGACTCGGAAACGTTTTCCGGCCGCGTTTATGCCTGTTCGCCTACGCGGAGAGGAGTTGTTACTACACTGCCGTGTTCCGCGCTCGTACAATATGCATGGAACACGGAATCGAATCAGGTGAAGCGAAGATGACTCACGTCCAACTTCCCCTCCCCCTCCGCCCCCCCCCCCCCCCCCCCCCCCCCCACCTCGTTCGCCTGTAATTAAAACCATAATTCTTCTTATCGTAATTGCAAATGTTGCTCGACTTTAACACCCGGCCGCCCGGCGAGATTTACCACGAGTACCACGCGTTTATCAACAGTAAAATTAATTTATGCGTGTACAACAAACTCCCATCGTCGGTCGGACTGATTAGGATCCTCCTCGTCAAGTCTGGTGACCTTGAGATATGGTACCAAGGTCAAGGAACTGGGGAACGTCGCCTATAATCTTAAACGTAAACAACACACGCGCGTGTCGACAGTTATAACAATTTGAATTGCACGTGTGCATAGAAGTTCAGCTAGTAACTGCTACCGTAAATAAATGAGAATATACCCAGATCCAATAAAAAAATTCAGATTGTTTCTGACCAAATTCACGTATCGAAGTGTTCGGTGAAATCGTTCCGCGACACGATTTCGAAATGCGCCGAATGCGAATGTCGATCGGTTCACATAACTCGAATTGACATTATTTCACGGTTATCGGCGACTCTACCTTTCGGGTCACCGAGAACTGCGACAATGAATAATAAATAATGTTCTCTCACCGCAGAGATTTCTTAAGAATAAAACAGTGGCAGAAAAAAGAACCGCGTGGCAAGAGGTTAACGCATATATAATTGCAATCTAGCTATAATAAAGCCATTAAAACGGTCTCTGATTTATTCGTTGCCGCGATCGATGGAAACATGTAACTCACATCGCGGCGACAGAGAGTTTAACGTTCGAAGAAATCTGAATCGGAAAGTTTTCCCCGGCCAATTAACAAAAAATAGAAAAACAAGAAGAAATAAAAACTCCATTACATAGTCGTTACAATAATTATTATAATTGCAGCCGTTAGCGTTCCAGTTCCGCAATAACTTGAAACAACCGGGGGGAGAGCTTGTTGAAATAATTAGAAACGTGCTGAAAAGGAGGAGGAGGAGAAGCCTTTCCCCGCCCTCTCCCGGCCCAATTTAGTGTTGCATCTTATGTGTTTATGTAGGTACATACTCTCGTGTGTTGCACATACATACGCCAAGCGGAAAATTCTTGCCGTTTCGACCCCAAGTTATTCGGCTGTAAACGGCGAGAATCATCGGCCCGTTATGTACGATCTCGTACAAGTTTGAAACCGGGGCCGGCTTGGAAATGTCGATTGAGGATCTCGAGACGTCGTCTTTAAGCCAAACGAAATGGAAAAGGAAATGTCTCTTCGCGGTAAACACCGAAACCTGACCGGTTTTTCGACGCCGACAGTCGGTCGCAAAAGTATCTGAACACCGCTACTATTTCCACACCTGTGCTCTAAACTTTCACCAAATATACAAGAAAGCTTGACGAACGTCGGATTTGTATTACAAAAAAATCCGGTCACTTGGTAAATACAACAGATCTTAAATGCGAGAAAAGTTTGAGGAAAAGGAGAATCCACGTGCAGGCATTTCCATATTCGAGAGAAGTGATGCAACCGTTGCGTCATTTAGTATCGCTAATCAGTAGCTGGAGACATAACGTCTGCGAGACTGACTGATTCCAATGTAATTAGTTGGTTCTTGGATTGTAGCTGGTAATGACATTCTATAGTTTAAATAATCTATAAAATAGGATTAGTGAAGCAAATTTTTTCTAGAACTCTCTTGATGTTCGATAGCGTTTAGTCGATGCGTTATCGTTTAATGTTTCTTTTAAGTTCCTACAGAATAAATGTCTAACGCCGATTTGTTCGGAAATGTTAAAATTTCTTTTTACTTTAGACTTAGTGTGTCTATATAGACGGTGGTTTTTTGCAACCCACCAATGAATCAGGAACCGCATTGTGGACGAGCTCTTAATGAATCGGTTTCCGCGCCGATTGTTTCTCGTCCTCGCGCGGCAGCTTTCATCGCCGTCCGAAGATAAAACTCGCGTTTTTCCGGGATTAAGGCGTGCTTATTGTCTGCGAACGAGGATTAAATTCATTTCGCGCCTATGAAAACGGCTGAGCGGATCGATCGCGTGAGATACTAAAAATTTAAAATGCTGATCAAAATTGTACGATCGCGAAACGCACTAAAACTGATGTTTGTAAACGAAATTGCAACAGATCGAAAGTTACCAATTTTTTATCTACTTTATCTATTCTATTAATAAGGCACGAATTCTGGAACACAGCTACATATACGTGGAAATGATTAGCACCAATGGAGGATCGTTCGAAGCTCATTAACGACGCCACAACCGGTCTAAAATTCATGTGCCGCTCCTGGTTTCAGAGACACGTGGCACGGCCTCGCGTCGTTTTTACTAAATAGTTTTGCGCAGGGAACGACGTATAGTATCGTCCCGTATCGAGCTCCTAGCGAGGTACACTGGGAATGACGCAAAAACCGTTCGCGTTTCATTTCTCTGTCGGGTACTGTGTACGATGATTCGAGATCCAATGACTTAACGATAAGCTCGTCTATTTTGAACGTTGTCTTTTCGACTGGTCTAGCTGCCTATCATTGTCTGTTAGTCGGCTCACGTGGCGTCGATTAACTAATTTTGCTTAGAAAACGACGTACAGCGGGCTGACCCAGTTTCGCCTCGAAATTGACGAAGACGCCAATTCAAGCGGAGCAACTGGATGCACACGGGATCGCACTTCGACGCGGTCGCAGATCGTTATCCGCTGGATAAAAGAATCAGGTCGAAGATGGTCACGAGGCCTCGTTGACGGGGGTCAAAGTCTTGTTGCGTCTGCGATCGTTCTTCGAAAGCGAGGCCGATAAAAAGGGACAGTCGATCTGCGGCCGGATGCATCTTGAACGCATGAAGAGGAATAAATAATTTTAATGAAATTGCTTGAAACATTAAAAATGATTTCCTCAGTCGTTCCAAGGTTCAAAGAAAGAACAAGTCGGCCGTGATACTTTACGACGCCAGCGATGCAACAGCAGAAAAACATGAGAAAAGAATGCACCTGGGGCCCCTGACATGCACGACACGGCCGTGTCAAGGTACCGATTCAAAAAATGAATGCACCTCGATAGGTCGCCTGCATGCTTCGCTAATCGACGACAGGATTTTCCAAGCTGGATAAGTACCAAGAAGATAATAATTGCTGTGTTTAATGTATATCGAAACGAGATTGTTACGAGACAACTGGCTCCTAATGTATGATTGATCCTTTCGTTTCGGGTCACTTGTTCACCAATTTATTATATATTGTGGCAGCGTTGTTGCAACAACTGGTTCCTTCTGATCGATCTTGTCGTTCTCTCGGTGTAGACCACTTGTGTCGTTTATATTTTGTACAGTCGTTGCAACAACTGGTTTCTTTTCAAGCATTTTATTGATCGATATTTAATTTTTATTTTTTAGTATTTGTTCGGACCTTGTTCTGTTGATTGAGACTCCTGGAAGGTCTCGACGTAGAAAAAGAAGCTGCTTTGTTAACCAATGAATGGACACTTGTCTAAGCAGGTGCAGAAAAAGCTGTTGAATATTCCAAGCAATATTTCCGAATAAGAAGAAAACAACTTCTTCGCATTAATCAGACTGACGTACACACAGTGCCGTTCGTAATTAATCGGTCAACAACAATTTCACATGAGATTTTGTTTCCGAGCCGGATAAATCTCACATTTCTGTTGGCATAAATTACTTTTTAGAAGTCGATTAATGCTGTTTTTATTCTATAATGACGAACACTGGACGTAATCAAAATATTAGTCACCAGGTAAATATACCGTCTAGTAATCAGAAACGTAGAAGATAATCTTTCAAGTGTTTGCAATCGGTTAAATCGAAGTAGAGACAAACAACTCAGGTGGAGTTCAACGATGCGTATCATCTTCATCCACTTCAGATGGTGGAAAACCATGGTGCAAGAACCAAATAAATTTTATAATAAAATTACAGATGTTTTGGACCAAGATTTTCGCGATTTCGCTATTGTCGATCGCGAGAAGGATCGATCATAGGTTCGGGACAGGTCGCAGCCGGCTCCGTGCAGTTTCGCCGCGAAAATCGAAAGTGCTAGGCGATAAGAGCGAACTTGATCGTTACTTCATCGAGAGCCGGTTGCAGCAGTGACCGCGAGGTGCATCGCGGTGCAACGTGCAACGTGCAACGGGTACGAGCGGTCTTTCTGCGGTCGCGTTACCGGTCCGCGTCGAGGAACGTGAATTACCGCATGAAACCCGAGGCTGCGAGGATGAAATAGCCGGATGGAAAGGAATGGAAATGAACGAAAATTCTTTCACGGTTCTGAATGAAAAAAAAAGGAATACGGAAAAAGAACGAGAAGGAATTACCATGGCCAGAAGAATGTCGGACACAAGCGCAGGACGATGGGAAAACAGATGATCACGCAGCCGCGCATCCTGTTACATGGTCTCCCTTAAAATTCTTCATTACCCTATTCTTGTGCGTTTCAGTATTCGCGGTAAGTAATTGTATTCCTAAATAATTATTCCTATCAAGCGTGTTCGCGAGTAACGCGCTGACGCCGAGAGCTATAAATATTAAATATGAACATATAGCTCGGTTTATGTTCGTATTTAAATTTATGTAGAGCTGTTCAATTATTCAAACTTCAAAGTCGCTTAAGCATTTCGATTACCCACGTGAGGATTCATGAAATATTAGTTACTTTTTTCACGGTTTTAAATCGTTCGAATTGAATGAAATATATTCGGCATCCATCACAGCCTCTCAAAGAAACAAAATAAATCGGCTAAAACAACAACTGCGTTTTCTACGGATCACCTAGTTTCAATCACGGACATAGTTATCAACCCGGCTGCCTAGATACATACAAATTGCGCGCAATTCCGCCTCTAATATCTACAATACAGTCGAGAGAATATTTGCAAACCGCCATAAACAAGCTTAACCATCGAATAAAATTTAGAGGTAGCTCGCAAAGCCTCGAGAGAAGCAGCCAGGCATAGGATTCGCATTCGCGATTGCTATGTTCCAGGTTTCCAGGTAGAGAGGTCGTAACGCGTCTGATTTGCGGCCGAATCGGTGCTAGGAACACAAGCAAGCTTTCCGGAGAGAACACAAGCAAAGAGTACCAGTGAGATCATAGCTCGCGGTAATCGTTGTAACATAGGATCGAGAAGTGTAATAGCGAGTCGAATGTACGGCGAGCGTTTAGCGGGGTAACGGTATGGAAATTGCGCGCGGTTAACATATCGTTTAGCGTTCGAACATACATAGTCCTTGCGAGCAGACGTCGAACCGTCGCGCGACGGACTGACGGTGGCTCCAGGTGGAGGACGTCGACGGTGACCTGGTTTCCAAGACGCCGCGCCGCGCGTCTAGACGCTCTGTCTTCAAGACGTGGCGGCGTCGCTAGGGTAGCCAAAAATGGCGAATATGCCAAAATGGGGACAATGATAAAAATAATTGTTGATGTCTCGAACCAAGTGGAAGCCTTGGGATTTCATGAATAAATTTTTTATCTTTCTGCAAAATTGTCTGCAATGATGATTTTGTTCTTTCTTTGGCAATTAGACGATTTTATTTTACCAAAGATATCTCTATCTTTTCCAATTTTGTATTTTTTTAGGTAGCGAACGCACAGATATCCCCAGTCTCGCTTTCCCGAAGTTGTTACAGAATTATTTTGCATGCCAGAGATTTTGTTTCGATGTTCCCGTGATGTGCAAGGGAGGCACACCCTCGAACCGTTACACGATGACGAAAAATAAGCCAAACGATCGGCCAACATTTCCCATTGTGCCCGTTTACGGTACCGTGAGCCCCACAGTTGCCGGACGGAGACAAAGACAACCTTCGCGCTGCCGCCGTCGCACGGATATCGTTGTCGTCGCGCTGATATCATCTAACTCCTTTTTTTCTTCCCTCTCTTCTCATTCTCTGTGCGCTTGCCGATAAGGATCGTTATTAGCCGCGTCCTTCCGGCACGATTCTCGGTTAACGAAGACAGTATGGTCAGTGTCGTCGAGACCGCCTCCTCCACTTTGTCTCTCTCTCTCTGTGTTCGGGACCATCTTGTCGGAAGATATTATTTTCGTCACGCACGCGTTTCCATGATGCTGCGCGGATAATTCGTGCCGTTTATGGATGTAAAACAAGTACCCTCAGCGGCAGGAATCATTCGTTAAACTGTTCTGCGTGGTACAGGGTTGGTCATGCTGCGATACGTGAGGAAACTGCCGATTTTATCGATTTGATTTTTTAATGTGGGTTACAGAGATATTTGAATATAAATATATTTGCTTAGAAACCTCCGAAGCAGAAACCGAGCGGATTCTGATGCGAGTAGCACGCGAGGGTTAAAAAAAGACGCAGATTGAGTAAGTGTCCCGATTGCGCAGAGTCCGTCCGCTAAATTGAACGGGTCCGCGTATGATCGGGATAACACGAAGCTCGCGAATCACTACGAATAGATTCGTTATGTAAGCCTGCTCCTTAGTTCCGCGGTATGCAAATGCAGCATTATGATGCAAAATCTCTTGCACGCGGACTTCCCGCGGCTGTTTTCTGGCCGGGTAGTTCTCTGAGGGAACGTTTCTGCTTCGGTAAACAGAAAACGAAGAAGACGCGAAGGAACAGGATCGGCGGAAGCTCGAGCCGCGACGGGCGTCATGATCGTCGCGGGCTATCGATCAAAAAATTCGAAAGCACCGCGGTTTCAAGGATCACGATCGTAAAAAGACTGCGGAAGATGTTCCCCTTGACTCCGCGAAAAGTTTATACTGCTGCTTTATCGCGGTCCACTCGACGCGACGTTTTATTCGTCGGGAACTTCCCTCCAAGAGAAAATTATTAACTGGAAACACCGAGATTCGAATCGTCCGACAGACTTGTTTGCAGTTTCAAGCACGAAAGTAAACGTAAAGAATAATTATAAATTTTCCTGCAGAGGCTTGCAGGAAAGTTATACAACAACGATTAAGAGTTGATTCGCTGACGTGAAGACCTTGGGAAGCTTGTTCCGAATAGATTTACGTTTGTTGTTCTTTGTTGATAACGAACGCGTGTCCGTTTTATTTGTTTCTGTTGGCTCGCGAGCAAGCGCAGACAGGAAACGAAAGAAGAAAAGCCAGCGGACCGCGGCAGGCTAAGGATATTCACAGGTGAAGAAGCTCGTCACTCACCGGAACCATAATCTATGCTCGGCTTGGGTGGAGTTTGGTCCTGAATGGCGGCCTTGCTGAACAAATAGATCGGATTCGTGTCGGTTCCGGCCGAGTAGGAGCAGACACGCGCGTCCGGTTTCAGGCTTTCGCCTCCGCTCATCAGGAGCACCTGGTGCGTCGCTACCACGCCGCATTCTCTCTCGATCGCTTCCATCAGCTCGGACACCCTGTGACAGAAAGAAACACCAGACAAATTAGCGCGAGACAACATCGCAACCATAACGAAACAGCAAAAAAAATTTTACACACGCCCCCATTCGTAAGAACATATCCGTGAATGCATCCGTCCGTACAAGCAGCTTTTGCTAAAGGTAATCTTGATTAGAATAGAATTCTCCAAGTGTACGGACTTCTTCTACTTGCTCCAGTATGAACATAGCTTAAGGTTGTTGCGTTGATCGCATTATAAAAAACGTGAAAAATCTGCTTCCTACCGTATCCTAAGTCCGAAACAGGATCCGCGAGAGAGCAGGGTGAACCGTTTAAAGCTTATAATCCCGGCAGATAATGAATTCTGCAATAAACCCGGCCAGTTCTAGAGCTTCAGCGTCGACGATGTCGCGATTAAGGTCAAGATTATCTCTACCTGTATCAAAGATCCATGCTCTTCGACGAGCCCAACAAAGTCCGACTAATTGGGGGAAACTGGAAAGGGACTTCTAAAGATCTAGCGCGAGATCCATCTTCCGGATCCAGAAAGCCGCGACCTGGTTTTGCGAAAGGCAGGAGATCCTGGCAACCGGATGACGCGTTTCCGCGGTTCGCATGGAAACTGAGAAGTAGGGGCACCGCGAAAAAAAGGAGAGAAAAAAGTCCGCGAACAGCAGCGCGGCGATTCGCGAGTCTACTTTCGATCTCAAACGCGACTATCCGTTCCTCTCTATTTACTACGATGCTTCGAGTAATCCACGAGGGACCGTTTCACGTGCTATAAACCGCAACGAGAGCAAACGAATTCTGAAATATTGATATGTTTGAATTGGAGAGCTGCCCCGAGGCTAGAACGTTTCTCGGATGTACAGTTACCTGCGGATCTAATCTGAATCAATTGCAACTAATCGCAGATAGTCGGCTGCCAAGTAATTACAGGAGATTTATCAGAACATTGAAAATCTTCCGTGAGAAGCGATTAACACACAATATCACATTTTAGTCAAAAATTAAATTTAAGATCATGAGACCGCTTAGAATTTCACGATATTTATGACGATATTAATTGACGATATATTCTCAATATTTATTGAAGATTAGTTGTTTCGTGTAGAACCGTTGTGATTTAGTTTAAGTTTGTAATAGCACGACGCAGAGTAAAAGTAAATATTACGTAAACATATTTTCGGCAAAAAGACCGAGCAAAATTCAACTGGTTTTTCGTTCGACGCTGCTTAGCAACGATCAACGATGTTTATCTAATCGTTGCGTTCACTGAAACGAAAGGAAACGAGCAGGAAGCTCGTTAATGCAATAAATTCAGTTTCTAGATAGACTAATTCTACATATACAGGGTAAATTTCGGGTAACTTCCCATTTTTTACAAATCATTTATTAAGAAGTAAAATATGGAAAAACTTCGAGAATATTTTCATCGCTAAAAATGAGGTAAAAGCTCCGCTAATTGCAGTTCGCATAGACGTTCCTTTTCCCAGATCTGCAGATACCATTTACCGGAAAGCAAAGCAACGAAACATTTCATACAGCTGATTAAGAAACGTCTTACGACAAAAATAAAGTAAAAGCACCATTAATTGCAGTTCGAATAGACTATTACCTTCTGAAAGATTCGCAGATGCTATTTATTGAGAGTCGGGCCAAGGAAAAATTTCACTTTGCTAATTAAAAACGTCTAACGGTAAGAACGAAGTCAAATCACCGCTAATTGTAGTGTACACAGACACTTCTCACTATTCTAGAGATCCTTCGATGCTATAAACGCATGGAGATCCGCAGTCCAATTAGTCGAAACAACAAGTTCTAAAACAAATATAGAACATAAAACTGCGTGTGACGGTAGTTGAATCGTGCGAACGAATCCGTGAGTAATGTTAGTCCTAACACAGGTGTTCGCGTTGTGTATGGCTGGTTCCATGCCGGAAAATCGATTCGCAGCACGCGTCTCAGCAAAGGGCTTAGCCGATTAAGATAGTAAAAACTGCCCTTAGAGATTTTTCAATGACTATCGAACCATTCGAAAGCTGACCAAGAAAAGCCCCTCCGAGTAAAATTTCAGTCCTCTAGCTTTCCCGCGAGGGTAGTTACAGGATAAATTAGATTTCGCGCTTTTCCGTGCATTTTCCGCTCTCCAATGCGTTCTAAAATTCGGAAAAAATGTGACATATTTTGAATCCTAAGGCGCATTTTACAGAATTTTTTCAGATTTCTTGTTGCGGGAGTTCATTGTGAAAAACAATAAAAACCGAATTTGTACCATCCCGATTTTTCACACTAAAACAATCATTGTTCATTTTGCACAATAATCCCGATACGAAAACTGGAGCCGTGATTCAACTGATTCCGATATGGTTGCCTCCGGTAATTACTTCAAGGTGACATTCATCCAGAGGGGAATCCCGTAAAACGCGTGGAGCAAATAGCTCGGATTAATGAATAAGACTGCAAGACGGCTCCTCGGTTGAGTGCCGCGTGGCTCGCCGGGTCCCGCTCGAATGCACCTTTTCTAATTAATACGCGATGCGACTCGCATCGTCCTCGCCGCGGACAAAGAGCTTCTCCTTGTGCGTTATTCAGCCTCGACGAGGGTGTTGACGACAATTCCGTTCCAATTCCTTTTACGCGTACGTTTATGGCCGCCCGTCGGCGTCGACGTGCTAAGAACGCCTTCGAGAGCCTCGCCGCCATAAAACTCGCGACAATCTACCGCGATGCACCGGCTCGCAATCTTGGACGTGTATCGGCCACCATTCGGAGAATTAATTAATTTATAGCGACGTGTCTGCAGAAAATTGCGAAAAGAAAAGCAATTTCTGTGCAAAAAGATAAAATGATCGTAAGGGAATTATGTTCCCGGATTAAGTTCGGAGCACTATCCGCAGCGAGCGTCAATATCATTTTCTTCGCTAAAACCTCTTCGAATAGTTCTGGATAGGCGAGTAAACGATCAGCTCAAGAGCTCTTTACGGAGCTGCGGCTCTTTCCAACGTAGAATTCTGCGTTTTCTGGTAGAACGGGTAAGGCAAAAGGCGACAGAGAAGGGAAAGAATCCCCAGAGCATTGAATGGAACCGAAGTAGATTAATGGTAAGCGACTGAAGATTTTGTTTCATCGATTCGCGTGGCTGAAGACTCTTTTTTCTATCTTTAATTACCTAAACGAGTGAATGGGAAACTGTGCAATCGTGATCGAGGATCTCGCCGCTTCGAATAAGGTAATTTCTCAAACAACTGAAAATTAAAGGAGATAGTGAAACTAACGATAAATATTCAATAACAGAATCTAGTAAGATTTCTAATGACTCTGACATATCTAAAGGGATCTCGAAAATGTTCTTTTAATTAATAATCTCGAGAGAAGTCGTAATACGATATTACACAACACGACTCGTCGGTTTACGAACGGAATCGCTGTAACCATTGAACAATCGATTAAGACGCCCCAGATCGGAAATATTTGACTTTTAAAGCGCAGTTAGGTAACCGACAAGTAAAGTGTTAACAACATTTCGAGCTAAGATTGGTAAGCGTTCCGCGAGGCGTAAATTGCAACCCGCCCCGCCACGCCGATGCAGAAGACAGTCTTTCTTTTGGTCGGGCGGCTCTAGCAGTCTTCACGAAGCAATTAATTTTGAATCGATCGGAGTCAGCCGTTTCCTCGATGACAGAAACAAAGCGAACAAGTGTTAACTTGTGACGCTACGGGTCCGCCCGAAGCCTGTTGACCGACGGGGACGGAAAACTAATCGCGTCTAATATTAACGAGACCCAATTAGCGACGACGCGGAGCGAATTGATTCGCGAGTTTCCGGCCGGTCGTGGGGCTTCCGCGCGAAACACATTTTGCATCGAACTTCTTCGTAGGGATGTGCAAAAAGCCGAAAATTAGACAAAATTTTCGGATCTTCGAATGGATCGAGATTCCTGACAATTTTCGAGATTATTCTTGAGAACCGCGAAAATTTCCAAGATTCCCGATATATTAGGGAGTCCTGAAATTTTCGAGAACCCGAATACCTATGCTAATAAATCCCAAAGATTCTTAAAAATCCCAATATATTCCCGGCTCGATAGTTTCAGGTTCTCGCATGACCTGCTTCCGGAGGCCCCAGTCCTCCAGTTTGTACACCGAACTTTCTGAATCGCGATTATGGCAACCGACGTTCGCGGTTTAGCGGTGCGCTTTGCAATTACGCGAGAAAATAAACGCAACGGGGTAGAAGGCGCGAGGTGGATCGACACGCATCGTTAATTGCGTCGACGAACGGGAGGGTGAATGACCGGCGTGACCGCACTGTCTTGATGCACGAATATTCGTGCATTAAGATAGTCTTTCCCATGCGTGGGATCATCCTCTCTCTCCATCGTGTAATGGCTGGCGGAACAGCTGGATCGTGTGTGACATAACGTAGATACATGGTATGTAAGTACATACGTGGCCGTGCGTGCGTCAAAGGCGATCTCGAGACTTTGAGGAGATCTATCGTCACGTTGCCAAGGCAGAATCGATGGACGCATCGAAATAGAATCGTGGGTGGTCTGGAGATTGATCAGAATCCGCCGTCACGGTCCCTTAATGAGCTGACGCCGTGATGCAAATCATGGAAATGTACCAAGAGCATGGGAGTGGGCTGATTTGGTTTTGGGAATGAACCAGTTGATTTTAATCTCGGTATAATACGTCAATATTTGTACCGAAAGCTACGTGTGGGCGTGGCTTCGTTGCTCTTCGTGGTAATGGAGCTAGGGATGTGTTTCAGTCGACAATTTCTACGAATTCTGGCTTCATACTTGGTAGTGAAGTCTTCTAACAAAAAGTTTATCTTTGATATAGAAGCTCAGACATGAACAGGGACCCTACTACAGGAGTGTAATATTCCCTCTGCATCGAGTATCCTGGATGGGCGTGGCTTCACAGCAGTTATGAATGAAAATGGTACTTTAAATAGCCATCAGAACTTAAACAATTTGCCACAATCACAATAGTCGATCTACCCTCTAGAACTTCCAGTAGAATACTATCTCCATCCCCGGAGTACACCCAAACACCTCCAGAAGCCACAAGTTCCATTGCCCCGAACCTCTTCTCTCAAAGAAACCGCTAATGGCGCGTATCTTCCGCAGAGAGCTTAATAACGACAACAATAATTCAAAGATGGAGGTAAGCCGCACGGCCGAAGTGCCTCGATAAATCTCTTCCCTGACATTAAAGCTGTCTCTACGAATTATACTAAAACTCCTGGCAGAACGAAAGAGCAAAGGTGTCCGATTCACCGGGGCACACGCGGAAACTTCTAATTAGCGCGTCCCGCGGATCAAGCTCGACAACACGCGACTGATTGTCCCGTTTCTACTGTAGAAATCGCAGGACAATTGCAACAAAATGCCACGGTTCACCCGTGAAATCCCGCGAAAACTCCCGTTGGATCCCGATATAACGAACGGTAGAAAACGATTCGTTAGAGCGAGACTTCGTGCGTTCGGTTCAAGCTTCGATCCTCCGGACTTTCTTTTCTCGAAGGATACATAAAGTGGTTGGTTTGCCAATCCGAGCGCACGCCGAGCGTAACACAGCTCGCGCGAGCGAGGGATAATGGCTCGAACGAGCGGACGGACACGCCGAATCGTTTTCTTCATCGGCGATAGTTGCACGCCTACCGGTTTTATTTTCCTAATTCACGCTGGCCTCATTCCGCGCCGACTTTTCCTCGCCTCGCGTACCGTTAACACCGTGCTCGTTCCCCTTGCGACGCGAGCCAGCCGCGTTATATCAGGTCCGAACGAAAGTTCTACCGAGCGCCGCTCTTAAGAGGGAAGGATACCCACGTGAAATAACTAGAAAACAACTAGAATCTAACTAGATTTTGGGTCGAAACATGTCGTTATTTGTCCTTATACGAGCATATTTTGAGCTGCACAAAGGTTCATTTGATAGAGAAAGGTTAGAGAGGAAGGTTAGGCGCAGTGCGCTCTGCCCCATCATGTAAGTCAAAAAAGTTTTTTAGAGACAGAAAAATAAGTCCAAAGTAGAGCAAAAATCGAGAACCAACACCTGCAGATTCCAATGTATTTTTCTGTCTCTAAAAGACTTTTTTGACTTACATGATGGGGCAGAGCGCACTGCGCCTAACCTTCCTCTATCAAATGAACCTTTGTGCAGCTCAAAATATGCTCGTATAAGGACAAATAACGACATCCCGCAAACCTATGTTTCGACCCAAAATCTAGTTAGATTCTAGTTGTTTTCTAGTTATGTCACGTGGGTATTATTGCCCCTTAAGAGAGTATTCTAGTTTTTCATCTACCACAATCGATTGTGCCTGTTCTACATGTTCTTTGCATAAAAGTGTCGTAGAATACGTGTGCAAACGAATGTGTCAAAAATTCCTACAATTTCGCGCAAAAACGGCCTTGAGAATAAGAATACCCCTTCAAGGGGGTAAATTTTTACTTTTTTACGAACCTAAGCACGAATAGCCCTCTACTCGAGGCAGTGCGAATTAAGCGATATAATTTCCTTGTTTGCGCACGAGCCCTCGGTATCATCGCGATGATAAATGGAAGCGGACGAGACAGAAATTCAAATAGGAACGTTTCTCGCTTCCGCCTCTCTCGCCTCTACCTCTCTCTCACTCTCTTTCTGTTTAGTATCGCTATCGTTATTGATATCGCGCAACGTTACTGGGCCAAAGAACACGAGAGGCGGCATCCTACTTCCTTATCGAAAAAGGTGAGGTTCACTGTCGCGGTACGCTTTACAACCTAACCCAACGATTGCGTGCCGTTCATCGATAATCCATCGTGAGTTTTTGCGGTAAACATTTACCAGGAGCTCTCGCGAGGGAGACCCAGGCAATAAAACCAGAAAACGGTATCGCAATGATTCGCGCGCGCGGTGCGTTCGTCGGTGAACGATCGAGCGAGCAATCGGAGCATTCGTCTGTTCTAATGGCCAAACAATTTTGCTCTTGAAACCGGGCAAGCAATGAAAGCTTCCTCCGATAAAAGAATCCTGGGAGAACTAGCAGGTTTCAACTGATTTTTTCAACGAATTTTCGTGGAGACTGTTTTACAAAACAGACAAGAAGGAATGAGGTTGTTTGGGCACGGAAAGGATTTCCCGACTCCAGGATCAGAGCGATTTATCTAGGGCTGCCAGCAGCCTGGAAATAAAGCGGAAACGTCATTCGGTGGGAAGGGGAGTTCCAAGGAAAGTTTCGTAAACGGCGGTGGCCGTGCAAAAGTGGACCGACCATTTGAAGAGCGGCGAGAGGTTCGAGAGATGCAGCGTTTTGCATCACACATTAAGGACTTGGCCGAGTTTTGTCCACGGGTCAGACTCGTGTGTGACACAAGCCAATGGCCGCCCACGTTAGCCGCGCCGCGCCGATTCCATTACTATTTTCGTTGCCACCTGCAACAACTACGAGGAGAGCGTCGTCCGTCTCTCCTCTCTCGTTAGAGAGGAAAAAGGCCTCTCGAGCACGCTTTGCCCACGTCCGTCCGCGATAGATCGATCGTTTTGCAATCGTCTTCACCTTCGACGGATCCTTGGCGCTTCCACGCGGTGTCGTTGTTCGCGTTAGAGGTTGCTAAATGATTGACGGCGACCAATCCCGGCGACGATTGAGAAAATCTTGCGTGGCAAAAGAATCAACGATGCACGTCGATCGGAACGAGCCTGCATACATCACCGTCGATCTTTGTTTGATGCTGTTCGATCAGTAGACTTGTTTCAGTTGGAAGATTTTAAGAAATTGTTCATACAAGACTACTGGAGTAAATCGGAAATGAAAATGACGGGCAAAAATCTTCAAAGAAAATAGCGGCTCAAATAGATTACTGCCCGGGTATCGTAAAAGAAGAATCCCCTATAATTTCGCTTCTCCAAGTAGCAGTTGCAAATCCGTGAAGGACACCGATGTCCATGATTCGACCTAGCGGAATGAATCACCGTAACGAAGTGTTACTCACGCGGATTAGACAAAGGGACCGCAGTCGAGCCTTCAGATTACAATTACGACGTTCATCCGGGCTTAACTGTATTTAACATTCGGCTACAATGTGTCGAGCTCGGGCGGAACATACCTGCGCTCGGATAACCTACCTGTTTCAGGTAGGTAAAGTTTCAGTCAGGTAAATTCGGGTCCGTCTCTGAGAACCCTGTAAAGTATCGCGAAGGAAATGAGATTTTCTCGAGTGTCGGACGGTGTTCGCTCGCAAAAAGTCGAGAGAGTATACGCGAATACACAGGCGAAGAAAGGACGTTCGAGCGGCCTATATTTGCGGTATCTGCGAGACGGCGAAGAAATGGGTTTCCGCGGCGAGGAAGTTAACGTTCGGAGGCTAGGCTTGATAAGCATCGGCCGGAGTTTAACGAGGGAGTTTAATCTGGGAATAATATCGAGCGAGCCTGTATGATATCATAAATAATACGAGTACAGTCTATCCGGAGGAAAAAAGAAAATCCGAGGCAGGCGATGTAATTCGCGCGGAGGAAGACGTTCCGCAACATCCGCGATTTCTGCCTCCCGGGGAGCAGCAATCGCGTGTAGTCTGAAGCGAAACCTCAATTGCAAATATAAACCACTGGCCTCCAAATTGAACGGCCAATTTGAATTAGCTGTGGAACCTCCGAGGAAAACTTTCTATGAGTAATCGGAACAGCTGTGGTCTGATTGCGGATCTTGATTTGTAACTACCTATGGAGACTTGATGCGTAGACTCTGAGATCTTCGGAGTTAATAGAACGGGTACGTTAACGTTGAATCATCTAGACAGTGATATAAATTGTCTCGTTCGCTTGGACTTCGCTAAATAATTTATTATAATGATCATTTGCGTAAGATCACCGTTCATTAAAAATTGTTATCGGCCAGGGTTGCACGGAATTAGAGAAACACTTCAGCGGGGATTGCCGCTTAAATCCTCGACTGAGCGGTTAATTAAATGTCCGCAGGATGATGTACGATTGCATCTCGTCCTACATACGAGCGGGATACAAAAAATCTGTTGATGGAAAAGTTCCGGTACATCGTTTTCGTTCGGGGCTGGCCGTGGCCGGTCAATGTTCTTTGACGGAAAATGAATATTTAGAGCGGCGCCAATTATCTACTCGGTATTCCGCGTGCGGTTAGGGTGGTTTGAAGGAAGTGAATGAAGGGCGTCGAATGGCCGCGCACAAGAGGAATGGACGGAAGAGGGAAGGGGATATTTATATATATAGGACAGGAATAACAGATATCGTGTATTAGAGAACAATATATGGGCTGTTGCTCAACACCATCGGCGTTAGTACATCTTCGTATGTACAACATCTTGTACGATGTGTGCAACAATCTGTAGAATCGTAGTTTTCTGTGAGCCAATAGGCGAAGGGTTACAATTCTGGTATTTTTAGAAAACAGAACAGCGACATATGCTCTTGCGACCATCGATATTGCGAGTGGGAGTGGATTCAACTATTCGCTGCTATTTCCAAAGCTTCATAAGCGGATTGCGAGTGTTTACGGGGAAATACGTTCGTAAAAATATACGCCACGTGACTATCGGTGCAGGTTCCCTTTCTGTAGCTCCGTTGGTTAAATTCGAACATTTTCTGTCCGAATTGTATACTGAAGAAGGAGTGGCAAAACATGAAAATATGAATTATAAGAATGACATATGAACATATGAAAATTATAAAACCCAATAAAAACCTTTCGATAAAATCATTTATACTGAATAGCAAGTTTGCCCCGTATTTTAACCTCTTGCCTTACTGTTGGGTTCTTGCATGTATCAATAGTTTATATTTTGAATTGATTTAAAACGCTTTCTCCTTCGCTTTTTCTTTTGTGTAAAACCGGGGAAAATCCTGTCTCCTATTAACGTGCGTCCGATAACGTTCCGGCATTTATGAGGGTCAGTGTCATAAAAGCCCTTTTCCACTATCGTCATTTACCCAAGTAACGGCTGATTTTCACACAAAAAAAAACATGCGGGTATAATTTCTCCGATACAAACCTTTGCCGAATAGAAGTACGTAGCTCAATTCGAGCACTGCGAACAAACGGTTGCTGAGTTGGCAGCACCGCACAAAAGTAACATTTATACTTGGTTTCTCTATTTTATATTCTTTTAATAAATATTCTTTCTTGTTTTGAAAGCAAACTTTGTTAAGATTCTAATAAAAATGTATGTCAATAATTTCCTATATAAGCGAAAGAAAACTATTTTGGTTTTGTGAATGTACAGCTATTGGAGAACATATAGGCATTACAATAGATATAAATTTTCTCCTTTGTTTAGGAAATTACGATGTACAAAAGATCGGTTCCAATCACTGAAACCGTAAAATATTGTCCGAGAAGTTTCTTTCGGAATGTGTTCCTTTAATGTTGCTAAATAAATACAAACAATGCGATAATCTTTATGTTTTCCTAACATGAATTTCCATTATGTGCATGGATCGAAAACCAACTTTTGGGACAACCTAATATCTATTAAGCAATATTAACACTAAACCTACCGATCATCAAGAGTGACTGATGTGTATAGTATTATAAAAATAACAAGATTAAATTTATTTATATTTTGTGCGATTTGTACTATAATATATAGTCAAAAAATAATATCAATAAATTCCTATGAAAACATCTTTACAATTTCAATAATTGTCAAATAAAAAATCTAAAATGGATCATTTGACTCCTCGTGGTAAGTTTAGTATTAAAGGAACACATTCCGAAAAAAACTTTTGGGACAACCTAATATCTATTAAGCAATATTAACACTAAACCTACCGACCATCAAGAGTGACTGATGTGTATAGTATTATTATTGTTGAAGTAAAACAATTCTGTAATAAAAAACTCAAGAATGCTGTTATTATTAATGTGTAGTCACCTCGAAGTGACGATCGGCGGTTGAAAAGACGATCGGCAGTTAAAAAAGACTGTATCAGCAGCCGAAGCGACGATCAAGACGCGAGTCGCGAGTTCAGTTCAATGGTAGAGTCAGTTTAGGAAGGTCAAACCTGGTGCAGTTATATATTAGCCATTTTATAATGATGTTAAGTTTTACAGTTACCTATTTCACTAGACTGTTTGATTCCACTTCAATCATATCCCTTAACAATTATAAAAATAACAAGATTAAATTTATTTATATTATGTACGATTTGTACTATAATATATAGTCAAAAAATAATATCAATAACTTCCCATGAAAACATCTTTACAATTTCAATAATTGTCAAATAAAATATCTAAAATGGGTCATTTGACCCCTCGTGGTAGGTTTAGTATTAAAGGAACATATTCCGAAAGAAACTTTTGGGACAACCTAATATCTATCGAGCAATATTAACACTAAACCTACCGACCATCAAAAGTGACTGATGTGTATAGTACTATAAAAATAACAAGATTAAATTTATTTATATTTTGTGCGATTTGTACTGTAATATATAGCCAAAAAATAATGTCAATAACTTCCCATGAAAACATCTTTACAATTTCAATAATTGTCAAATAAAAAATCTAAAATGGGTCATTTGACCCCTCGTGGTAGGTGGTTTAGTGTTAAAGCAACATATTCCGAAAGAAACTTTTGGGACAACCTAATAAATCGTAGGGGAAAGAGTGAATCCCCCAAACGCATCGAAACCTGAAGGTTCCCGCCTTGAACAATCCCGAATCCCAGTCACAATACTACTCACGGTTGCAGCGCCAGCTTGATGTCGAAGGTGATGGTGGTGCCGGTGTCCACGCGGAATATGTACAGCATCTTGGGGCCGTTGGTGTTCCTTCCAGTGCTCGGACACGGTATAAACGGCCAGCCCGCCTCAAGGACCCGACTGGCATCCGGCGTATTTTAGACGCTGCCAGGTATCGTCCTTGTTCGAGGACCTCTGGTCAGCTCGCCTCGGCTCCAGTGTAGTCAGCTCGATGGGTGCCTAACCCCCGGTTTGCCAGCGCGAGCTGATGTGTCTTCCTAGGGTTTATGCCACATCGATTACTTCCAGGTAATCGTTCATCGACTCAGAGTAGTCTTTTGGATCTCTCTCCAGTCGGGTACGAGGATCTCGACTCGTACTAGCAACCGTACCGTTTCCTTTTCGAAATGGTCGCGTGAATCCCGCGCGAACCCTGTGTAAACGACGCTGACCAGGACAGAGAGAGAAAGAAAGAACAGCTATCTCTGTCTCTAGGACAACTATACACACAACCGCTATAGACACGGTGCAGCTACGTTGGTAGCAGTGATTGGGTCAGCTGCCCTCGCGGAAGGTTTGTTCGAAAACTCGACACCAACGAAATCATCTAGCCAGGACGAGGTTGCATCAGGACAGGCGACTACAACTTGTCCCACGTTTAATCGTTGTATACAGTCTCGCTGAAAGAAACAATCCGCAGGTAGAGGCTGACGGCACGGTCGATCGTTATTTACAGCGTCGAACAATTCTCCGTTCCGGTCGGATGTACATCGGCGTAGTAGACGCAGAGCAGGAACCGACCTGCTCCTAATGGTTCGTAGATTCGTGTTGCAGCGTAGCTTCCGAGGACGATGAAGATTCTCGTCGAAGTTGGTCCGCCTGTCATCGAGCTGCACTCTTGTATCCCGAAAGCATCGGTCGATCGCGCGTCCCCCGTTTTTCCGTGATGTAACGGATCTTCTCTCTTGCCACACGATTCCTCTTCTCGCCTCTCTCGACCCTTTAAACACACTACTCACAAAGACAGATCTCGTCCAGCTACGACACAACAGCTATGTCGATACACAGACGACGCAAGTGTTTTGAATGGACAGGGCCCTTCGCGGAATGAGTTTAGTCCCGGATCAGCTGCTCGTCAAAACAAAGCACTCGCGCGTACACGAGAGGCCAGCGATTCTTCCTCTTTCGAGCTGGTCGCCAGGACGATTGAACCATGGGACGAGTTCCGTGCTGGTTTTATATGGTGGACGCTGTCCGCAGGGACCCGTCCCAAACACCGGAGATCAAATCGACACAGTCCAGGTAGCTCCTCTAGACCGAGAGCCGTGTGTACACCGAACAGAGTGACGTACCGACCACAAGAAACAACGCTGCGCCACACGCACGGGAACCTATGCGCAGAGAAAGAGAGAGAGAGAGAACGTTTCACGTAGGAACAAAGAAACTCCACTTTCGCCGCGGATTTTCGCTGTACCGATTCCGTTTCACGACGTCTCACGATTCCGACGCCGTTGACCGCTGGTTCCCGACTCCTGTACGCGATCCGTTCGACCAGGCCAGTCCGACGAAACAAACATTCGTATTCTCCAAGAGCTCTTGCACCGTGCCTGACGATCAAGGTAGAGGGGGCAACTAGCTCCGCGCAGTCCCGTTCAACATTTTGCTCTGACGCATCGCGTCGCCAGCTGTTTACTGCCGATCTGGCCGAGCACGGAGAACAGAACGTCTGCTCGCCCGTGCACTCCGCTTTCACAGATATTCCACTCGCCACTCAGCTGTTCGACCGCGATCGCAGCGCCATCTTCGAACCACGCGAAGATGGCGCCCGTAATCGTCGCGGCAATTTCAAAGTTGCTCCTTTCAAAATATGCTTCGTCGCTCTCGAAACGCTCCTTTCTCCTCGAACCTGGCACAACTAGAAACACTTTTCGATAAAGTGCTCGCACATCTGATTACTAATTATCAGACTGCGGATGTTTATGGAATTTGCAATTTTTCTAGACGAATTTTCAGAAACTCGAATCAAATAGGATGTTATTTTCTCCGTGGCAGTAGCCTTCTTTCATCTGAAATAAATTCGAATCGTACTGAATTCTACCGTGTTTTATATCCTAGCATTTTTTGAACATTTTACTAATTACACAAAAGATAAAACGATAAAAAAGAAAAGTACAGTAATAGGTTAAGTTCTTTTATTAATCGTACAACTGCTGGATCTATGATTGTAGAATA
The DNA here is from genome assembly GCA_028455795.1 of Lasioglossum marginatum. Taxonomy (NCBI): domain Eukaryota; kingdom Metazoa; phylum Arthropoda; class Insecta; order Hymenoptera; family Halictidae; genus Lasioglossum; species Lasioglossum marginatum. The sequence continues at coordinate 4,337,948 of CM052263.1, forward strand.
TTACGAGAAATGTTAGACTGGTTAATTTTATTAATATGTATATCTTGTATCTTTTTACACAATTGTTTGTACATTTACTGCTCCTTGATTGATCTACCGTAATGTGTTTGATCAACGATATAGCAAGCAGAACGATTAATGATCGTGTACGAGACTTGATGTTTCAAGAAATTTCAATAGGGTTGTTTTTTTATACTCGAAGCTCTGTTTGTGCGTGCGCGTCAGATTAGATACGCGACGAGGTTATAATGGCAGGGATAATTCAAAGTGGTTGATGAAAATAATGGTGCAGCGATCGACCAGATGTGGCAGCGCGCTTGCGCACAGGGATAAACGACCCAGCGCTATTATCGCTTCCGTGTGGAGGCTCTTCAGGCTGCAAGTCGACTGTGAAAGGGGAGAAGTTGATGCAAATTTCCGTGCTGGCAGAGCAGAACTGCGTGGGGCCGCAGCTACACGCGGCCGTGTTTGTTTATATGCTGCAACGCTATCGCGGCTTGCAGAAAGTTGTAGGCAACCTGACGTTCGCGAGTTTTGACCGCGCTTTGACTGGCCTCGCGAACCTCTCTCATGAATACGTACCTTCAGCCTAGGCAAATAATGAACACACGGGTCGGACTTACAACACATACATAATGCTCCGACCCGAAAATAACTATTCACATTCGTCTCGCGCGTCGAGTAGTAGGACGGCGCGTGACGTATTTGATCATAATGCGATGTTTAATCCAGGAATTAATACTCGGTCATCTTTAGGAAACAAACGTCCTCGTACGATCGCTCTGCGTCGCAGTATGCAAATATTGCTCGCGGAACTGCGCCACCGAACGCGTAACTCGGCAAAACTTTTGCAATATTATATTTCGGCTATTGGGTAGACTCTCCTGAAACAGTGGAAACATTAGACTTTCCAAAGCGTTTTTCCAGGTCCAAAGAGACCTTCAGGATTTCAAATCCTCCTCACTTTGGGAGTTCTTTCTCCAAAACTTTAACGTCACCGCCAATTCATCCCAGATAAACCCATCGCTTCCGTGCAAGGAAAAAAGATATTTTACGACGGCTGGCAAACTGGTCGGCCACGATAAAATCCGGGCGTAAAAAGGCGACCTCTATGGCTTCGACAAAAAAAGGAGGGTTCGATAAGCGTACTGTAATCATCTTAGAGGCTCGTCGCGAGTTGTGTTGCACGAAAAAAAGCAGACAGTTCCGATCGACGACGGAATAATTTAAGGTGATCGCGTTAGACGGTTCGGTCTGCCCGTCTACATCCTTTTCTAGCGGTGCTAGCATAGATATAGCTAGAGAAACGTTCACCTTCCGATCGTGGTCGCGAAAGTGCTAGGGCCGGGCTCTCTGCAGTCATTGTTCCTCGTGCGCATTCGAGCGGACACGCGCCGGAACCCGCGCGACACACACGCTCGTGGTTCACGCTTGGCTCTCTGAATTTTAATTCTGTCGCTCTAACAGTCTAGTGTCAATGCATGACCAGGAAAACTTACTGCGCCGCGGATCCGACATTAACTCGCCCCGGGACCGACGCAGTTGAGGCGATCTTGAGCCGCGTGTGTGCGTATATAGGTGTGTCCTGGCACGTGGCTTACGATAACGACGCTGCTACACGTCGCCAACAATCGAGTCTGCATAGCAGTATTAACAGTATTAACATAAGCGAAAATCGATATTTTTTATCATCGATCTTTAAAGCTCCGAAAATCTTTACATAAATCAGCCTAAATGTTTACATGCATCTCCATTTATACCGCACATTCTGCAACGAAAAAATTTCTGAACGTTCTTCGAACACGAGACAAGTTAGCCACAAAGTTTCAGAAAGCTCCGCGTCACAGTTTTCCGAGAAAAAAATCGCAAGTATCGCCGTATTCTTAGCGCCCTAAATCGAGCTCACCCTCTCTCTCAAAGGACTAACAAAAGAGGAAGTACACATATCGGAAACCGTGTAGAGTAGGGGAAATCGTTTCCGACATGATAAGTGAGTCCGAACCTCTCTCCCCACCTAGAACACTATACATACACACGTTCTACATCGTCGAAACGAATATTTTGCGCAATCGAGTGCAATTTCTTTCCGTGTTCGAACATTGTCAACGACGATCACAATCTTTCGATACCAAGCTATTAATGATTTCCGTGATGAGTCACGTACATGATATTTCGTTGTAAAGCCTATGCAATTTCGATAAAAAAAAGATGATGAATACGTTCGTCATCATGACGAGATTAATTTTTTGAACGATTAATTCGTGTTAACAAGTCTCGCTCGACTTTGTTCGTTTTCCTCGTTGTGAAGTACATCCGAATACATGTATTGATAAGTTCGTTGATAAGACGGTCATCGATGGACGTTTTCGGTGACGTGATCTCGGTTCTTCCGATAAGGTGATCGAGAACGATCTATGCGCGGCGAAGAAAGCCATTGACATTGGAAACGCGTCGCGGACGCGGACTAATGACGTGGGGAAACGAAACGATTTTCCCGACTGTTCTGGAATTAATTGACCGCCGACGAGATTTATTCCACGCGATGCAGATTTGCATCGGCGGCGAGCTTTTGTGCTGTCTTTGTTGCTCGAGCTGATGTAATGCTTCTTTCTCATGTAAACGTAATCCTTTCCTTGCGTGGCAGATATTAAACGTTTCTTGAAGATTTCCAGAAAATGATATGTTGCTAAACTGTGCTGCATATGTATACAGTGTCCAGATAACTACATTATACAATATCGATTTACGTTGGTCTCCACTATCCACCGCGTTTACTCGGATTCAATTGTGCCACAAGGAAGTATCGAAATTCGGCTCGATGAAGAAATTACCCGGCCAGGGCCGTACCGTTTGAAGCAATTGCCGGTAGTGAGGCCCGATCGGTGATCATTAACGATCGTTTTCCCCTCGCGAAAACGCAGAACCTTGGACTCGGTTGGCGGTAAGGTAACCGGTCCGGTTCTCTCGGTTCTGTCCGGTCTGTCGGCTGATTTCTTGATTTTGCTCGGGTTGCGAAACGTTGCGCGAGCATAATATAACACGAGGAGACTGAAGTGAAACGTGAACCGTGCACCTGGAGTGCGCCCGCGAACTCTTTTAATTCCGCGCTTTGACGTGCCCGGTGACGATCAATTATCCCCGCGGTGTAAGCAAGTCGGCGCGCGATAGTCCCCGGGAAAATGTGGTGGCGCGGGCGCGTTCAACGGGTTTTTGTTCCGTACTCGGCCTCCGATTAGCATATGCAAATCCGATAAAACGTAACGAGCCGGCCCCCGGTAATTGAGCGCGTTAAGGGAAAGCAATGGCTGCGATCCAATCGTCTCGCCACAATAACGCAATAAAGAAGGCGAACAAGAGAGGCTCGTCGCGCCGGTCAGCGCAGCGGTCACGGCCTGCGAATTTTCCGGCGAAACGGACAATGTGTTTTTTGTTTTCATCGTTTCCTTTTTCTCTCTCTCTCTCCCTCTCTCCACCGCTTTAATGAATATTTACACTCGACGGAAAATTCCCCCGATCCTTAATGCGCGTTTCAGCGAACGCTTTCCCTATTGTTCCGCCGATAGAGGAAAACGCGTCTCGGATGAACCGTCTCGCACATTTTACTTAGCGAGGGTAGAAAGTCTTCTCCACCGGTTGAAAAATTAATAACATCCAGTGGGCAGGCGCAAGATCTTTGGCAATTAATCATTCGAAATTGTAGAAAGTCTCGCGTGGATCCGAGTCCGGCGAGTCCTAATGATGGATCGCTTCGAATCGTAGAAAGTCTCGAAAGATCTCCGGTACAATTAGCAAAGTTTCATTATTCAAACAAAGAATTCCTTTAGAACCATGTTACCGAAAAGATCGTGTCGAAGAAAATGTTGTATTTCGAAGTTTCATTCATAAGATGTAGTTCGCACAGCATCGGCTACATTTTAATCGGGTTCTCTCATCCCCGCGCTGAATAATTCAAGAATCGATCGGACTTCGATCTCCCGTTAGCGTCGTCCCCCGAAGTGTATTTTCATCGCGTACACACTCCCCATACCGTTACCAAGCAATTAAAAAATTTCTCCCATCGTTCTTACGTCGCTCGTGACCTATCGCTTCGTAGAAAGTTCATTAGCGGATCGGTAACGCAACGGATCAAAGGGAAAAGGGAATCGACCGGATGGGTTCCTCGATCGATTCGTTTTTTTCGCAGGAGGACGATGTCATCATCCACTATACAATGACGCAATTTCTAAAAAATACACGATACAATGTTCATTTCACTGTAACATTGTCTGATTCTGATTCAGCAAAAGCAGCAACAAACTGTGCCCAAACTGATACAAATCGTTGCGCAGTAGTGATAGAGGAAGACTGCGTCACGTGAATCATCGTATCGTCACCTGTTCGATCTATGGATCTAAGTACGGGAGAAAGGCGAATCGGCGTTTGAGGCTCGGCTAGATCTCGGCGCTTGACGAGCGGATTGTTGCGCGACACACGCGCGGTTTCTACGTCTCTCCCCGCGCTTCTCCTCCTCTCTCGGTGCTCTGGTGTTCTCTGAAGGTCTCTCGTTAGGCTTCCTAGCACGCGAATCGCTGGAGAGCCATGCGGGAGGTGCGTGGCCAGAGCGAGGTCAGCTCACGCACGTGCACGTCGTGCGTACCTCGTAGTATGTATTATATGTTATGTGTTACGGGCCATGCTCTTCGCTCTTGTCCCGTTCCAGCAAAGGCGTAACCGGCAAAAAGGGCGCAGCGAGAGCCTCGTTATTAGACCGTTGCATAATGAACAGGCCTTTCTTTTTTCTCTCTCTCTCATCTTTTTTCCTTTCATCTTAGTCCCCCTCCTCCGACTGCACCGTTATACCATTTTTTCTCCCTACATATCTTTTTGTTTTTTTTTTAACGCTCCCATCTCCGTGAAACACGACCAATACACGGTAACGACCGTGTTTCCCGCGTCTCCTCGACTTCTGCCATAGGGAAGAAGAAAGGTTCGACGCGCTTCGCCCCTGATTTATGAACCCCAGATGCGAACCCGAGACCAGGTCTCGACGCGCGTTGACCGCCGACGAATATTGCAAATTTACGGGTCTGGGCCAGAACAGTGATTTATAGGGCCCCGAAAAGCCACGTGGCTTTCCGGCCGGTGATAACGGTAGCCATTTCTTTCTGAACGCGTTTGGCTATATTCGACTCCGAAACGCGAGGATTAACGATTAAGCCTATTGTTTACCGTTTTTGGGGAATTATCGAGGAATCGTGGAGAATTGTTTGCGACGAAAGGTATTTGTTAGCTTCGATAATGGGAAACTGTTTTTTTTTATCATAGAATTGAGTGGGTAAGGAGCAAATTGATTTTTTGGAAGATAGTATTCGAGAACGTATGGAACTCGGCTTTTGGAATGCAGAATCGTGTGAAGAGTAGCGAGCTTAATTTAGAGACGCATAAAATGAACTAGAAAATAGAGAACCCTCCATTCACCCCGATGTTCATCATTCAGTTAAGAGTTCAGTGACCCTGTCTCCATCGTCTACGACCCCATGTATAAAATATATGAGCCGCAAGCGGCCATCTTGAATGTCTGTGTTTCTAACAAATCCTGCGGTCTCGCCGAAGGGTGAGGATATACATTTTTCATGCTTCTGCGGTCGGCTCACGATAATATTGAAGTTGAAATACGCCGACGCCGAAAGTTTTTCCACCATTATTCAGCCTGGTCTGTACGATGTTTATCGTCCAACAGTAATAATGTTTTAAAAATTATATCGTGTAGGGATCAGCGGTAAAATTACAGCAAACATTTATGTGTAGTCTACAAAAGATATTGAACGCAGTTTCGAGTTCGAAAACGTAGATTTTCGGACGGAGATCTCTCGAGGCGGACTAGTTCCTTGTCGACTAATTAGCACGAAAGTTCCACGTACTATCGACGGGGAAAGATTGCGCGGCGACGTCGGTTTCCTGAGGTTGACAAATGTCTGTAATCAAAGAGGCAGCATGTGGTAGGTCCGCGTTATCGCTGCTAGACGATTATATAAGTTCAGATTACGCCGACGAGAAAATTAATATTCAGTAACGGCAGTTGCGCACGTTGCGCTCCGTTGGAGGCGAGTTTCAGGTGAAGGATACAACCAACGAAACCAGAGATGCGATTATATAGCTCTCCGAGTAACCAAGGTCGACATATGTGTGCATGGAACAACATAATTGGCAACTAATTTATTCACCTTGTCAAACAAATTCATTACAATCATACTATTACAAATAAAACCGCCCAAGATCCATTCGAAAATTTTTCTTCGCTGCGGCAGTTCACGTTGCTCGTTAAGAATCGCTCGAGAATCATCGTCCTGCTCTTCAGTGTGGTTTATCAGCCGTTCCTGTATCGTTCTGTCTCTAAATGTTCAAATAATTCATTATGTTTATTTTGATTGTGTTCCATAAATAGTAATACAATATACCTCCAAATCAGTGGGTTATCAAACCATTTCGACGAAAAAATGACGATTTCATTGGTTTTTTTCACAAAAATCGATTTTTTGCAAAATCCTGAGGTCGTAGACAAATTTTGAGACCAGATTTGAAATCAGTGTGAAAAAATCTACTGGAAATGATATATAGCGTGTTAAAAAAAAATTTTTCCGCGCGTGGTATTGGAAAAACCACAATTTTCTTGAAATTGTGCCAGTTTAACGAATTTTCTGGAGGTTAAAAAACGTTCGTTTATTAAATTTCGTTTAAAAAAATTTTATCGCTCTATCTCATTTCTATCGAAAGTTCTTTGATTTTGACACAGAATTCATCGGTTTTACCCACGCATCGCGAAGAGACTTCTGATTTACCGGGCTAGATCAGATTTCTGATTTCCTGTGAAAAATTGGCAAAAATGATTTACATAGTTGTGCGTAGCGCTGCATAAATGTTGCAGAAATCATTTGACAAACTGGAGATAATGTTAAACCCGAGTGGCTTGTAGTCTTGAATTTTTCTGGAATAGAAGCACAGAAGAGCCGAGATAACAGTTCAAACTAAAAACTGTGCTATCAAGTAATTAATAAGCGTCGCAAGTATCATTTATCTCTGCCACGAGCGAGCGAGACGCTGCGTATGTGGGACGCAGAAAATTGGTGGTCAACGCGTAATGTGGACGATCAAGATCTCTCGGTTTGAATCAATTAAGGCCCGTCCGCGTGCGAACGTGGTAAAACTGAAGAAAATTAAGGGTTACGTTAACGAGGGTGAAACGGAGCAGGAAAACGAGAAGACGTACGAGAACAGGGGTACGGCGATAAAAATCAAAGACATTTGCTTTCCCGCGACTCGAATCTGATAAAATGGCAACGGGACCGACAATCGTCTGATAAACCCGCACACGTTTACAGTATTCGTTCCGGGCCGATAATCTCTGCGCAATAGCTTTATCTAGAGAGCGAATACGCGATACTGTTCTATATTCGGCCCAACAAATATTTTTGGCCGCAGAAACGATCTTGGCTCGGTAAGTATGGCCGACATGATGCGATGCACGTGGGTTACGTGCATTCGAAGAAATGTAAAGGAAAGGAAAGTTATCGGCCTGCAGGATCTCGCGGCTGGTGCATCGCGTAATTCGTCACAGTTGTTGCACCAGTGACGAATGAACCACCTGTCCTCTGCTCGCGGAATTATTCATCGGTTAAATTTAGAACCTTTTTGTCTCGGCTCGTGCCGCCGCCTTATCGACCGTGTAATTCGCCGGCAATCGAAGATCAAGATAAAACGCACGCCTTGTCTTTTATATTTTTCCACTACGAACAATCTTGCGACTCATTGCGGCGCGTTCACGATCGACAAAAGTGAAGAAATCACTTCTCTATTTACGAACACGTATCTGCCATCAAAAAATGAAAACCTTAGCAAATTAGTGCCACTGCAGCAAAACTGATTGTCCTTACATGTACATTGTTTGTAAAATACGGAATAACACCAATTCAAGGATAAAAGTGTTTGCCGCGAGAGGGAACTTATCGACTGTTTTTTATAGTTGCGATTGAAGTTGTTGAAGTGAATATCATAGTCGTTATATATAGAGTTGACAGGTCTGTTTCTGATTTGCATGTGCGTACTTTCTGCCATGTTATTACCATTCGACGTGAACTTTCGCCAGAGAATCACGATAATCAACAGGTAGTCCATCGAGACAGAAATTTGCATCTCTAGGTAGTCGGTAGCGAGCGTTATTGAACGATTTTCGAGTCGATTGCACGAGTCGAAACGAAGTCCAGTATACACTTGATAGAAATAAACAGTACTGTTTATGTCTTTATCGTCACATTATAATTTCAAAGTAATACGTTTCATGGTAGACAAATACATAAATAAAAATGTCACTTTGTTATCGTTCGTACAGTTATCTTTTTCTTTTAAACGGAATAATACATATATTATTGATAATTGGAGCAGTGGAAAAGAGTATTAGACTCTTCTATGTATAGTGTTACAAAAATTCGCAGCATTGGCTGATCAATCGTTTTCGCTTATGCTGCAGGCCACTCGATGCTTAATGGCTCGTGGTATCATCTCTCCGAGATCGTCCCAGTGATCGTCTCGATTTCAGGGCCTCGTGATTATCGCGGAGAAGTAAGTAACGAGGTTCTGCGTGCGGTATCAGATTCGGTAACGTTTCGCTCGCCATTCTCTTATGAGCATTGCCAGCCTGACATCGATATACTGGACGATGGTATCGCCATGAGGTCAAGCCGAGCACGTGACGAGACGTAAGCATAGGCGAAAGATGGAAGTACACGTTTCTTATTATCGGTTACATTTTTTCCTCTGCGTTTTTCTTTATCGCGATACACCTTCGGGAAAAATCGACGCGGAAGTGAATTCACGTGCGACTTAGTCTCTCGGCCTTGGCTCGGTTAAATCATTCGTAAAGTGTATTTTTACGCGGATTTTTGCAGCGATTATGTATCGAATATATCGTTAATCCTCATTTTAACTCGGAATCGTGTTCGAAAAGAAGAGTGGGACGATTTAACGCGAATGTTGTCCTTTTCTCCGGAGTGTAATGGCAGCCTGATTATTCGTGCGTTTCGCGTAAAAAGCGGCGAGCCAGGTCAGGGACCGTGAAAAACTCGTTTCTTATTCGTGGCTGCGAAGCAATTAACGCCTACCCCGGCTTTTGTCATCCGAGGCACCAGACGAAAAGTTGTTGGCCTCGTTCGACGTCTTCGTTCTCTTTCTCTCTCCTCTCCTCTCCTCTCCTCTCCTCTCCTCTCCTCTCCTCTCCTCTCCCCTCCTCTCCTTCTTTCGACGATAACGCTTCGCGCGTTCGCTGCGGATCCGCTCGAAGACGAAGACTTTCGCGTGGAAATGTCTCTCTCGACAAAAGATGGTGGAAATTGAAACTTCTCGGATGTTATTCGATTGTTTGCGGTCTTTGAAACAAATGAACAATGACCATTTGACGGCGTCCATGCGTAATATTCATTCCTCGGAAATTATTCAGCATGAAAAAAAATAAATCTTCATGGAAATACTTGCGTTACCCTCCGTTGCTGAAATACGCAGTACTGTACTTGATAGCTTATTAGATTTTTTAAGAATGCCAACAAATAGTGAGCTGTGTGAAAACTCATTTTATGTATGTCACTGTTTATCGCAACTGCACTGTAAATTCATGCGAATTTAAATTGTTATCAGCGAACTCTGAGCAACTGGAGCGGAATAAAAACATTCATATTCTTGGCTCAATATTTAACTAGAGTAAAACTAAACTGGTAATTAAACTTCACGATGGTTTTAAAGAGTTTGAATTTCAAAAGTGAATTACAAAAGGTAATGAATTGAAGACTTTCTGTTGTTAAATACCATTTAACACTTGACATAAAATTGCAACTACGTAGACTGTTGTACGATGGCAAGCATGTTGCATCATGGAATCAAAATTGGCGGTGAAGTGCGCTAAAAAGCGTCATTCGCAGCGTACGCGCGAGCGCGAGCGCAGCAAGAACGAACGAGGCGACATTAGCCAGTTATGATACAAGTTTATTGAATCACTGTTTGTTTTACTTCCCGAATCAACAATGACACTGGGCCCCATCGTATGTTCTCGTCGTTTTCATGATGATTCGTCGTATAATTATGCTAAAACCGTTCGTTTCAACGTGTCTCCCTTGCAGCCGTCGATAGAATGATGATCGTGATGGTAATAATAATAATAATAATAACAATAATAGTAATAATAATAATAATTAATGATAATTAATCAATAATAGCGATAATAGCAGTAATAATCATAATAATAGTAATAATATTATACAATAATAACGAGATATGCTAATTTCTCCGATAATAATCAATAGATAACAATTAAAATATACATATGATTGTTTCATAGATTTCCTCGTGTATAATAGCAATCGGATACCCAATCATTTGACTCTCTTTCGTTTTTTTCGTTCGGTCGATATTTTGTATATACCTAGTGTCCCTATACATATTAGAAATTTCCCCTTTGATTCGTGATATGGTTTTTGTGACGCAGTAATGAATAATGGATTAACGCGTGTAGGTTCGAATAACATCCCCTACAATGCCCGTCACTTTTTCCGTGAACCTTCTCAGTCACCCTTTTTCTTTTTCGCTGTTTCTCACTCTCTCTCTCTCTTTCACTCATTCTTTCACTCTATCTCACATTTTTCTCTCTCGCACGGATTCGTTTTTATCAAATTGTTAGAGCTGCTGTCCCCCGGTGATACTAATTAATCGATTCATATATGCGTACATAGTTGCAATATATATACAGTACATGTTCTCGGCGAGCGAACACCTCGCCGGTACAAATAGCGATTCTTCGAATACTCCTACGAACGATCTCCGTAACAAAAAAATCATCGTCGATCCCCGTGTCACGTCCATTCAAATGGAGCCGATTACAAATCGACGATTGCAGTCGAATCGACGCGGCGCGATTAACTCTGAAAAAAAGCTATCCGCTCGTTTATGTTTCCGTTTTCGTCCGATGGCGAACGCTGCTCTCGATCGTCGATGGTCGATCATACATGTCGAGAAACAACGCGCGCCCTTCTATTTTCATCCTAAACGGACTTCGCCGACGATTAAAAGTACTCGAGACGGTACGCGCGAAAAGTGCTAGTGTTAGGTACAAAGAGGAAAATATATGTATATGTATATATATACCTATATGTATATGTATATACTATAGCGTAGGATGAAAATAGCGAGTGTCCTCTTTCTTTGGAAAAATAGTCTCGAAACCTGGTCTCCCGCGAGAAAGACGAAACCAAATTAACGAAATCGTGCTTGACCAACTAAACTACGCCGATCATGGTACGTACAGTACAAAGATCCACAATAGACAAGATCCATAGGTGTGTCTAATGCAATTGAAAATCCATGAACATGTCCACAAAAAAAATTACAGCCCTCAATGTTTTATAAATGATCCACACATTTTTTGTTTGACGTTCATTTCAAAAGTGGTTGACAAATCCTCAACATTTTTAGAAAGATCACCATTTGTATTCAATTCCGATGACTTCTGCCCATAGATAAAAATCACAGCAACTTCTTTTTAATTTGTCAAAAATCCACTGGAAGCCATCGTCTCGTTTGCCATCAGGTCGAAGACCGTAATTTTTTGCAGCACACGTCATCTTCATTTGCAAAAGACATTTAGGTGTTCTGCCTCGCGTGTATCACTCTGTACACACTTTATCTCTCTTTCTCATTCTCGCTCATACTTTCTCGCCTCCTCTCCGTTCCATATTTACAAATTCACCTAGGTATACAAGCTACGCCTGAGGCTAGAAAAAAATGCGATCGCTTGAGCGCAGGCAGGTCGATCCTCGATCCCCACGGTGAAATCGAGATCACCGTGATCGACCTTCAGCCCGGCACGTGAAGATCGACGTCGATCCGCGCGTCACGCGAGCACAATTTTCCCTGCGGGGGAGGAAACGGTCGAAAAAAATGTTCGTCATGGTGATACCGCTTTTGTAAAATGTTCGTTGACCCCCATGGGAAATGTCGGTGACGCTCGGAGTCTCTTGAAATCTATCCAGACCACGTGTACAATGTCGACATTTTCAAAACCGTCGAGAAAATACAAAGATCGCGCGCCGAGAGAAAACGATATTCGATCTTCGATCGTTCATTAATTCTTTTATGGTACGTCTCCGTAAATTAGTGACATAATCGTATCTTCGCAATGAGGAGACGCGATATTACACTGTGCAAGACTGTATTTGATTGAACGTTTCCCAAAGATTTTCAACGTGAAACATGAGTCTGTTGTAAAGTAATTATATGAAATGCAGATTCGAACAGTAGCAATTACGCGGTTGTTTCTTGCATTGATTTATACGATAAAGAAAGTACAAATGTGTATTGCACAATGTAATCATTGTTTCCTTAAATTTTTGTTCTCCCGTCAAATTTCTAGTCTCGATCCGCGTGTCCCGATCGACCGGCGAAAATCCGATCGCGACGATCGAAATCGTGCGCAGCTATGTGTATATAAAAATCGGAGAATAGTGTCTATGTACAGTGTTCGCGTGGAAGGCAAGGCTACACGAATAGACTTCGTAGACGAAGTGGTCTCCCGATGGAGCTCGCGTAATTAATTACACACATTTTCCCCTCCGTAACGCCGCGCAACATCCGAGAACGCTGTCTTCTCTTCGTCCTCGTTGGCTACTTTGTGCCATCGATTTTGTGCTGCGATCGATTGCGTCGTAATGAGGATTCAAGTACGACGTTAGGGGGGTTCGCAGAGGGCGATGCTACGGAGGAAACAACGCGCGTCCGCACAACAACCATACAATTACATGGACACGTCGATAACACATGAATACATCGTAATGTTTAATCACACAACAACAATTCTCGCAATCTCTCTCACTCTCTCTCTCGCTCCGAAATTCGTAGAAACCGTAACAATCGTATAGAAACTCGAAACTCGTCGCCCAAGCTTCAGTGTGCACCATCGTCCACAAGCATTAGAACATTGTTTCTTAACATTGTCAAAGGTTAATTAATAAAGTGATTTTTTAACTAGATCGAGCTGTACACGAGAAGATTTTAATGTTTTTTGCTCGTGTGTAGACTGCGGATTTTATGCCATCCATTATCATTCCCGCGAGTTTGAATGCTTGTGGACGCGTGACTTAAAATCGATCCAGCGAATTTATTTAAAAAGCTTCGAGCCCGAAGAACCCCTTTCGATATACAGGGTGTCCAAAAAACGTTTTGAAAAATACCTTCGACCGTCCAGGTTCCCCGACCGCGAGAACGTCTCGGCTTGAAAATGATCCACTAGCTGCTCTAAATGTCGCGTATAAAAGTGATCGTGTGGTCGTCCGCACTCGAGTCGATCGTCGAGTCGACCGCTGGGCTACATTTAAAAAAGATCGAATGAAACGCAACTTATTTTCCCTCCAGAGGAGAGAAAATTCGTTGAATCACGAATGAAATCCCTGTCGCTTTGAATTGAGAAATTCTGAACAATTAATTAATTTGATTTGAAGAAGACTATTAGGAAAAATTGTAGGTGAAGTGGTAATTCGAAATTGAAGAGACCTTGACAGAAATCTTTGCTACTTGTAAATAGAGTTAAGAATCTTTAATCATTTAAGTTACATTTTACTCGACACTCGGAGGTTTAATTCGATGCCCAGCTTGGTCGTCGAGGAAGAAAAACGAAAAGGAAAAGTGTATGAGAGATTCGTGTCTGTGCGCACCGTGTTTAGGGCATCAGGGCCCAGCGAGGGCCCATCCGAAGCCCTTACAAATATTATTATATTAAAATACTCGGTGTAAAAATATGTATGATACAGCCGGTGGCGGATCGCTGAAATAGCCGGCCCGTCCAAGAAAAAGAATCGAGCTGCTCTCTCTCCAGCGAAGATTCTGGTCGTCCTTGAACCAGCTCACCGGAAGTCCTTCCGCGAGCGATCGCTATGGAAGTATCCCGGCTTGTACTTCGTGATTCGTTTGCCTCGACCGTGTTTTGATCGTGTCGTAAACTTCGACGCGAATTCTTTCGCTCTCGGTCGAAAGTCCTTCTTGTTCCTGTTGCTCTTCATCTTCTTGTCCTTTCGTTTCATCCTGCTGCTGCTGCTGTTTCTTCTTCGACTCCTGAAGAACGGTCGTCCCGATCTAAGATCCGAGTTTGATCTCTCGATAGCAGTTCTCAAGAATTTAGTCGGTGGTCTGCGTCGGGGGCGCGCTCCTGCCCCCGTGTTCATCGCTTCTTCGATTTCTGGTGACAACTCGGGGCGTCGCGACGCCCCCGAGTCTCAGGTCACGTCTACCACGAGTCCGTGAATCCGATCGTCGGCTGGCTGCTACGTCAGCAACTTGAAGAACATCAGGGCTAGGGATATGTTGATGAACAGCACCAGCATCACAAGTTTCTGCCGGGAGAACCAGTCCTGAAAACCAATTATTTCGTCAGATATTTTTATTTTCAGTTTTATCGGGGTTTTCTGCTTGCGTTCTATCGTAAAGTAACCGTTATGAATTTTCTGCACGATATATCATCTGTATTATAATGTGTGATTAAATGCTATCAAAAATAAATATACCCAATAACGGTACATACAAACTTGTCTCGATTACGATCAAATTGAAGTTAACAAATGGTCTCTAAACTTCCTAAAATGGTACCTTTTCCAATCAGTGAACAATCAGTAAACAATCGGTATCTTTGTGATTAGCATTTTCTATTAACAACATCGCGCTCGCAATCGCGTCTGAAAGCGTCCGAACGCATTGCTACGACTAAAACGTAATTTTCGCTGATAATGACAGCAGGCAGTGCGATACGGCGTAGCGTTAGAAAAATAACAGGCTGTCCACGTGCAAGAATGTGCAAAGGAGTTGATTTCATAATAGTGCTCGTCATACTGTGCTACAGCTCATGCAACAAGTTGTAAAAATAGTCTGTCAAACGCGTCGCTGGAAAAAAATCAAATCAAGAGAAAGAAAAAGAACGAGACGAGAAACGAGAGCGAAAAGTTTGCCGACGATTACTCTGTTATACAAGTATAAAACTAAGTCTGTTGTTAAAGTATTACGAGCGCGTAACGCGGTGAGCTGGTCTCGAGTACGTCGAGAACATTCTTATCGGCGCGGCGTGGCTGCTGTTTATCGCGAAAGGTGCACGCACCAGGTAATTGCGATTCAGAGGATGACCAGCGTAGACCGGATATTCAAAGCGGCCGGCGCGATTAAACATTCATAATCATGTATCAATACTCGCGCGACCTACTCTCGCAATCGTCCGATAAGAAGTGAGCGTTTTTGCGTCGTCGATTCGATCGTCAGGTTATCCCGCTCTCTCCTTCTCTTTTTCTTTCTTCCTTCGTATTTCCCCCTCTCTCTTTTCCCCTTCTTTATTTTTTCACCAAGGCCACTACGACTGGGGTATTGCGTCTATTCGTCGATCTACGCAACAATTCGACCCGCGTTTTCGAAATGCCAACGTCGCGTCTTAGCTAGGACCACTTCCCATATCGGCCTCGTCTCATTTTCACAGGTCAAACCATTATTCTGAGAGGTCTTACAATTTTTCTGAAGGTTCTAGCGAACCCTATAATTTCCTGAAAGTTCTAGGAAATTCATCCTTGCACAAACGCTTTTATGGGTCTCTGGGAATAACGGATAGAATAATAAACATGCTAGCTCATCGTTTCGACGAAAAGAAGGGAAAATTCCTGGGAGATACTCACTTTGACCTGAGGACTGACTAGGTATAACAGAGGGTTGGCTCTGAGCCTCTCGCTCTCGTCGATTTGCCTGCGGATCTCCTCCCTCCTCATGCTGCTCAGGATACTGACTTCCTCCCTTGACAGTGGTGCGCTCGCTGTCAGCTGGATGGGCTGTGCCACATCCGGCAGTGACTTTTTTCGTTGAAGGGAGACCGCCGCTGCCGCCGGTGGCATCGCCTGAAGAAAGGAAACGAGAAACAAAGAGAGAGAGGTGGCCCACGGACACAGTTCTTAAATTCTAGAGGTGCGTGTGCAGATAGCGTGTCCGAAACGGACAAAGGGCGCCCGTCAGAGAACACCCTTTCACAAAACTTATAGCAATCAGCTCGTTCGAAATCAATTTAGTAATGTACCTAAATATTGGACAGAATTCTGATAAACATAAACAGTTAGCAGTGGCGCCTCAAAGTCGCCACTCGAACGCAAAAGGTAAAATCGGTTCGGAACCGGTCCGAGGCAAGAAACGGCAAGTTGCTCGGCGTTGGTTCATTAGCTCCACGTTTTCAGCCAGTTCTAGGGAAACGGGCTCGGGGGAGTGTAAGCCTAGGGGAATCCTTGGACGCGTTCCAAAACGTGCAGCCTTGCACGTAATAATGATGCGAAGACCACGCTGTTCTCCGTGGATGCGTTGACCTTCGACACCAATTTTTCGTTCGCCTTTCGAAGAATCTCCCGAGACACGATAACCAGGCCGCTAAAGATTATAGTGTCCTGGCAATGTTACGCCGATGCTAGTGACCTGCCGACGGCAACTTTTACACGGAAGTGTAAAGTGTCATCCGATAAAACGAGCCAGAGATTATCATAATCCAGAGCAACTTCGGAGCTGCAAGAAAAGTCGCGAACAAAACCGTTCTCTCTTGTCTCTGTTTTATCTTAGTGGATTTCTACGGTGCTTTACTAGGCGTAAAATTAAATCACCGTCTCTGTCCCTTTCTGGCGATAGTGTTCAACAAACTATGGAGCCCCCGCTGCCTTTAATTAGCCCCTGATCGCAGCTCTTGTCTCGTGTTAGAGCGGTATCTCTGGTCATGGGTCGGCGAGACTTCATCGTCGGTTTCGAGGTTACTTCTCCGGAGCATTGTTAATTGCACCGATAATGCGATACCGGCGAAGGAAAGCTTGCCATTAATTCTCCGCCCCCCCCCTCACTCTTCCTACTGTCAAGCTTACCGGACAGTAATCCTCCTACACTTTCGTCTATCATCATCCGACGTGATTCATGGTGCAGCTGAATCAACCGATGTCACTCGATAAGGAATTCGAACCGTGGCATCTGTCGATACCGAACCAGGAGGTTCTCCCAGGTCTCAGAAAATGGCACTTGGGCTTTTACTTTTTTTTCTGAAGCCTCGATAGATCTGCTCCAGAATTGTTTAGGCAATCAATTTGAGTGGTTCAGTTAATTTCGAGCAACAAAACAGACATGAAGACGAAAACGAAATATCAAGTTTTGAAGGGAAAGAATATTTTTCGGAACCGTACACAAATATCGAAAGTCAGAGGATCAGAAGAACGAATAGCATGAACAGCGCGAATCGCATCGATCAAAGTCAACACAGCTGGAGAATAACCCACGACTTGCGTGGGCTGTCAAATTGACAGGCGCCGTAAATCTAGTGTCAAAACCCTGTCACACGCTACCGGTGTTTCCCCGTCGTCCTCGCCACTAGAGAGGATAGTTAATCTCATCACCGTGGAGGATATCGGTAAACTTTTGTCCATTTCGTACCTCCACAGGAGGCGCGACGATCCAGGACTCGGAGGCCCTCCTGGCCATGAGGGCAGGGCTGCATAACAGCGCCTCTTCCTCTTCGTCGGGCTCTGACCAGAACATCTTGCTGAAAAGAGTCCTCGAGCTTCTTCCAGGAGCAACCAAATCAAAAACTTCCTATCTCGTTTGAGTCACCGGTTGATGCACCTTGTTCATCGTACACTGACTATCCCTGGACATCTTGTAACACTTTGTGGACCTCGCAATTCTGCCTAGATACACAACATCTTACATGCTAGCAGAGATACATCTTATAAATTTTGATAGATGGGAGACAGAGGTTGTCTTCTAGATCCAGAAAGTGTCAAATCGCGAGCTGCGGAACTGGAGAACTGGTCTAAGGTGGCCACCCTTCCGGGCCTGTTTTGGGACTAGAGAACCGTTTTCCCTAGAACGTTTTCGCGTGTTTTCGCGACGGTGAAAATGGGAAATTCGGACCAGCGGCCTCCTGGTGAAGAAGCCAGGCCGCAGACTGAACGGCCCTGGCTGGTCCGACCGAAATAGAGAGACGCCCCACTATCTTCTCGTCGAAATAGCGTCGCGACGCTCACGGCTCCGTGCCCGCGACGCTGCCAGAGCCTTGTCGATCCACCGCTGCTTGATTTATGGCAGCTCGTCGTCGTGCGCCGCGGCATTATTTCGGAATCGTATCGCTTTTTCGTTCATATGTGTCGAACGCCCGGTATCAGCTATTCTTAGGCTGACTTTAGGTACGCCTCGACGACGAACCGCGGATCCTAAGGTCCGGCGACCTTGATTTCCCGTGTGGGACCTAGTAGAGCTTCTGGTTGCGTGAATGAGTTTTATCGAAGGCCATTTTCTCGGTTTCAAGAGGTGCTAATTCAGCACCTGTGTTTCTTAAACGAGCTCAGATTTTACAGATCCGTTTATCTGAATCTAATCCGATTCGCTGTTCACATCGATGCACTTGAATGGTCGGAGTAAACGAAAGTGTACTGGTTGGCGCATAAGTAGGAGCAAGTTCAGCAAACCTGGGGAGTCCCACATAACCCCGGCTTCTCCCCAGGGGGACGGGGTATGCGTAACGCATTTTCACACAAAAAAAGAAAAAAGGAGCAAGTTCAGCAGTTTTGGTTAATTAAAGGCCCCGGCCAGAGCAACAGCTGACGAGATCAAAGATGGCGGGCAAGAGCACACCTCCATTCGGGCCGTTCACGGCCGAAACTCGACCGGAAATATCGTTACGCAAATACGAACCAGCCGAACTCGCAATTCGCGTTCTCTGATTCATCTTACTGGTATGCGAATAAATTCGTCGCGATTTTCGAGAACTCTGTTTTCGATCCCCTGCACGCCAAAATGGGGCTCGGCCCACTTTGTTTACGCGCTTTATTGATGCCGTGTTTACTTTGCTTGCTTCAATTGCGCCGTTACTGCATGTATTCAATT
Source organism: Lasioglossum marginatum (assembly GCA_028455795.1). NCBI lineage: Eukaryota > Metazoa > Arthropoda > Insecta > Hymenoptera > Halictidae > Lasioglossum > Lasioglossum marginatum. The sequence goes on from CM052263.1 coordinate 4,356,887, forward strand.
TCTGATCAGACATTTCAGTAAGATTAGAAAGATACAACACTCTTTATCATCGTACATGTAAAGCTTGGATGATTGAATAATCTTTTTAAATATCGTTGACATAGTCTAGACAGTGATTACGTGCATATGTTAAATGCTTGAAACCGGAAGTGCGAGTTATTAGTTGAGACGTTCTGCATATTTCTGTGTAAATTCATTTCGTCGGAATGTCGCGTTTACCTCCGAAATTCCTTGGAACGACGCAACATGACATTGGTAATAATTGTCGGACGCTCCTCCGAAACGAGCTACGAAAATATCGCAGTTCGTTTTCACGCCAACAGGTATTGTCCCGAACCAGTCCATGCATCGCTATGCGTACGTGCGAGAACACGCCTGTTTCTTGGCACTACCTTAGCGACCAATTAAACAAACGTACATTGTTACGCAAAGATTCGGACGATTTTTCCTTGGCAAGGTCTTGGAAACAACACTGTCGGCGAACAGAGGTGCCATTGAACATACTATTCAGTGAGTGCATTCTTCCATTATGAATCACTACCATCATCGAAATTTCGTATCTACTCCCACAAAGTCACAGGAATCAAGAATGGTAATGATCAAAACAAGAAAACAAATTCTTCATCCCAAAAATTCATCTCAACCCATAAAAAGTACCAAAAACAAGATACCACCCCAATCAGAAATACTTAAACCGTGAACGAGTTAGGATCGAAATGTTTCGCTTAATCTTCTGACAGATTGAAACGAACTGAAAAGAGGCATCGTAGACGAGAAAATGATTCAACGTCCTCCTAATCGACATATTTTTAATCTGTCGGCCAATAACAGCTGTTACATCACGTACATAAATACATCCAATACATCGAACCAACGTTTGCAGTTTATCGTTGTGTAATTAACAGAGTTTCGGACGCCGGTCGATCACTCTACGACCTGTACGCCGTCGAAATCGTTTTCTCGGAATGCAACCTGGAAGAGTGCATCGTCGAGTGCATCGGCCATTCAGGCTTATCGATCTGGCTCCTCTAATGCGAGTCGAAACTCCCTACGTTCGTTTTCCTCTAATACAACACTACGATTTATTTCTCTTTTCTCTTTAATAGTAAAATACACGGAATGTCTACTTATTTGGAATCTCGGTGGATCGTTCATATGTGCCACTGAAATTCGATCATCATCTTCGTTACTTTAATCGTTGGCAATAAATCGGAAAATCTAAAAGAAAATCAATTACATCGATTTCTATGAATTTCAACAGATTTCATTTATGTGAACGCAAGTATTAGAATAAATTGTAGTGAAATGGATGGAAATTAACAGGAAAACGATCAAATTTCGCAGTGCCACACCCGTCGGCCCGAATCCGCACATTGTATCCCAGTTTTCTCGCAGAAAGACACTTTCGAAAAGCTTGGCACTTGAACAACCACGGACATCAGGTTCGTGTCGCGGCCGCGTTAAAAAATAGTTTTTGAAAGATCAAGGAACTTGGGGAGATTCAATTACAGCCGGGCCTGACTCTTCTACGCGTTATTTTCGCCCGCAAGGTTCCAGGTTCCATTCGATTCGGCTCTCTCGTGATCGTCTCTCTCTCTCTATCTCTCTCGCTCTCTCTCGCTCTCGCTTCGTTTCCTTAGGCACGACCGTTGTTGAGATTTGCAACCACGTTGAATCGTGAAATCGAGGAAACTTTCGGAACAGGCCTGTTTCCGATTGAAACATTCATACTCGCGAGCCGTAGAAATGCTTTTTAAAAATTTTCGTAGAAACGCTTAGTTACCGCGTGGATTGAGCAAGATGATGAATCAAGTCGCGTTCCCACGAACCAGCATTTATTATGCAACCCTCACGTGTTAAGAGCGCTCTAGATAAGCCCCGGGGCCACCATCTCAAAATATCTTGAAGAAAAACGAGACAGAAGACTGTCAATATCGATTTTTCCCCGCATAGTGCTCTCTCAGTGGGCGTGGCTTCGGCGCTCCCGATTTCCAAGGAGCCAATGTAATGCCCCATAGATTTGCAGAGAGCACAATTTGTGCTCTCGCTTAATCCGTATTGTCTGGAAAATCGAAAATCTGGACGAATCGTGTATACACCGATCCAAATGGCTTACAGACAAAAATCACATAGCAGAATTGCAGAATAAAGTTTAGTTGGTGCGAGTGCGGCCTTAGAAATCAGCATTGTTGTCCGCGAAACGAATTTGATCAGCATTGTTGTTCACTTTGATCTCAGGAAAACATCGTCGAAAAGTATATATGGTTCTTTTACGTATAAGAAGTTCAACGTGGCGCTCGAAAGGCGATTCGTAATTGTACTGTGAAAAAGTCGTGAATAAAATAGAGCAATCTGATATATATATATTTATACGCGTACGTGTACGTATGTGTGTGTTCGTGTATGCGCGTGAACGAGTTGATGGATTTTTGTTGGGGCCGCACCTAATGCACAAGATTAATACTTTCCCGCGTTGGTCTAGTTCGACGAAGAATCTCAATAGTTCAGCAGAGGTATCTCGAGTTATAGTTACGTATTCATAATGCACATTTGGTACTGACGTTTGTGCTTTCTCGGTAACGCGGATCAACCCAATCGAGAAGTTCGTTTCATCACAGGGAAATTAAAAGATTACGGTCAAGGTGGCTATCCCCACTCCGGGTAGCAGTAGGAGCTCCTCCCACGCGTCAGCTACGCCTCCTTGCGCAAGAAAGAGGGGAGAGGAGCCTGCTGCAGTTCTTCGCAGTCAATAGATTCCCCCAGGATTCAATTCATAACTCTTTTATGTAACGGCAGATTAATCAGCAACTCTGACGGAATGTTCCAATTACGACGATGGTCAAAGAGCCCGGTCGCACGCGATTTCATTAACGATTCTTCCCCCTCGTTCCGCACAATTTCCTGTTTAATTATATCGAAATCCGTCATTCCCGGAAAAGCGTCGCTTATAATCCGTAGCCAAGTATGAAAATTTCAAACAGTTAGCGAGTCCCAGATCATTGTCTCATTAGCTTTTACAAAGTAATTACGCTCCCGCCGCGTGTCCGCTCGACGACTCGGCTCTCGAGAGTACAATAAACGCGAGAATACAGCTCCCAGAAGCCCTCGTTCTCTCGTGGACACGCGGCTAAAAAAAACATATTGTTCGCCATGGTTCTGCATCTCGAAAGGGTTGTCGTTGTCGACCAGTTTAACAGTATTACCACTTAATTAATTAGACACTACTGTCTCCCCGTACTTATCTCTACGAAACGTGTGTTCGTGTGTGTCCGAGTGTCTGTATATACAGGGTGACCGACTGAAACATTTTCCGAGGTGATTTTTAATTGATGTTTTAGATCGAATTGTGCAATCATCCCTTAAAATGTTCGACAGGTAGTCGAACGCCCTGCACATATACAATATATATATATATATATATATATGTATAATATATCCCATCCTGTGGAACTGGTATACAGTATATCATAAACTTTACAGACTGACGCTACATTATAGAAGCATGCGTTAGAAAAATAATGTCTCTGATCAAAAAACAGGAGTAAACAAGCGGCGTGGAGGTGGAGGAGAGAAAGATCATCGTGTTGGCAGGCCCCGCGAAGTGGGAGTATCGGTGGAGGGGGATCGGGGGCGTGGCTAGTGACCTCACGGAGGGGGTAAAGTACGTCCCACAGTGGGCGGATCGAAGTGTTCGGATAAAAGAGGAGGTGGAGCGTTCCCTATTTGATGTGAGGAAGCTCTCGGGACGGGTTTTTTTTCGAAGCTTGTTAGAAACAGAGTGTAAAGGAGAAACAAGAGCAGCAGAATAAGATTGACAATGAAACCGGGTCCCCGCCTCCACACCGCGCGCGGAACCTTACCTTTCTTCGGTTTTCCTCGAATTGCTTAATCAATGGACGTCGTTACGATACTTGCGCTTAATTAATGGACGTAGACACCGAGTGCTGGGTTTCAAAATCAATTTCTGTGCGTGCGTGGTCGTGCGTGCTCTCGACTTTCACTGTAGACTCGAGGGGGCGTGGCAACGAAAAATGGCGACGGGAATTCGAAAGGGCGTGTTATTTACACGGCTGCTGGAGAGAACTATTTGCATCAGAGCATCGAAGCAAGGGGTTGGAGTCAAAGCGGATCATGTGCGAATGTCTCGCGCAATTCTTTTGCACTTCTGCACTTTCGTTGCATTTGCATTACCTTCATTGCCGATGCTGCGACTTGCATCAGCAAAATTTCATTTTCTATACGGCCAATCTTATTTGGTCACTGAACCGTTCAACATTTAATCTTCAGCACCTCGAGAATTTTTTAATGAATTTTATAGCGCGAAGTTATTCTAAATAATAATTGGGTATTTAGAAAAATGTACATATTTAATCGCAACATCGACAAATCGGGCGCAATTCGCGTGCACAATCCGAGATCGTAATAAATCTCCGTTCATCGTTCCGCTACATCTACTGTGCTTCCCATAAAAAAATAATTTCTGTCTGTCTCTGACAAGAAGGCGTAAAGAACGTCGCTCGTTTCATTCAATGTCCAAATTCGGCTTAACCCTAACAGTCTCGTTAGCACTTGATCTCTCGTTTCTCTTCGATCGATAGTCTCTATCGTTCCGCGAAGCTTATTCGTCACACTAATCGAGGAGTTACATCGATCCGCTTCAGTTTCCCTAGGATTTTTGTTTGAACTTCAAGATTTTCTACGCCGGAAGGGTTAAATGCCTATCGATCCGCACGTCGCGAGTTGTCTATATACGTAGTAGCTAATACCAATCTACGACCAGGTACAAGTTCTGCTTCGCTAATTCACACCTTGAGAAATCGGAAAAAGTCGCGGTCCACGAGACGAGACTGCAAAACGAATTTTTGAAAGGTGCTCGCTAAGTGGATCCTTTTTGCCGCATACTAAACGGGGTCTGTGAACCATGCGTTCATGATTCACGGCGACACGCTGTTTGCGGATTCAATCTTTCGAATTTCTGAGTCATTCTTACTTTCTGCATTGTTCCCGATCGGTCACTCTTTCGCCTAGCAAAACTTTTTGTGCGAAGGTCAACAAAAGTCGGTTCTACTAAAAGCAGCCTTTCAATTCCAAAGATTCAATTTTTGGAAGAATTATTGAATCGTCGATTGACAGAAAGAAACAGATTTTTCATCAGACTCGGATTACAAAATCGAACCCGCCACATGTGCAAACAACACGCTGTCTATCATCGAGCACGATGAACCAGCGTTCGCCTAATCCACCGAATTAGCTTTCTATCATGTTTCTCGTCTCGCAGCCTCGTGGTGAGTCTGGCTCGTCGACCGCTGAGACTAAAGTGTCGATCTGAAAATATTTTTCTTTTCGACACGCCAAACAATGGTTCCGGTCAGTGTTCCCGTTGATGGGCCACAATGTAAACTGCGAGAACTTGCCCGTTCAAAGTTTAGATTCTTTCCGACTCGAAACCGTGACCTTATGATCTATTAGGTGTAGAAACAAGCTCTGTCCAATTAACTCCGCACAAACTAACATCTAGCATTCAAAGTCCAAACAAGATCTTTTGAACCTGAAGCAGAAGCGTTTACAAATTGCTAATATGAAAGTATTTTGACAACTTTGTAGGTAATATTATCTATTGGGTCGTTCGGAAAGTCATTTCGTTCTTCGTGTAGAGATGGCATTGCTTCCATTTGTTATTACTAACCTTATCTTAAATCGCAAAATCGTCTTGCCAGCTGACATTTCGGACGTAATTTCCTACCTTGTAGTGCTTTCTAATCTTTCAAGTATGTTTTTATCATCACATCAAATATGCAAAATCGAAGTACGCATTTCCATCACCTTTCGAAAAGGGTTTAAAGAGAGGATGTACCATCGATTACTATTTTTTCCGCTTTTTTCAACATTTTTTATGCGGTGCAAATTTAATTTCAAATGAAATCGTGAAAACTCATATAACTCAATATTTTGCTAATAAAAGAACAGAAATTCTACGAGCATGGGATCTTTAAATTGCCTGAAAAATCGCAAGAGACCATAGAACAAAATGTCATAAAACTTATTCTAAATGGTAAAAAATTGGCTTTCATTTTCTCTTAAGAAAACGAAATGACTTTCCGAACGAGCCAATATTTAATCAAATAAAAATTAAAACGTTCCTTAATTCAACGTCTTCCAGTTTTCATCGCGAACAATGGTCTGAAGTCGTTAATAAGGCTGTTACTTTCCTTCGAAGGTCGAAGATTTTGAAGCTTCGAAGCTTCGAATTCCGGAGCTTCGATTTCAGAAACTTTAAAGGTGATGAGAATCGAATTTTTGGAGCTTCGAAATAAAAACCTCCGTAGTAAATTATTACAGGATCAAAAGAAACGGAATTTTGAAGCTTCGAACTTCGAAATTTCGCTGCCAAGTTATATTTGATACAATTACAAATACTTCTACATTTCGAAAAAAATATGCCACCACAGCCAAAAGATTGATTAAGTTACAACTTCATACGATTCGAAGACTCGAAACTTCGTGCACTTCGAAGTTCCCTTCGTTCCTTCGAATCCTTCGAATCTTCGAAGAGTCGAAGCTTCGTAAAAGGAACAGCCCTAGTCGTTAATCGATCTGAACCTCTTGTAAATATTATTTCAGTAGAATGTTGCTATCACCTCGAATTCCGAAAGAATTGATTTCCACACCTAATACACACACATCTCATGCCAAAAAGTGGATCGTGTCTCGGTAGAACACGATGTTTGCTCGATCGAAGAGCGTGAGGCGTGAACGATTCTTCTCGCATAAGCACCGTGGCCGGGTCACTTTGGCACAGACTCCATCGAGAACGTTATCGTTCGACAACGAGGCGATTACGTAAATCTTACGTCGTAAAATATGATCTCTGAGACCGGGAATGTGTATCTGGACCGGCGAAAAGTCGCCTGTTCGTTTCCGATTGCAGAGAGCTCTGCTCTCTGAACCCTGTGTCGCGAATTCACCCTGGATCGTCGAGCGAGCAAGAAATCTCTCTACTAAGTTGATTAAAATCGATTTCGTTTACTTCGTTAGTGAGTAAAAGCATGCTGTACAAGTAGCCTCGGTTACACGGAACACAACATTACACCCTGCGACATTGAACTCTATCAACACTAGATACACTGCGACACGACGAACAATTGGTTAAACTATAGCGTACCGGTGGACGGGACGATCATTAGGCTCTATTGTTAGGTTTGTTCTAGGCTATGTTGTTGGGGCATCGATGCTGAGAAATCGTATAATACTTTGCTGCACGACAATATGTTTGTTAGACAAAGCTTTGTCCATTTCGAGGTTCGTCTTTGTTAGGAATGACTTTTGAACTTCAGTTATACGTATAGGATTGAAGAGACGTGTTGAATAAAAGAATTCATTTAATCGAGGCCTATGAAGAGCGAAAAAGCTGAAGGAATGGACACTACCAACAAATACTAGACCGCTAAACTGGGGATTCTATAACGTTGTATATATTCTACAACCTACCCTGAACACTGTAATTATAGAAAAATAAAGTGTATCAAATCCTCCGAGGAACGTAAATATATTTACGTCTCCGTCCGTCCATCAGCACTGAGATCTTAATCTAAATTATCCTCTCTAAACGTTTCCCTGATACCTACTCGCGGGTATCAAAGTACTCTAACCCTCTCGTAGAATATTCCCTAAAAATCAGACATCGCTGAGACATCCAGGGTGAGATCGCGAGAGCCGTTTCTTTTTCTAGGTCTCGAGTGAACACGCGACGAAACGCGGCTAGAGCTTCGCCTCCTCTCGCAAATCTCGCAATGTGTACATTATTTATTTATAATACTTATACTCATAGGGTTGCGCGGCCCTTCGACGTTGCGGCGAAGGCGGGGACCGTCCGGCCTGCGTCCTGGGATGGCATGCACAGAACACAGCACAAAATGCCACACAGTTACACAGACAGACAAAATCGACAGAGAAGAGAAAAGATACAGAATACAGAGGGAGGCAAAATATATTCTTTGGTTGGTTTCACGGGGCTCTGTGGATGGTCGAGATGATGAGATACGTGTGTGAGGAAGTAGGAGGTTCCAGGTGGTCGTTTCATGGGGGAAGCTTTATGGTCGTGAAATCGTCGTTGATCCGATGGTCCTGTAAAACTCTGCGAGGAAACGCTCGAGATCGTTTCTCGATCTCCGGAAAATCTTTGTCGATCGTTTGTCATCGAAACCACTCGATCAGGGTGGCAACAAGAACCGGATTGTGCGTGGCTAAGTCTTGGTCGCTAGCTAGCAACTACCGCGCAACTATACTGACAAGGAGTGCTGCCGAAGAGACTTTGGTTCTGGCAAAACTTACATCAAAACGAAACTTCAGATATTAAACAAGTATTTGTTTTGGCTGCTGTTCTTTAAAACAAACTAAAACGAAAACTAACGAAGAAGACTCTTATACCACAGTGAACTACAGAATTTTTTAAAAATCAAGATAATGAATAAACACTAAGAAAATTTATTATAAAATAGTCACCTGGATGGCACTCCCTGCGAAGCAAAGATTTTTATTCGACAGCTAAAGGATTTAGAGAGAAATCGTACGATGCGACTAAGCAGGCATAGTGAAGCGACCGAATTCGAGTATTTTGGTGGCAAAGATCTACAGAACCGATCGATTGAACAATCTACGTGGCGGCTACGTGGATCGGTGATCGCTACTCGGAATTCTCGGAGTTCTTTAGAGGCGGTTACGTCGGCCCGATGGTATTTCCTTTCGTGAGAAAACGTTGCCAGGCCATAAACTCGGATGGTACGCGTGAATGAACGAGTAACAGTCGAACGATTGTTATCTTGTTTGACGAGGCCGCGGTATTTTCGATCTCCCCGGAAAACCGTCTCGTCGGTTCAAGATTCGCCGAAGTATCCCCGTTTACGATGAAACCGCGGTACCATCTCTTATTCCGACGTTTCCCGGAAAATTCGTAATTTAAGGGAGTTTCATGAAGAGAGTGACAAACGCCTAAATGATGCACTAAGGGAGATTCGGGTGGAAAACGGGCCTTTCATCTTCTTGGATCTCTTTCGCTGTTTGTTCAATAATCATCGATAAATTAGGAGATATTTCTTTCGATATCTATTCAACTGCAAAAAAGGTAGTTGTTTTAGTTTCAGTGTTGTCGCATTTATATAGACTAGTCTCTACGTAATTTGCATAAACATTTGCGTGACGATGTCTAGCACGAAGGTTAGCGATAACAAAATAACGTCGAAGGTCTTATTCTTAAACGCTGCACTTTGAATGCAAATACACACATATTTCGCAATATTGCGAGAGCTAATAGTTCATTGTTGTTTTTTTCTGATATGTTATTATTAATTCAAAGTTCGGGGCAACGCGGTTTTAACGTTGTTTACTTCTAGTCTCTTCTTCGGCGAAGCAAGGTACGGTATCACATTACATAAGGATTAAACAATGATATGAAACAGAATATGAAATTGAAGATCCAAGGGATTCAGGGTCCGTTTCTCTTGCCTCGTGAGGCATGTGCCAGGACGACGGTGTCGCGTGACAAATAGGAATATGTAATAAATAAATTTAATAATATCTATACGGTGTTGATTAACTACGATAGTAGGAGGACTCACCTTCGGTACTCCGCCTCCACCACCACCACCACCACCACCACCACCGCCACCACCACCGCCACCACCACCGGATACGGTTGGACCGCGTCCGGGAGTGACGTAGAGGCTTTCGGTACGCTTAGGCTGACCCTGGCTCGGTAGCATGTCCTGTCCAAGGCCACGATTCTTCAGCAAAGCACCTTCGAACTGACTGGAGGTCGAGGCGACGTACGTTGGCGTCGCGGTGCCGCTACCCACCACGGATCCGTTCAGAGGTGTCCCTGATCGAATCGCGCTCGGTGCTCTCGTTGATCTGTATTCAAAATCAATCTTTCATCTCGTAATCACATCTTAAGGGGGTAGACTCGTTTTCAGGATTGCAAGGGTGCGGGATGCGCGTTCTCATTTCTCGATAATGCATGCGATGGGGTTTTTTAGTAATGAAAAATGCTAGATATAAAAAAGAAACCCTTTAAAAACCACGCTTATATTAAAATGCACTAAAAAGGAGAAAATAATTTTTATAGACATTAATGACTATAAATAAAAGCGTGGAGCGCTGAACTATATTGACGTAATCTTCGTGGACGCTCCACGCTTTTATTTATAGTCACTAATGTCTATAAAAATTATTTTCTTCTTTTTAGTGCATTTTAATATAAGCGTGGTTTTTAAAAGGTTTTTTTTTATATATTTTTTATTTTCTACTTTTTAGTCCGACGGCTCTTGATGAAGTCCAGAATGGGACTGAGCTCCTTCGCTGCGAAGTGGGTCAGTGGAGTGGGGATGAGTTGGAGGGGGAACGCGCAGTGAAGTAGGGAACGCTGACGCGCGGAGTGGGGATCGTTGAACGCGATGACTCACTACTGTGCGTCGCGCGGCGAATTGTGACGGTTAATATTCAAATTTTTTTCCTGAACACACAGCTTTTTTAAAAATTTTTTTTTAATATTGCGTTGTCATCCAGTTCTGAGCTATGTTTAAAGTTTCAAGTTTCTAGTTCATCGAGAAGTGGTTTAAAATTCGATTACAAGATTTGACGCATACAACAACGACTCGGCAAGCTAATATAAGCGTGGTAAAAAGATCAATTAGGCCGCGATCGCCCTCAAAACTTCTATTTTTACTATAATAATGCAAGAATAATGCAAATTATTAGCAAATTATAACCCCGTAAACGTAAAAATAGGATTTTTGAGGGCGATTACGGGCTAGATTGACTTTTCATCTAGCGCTTTTCACTACTGAAAGACACCGGTCTTTGCATTATTGAGAAATGAGTAGACTGCGGATTGTATTTATGACAAAAATGAGTAGGTGTAATTCAAAATAGAAGAAAGATTAAAAGAGTTTAAGGAAAATAAATTTTTACTTAGCTCCTATAGCTTGCAATTGATGTATAAAAATATTATTTTGCATAAAGATCCGCAGTCTAGAAATGAGAAAGCGTGTCGCACACCCTCGCAATTCTGGAAACGAGTCTATTCCCTTAACCATTTTAGCAACTAAGAAATATTCTGCAAAAAAATATTTTTCATGGGTTTCTTCGGTTGGATCGGATTGGGAATACTTTAGTCACCTGTCGAGCATATCCTGGGGCGGATTCGTGATGGTTTTATCGACGGACGGCTGCCTCGATCCAGTCAACCGGGTATGCGCTCTAGCGTAACGATCCACGGAACTATCACGGCTGGGCGGCCTCTTATAATGATCTAGTCTGTAAAACGATCGATCGGAACCGGCCGAATTAAAATCAGGTCGCTGCGAACCAAGAATCTGCTCGTTACGAGCGGGTTACGAGTAATCAAATCTCCCATCTGGATCGCGGAACTTTATGCATCTCTTACATTGCCCACACGAGCTCTCTTTGTACTGGTATTATTCGCAAGAACAAATATTAGAACAGCATAAAGACTCTACGAGATTGTAGAACGTTTTAATGATGTAGAAATTACCTACAAACATTAAAGTTTTATTTTCATTTTTAGTATTATCGAAGGAATGAGATGTCTATAAAATCATAGAAATGCATAAACTACCACAATATCTGTAGACCGCGTCTCGAAATAAGATACTTGACACGGCAATGATTTTCGGCTATTACCGGAGCATATGTGTAACTGGAAAATATTTGCGGCAAACAAATAGCCGACGGTAACTAGATATCTGGTCAGCAATGCGTCAACAGACCCCGGTAAATATTTATACCGAGGTTTATGGATCGCGGTAAATTTATTTTTCGAGAACCGAGAATATTTTTCAGTGGTCGATAGGTAAGGTCGAGACCTGTCGTTCAGAGTCTGGCCAATATTCCCGGGTCGATCTTGCGGGGTCAAGACCCTGCTGTTTCTTCGTATACTCGTCGAACTCGGTGGTCGTTGTGCGTCCCCGATCCCGTCGGACTGATACTGTTGCGAAACCTGCGTTTGTTGTTGCAGCGGCAGTTGTTGTTGCCCGTAAAGTTGCTGGGAACTGTATTGGTTCATCTGACCAGGCCCGTACTGATTGGGTAGTGTCATCTGAAATAAATCCGACGGAATTAGTCGTGATACTCTCGAGTTGCTGAAGCTGTGGCACAGCATCTCAGAAGCAATTAACCCTTGTTTTCACAGTTTAATTGGTTTCTTCATTTCAAATTGACACATTCGTAAAAAAATTGAGGTGGCAGAAGGATTTGTCAATTCTTTCTTTGACAATGGAAACCTAGAATAAGTTTATTAAATTTTTCAATTTTGTTCCCTATCGTTTTAAAAATGTGTCAAATTGACCCGAGGAACAGACGAAGATTAATTAATCAAGCATTGTTAAGATGTTAGCCTTCTTTGGGGGTCCTGGGACAACTGTGATCACTAGGATGATGAAGAAAGTACGTCATCCAAACTGTATCATCAGAATAAAACTGAACACTCTGACATGCCCAACGCAAGAACCAGATCAAACAAACTCGATCGGATCGCTCGTATTAGAAAATCCCGTCAAGTCAAACAGAGCGTACGGGCAGGCAAGCAGTCCAACAGATAGTAGATCACCTGCTGATTGGGATAAGCCTGCATATTCTGATAGCCTTGGGGGCTAGCCTGCTGCTGTTGATAAGAGTACGGATCTGCCTGTGGCGGGCTGATAGGTTGGTACTGCGGCTGACCGTACGGACTACCCTGAACAGGGAACTGAGATTGCGGGATGAACGGGACTCCGGGATACTGTCCCGGCTGTTGATACTGATTCGGTAAACTGTTAGGGTACTGGCCGGGCGGCATAGGATTCTGGGTGATCTGCTGCGGAAACTGCGTTTGGTAAAGGTTCTGTCCGCTCAGGGTAGTCTGATTCAGCTGGCTCAGCGGCAGCTGGTTGACGAGCTGCGCGGGAGTCACCTGGGTGGGTATTTGATTCTGTGTCAGCTGATTCTGCGGCAACGTAGCCTGGTTCTGGGGCAGCTGGTTGGCCAACACAGGATTCTGCGGCAGCTGATTCTGCTTCATACTGGCCCTCCTAATCGACTGCATCATGTTGCTAACGGTGGACGTGTTGGTCGTCGACGTGGGTTCCGAGGGTATCGGGCTTTTCGTAGGACCCTGGGGACCAGCCTGGTCCACGCTGCTGGCTTTTTGAAGAATGCTCTTCCCTGGAACGGTATCCTGCGGGGGTGGCACGTATTTAGGGATCTCTCTGTTTCGTAACCTCTCGAGTCCAGGTTGCCGGAAGTCTGGTGCAAATTGCTTCGCTGTCTGCTGGGCCAATTCAGAGTCCTCTCTCGCGTGTTCAGCTCCGATGTCCGCTAATTCTGCTCGCCCACGAGCTGCCGCCGCTCTGGAGATCGCGATATCGGCTTTCTGAAGAGCGATCTTGCTAGCTCTTTGAGCAGCGTTCACCGCAGCCTCTATCCTCTCGCGGAATTTCGCCGATCTGATCAGGAACAGGTGCTTCTTCTTCTGGCTTGTAATCAGCACGTTGTTCTTGTACTTGCCCTCCTCTTTCGTGCCGTCGCGGAACGTTGTCACACCGTAGCCGTACTTACGATTGTTGAACCATTCGCCTTCATACCGGAGACCGTCGCTGCGCTCCGATATACCGAACCCGGTTCTTTTGTCGTTTTTCCATTCACCCAGGTAGGTCTCCGTTACCGAGGCATCCATCTGCTCGTCCTGCAAGCAGAATGTTCAAGTTAGAAACTATCTGTCTATTGTATTGGGTCTTGACATTTTTAACCCGGTAAATCGTGGAAAATTGGCTTCGCCGTAATTGCATCCAAAATTTAATGACGCCAGAAGCAACTATGAGATCGCGCTCTTTCAGAATGGTACTTTTCCTTGCAATCGTTATTTTTAATCCGACTTAAGGTAATCCTCTTGTTCTGCCCACGTTTTTTTTCAATGTTCCTTTCTGTTTAATGATCCTCAACGTATTTTCTCGGAACAGAGCACAGTAGCTAGGGATTTAGAGATTGTACTATAGTAACGTGTACCTCGATGACAAAGGACGCGTTGCTGTCCGTATGAACGGATGCCGATGCTTGACTCTGCGAGCTTTCCGTCGACATCCATGATGCCGAGCTTGCGTTGCTTCTAATACTGCCACCGGTGCCGCGTTTCTCCAAGTCGCCTGTGCTCCTCTGTTTTCGAATTTTCAGTCCCTGAAATTATAATTGTACTGTGAAGAACGTGGTCTCGTTAATTATACAGAAATTGTGGCCCCGGGAAAGGGTCAAGAATATAGAAAACGGCTGAACTTTGTTTGCAAGAGATTTCAGGATAAAAATTACACTTTACCGAAAGGATTCCCTTCTTCAAGGACTTCTCCGTCAGGCTCTTCCTCCTGGCTGGAGGGTCGTCGCTTCTAGCTTTCAGTACAAAACCACCCCTGCTGTCGTCAACTCGGCGGTCTCTCTTGTCCGTTGGTTCCGGCGTCGGGGCGACAGGTCCTCCACCATCGGCACTCCTCAAGGACGTCAATGACGCCCTGACTTGCTTCGATGGCTTGTAATGACTCGCTAAACCGAACGGTGCACTTGCTCTTACGCCGTAGCCATGCCTCATTCCACGATGCCACTGGCCTTGATAGGTACCTGCAAGAAAGAGCATCCTTCTTTTAATCATTTCACTCGAGTATCTTCTATTCATGATTTTAATACTACTTTGTTTTTTACATAGTCCAGCAGCCTCTAATTTTGAATTCAGATTTCAGCTTCATCAATACACGGGTATCGGCGTGATTAGGGTAATTAGCCATGGCCGTGCGAAATGAAATAGAACAACAAGCGGTAATGTAGATTATTACATCCAATTAAACAATAGTACTAATTGTGAGTCTCGGTTAATGAACAGGCGTCAGTGATTCAATGAAATTCGCCGTTGCAGCGGCCGACAGCTGCAAAACTCCCTGTCGATACAGCCGTCAAGGTAAACTTCAAAGGCTTGGCACCGCTTTGATCCTCTTCGTTCATGGGTAACGCGAAATTTTCTGCAGTCAGGGGAAGAAATTCAATTAAAAGTTTCTTCCCCCGTAGAAAGAATGAAGCGCAAGGAACAACGGGTTCGACTCGCCCTACAAAATTGATAACGACCATCCCCTAAAGGAACGTCGCGTACCCGTCGCGTTTACACGACCTTAATACATTTATGCAGCAGGGAATTTATATTCGCCAGTTTGTTCCTGCGACAAATTCGGGACGGGCTGGGTGCAAACCCCAAATTGGCCGCTGCGTGATACAAATACGGAACACAGTAGCTGCAGAAACCATTGACACGCTTTTCGAGTTTTCAACAATCGTACTTCGACTGTTTTCTTTCTAGATCTTCTAGCAGTATATTGTACGATAATTTTGCGGATGGGAAATTTTTTTCGTGACTGTATGTATCATGGATTTGGAAAATTGATGTACGATCCGCTTTAGCTGTTTTATAGAAAAGAAGTGGTGAATATTGGGACTTGGAAATTTAGTGTGTCGATGCTTGCTAGAGCCACTGCAGTTCGCCGACCCTCAAAAATGGGGTTCCAAGTGGACAGAAGTTTTTGCCAAAAAACGTGTCACGAGGCAAACAGATAGAAACTCAGGGATGGAGTTACTCGGTCAGACGCGTGGGTGCGCCCTCCTCTTCGAGGAGCATGCAAATTCCATGCCGATGAGATACCGCAGACCGTCTGCAGACCGCCGATACAACCGGATGGATGGCGGTCGTAAAAACCAGTCATTAACGCCGTGCCGGTCTTTCGCGGAATAACCCCGCTCTTTGGCTTTCATTCGGTCGCGTGAACCGCGTGCCTTTTGAATGGAACAGCTGTTGATTCTTCGCGGAAAACGGTATTTCTCTTTTTAATCGTCTTTTAATTACTGCGGAGCAATTTTTGAGTTTGTTCAGGCGGGGTCTTGGCATAAATACTCACAAAAATATTCCGCAGAATAAATATCCACTATCTAAATATCTTGTTAGGTAAAAGTTTCCCAGCAGTAAGTATCCGAAACCAAGCTCAAAATTGGATTTGCGTTTTAAAAACAATCCCTCGCGGCGGCCGCATTCGAATTTGCCTCGTTCCTCGGAACGTAAACATCCCCCAGCAGTGTTTAAGTGGTTGTTGAAGGGGAATCCAACGCCAAAACCTGTTTATTGTAATTCTCTTTCGGTGAGATATCGTTACACAAGCTTCTCTCGGAAAAAGTATTTCGTTGCTGGGCTCTGAAACAAAGCGTGTTTTCAGCACTCTGGGATGATCAACAAAGTGGCGGCAACTCTTGAAACCGTTTCCACTCTGCACTCCTACTCCGTTATAATCCACCATTATTCGGCCAACAATAATCATCAAAGCTTTTCGTACCGTATTTGGCGAGCATTAAAAAAGTGGCGCGAATTCAGCGGGAACGATGTATCCTGCTTCTCTCTTCTTCTGTATTCGTAAAAATTGCATTCGTATCCATCGACCTGCTTCGACGTTCTGTTTGCGTACGCGTGTATACATAAATCTCGCGGAACTTTGCACTCTTTCTATTCCAAACATCTATTTTTCTACGTTATTTCTATTTCATCTTCTTGTATTTTAAAATGCGAAGATTAATATTAAGAATCCGATTTGCTGACCAAATTAATCCTGCTAATGATTTTCTGTCGCAGAAACGTCGCCGATAACACGTTTCCAATAATTTAAAAATACTGAAGAAATTAAAGCGCTCGGTTCATCATAAAGTGAGACATTTATTTTATTCGATTGGAGTTCTCATTTTGCTGAAATTAGCAAGATGGATATTACGTAACGAAGTGGAGCATCATATAGTTATTTTTATGGAGACCGAGTAGTTCATTAAGAGGAGAATAAAATGAGAACAGGTCATTTTATTACAGTACTTGTCTTGTTTAAAGCAGAACATAGAATTTTCCGGCCAACATTTGGAACGGGCGCTTTGTCGCCGGGTCTCCCGAGACCCAGGTCGTGTTCAACGGCCATTGAGGTAGTTGAAGAAGCAGATTAGCGATTCAGGAGCTTAATTTCGTGGAGCAGGGTTCGGATCGTGCCGAACCGTGTCGAGAAGCACGGCGTGACCCACTTGCTTAAACGCTGGCGAAATAATATTCCGGTTGGAAGGAGGGAGTCGGCCGTTTCCATATCTACAGTCGGTCGCAATAATGCCCATCCGCAGACTCCATTTTCTCTCTAGCTCTCGCTCCAGCCCGTACTTTTCTGAAACAAGCCTGCCGGGGGATCGATCAGCTGGAGACGAGCTCCGCGTAACGACCTTAGCAAATAGATCCTCCGCGATAAGTTACGCTGTTAATTTTTTAATCCGCTATTGTCGACACCGTGGTCCAACCGAGAAAATTTCCCTCGGCACCGTACCAAATACTTCAGAAGATTCAAGGTTCCCAGACCGCAAGGTGAAGAACGAAGTAATTTTTTCGAAAATGTTTCTTTTATCCCTCGTTCACATCGACCGGGGTGAAAACAACCCTTAAGTTTAATCTTCGGCGGCTCTCATTGGGATCTAGATCGAGAGGAGTTGAGGCTTTCACTTTTTTAGCGTCCTGTAGCAGGACGTCTTAGACGAACTTTTTAATTCATATCTTGAAAATATATGTTTCATATGTTAATATATCTTTCAGGACGAAAGTCCTTGAAACAATCCACGTGTTCCTCCACAAGTTCCTCCACCCCTCCACCGAGACTGAAGTCATCGACAACATCGTTCTCAAAGTTCCCAGCCGAAGAGGAACAAGTCAAGCTTTCAGAAATTCCACGATCGAAAATCCGCGGAGGACGCGTCGCATCGAGATTAAAGTTGCACGTTACAACGAAAACCGCTCCGACAATTCAGGTCAGCTCCCTTTCTCGGAGACGCCTGGGGACAAAAAGTCCTGACGACGTTTCGGTGTCTGCAGGTCCTCAACAACATCGAGGCAGGCGTCGCGATATTCGGACGGAATCGGCGTTTGTGGAAAGCACCGATAAACGCTCGACTAGCGATCAGGGATGTTCGAAAATCCTTTGAAAAAATCTCGATTTTGAATCTCGATACGAAAATCGATTTTACAAGAATCGGATCGGAGTCGACATCCCCGAATCGAACGTAGTACTTACTATCGATCGCTTTCGCCGGCCCACGACCCAGATTAATTATTGTCGAGCGTCTAATTTCACGGCGCGCCGCGGCGCTTGGTCTGCCGGCCGTCTGTTTCTTTTGACGCGGACACGACTAAAAAGAGAAGGAGAGAATGGGGGGAGAGCGGTTCTCTCGCGGGAACTTTTACTGGTTATTGAATTTCCGTCGACTCGGCTTTTCCTCCTCCCCCGCGCTCTCATAGCTCCTACCCCCTCGAACGCTTGCTCCACTTTGCTCGCCTCAAGTAGTATCGAATTTCTCGCTTTTGTCGTGCCTCGACTTTATTTCAATTCCAGTTATCCCCGCGACCAAGCTCCTCTCTTTCTCTTCCTCCCCCGGCAACCCCTACTGTCGGCAAATTTATTCCACGATCCTGGTGGCACCTCTTCCAGCCCGAGGAATCATCTCTTTCGGATTTTTAGAGGATCCTGATGCTATTTTACCGGGTAATTTATTTCTCCCCGTTGCTGCTGGCCTGTTGTGTGAGCAACGGACAGGGTCTTTATGCAAATTCGCATTTGCATGGACTACTTGCTGGGAGCAATGAGATTTTCCGTGTAGATCTTTTCCTGTGAAGACGATATGAATTTCGTACTGAGCTTTCAGCGAAGTATCGTTTTGGTCGCGTTTTACGGAGTTTCATATGCAATTTGTTTTATTCAAACATTTAAAACCAAGATTATAAAAACTTTCTTGCTCGGAAGAAGAATCAGAAGGAGACCGATGTCACTACAGAAAAAGTCACATCAGGACCTCATCCCTTTCCTCACCCGTAGATTTCCTACTCAGACCCCGATCTCGTCACCAATCGATTTCAAAGCGTTTCCAAATGACCTGCACCGATTCTCCCATCAATCGAGCTGATTTCTCAATCGCGACCGCTCAATTAGGATCCAATCGCCATCCGATAGGGTTTGTCCTCTGCACATATCGCGGAACACAGGTTGATTGTTCGGAAAAACCGTCGGACGCGGTCGTTCCTCTGTTTATCAAGCGACTTCTAACTCCGCAGAGTCTATTTATTCTAGCTGCTAGAGAGGGAGAGAGGAAGGGGAGGGGGTCCAACCTGTTCCGCGTGGACTGCGAGGGTGAAGTCTTCAACGTGAACATCCCTTCTGGATTATGTCCGTCGCGCGTGCTCGCCGAGGCGCAAAGTTCCGCTCGACGCAGGCCTGACAAGCTGTTCAGACCTACCGTGCCGCGAGGAACTCGTGCAAAAATAATCATCGATGAATTTCGTCGCTGAAAAATTGATCGCACCCGCCTGCTTTTTTTCTTTTGGCCCCTGGCCCTGTTTCCTCGCTGCTGATCATTCTGAAAATGTGCCCCCCTCCCGTTGTCGATAAACTTCCCTCAGTTTTCGAAGAGTTTATAACTAGTAAAAATTGTTGTTCTTGCAGAAAATTGCCGAAGACAGAGAACGAAGGGAACGCGTTAATGACGAACCATCACGCGACATAACAACATCACTATGTCATCAATCTAATGGAGCTAATTGCATCGTTAAAATGAAATGCGATCTTTTGATACAAATATGACAACCTTGTACAGGATTATTTAATTAGAATTAATATGTAGAACTCCCAGAGACGATGAAGATGATTATATAGTGAGTAATCCTCGCTCTTGACTCCCGAAGAAAAGTTAATTAATTAATCCTCTGACGGGTCGGCGTGAATGAAATTCGTCTGCGTCATGGCTGTTTAGTCTGTCTTCGATATGTATACCTTTCGCCGGCGTTTATTATTACTTTATTATTACATACACCGCTTTCTGCAACTCTGTTATATCGTGTACATAGCGAGTGTTTGGTTTGCGTGTAAAATTAGTATGACGGCCCCACTATTCTGAAGTACAATTTTATTTGACCTATCCTAATTCAACCAATCTAATTGTCCACCCTGTTCAGCGTACATCTTATTGTTAGTACAAAATGCTAGAATCAGACCACCAAAAATCCAGTTCAGATTTTTCTATTTAGTAAATTGAAAGGAATGGTGAGCGATTCGGCAATCGGATCGCATCGATATCGAGGGAATCCGTGGTCGACGGATAAACAGAGGCGATCGGTACGGTCCTGCTTCGCTACATGGCACCGGCTGGTCCGCCTGAAATAGCGCGGCCACCTTCTAAGATGGTGGTCGGCTGCACGTGCAATCGTAATCGCGCCTGTGCTCGTGAGAATTGGCCGTGCGAGTGTATTTCGGTCCGCAGCCTCCATCAGATCGTCACCAACCACCCCACGGGCTTGTCGTTTCCTCTCGTCTGTTTGTTTCTCTCGGATAACTCCTCTCGATACCTCGACGGGGACCGCGTTGCTCCCTCCTCTGCCACCTTGCCCGCCATCAGGTCGGATTTCGTACCTGACCTCGCTCTTTTGTCCGCTCGGCAGCGGTTGTGTTTCGACACTGATGGAAGTCGGACGAGAAAGTCGAGCGTCGGGTTTCCCGACCGCGAAGGAGCCGTCGCTTGTTCCTGATAATACCCATTACACAGGGTGACCCAGAAATACCGGAAAACCTCGAAAGGGATGGTTCCCGAGGTGAACATTTCCACCTCGGCTTGCCACACCATCGTTCCCCGAATCTCTCAAATAAACCCAGAATTAGCCGGTTCGAGTCCCGGCTATTTCCACGAGGCTCGTTATCGAGCTATCGCTTATGGCTTTCAATGAAACGCTATTAATCGACGCGCGAGAAGCGTGTGCGGACGGGACGTAGGCAGAAAGGGACGAAGGATATACGTATAAACAAGGACAGAAGAGGAGAGAGGAAAAAAGATTGTTCGCGTAAAAAAAGGCGATTCTAAAACTGTAACGAACACGCTCTTTCTCTCTCTCTACCTCTCGACCACGCGTCGAGCTGTGTGACGCAAGGCGCTCGAAAAACGGAAATGACGGCAGTCTGCAGAAGTAGGTGACGCTGGCTTAATCAGCGGAAGGTCCGGGACTTCTGGCGAACGGAAAACGAGAAAAGAATCGAGAGGGAAAACACGGAAAAGTTGATTGAACCTTTGTTACCCGTTCAGAACCGGTTGTGTATCGATGTAACCGGCTCGACAACCCGAATTGACCTCAATGAATGGACAAGAGAGGTCCTGTGTTGCAATGTTAACTGTGCAAAGTCGACTGGGTCCCTGGACGGTTGTAGCTGCCACAGAGAGAATTGTTGTCCTTCTCATCGTCGCACTAACGCGTTGCAACGCCGCGCCGGTCCTCGAGAGCACCTGCGCTCCAGGACGAACGTAACAGAATTACCCGCTCGCGCGCTGCTGGAATGCTTTTAACCGAGTCTTTTGGGAATGGCTGATTGCGGCCGACCCGTTCGAGGACGTTCCGCGTCGAGTGCTGATCCGGCAAACATAATCATTGGACGCTCGGGGCTCGCGTATGCTAATTGAAAGTCATATTTCGGCCCTCCGTGTTCGTTTCCCTGGTAATTGCTCGCTGTACTCCCACGTGGAAACGCTTCGATTGTTTTATTTCGAGGGGTCTTCCACTCGACCAGGTTATTTTATCGAGCGTTATTGTTGTTTACGTTGCGGTTTCATTGCCCCCTGTATGTCTACGTTTCTTGTTTAATTTTAGCTCGCCCCGCGCGCTGAATGTTGAATTTTGTCTTCAGTATTCTTCCAATTGGAGAGCACGCGAATTTTTACCCGCACCACTCATAATTGTAGGCACGCGCGACGAAGCAACCTGTCCAAGCATCACAGACCAGAGTCACTTTCGAAAAACCTCGACCTCGGGCGTCACAGTTTCGTCATCGAAGAAAATGAAACAACAACATTGAAAACACACCCGGATCCGTTTTAAGCGTCTCGGTCGAGTTAAGGCACTCTCCGAACGCCATTCCATTTCTCTGTGGCACGTGGCCGACGTATTTATTTATAAATACCAATGCTGCCGCACACGCGCGCATATGGACACCCGATGCGTGTGTCGGCTCGTGTGCGTGGCGTTCGATGCGTAAGCTTGACCTCGTGCTGGGGTGGAGAACACACCCGGTTGACCTCCTATCAATCTAGAGACCCCGCCCGATTAATAGAGCTCTTGAACCTTCCACGATCTCTCGATACAGAAATCGAGGAGTCGAGCCCATGGGTCGCGATCCGCTCTCGAGAAACTTTGAGGCAGGTCGACCCGGTCCTGGAATCTCGAGCATTTTTCCACTTCAAAGGAAATTGTTTGCCTGGGCGGAGACCGCGGGATTAGCGACGACAGACTGCATCTAATTGGTCCCTCCCAATTATCTCATTCCATTCTATCGTGAAACTTCAATTTTATTGATAAATCAACTTTTTCAGAGCTAATATCCAGCAGATAAACTTCGAGAAGCAGATTAAGCTTCGAGACGTGGCAGAGTTATTAAAAAAAGTCTATGAATAGGCTTCCAAGTGGCGGGAGAGTTAATATTAAAAGAGGATTCCCGGGCAAAGTGGAAAGTGAACAGAGCTCGCGTAGGTGTTAATTCCGGTGCCGACAAATGGTTCTTCGGTGTAAACTGTAAACACTTGTTGCGAATCGATTGTTCCCGTCGTGGACTCGTTAATCGCCGGCCGGTAACCAATTTACCGAATTCCTGGCGGTAGCGTCGCGTCGTCGCGCGGTGTCCGAATTAGAATCTTTCACGGACTAATCGATAGAAACCGTAAATTTCACTTTCGTTCGGCTCCGACGCCGCGTCGCGTCGGAAAGAAACCTGTTCCACGTTCTCTCTAAGTAAGATCCTTCACTCGGTATCGAAGTAGCAATCGACACCCGGCGCTGACGCAGCGGCTATATTGTCTCTAATTTTAGAGCGGCGTTCGTTCATTGACGAAAGTTGTCCGGGTTTAAAATAAAAATGAACTTCGACTCGGAGAGAACCGGGATATGTACGTATCGCACGCGAACGCTGTTTACTCACGGCGATCCTCGTAGCTGACGATGATAGTGATCGCTTTCCGTACTGCTGACGCATACGTTAACGTCCGACGATTGTTCTAATAAGATAGGGACATTGTCACGCCGATTTTCTATACCTGGGTGGAAATTGGCTGTTCACGCTTACCAAAGGTCCCACAATTTTTTAAGGGATCTATCAGATGATTGCATAAGTTCGTGTCCGATTTGAAAATAAAATTCAATGGTGAAATTTTCAATAATACAGCTTTATTCTAAAGTAGAAAAGAATGATGACTATATAATTTCTTTTTTACACTCCGCCGTGCAGTACAGTTTGCGACATACAGTGGGTGCAGAAAGTATTCTTACGCCCTTTAAAACAGGATACCTTTTTTATAATTGTACCAAACGACCTGATTTTTTCTAATCAATTAGAAGCATTGTTTTACGAAATGATATGCAAAAAAGATTTTCCAAAAATTATAATTTACAAGGTTACATGCAGAAAAAAGAAAGGCATTTCTTAAAACTTTTTTATTTGGGTTCTTAATGAAAATTTAAAATATATGTTTTGTAGATCTGTAGGAGTTACACACATGCTGAAAATTTTATCGAAATCGATTAGCATACACACGAGCTACAAGCGGTTAAAAATGGTGAAAATCGTAGTTTTACACGACTTTTGATCAGTTTCTGCTTAAAATCCACAGAATCGTACATCTTTCGATGCGTGTCGTTTTTTCCTACGTCAACCGATTTCGATGAAATTTTCAGTACGTGTATAACTAACATAGATCTACAAAAAATATATTTTAAATTTTCATTAAGGACCGAAACAAAAAAGTTATAAAAAAATGCCTTTCTTATTTTTGCATGTAACCTTATAAATTATAATTTTTGGAAAATCTTTTTTGCATATCCTTTCATAAACCAATGCTTCTAATGATTAGAAAAAATCAGGTCGTTTGGTACAACTATAAAAAGGTTATTCTATTTTAAATGGTGTGTGAATACTTTTTACATCCACTGTATATGAAAATAGGGCACGAACTTATGCGATCATCTAATATCAACAATTTTCTTCAAAGGGTAGAATTCTGTCGGTTTCCTAATACAGACCTGATTAGGTCGCGTCGGTTCCCCCGATAATGCAGAGAACGCAAATATTTCCGTAACCCTCCGTCCCCGGTGACGCAAATTTATAACATTGTTGTACGAGAGCGCGCCGGTATCATTCGCGCTGCCAAATGACGCGCGTGCGATCAGAATAACGTAGCCCGGTAACGAATGCGGAATGAGAGGGATACGCCGAACGACGACGGGACGGGAATTTTTCATTCGATTCGGAATCGTGGCCCCGACGTCACTCATGAAAAATAAATGGAGAACGTTAGGTATCGGCAATTTTAGATCGCTCGTAACTCATCCTAGATCGTCCGTACTATTTGATCGATATCCTAACCAGGGGGTGAGAGTTTTCCTCGATGCCGTATCCGCGTGCTTCGTTTTAAAACAGGCACTGCTTTGCTGGATTTTTGGGAAATTAGATTAGATTAAATTAAATTAAATTTAAGAAGGCCTCTGAATCAATTTTATAGAAGAAAGTCTTCTAAAACTCTGCTAGGTTGCTGGAGCCCTTTGGACCATCAATTCGCATGAGCTCATCAATATAGGAATTTCATTTGAACGTAGATGCGGCACGTTTTCACGGACCGGAACGGAAATGCAAAGCGATACGTGTCGGTGATTCGGTAAACATCGGCGATCCATATTTCATGATCTATCTTTAAACGTCAATATAACCTCGTTAACTGTGTACCAGTCGAAATGTCGAGCTTGTATCTCGATTCGTGAATTTTACGGTACGGCTGAAAAATGTCTGCCGTTTTCTCTCTCTCTCTCTCTCTCTCTCACTTTCTCCCACTTCTTTGCTCTCCATAGAGCCGCGCCCCTATGATCGCAATAGTAACATCTAACGTTAACACGAGGATGACACGTTCTGGTTTCTCACGTGCACCGAGATATCGATCCCTTTAAAAACCTAGCATGTCGCTACGAAATAATAAGCGAATACGATGTTTCTGGAAGACTTTTATTAACGACCTCATAAAGCAGCGTAATTATAACTTTCGCAATGAAACAAACCAAAGAACATCTTTAACTAAACTTAATAAAGCAAACGATTCACAATAATAGAATAATAAAAGATTTGATAAACCAGCAGAAAATATAATTAAACCGCAGCATAAACTTCTAAAGTACTCGAATATCGCGGTGAAGTGGAAGGAAGACTGAACCTTGCTTAAAACAAGAAGTGTAATAACAAAGCAACGATTAATTCCGCGAAGTACCAAAGTCCGGCTAAACTTCGCGCGTTTCCTCGATCGCGAGGAGGTGATCTCGTCTTAATGAAGGAACGGAGATTCGGAGGAGCCCGATTAATTACTCGGCCAGCACGAAATCAGGAATGGCCGAATGTTTCGCGGTCGTTCCTTCGTTTCTCTAGGGATTCATAAATATTAAACGGCTGCTCTACGCCCTCGAACAAGAATGTCGTCCGTTTAAATAATGGATGCTCGCTCTGTGGCACGCTCCTGCGAAAGAAAGAGTATATGTACATAGTATACACCGAGCGCATATCTCGCGGGAGTTCGGCACGTGATGAATGCGAATTCCAGCGTGTAACGAATTACGCTCGGGCCTCGTCAGTGGAATCAATCTTTCCATCGTGAAACCATTTTAGTTAAACATCTCCTACTCACTTCTGAGTACTCTCGCTTCTGAAAACTGTGTTTTAAATATAACAATTGCATGATTCTTCCAGAAGATCACTTCCTGCGATAGTCGTCATCGATCACAGTTTTTCCTTGACAATATTTTTCAAGCTTTCTTTTGAGGGTCCCATAACCTTCACACCAATTCCACAATTTTCTCTAAGAGTCTTTAATCTTCTCAGAATCTTCGCCCCCGGCTGCTTCGCTGATGTCTTCTATAAAAATGCAAATTTCCAGGAAGTTCCACAACCTAGTTGTCATGCCGAGATTTCGTGAGGAAGCACGAAATTTAATTCAGCATGAGTTTATTCTTATTCTGACGATCGAGATCCTTATTCAACCCCTCGAGAACCCAACCTGTGGCAATCGTAAGCTACGGCTACCGTATTTCACATTCATGGTTTACGGCTTCTTGGGTCTTCTCAATTTTGCTTTGATATTGTTTCCAGTAAAAGAAGGGCTGTAGGTTCTCTTTACTTTGACCGAATTACTGAAATGTGTCGCAAAACGATGAATCTTATTCCAAGAAACTGCAGTCTCGTCGGTCGTCGAACAGAACCGTAATACTCGTAAATGGTTCCCATAGCATATTTGCCAAGGAATTAGCGTGGCAATGTGAATTGCGCGAATTATAAGCCAGCTGAAGCAGAAAGCAGAGTCACATGTGTTCCATAGAGTGATCTCACCCCCTTAGGGGGTTGATAAACGTCGCAGCACACGTAAAACAGGATGGGACCTGGTCTGAAGAT
Source organism: Lasioglossum marginatum (assembly GCA_028455795.1). NCBI lineage: Eukaryota > Metazoa > Arthropoda > Insecta > Hymenoptera > Halictidae > Lasioglossum > Lasioglossum marginatum. The sequence continues at coordinate 4,383,472 of CM052263.1, forward strand.
TTATCGTCATCCGAAACTGTCGCACCAGCTTAATTATCGGCCGTAATTAAAGGTCGACGCGAGGAATTCGCAGAAGATGGAGCGCTGTTTCCTGGGGAAATTTATTCGCGATGTTTCGCTGTTTCGGGAACGATTATCATCCTTTTTTCGTTCGACCGAGTGGTTCAAAATGGGGTTGGATAGATTTAACGGCATTCCGGATTAATTAAAATCGCAAATTAACGGGTGGCTCCCAATTCATTCTAGAATTATTTATTATCATTCCAAGAGCCAAGTCATCGGATACGATGCATCACAGTGATACGATAACACAATTTCAAATTCTTTGACTATCCTCCTGAAACGAATGAAAAATGAACATAACCCGCGGAAAAAGAGGAACAGCGGGTAGAGAAAAAAGGAATCAATACCGTCGCAATATGTCAAAAGAAAGCAAGCACGAAGGCGCAGGAGAGCAGGAAGTATAATACAAAGGGACAATAACCGGGGAATAAGGAGAAATAGACGGGGTATCCTCTACAAAGGGAATTTTGTTTGAGCAGGGCGGAAAGGGGTCGATGAAGAGTACCAAGGAGTCGAGATAAAGTCAATTGAGACATAGAGGATGCGGGTGGTTTCATGGATAACTCGAAGCAATTATCTCGATCGCGAAAAGACGGCTAACGGATCACGATAAGGAATTAAAAAAAAGAACGGAAACAATCGTTCCGAACGGGACGGTCCAATTTGCATGATTATTCGCATTAAAAATTAATTGCAGCTCCTTTACACCGGTCGTTATAAGTGGAGCAATAGTGGAACAGTGGTGCTCGCGGTAAAAGGCGATTATCTCGCCGAGATAGAGCGACAGCGATTTATGCTAACTCTTTCACGGGGAAAAAGCAGCTCGAGATTAGCGGGATCGCTATCATGTAATTGTAAAAAATTTTCTACGCTTACGGGCCGTTTTATTTCTTCTTGTCTTGTTCTGTTTTGTTTCACGATTTTTCTTGCCGGTGCGAATTTCTTACGCATCCAAGTCTTATGTTAATTTTGAATTTAATCGAGTTGTGCCGCAAATTTTGAAAAGCATTTTGCGAGACATTGCGAAATAAATGCCGAGAGAGATCGTGTTGACGAAATGTTGAGGGAAAAGTAAAATTTCATTTGCGGAATTCCGTGGAACTCGGGGCGTCGATTACGGGGCCATTTCTGTTTTCTTTTCGCCGTCGGATTCTTATCGTTGCTCCTCGAGGACCATGAGTGCACTCGCGAAGCTTATCTCGCAATCAGCGACGTTAGGAGCTTGAGAACGGGCGGGGTTGAAGGCGGGGGTGGAAACGATTCTACAAGGCCCTTCACCAAAGAAAACAGGCTGATGCGCCGAGGGTTGATTTCACGCTGGAAAAACGGACTTGAATAAACCGACCGAATGGCAAGCGTTCCTTATTTTTTTTCCTCGCGGAATACCAGCGACCGGCTTTTCGAGATTAAAACGACCCGAACCGGGGCTCTCTTCTCTCTCTCTCTCTCTCTCTCTCTCTCTTACTGACTCTTCTTTTCTCTCGTCGTCTCATCCGTTTTGAACCGCAGCGCTTTTCTTCAAGCGTCGAGCTATTCGATCGTGTGCTCGTTTGCAATTTTTAATTCCGAAAAGTGGACGAAAACGCGCCCGATCGTTGAATGCAGCATGCGTTCAAGAAATAGAGCTTTATCGAGGGCTTAATCAACTACACTGGAGTTTTGTAGTCTGCTTTACAGATGCTCTAGCTAATGAATCTTTCTTTGGGTTTATTCTAATTAACCCCTTGCGGTATTTTAACGAGTCACGCTCGCCATGAAGATTTTAAACAAACAACATAAATATGAATGTCCTTTCTTTCTAAATGAAATAAAATTTGATTCGTTTGTAATCAATATTTAAACATTAAAATAAATATAGCCATACAGAAAATATAAATTTTCTTTTCTCTCCTACGACATTTTTCGGGATAAAGACGTTTTAATCGCTGTAACTGTAAAGAAAATGATACGGCAAGGGGTTAAGGCAGAAAATGTTAAAATTCTTCATACAAAGATGTTCGCGGTTCAGAATATGAAATAGCGCTATATGTAGATTGTTTTAAAGTCCCCGAGTGTAAACAGGCAGACACCATCGTTGACCTTGACCAACAATTAAAGGGTTCAAGCAGGGTGCGCGATGAATCAATGAGCCCCACTCTCTAGCCGCTTTGAAGATGGACGCGTCCAACGGAAGCTGCGGTAAGTATAACCGTGATGGCTCTCGCATGGACTCGTCCTTCTCCACGCGGTTTGCACAGAAATGCGCTTGCACTTTGCACACCAATACCGACACGCTACGCTTCGCCGTGGGATTGTTCTCTTCATTCTAGTCACTTCACCGCGAGCCTTTGTTGTCGACGACCATGAGATTATAAACAGAAGGAAATTTCGCTTTTATCGACGCGCCGCGCCGCCGCGAACCTAACTCGTCGGAGGATTTTCTAAATTAGGCTCAGACGATCTTTCTATCTGCTTTATATTTCTTTTTTTTTATGGCGGTCGCATCAAATGCACCTTTTTACGTCGACTTTGTCCTTTCGCTGTTTACAGCACGGAGAAGCAACTTTAATTTTGCGAACGAGGTTATTGAAGATTTGCGAGTGTCATTTGAGATCACGAAAGTTTCATTTTTCCTTTAACGAGAATGTTTCTATCGATAATGAAATCGTGTTTCAGGAGGTTCTTAGAGGTTGCTCGTTCTTATGTTTCACGGTTTCCGAGCGTGGAGCCAATTTTCTTCGCCAATCCCATTCTCCACGACCAGAGCTGGTTATATTCGTAATCGTCGTGCGAATAATTGGGAGACGTTCATTAGAACGGCCAAGTGCTCGCGCTAGCAGCTCGCGAAACGTCACGAAGAGTTATTCCTTCGTTAATTTTATTACGTGCTTAAACGAGCTCTGAAACACGCGAAATTAGTGCGGGCTGGATTCGCACATGCCTCGCACGTTAGTTTCTTTCTTGCTTAAATAAAGAACTAAATTTCCTTTTGAATTCTCGTTTGTGCGTGCGGAATATTTTCGTTCTCATTCAGGATCCATCACGCGTGTTCATTAAGAGAACAAATATTGCATATAGAATGAAAAATTTGAAGAACGACTAGAATACACTTCTAAAGCGGGTCTCGTTGTTTCGCATTCGAATAGCCCGCCCAGAATTGGAGTAAGGATAGCTGCGAGCGTGTATCGGGGTGATCGATCGCGATTCCTCGGAGAAATTCCAACAAAGGGAATTCGGAATGAACCGCGTCCCACGCGAATGGTTTCGTTGAGAGCTGCGATGACTAAATGCGCACGTCGATCGCCAGTTTCGAGAACCTCGCCTACAAACCGATGCGACTGCGAATACGAAGAAGCATCCGGGCATGGTCACGTCATCGCGGACGTACGTGTCCTGTATTCGCGCGAAAATAGCATGATTATTCGACCGGAATCGGTCGCGCGACGGACGCACCCCGTTTCGCGAACCTCACGAGACGAAACCACGAGAGCACGCGCACGTGCTAATTAATGGGGTCCATTTTCGGAATTCCAAAGCGTACACCCCCTTTGTCTTTGTTGAATAATCAACAGAGTTTGCTTCCAAAACGAGACAGAATATTTATTGAAGAATACAAAAAAGAGAAACTAAGTATAAATGTTACTTTTGCGCGGTGCTATCAACTCAGCAACCGTTTGCTCGCAGTGCTCGTACAGAAATGAGCTACGTTTTATTCGGCAAAAGTCTGTATCGGAGAAATTACACCTGCATGTTTCTGGGGAAAACCCGCCGTTACTTGGGTAAAAGATGGTAGTGGCAAAAGGGTTTTTATGACACTGACCCTCATAAATGCCGGAACGTCATCGGACGCACGTTCACAGGAACAGGATTTTTCCCGGATTTACGCATAAAAGGAAAAGCGACGGATAAAGCGTTTTAAATCAATTCAAAATATAAACTAATGATTCATGCAAGAATCCAACAGTCTTGTTGAAAGGGCATAGCCCATTAAGATGGTCAAAACTGCCCTTAGAGGTTTGTCAATGACTATCGAACCATTTCTTACGAGCACAGTTTGCAACAAAAGGTCTGAAAAAATTTTCTAAAATGCGCCTTAGGATCCAAAGTATGTCACTTTTTCAGAAAAGCGCAAAATCTAACTTACCCTTTTCTTTGTTCTTTTACGTCGCTTCTTCAACTGTTAGATTATTGAGCGACGGGACCTACAATTTTTATTTTTAAGGTGGATTCCGAACCACTTTGTTCATCACAGTTTTTTAAAAATTAACTTACCCTGTAACTACCCTCGCAAGAAAGCTAGATGGCTGCAATTTTATTCAGAGGAGTTTTTCTTGGTCAGCTTTCGAATGGTCCGCAAATTATTGAAAAACCTCTAAGGGCAGTTTTGACCATCTTAATCGGCTATGCCCTTTTAACCGGATTTCCGGAAGAAGGAAAAACGATAGAAAAACGAGGGGCTCGTTAGGCATTCCTTGCGGAACGATTTTACGGTTGACCATACATCATCGGCCACGTTTCTTCCTTGACACGGGACGCCTCGATATCAGAAAATGCGGGCAGCTGGCTCCAGCGGCTCTAAATAAAGCGCTCAAGTGCACCAGGCAAGATGAAACGCAATGAAACTTATCAGCACCACACATTCCCTCCCCCCAACCACCCGTTATCTCGTTGTCCTCTTTTACAACTACCTGCACTTTTTACTTTTTACTTTTTGCAACTGCATCTTCCTTTCAGCTTTTTCTTTGCCATTTTCCCATGCGATAAAATTCTTTTTAATACCACTCGGTTGAACCCTGCAATTTTATGGGGAGGAACAAAATGTTCCAATATCAATTTGTAATCCCTAATCTCGTTTCCTTTTCATGTTTTCACATTTCAAGATCTTCCCAGTCATTGACGAGTGGTCCAGTCTCCTGGGGTCCAGTCTCCAATTTAATGAAATCCCACTATCTTCTTCAAATAATCATTCCGCGACCCTCTATTCTCCATTTACGTTTCTGAATTATTGGTTTCTCTTCTCCGAAGTTCGAATTTTTCTTTCGGAAACCAATCGGGATCCATCACGTCGATGTCAAGAACGAAATGGCGTACGTTTCTCCGATTTACTCTTACATCCATTCATTCTCTCAGTGATCCTGTCCTCATAAATTTCGAGATACTTTGGAAGTTTCTTCCTGAATTATGAAATGATTGGAATGTACCACCGGAAGAAACGTGAAGGGTCCGGTAGTCGAAATCAATAAATTGATTGGTCCAATTTGTCGCTGTCTATTTCGTTATTCTTTCTTCGGTTCTTTACCGAGTTTACCAAGGATGTACGCTCTTTATCACATTGATGACTGTTTCTCGGCAGTGGGAGTCGCTGTGGGAATAAATGATCAGTCAATAATCAGTCACTTTTTTTAACTGTTACATCGTAGAGTCTAACGTTACGACAATCCACTGTGGAAAGTGGCTACCGATTGGTTGTGCCGTTATCGATCGATTGGGAAGCATTAGGTCAACGGCGTAATTACCGCAACAATTTCGTTCCTATTCCCACTTGCTTGTTGCGATGATGGTTAGGGTTCCTGCCACTCGCAATAGACTTGCTAATCAAATTGTCAGCAAGAATATAAAGATCAGATCTCATCAAATACAAATTTCTAGGATATCGAAAAGCGGGTCTACAAGCATTCAGTGTTCACCGAGAAAATCGTCAGATTTCTCGGCCTTGGTCCGATATCTAGGAAAATTTCCGAGACGAAGGACATTGCGAGAAAGCACATGATCGCCGGCGTATCGGAACAGAAAATTCGATCACTCGCAATTTGCTCGTTCATTTCCCGCTGGCGTCCGAGGCCAGATGCTAGGGGTAGGTGGCAGCAGGGGTAACTGTTGCTCCATCGAACCAAGAAAACGCTGTCCACCTTCGGGACAAGAGATAGAAGGAAAAACACGCTGATTCGAACCACGAGGTTTCCTAGGAAAGACAGATTTCGAGGGACGGAGATATCGATCCGTCCCCCTGTCTCGATCGGTACGAGTCCCCATTTGTCTGAAATGCGTTTCGAGACACTTTGCATCGAGATTGAAGACGCGCAGATTAAATTTGTTGGAGCCATTTTTATTTCGTAAGATTTCCTGCTCGGTAGAAGCGTTTAGCAATTATTCCTGTCGTTGAAACGCTTCTTTAATTGTTCACCGCGGGCATCTTTGGAGGTAGTACATATACAGGGTGGTCCTGTTAAGTAGAATTCGAAGATCAAGGCCATTCCAAAGTCACGTTATTATACATATCTGAATGCATTTTTCGATCAATTACACGATGGAATAAAAGGAGGAAAGATGAAAAATAATATGTAGTTATGAGTACAAAAAACACCGATGACCTTGATAACTGCGAAAAAAATGACCTTCGGAAAAAAATATTCTTGCCAGATATTTGGTCCATTGACACTATGCACATTACGTAACAAATATTTCTTGCATCATAATAATCTGAAGAGATATTTAGGTGGCCTTACTTAAAAGAACCACCCTGTATAAAGTGGAATTTTTCTTGCATATAGTTTCCTTTTATTTCGAAAGATAACATTATTTCCTGCCGAGTAAAATTGTTTCGTTTAGCAATTACTCGTACAATTCAACTGCCTCGGTAATTGCTCGCCGAGTCCGCGGCCCGCGAGCAGCTTTCGAGGCAACGGAAAGCAAAAGGCAGCACCGCGCGCGGCGCCTCACTGTGGGGTATTTGGCTGATCTAGCTGGCCAAAAGTCGATTTCGTCAAACTCATCCGAGGTAAAAATGAATTGTTACGTGGAAAAGTTGAATAGTTGGGGGGTCAATAAACCGTCGGTTTTTTCCCGATTTGGCATTTCCATACGGAGGTATGATCACTTGAAGTTTAGTCATTCAGTACAGTGCTTGTGCCTTTCGCCGTGTCGTCCGCATTAGCAACGTTTGAAGTAAAATATTTTTAATCACGAAAGCTATTTTAAGAAAATCGATGATGGATAGTGTTATAGCAGGTAAGTGTGTGTATTTCACACAATTTTAATCAGATATGTGTTCATTTTATTAAAATAACAGTTACTGAAAAAAGTCGATTTGAAGGCAGTTTTAATCTCGAAGTTCATACAATCGGAAGGAATTAGTTGTACTTCCGGGTCCGTCCCGGTAATGTTTGTTTAACCACTGTAAAGTGGAAGGTTTCGGCTTTATTTTCGTCTAAAAAACAATTACAGAAATGTAAAGATTCACAAGTTATCGTTAAAATAAGATCTTGTAGGCGTGAATGATATTTTTTAAAGTGATGTTTTACCTGATTTAAAAGCTTTATTTATTATTGTAGGGCCATCTAATGTTAAAATATTTACACGGAGGCAAATATGGTGCGTTATGCAGCAACTACAAAATGCCGATATAAATACAAAGTTGACGTATGCTGAGAACTACTTGTGTGGTCAGGAGGTGTATTGTAATGAAGAAAAAGAAGAAATTCGAAGCGAATTAGTTGTATTATTAGTTATTATATTCTATATAATATGATATATTGTAATATACATATACGAAAGGTTAGGTTAGGTTAGGTTAGGTAAGGTTAAGATTTTGTAGACGTGAATGATATTTTTTAAAGTGATGTTTTACCTGATTTAAAAGCTTTATTTATTATTGTAGGGCCATCTAATGTTAAAATATTTGCATGGAGGCAAATATGGTGCGTTATGCAGCAACTACAAAATGCCACTATAAATGCAAAGTTGAAGTATGCTGAGAACTACTTGCGTGGTCAGAAGGAGTATTGTTATGAAGAAAAAGAAGAAATTCGAAGCGAATTAGTTGTATTATTAGTTATTATATTCTATAATATAATATAATATATTATAATATATATATATACAATATATATATTATTATATATATATATACATTTTATTACAATACATATTATTACAATATATATATTGTACATGTATATATACATTTATATACATTTATATACGTTACATTAGGTTACGTTAGGTTAGGTTACATTATGTTGTATATGAAAAAATAATAATTTTGGCCAGATAGATTGATCCAATACCCCAGTGTGCGCCTGTGAGTTTTCTTGCATGTCAGAGACAACGTTTAACCTCATTCCGGTCCAAGATGAAGGACGACGCGGTGCGCAACAGAGGCCGTGATGGAAGAAAGGGCGCGACGATTGAAACGCGACGGTCGCGTTCCCGTTCCGCCGCGCGGCGTTTATTTAATATTCATAATTCGTCCGGGGCTCTCGGGCGCGTTGCTTCGATCCATGAAAATGCAAAAAGGAACGTTGCACGCCGCGGACTCGGGAGCGTTGCGCGGCTCGTAAAGTAACTTTTAGACCGTCCACGATAAAATCGTGTGACTCACCCTCCAACTATTTTCCGAGCGCGGCGCTTGTAACGTTTCGAAAGTCCGCGGACACGACCTCGATTTCACGCGTAACACTGACACATGACTTCACGGGGAGGAAGAAGAAGGCGAGGAGGAACGAAAGAAAATAAATTGAAGATACACAGTGGGACGATTGTATCGGAATGCTGGACATCGCGTTTGACACCCCTTTCATATTTTGTATCGCCTTGATTTTAAATTTCCATGCTTTCAGTAGTATAGAATACGAATCTGAAGTCAAACAATTTTTCGACCACCCAAAAATTTTCTTTTCCAAATGTTGGAAATAAAGAAAAAATGACTCATTTATTTAGAAAATTCGCTAAAAACAGGCACGGTGCGCCGTGACGAGACGCTGTCATCGATTTTCTGCGAGCTCTGCCGCGTGGACAATGCGAGCGTAGCCCAGCAAACAGGAAAAATGAAACGGGGGTTGTCTCTGATTGGCAGCGAAGTCGAAATCCAAACTGCTTTGAACACGTTACTTTCCTGAAGTTGAAGAAGACGCAAGAATTGCTTAAATGATTGTGGAGATTCAGAAAGTCAGCCAGAATCACAGCCAGGCAGTAATACAAAGTGGAGGCTGACAAAGGAACCAGGAAAGGAAAGAAATTAAGAAAAGGAACGGTACAAAAGAAGGGTGAGTTTTGAAACGATGAAAGAGCAACACAAGCAGGAAAGTTGGTTTCCTTTTGGAGCCATTATTCGGATTCGTAGCTTATTTACGACAGGCTGATTTCCAAACGAACGTGACCCGAAAACATCGCCAGCTCGGACGCCTGACGTTTGTGAAGGGGATGTTATCGAGGGTTGAAATTACGAAGTTCGAGACGTCGACAACTGTGTTTGTTTATTTATTTGCTATGCACGGAAGCTTCTGCTTTTGGCATTCTACTTCTACAATACTTCCGAAGAAGTGGCATCTTGCGACGTGGGCTCTAAATAGATCTCATTAATCATTCGTTACGGCACGATGAATTGTTCTATTATTTACTACTTACGACTGTGAAATTATTTTAGCTTGTTACAGCTCTTACGATACTGTACATGTCAGTTACAGCAGAACCGGTTGAATAATTCAATGATTCCCTGCTAAGCATAGACGGGATGAAACGCTATAATTATAATTTAATCGTGCCTCGTCAAGCGTATAATTGTTCCGTTTGGCTAATTCGATTGGGGTGTTGTTGACATTCAGAGGAAATAGTTATTTGTAACCCAATTGTAGTGCGCACTAAATGATAGTGTAATGCTAAGCTTATGTAATTCTCTAACGTTTATTAACAAGAAATATAATTAAACGCAGAGATTCTATTCGTTCATGATACACGAGAGTCGAAGGAAAGCTCTGGATTGTTTAAACTATTTGAAAATACTTGCAATTCAGGATTATATATCATTGACACAATTTAGAAAGTGTTAAGTTCTCGTAATACATTTTTAAATTTGAGAAGAGGCTGGGAGATTCGAGTTCTAGAAATTTGAATGGAGCCCGGTGGTCCTGCTTATTAATTATTAATCCAACGGAACAGAACGTCGGGAAGACGATGGCCGGGTCAGATCGTCGGCCAAGTTGGCAGCGTTCCCGGTTTCGCGCGAAAAAGGGGAGCACGCCGCTCGCAGACGGGCTGGTAATTAAAACACGTATTAATAACTACAAATTAAACGCAGAGAAAAAAGGAAACGGGATCCCGGGACCGTGTTAGGTCAAAGATTGTCGTGGCGTCGTTAGAACCATTCGATCAATTTGCGTCGGAATGAAATCCGAGCGAAAGCGACACGTGTCCTGTCACTTGGCGCTGGCACAGGTTTCTGCGAGCAGTATCGGCGATCAGGATACGCAGTATCCTTTGATCAAAGAGCGACAGCGTTGTTTTATACTCACACTATCGCGAGCCCCTGCACGCTCAAGTCTTTTATAATCATTTTACTTTGTGTTTAACAAAACAAAACTAACTGCGTTCTCTAGATTCAAAAGTGGGTGAAAAATTGAAGAATCTTTAGCGTAATTACAATTGAGAAACGTGTGCGAGTTAGATGATGTATGGAATCCTTCAGGCTGCAGTAGATTGTGCTCGTATGTGGTCAGACACAGACTGCATCATTGCTTGGTTGAAAGTATTCAGTGATTTCTCTTTAAAATCGAACAACTTTCTTTCTGTCACAAGAACTAATCGCAATATTCTCCGAATTTCTTTCACGCGTCGTCTAGCAAACCAATCCCTCTAACATCCGAAAAAAACTCAGGTCGTCTGGTCGATTTTTAAAAAAGTTATTCGACTTTGAAGAGCGTCAGGCAAAAATTAAGCTAAAAAATGGTTAAAAAAAGAACTATCGTAAAAATTAGACTCACCACTGTCGGCGTAGGTCTCCGAGCCATAACCATCCTGAAGACCACTCGCCCACGTGCCCTCGTACCTCGCCGTGGATGTGGTCGATTGTCTGACACCGTATCGACCCTTGAATCCTTGCGACCATTCACCGCGATATATCCATCTGCCCCGGGTTTCCATGCCGAGCCCGTGCCGCTTCCCATTCTGCCACTGGCCCTCGTAAGCCGATCCACTGAAATCGAATATCCTCGGTAACAATCCGATCCATGGATCCCCGGCCGAATGAATCGCGGCCGGCGGATGAACGGGGTAATTATAGGACCGGCCCTATTCCTCCGCACTTGTTGCTTCCGTCGATACAATCTTTTCAGTTTTTATGGATCGTACGTCACTTTTATGCTCGCTTTTCGCAATAATGGTTCTTGGCCTATGAGCGAATTTAATTGACCATTGTCTGTGCGGCGGAAGTCGCAAACGTCGACTTAAGAGTCTCTAAAGTCTAGGTATTATTGTGTTTTTATACATGCAAGCCTTCTATCTTTAGCAACGAAGAAAATTCGTGTAGTTAAAGGATTTTTGAATAGAACAGAATACTTAGAGACAATAATAACACTCTTGTAGCATATACATAGAAAATCGAACCTAGCCGATTAGCCGATTAAGATGGTCACAACTGCCCTCAGAGGTTTTCCATTATCGAACCATTCGGAAGCTGACCAAGAAAAACCTCTCCGAGTAAAATTTCAGCCCTCTAGCTTGCTCACGAGGGTAGTTACGAGGGTAAATTAGATTTCGTGCTTTTCCGAGCACAGTTTGGAGCAAAAAATCTGAAGAAATTCTCTAAATTGCGCCTTGGGATCCAAAATATGTCAAATTTTTTTCAGAATTCTAGAATGCGTCAGAGACCGGAAAATGGACGGAAAAACGCAAAATTTAATGTACTAAGCTAGAGGGCTGAAATTTTACACAAAATTTTCTTGGTCAGCTATCGAATGGTTCAATAGTCATTGAAAAACCTCTGAGGGCTAAGCCCTTTGTTAAGCTAATTGTAGCATTTGAACGGGCACGACTGAGGATGAGCAGAAATTTTGAAGAAATGTTTCGTCCATTATCGAGTCTGCCACAATAGTGAGCTAAGCGCAAGTAATCAGAGTTCCTCGGATGAGCCGGCTCCTCATACTCGGCTAGCACGAAAGGAACTCATTATCGAAATGTCTCAGCCCCTTCCAGACGCTCTCTCTCTCTCTTTCTTACTTTTTTGAGGAAGTCGCGCGAAGCAAAGCCGTCTCGAGGCTCGAGCCGCCTCGCTGCTCGAATCCTTGAACCTGAAGAAGCCATTTTCCTTTCTACGTTAGGGGACGGTAATGGCCATCTTCTCGGACGGTTCGAAGAAATTGTTGGGATTATTAGACAATCCTGCTATCTCTACGAAATTGAAGAGGCAGAAACTGAACCGGCTGCGGACAATTAATTGGAACATTCCGGTTTCGATCGACCGATCAACTGGGTCCGTTTTATCCCAGTACTCGGAGACTTCGTTTCATTTCCCTTTTGGCTTCTGGCTAACTGAAGTTGCCAGATATAGATCGGATTCGATAAACGGATCTTTGGGAAGTACGTGTGCAAATATTTTCTGGAAGAAATAACCATTTTTTTAGAAATTGACTAGAATAAATAGAATAAATTTTGGCTTAAAGTCATAAATACTTTTGCGAATAAAATGTTCAAAAATTAAAGTGAAGCTGTCTGGACCCTGAAATCCACTTTCGTTCTTCGCGATTATTACTGAATACGGGATACAGAAAAGGCGCTTTCAACAAACGGAAAATCTTATTAAACCCCCGTATGCGAAATCCGAAGTCACTCACCGCGTCAGCAGCTCGGCCAACTAAAGTTTTAATCGCTCAGCCCGGAGATCTTTATGAATTTCCAGTGCTTCGTGACTCGGGAAACTCGGGTGAAATACAGATTCCAACTGTATTTATCGAGACAGTCAATCGAGCAGAATGCATAAACCCGTGTGAAAGAGAGAGGGAGAGAGAGAGAGAGGCTTGGTAGATGCAACATTCGATCAATCGTCGTTTCCTTCCGCCATCTTTGTTATCGTTTCTTTTTATTTGTTCTCGGCGTGAACAGTTCGCCGGAGATTATTTCCCCGGGAATTACGCTCGGACAATCGCGACGATATCCACATGCCAATGCCGCTTGTAAACAGCGCGCCCGGCAGCTCGTTTTAATTAACTAGGATCGGAATTGAAAGTTCCATCGATATCGGGCCGACGGAAAACTCCAGACACCCTCGGGACGGATAGAGGATCGATCAAAATGGAGGCCGGCCTTCTACAAGCAAAGTTTCTACAATTCTTCTCGATATCGAAGCGTGTGTCGTAGAACGCGCCATGGAGAAAGTCGGCGAAAATTGCACGAGTATACCGAGGGCTCTCGGCGAATGTAATCAACGAGAAAATCCTCGAAACACGCAAACAATCTTCGAAAATCGCGTGGAAAATACAGAAACGACGTCAGCCATTTTTTGTCGAAGCGTTGAATTGATTTAAAATATCTTTTACGTAGAGAAAAAAAATGAGTATAAAATTGCAGAATGATTCTAGAGACTACAATAATCGAGAGGCACCGAAGCATTAAATAGCTTGTTTCCAATTTCACTTTTTAATTATCATACTACAGCGCCGAGAGGCAGAGTCGAAATCGCGCAAATTAAATTTTCAGAATATAGTTCGAGCTCATAATCCACCAGCGTCGGTACAAACAATTAAACACATCTGTTCACTGTTTATTGCTGGCGTATCGTACAGCGTGGTTCGAATAATTATGGTCAAATGTCACTCTGGACAAGTAATTAATCTCTCATAAATAAATGGAGCCCTCGTTTCCGGTACACAGATGCACCTCCGCCGGCGATTTTCGTTCGTGAGAACGATCATGAATACGAAATGATAATCCTCCTCCCAGTGTTCTCGTTTCAATTAGCTTTATTTGAAATGCCAGTCGCCATTTAATCCTTTATGTCCTGAAGGTACTTGCGAAGTGCATGTTTCGTTAAAAAGCGAACCGTGTGTGTTCGCTTGGATATATATATGTTGGTTTTTCACCTTGTTATACTTCGTTTGAGGCTCTGCTATGTCGTGCGTTAACGATTGCAAAAAATATTTATAATCAGCAAACGCGTTGCTTGAGCGATCTTGACGTTTCTAGGATGAAGATGCCGGTGCGAAAATAAGAATGACATAATTCAGGATAATCCTCAAACGACCAGTTTTTTATTTAGCTTTAGCCTGACATCGGCAATTTTCTCGTCCGCAAATGAAGGACGCAAATTAAAGACGATAAAAGGTTCGCATTCATAAATACCCAATAGCGATTGTACAGATAAATAAAATTAAAAGATGGAGATACAAAAAACTGTTGTACTATTTTCAACTTCGAATATAATTTCTGAACATTTAAATAATTTTGAGAGAGTAGAGCGGACGGGCAAAGTTCTCCGCGTGTAACCGCGGATCCACCGCGTTACCGCCATTGATCCCTATAATCTCAGAGATCACCGGCTCCCTTTTCGCGTCGCTGCCATCAGCGACAGTCGTAGCATCGCGATTTATCGGGGCGTCCCTTGTAAAACGTGACTTGACGAAGACCTTGCTCCAGTTTGGACGGAAACGAAACGACGGAATCTCTCGGCCCAGATATTTGCTCGCGAGGAACCCGAGTTCCCCATCTTCCTCTCTCTCTCTCTCCCTCTTTCCCCTTTCTATTTTCTTCCCACGGGTATTTCCACCCTTCCTGCCTCGCGAGCCACGGGCTCCGATCCGGGGGATCCGCCGAAAGAGAATATTAAAAGATTAGGGTGGTTGCTCGCCGGGACCATTCCGTGAACCAGTGAATTGTTAATGCTGGGACTACACAAGTGACCTATTTCAGAGTTTCCTTTTTTCGATTACAAAGGTACACTCTGCAACATAATTGTTCGATCGAGAATTATTCAGTAATACTGCAATGGTGTTAAATATTCAATTTTTTTGTAAAATTGTCTATTTCTTTTACAGTAAAAAACGTGTATGTGAGTCTAGGAGAAATACGATTACTCGATCTGGAAAAATGCATGACTCACCGCACATAATCGCTCGAACCACGCGAAAAAATTTCGATCATCGTTGGCACGAGGATTTCCTTATCATGAGGATTTTTTTCGAACTTTTTCAAGATCAGATGAATTTTAACAAAATGGCTTTTTCAATGATTAATTTTTGCTGATGCTCATCAATATCCACAAGATAGTGCTTGTAAAAATGGAAGTTGCAAGGTGGTTAACGCAGAATCAACGAAAACGTAATAATACGTCAGAATTAGAAAGTCGTCTGGTCTGCGTGACTTTCATTCGCGATACGATCGAGACTCGATCCTCCCAGCGACATTTTTCCTTATCACGAGCCACCACGGAATCCACCCAACGCTCGCGTAATTGTTACACGCCTGTTTAATGTCGTTGCTTAATCGATACGCATAGAACAAACGAGAACCTCGTACCTTCACACCAAATTGGTACTTTAATGGCGGATGAAGGATCTGACTAGGTCATCTTGACACTTTCATGTAATTTCTGTTCAATGTCGTTCCGTAAGAAAATTTATTTCTTCTGCTTCTACATCATTAAACAATCTATAGTCTCCTATCGAATTCAACGTTTATTTACAAATTCTGTGTCTGAACGGAATTACCAATTTATCGAGGATTTATGAATTTATCAAGTTTTGAGGAAATTGAATGAATCGTAAGAAAAATGTTAAATGTAAGTGCGAATATAAATTTCCGGAGGTGAAAGCAATTTTTCGGTAAAAGATGGAACACGATCCCCATTGCATGGCCTACACGATTTGGCAGGCTTCCCTAACACCAGAAAGATGAGGAAATTATATCTCGAGCAAAAATATAGACTTCCAGAGATGAAAGCTTCTTGTTTATCAAACAAGTTCACGTTTCTCTATAAACACAGCATAATGTATGTATGTCGGAAAATCTATATCATGGAATCG
The DNA here is from genome assembly GCA_028455795.1 of Lasioglossum marginatum. Classification (NCBI taxonomy): domain Eukaryota; kingdom Metazoa; phylum Arthropoda; class Insecta; order Hymenoptera; family Halictidae; genus Lasioglossum; species Lasioglossum marginatum. The sequence goes on from CM052263.1 coordinate 4,399,302, forward strand.
GGTTGGATCGATTATTAAGCGTCGGAATTCTTGGATTGTTTAGATAGTCCAAGCATTCCAATAACTGACATTCAATAATTACTGGGGCACACTAAGAATTCCTATCATCCGAGCTATTCGATCTTTGACTATTCGGTTTCGCGCAAGAATTTTATTATGGATTCCTAGTCCATCGTTAATGAAATAAATAGAGAAATTCAACTAGAATTAATTTGTTAATTTATGGAGTTGTCGGATGTGAAACGAAGAAAGCGATTTCTCAGTAATCCGCGTTTCATCTGTGTGTTCGAGGTTAGGCGAGGCTCCATTGATGAACCGCGACTAAAAATATGGAAAAATGTAGGTCAGTTCCCGTATCCGCCGGAACGTGTGTCAGCAGATGTTAACAACAATTATATTTACGAGCTCTGGTTGCACTGGACTATTTAAAGTCGCGTGACAAAATTTCTTCCGGAACGATCGACGCCTCAAATATAGTCGCCGCGACGCGCCACGCCGCGCCGCGCCGCCCGGTTTCGTAGAAAGAAACCATGAACGTTTCACCGATTATTTCGACCCTGTTTCGAAGCTGATTCATTAAATCATACGAAGAATCTAATAACGAATAACCAAAGCAATTTTCCATATAACAATCTCCCACAAGAGACTCTTCAGATTCTTGTCTCCAGTATGGAGATTCTAAAGAATGTTTGTATATTCTGTTAAATCTCTTTTAACGAAGCCCCCTGAACGTATTAAGTTGTTAATTAAGAATGGCGAGTTTAATTCTTATTCATTTTCGCCGAGCACTCTCGTAGCTTTTCTTATGACGTTAATTGTCTTAGCGATAATCACGCCAACTTTCCCGTTTACGGGGGTGGATGCTCGGAGCTCTCCTCGAGGCTTTTAAAATGATTGTGTGATTATTTATAATCGAAGAATTATGCGCTCGCCGAGCGAGTCTACTTAATCCTCCCTTCCTCGGTTATTCCCGTTGGACTGACCGCGAAACGCGTTCATAATCCATTAGAATTGCGCAATAAATCCTCAGTTCATTAACGCGTAATCATCCTGCTCGGCGAAGTCCGATTATATCACCTACTAAAATTATCGACAAGCCATCGCGTTTCCCGCGACCGTAATGGGATGTAGTTGCTACCAGCAGGATCAACGTGAATTAATCATCGGGATTAAAAAGGAAACTAGTTCCATCTCATTTTCAGAACGGAATACTCGAGACTATTCCACACTCCACCGGAGAAGGTATCGAGATTCGGCATTTCGATCGTTTAATCCTGACAGAAGGGTTTAAAGGAATTTTAATTAAAATTGACGAAATTTCGTCGATTCAGATTTTTCGTCATTTTACACAATGCATGTAATCATTTGTATAATTTCAGTATAATTGCAACACGAAGCATCTGTGATCAGTAGACTGCGGATCTTCATGCAGTTATCGCAAAATTGAGTAGGTGAAATTCAAAATTGTTGGAAAATTTTCAAAATTCAAGATGTCAATATATGATTTCTCCTCTATTAAAATCATTAAGGGAAGATATAATGTTCAATATGATTTCTACTTCTTTTGCAATCGGCGGAGACAATTTTTATTTTGCATGAAGATCCGCAGTCTAGTGATCAGTAATTCATCATAAGCAGCTGACAGTTGCGAGCAGCATCGGAATACGGTCGAGGAGGGAGAGGAAAATTATTTTGCCAGTAGCAGCGGGGAGGGGAGGCGAGGCTGCCTGAAAGCGGCTGGAATCCTGGAAACGGCTCTCGGATCCGGGAAGCGATTGTCTGCGGCGTCCGTGAACTAGGTCCTAAACGCTCGGATCCCAGTGACCCGGACTCGTTGTCCTTGCACTCGGTGACCCAGTTTCAGGATCGGGAGATTCCCACCCGGCCCTAGGTATATACCAGGGATATATGTGTCAAGGTCCCTCTGCCCCTTTGCCACCTCCGCAACCCCCTTCGTTCATCTCGAATTGACGGCGTTAGAAACGGTTTTCGCGGCGTGGCGATAGAACAAAATCGTCCGCTATTTCGAGACGTGGCTCAAGAAAGAAATTCTTTTCTCCCCCTGTCTCCATTTCCCCACCCCCTCAGGTCTTCTCCCTCGGATGTTCAGCTGTCTGACTACGTCCGAGTGACGCGACGTTGACGTCCACGGATTGTACACAATGCGACCGAAATAGGCAGCCGAGCCGGAGAACTACCGATGCTTTTGTGTGCATGCTGGAACAGCTAGCAGTGGATTGCGGAATTTCAGGGATTGAGAATTAATTTGGGAATGCCGCTGTGTCGAATGGAGAGCTGCTCCCTTTGTTATCAGCTGTTTGCCTCGATAATAGTGCGGAGCGGTATCACGAGTTGGTTTAGTGTCTTGTTGTGGAGCTCGGCGTGGCTTTTGCCTGAATCTTTCTGCGCGAATGCAGTTTAGACAAGAAAACAAAGTACGAGCATCTTTTAAACGCTTTACACCCTAACAGGAGCTATTAAACGAATAAAAAGGAAAATATATATACAAAAGATTGGCTCGGCTTTTAGGGAAATGGTTAATTCAAAAATTCTTTTCCCCGCATACTACAGCATACAAACATTTCCAGGCATAGATTGTTCGTTTTGTATTCCAAGAGCAGAATCTAAAAAAGCTTTTAACAACCGTGCAACAAGTGAACGCTGCTTATTATGTAACCGAGTACTGGTTAAAAAATCTTTCGTCCGCCATCCGCGGAATATTAATCGCAGAAATCCATTCAGAAACTTCAGCACGCCTCTGCGGGTTTAATCCCGGTTTAATCCTGCCCCGTGGCTTCTTCGATAAAGTATGAACAGCGCAGATATTTCGATTAAACCGAGTCAAAGAATTGTTTCTCCCTCGACCCGATTTGTACAGTTAATAACGCGTCATCGTCAACATCGTCAAAGACGATGTCCATTGTTGACTCGAATAAATAAAGCGGCAATAATGAAAGTTGAACGGAACGTTCCAGATCCGAAAAAAGATGGTTCCAAGAGTTTTTAAAGAAGCGTTGAAACAACGGACGCGAATTTCTCATTGCAACAGAAAAGTCGAGAGAAAGAGGGCACGTCTTAACGAGGTAATAACGGGGAAGATACGATTACTTCTGAGCGAGATTCGAGGATGTGAATCGGTTGAAAAATCACTTTTGGGATTCGAGGAGACCGTGGGAATCCTCTTAGCGAACAGTTTTCCATCGATTTTTCTTCGGGAGCGCGAGTGCGCGTTTTATACGTGAAAAGCGAAACACTCGGAAGCAACGATCCCAATTTAACGCTTTAACAATCCAATATTTGGGGATTTTTTAAGAAGAGAGCAGAAAGTATTCTGATTTGAAATTTTGTACGCTTAGTAGTATTTGAAGAATGGACACAAATATTCTCAAGCAATTATAATGATCTTTTTTCAGAGTTACAGCGGTAGAAGTAAAATCGGTGAAACAAGTTTATATTACAAAACCCTTAAATTTCATGTGAACACACCTCAAAGGCGATAGGAGGCATTTGATCCGCCTTGACTGCTGTTCTTGTCGCATAATTGCGTTAATCCTCTTACGATCGGTCCACAAGGAGATTTACCCCTTTACGTGGGCGCCTCAGAACGAAAAGCTTTCGAGCCCGACTGAGACAGCTAACCAATTATCCGTAAGACGTTCGCGATTAGCATACTTAACTTTCGCAATAAGAGAGCTCCGTCGTCGTCGGTTGGCAACAATAAAACCTCGGATCGAGAAAAGAATCATGAGAAAATACATGGTGGAAGTTAATCAAGGATTAATCCAGCTTGACGAGGAGTGCTAACACGGTGTTGGTGAATGGACGAGCGATATTCTCTCGCGGAATTAACAATGGGTGTAGCAAACCTGGATTAGAACAGAGCCGACCTAATCCGGTCTGTAAATCGCAAGAATCCGCGGGTTCTACGAGATTCACGACCCGATGTTTTTAGCCGTTTGTAGGGCTAAAACGATTTCTGAACCTTAGAAAAATTGTTTTTTGCTAATCTTTGTGGATTCGAGGCTGCGGAGGATTATTTGAGCATTTTATGGTTGGGGGAAATTGTTAGCTGCGGTGGATGGAGCTTGTTTATACTTTTTACAGTTTAATCGTTGCGAACTGACTTTCGATCTCGACTTCAGTTCAAAGATTATAGATTCTAAGTAGTAAAAGTGCTAACACGTTCGAAGCAACAATTGAAAAGGGATCGTTTCGAGACTAAGAACCATTGCTATGAGTGCTTCATCCAGTAGGAGAAGCGTCGCGTAAATTGAACACATGCCAAAAATGAATATATAGACTGCGGATGTTTATGCATCTATATCGAATTCTATACCGATTACGTCAGGGTTAGACGTTTAAGATCGGGAGTGTACCGAGCGAGAATCTACTGTAAAGAAAAGTGCTCTCACCTAGGCCAGGTGTAGACGCCGGAGACCTCGAACCCAAAGTGCCAGCTCCCGGAGTACGCTCCCTGGCCCTTGGGCCCGGTGCAGACGCCGTGTCCATGGGCCTTGCCGTCTTCCCAACCGCCGCAGTAGGTGCCGCCATCGTCGAAATCGAATCTGCCGCCGTTAACCTGGGCACGATTTGACGTCGCGGTGGCGGTACCTGTCGCTCCAGGTTGGGCCGTGCCTATGCCACCTGTTTGCGGCAATTGGGCACCACCTGCAACCCCGTTCGGTGCCCCGGACTGTTGGCCAGACTGTGGCTGTTGCTGCATCGCTCTGCACCGGTGCTCCTCCACCGCCGCCTCCTCCTCCACCACCTTCTCTTCGTCTCCCCACTGTCGACGTTTTCCTCGTCCTTCTCTTCTTCCACTTCTTCCTCGTCTTCTTCTTCGTCGTCTTCGTCTTGGTCGTCTTCGTGATCGTCGTGGTTATGGTCGTCGTGGTCGTCGTGATCGTCGTGTCGGCCCGTTAACAAAAACCGCACCAAAACCGTCCCCCTGGACGTTGCTCCATCCTTCCTGTCCGCCTCCACGTTTCTCGTCTTACGCGTTTCGACAACGGACCTCTGCAAGATCACACCACCAACCTCTTTTCAACAATACTCTATCTTCACTCTGATCTTGATCACCACCGAGACACACGAGGCCCCCCCGCGATCGTTCTTCGCGTCCCGGGAGCCTGGGACCATTCGCTTCAGGGTCCCATCCAGGGACCCTTTACGCTATCCTCTTTCTCTCGATCGATCTACCCTCGTCGACGGGCGGACACGCGGGTGTCAAGGACACCCGGTTTTTCTACTCGGCCCGCGATTCAGGCGCTATAAATACGAGCCCACCAGAGGCCAGAGAACCGAAGCTAGATGAAAATTTTCTAGGATTCGACACGGGTTAATTTTAGTCCCCCGTCGCTCTGCGCCGAGAGAGCGAGATCGACCAGAGAAAGAGCGAGCACGAGTAGACGATCGCGAGGCTCGTTGGTAAAGAGAGCCCCTCGTCGATCCTGGTCGGTTTTCTGGTTCGATCGTGCGAACACCAGGCTTCCCTGCAAATTGGACCGCGCGGTCTCGGCCTTGAAACACGCTTTCGAACACGCCGGGGGATCGATAACGGGCGGTCGCAACGATATCTCTCCCTGGGAACACCTTGGTCTTGTGCACGCTCCCCTCTCTCCTTTTCCTCTCTCTCTCTCTCTCTCTCTTTCTTTCTATATCACCTCCTTCCTCAGCACCTCCCTAGAGCAAGAGTGAAAGAGAGAGTATACACCCCCCACAGAACACACACACTCTCACCCACTCTCGATTCGATCCGACCCGGACCGACCCGATCCGAACCGTGATCGGCGTTTCGCGCCACCTCGGGTTACGTACCCGCGGAACCAACACCACCGAGGCTCTAACTACCGAGAAGCTCACGACGCGAGAGTCGGACCCTCCGCGTTTCAGCGTACCCGCCTCCAGGCGTTCGATACCCGCCACGACACCAGAAGAGGATGCGGCCGCTTCCCCGTCGTCGTCGAACTTGTCGAAACTCGACGGCCAAGCAGCCGCGGTTTCGCCGTCCGTCTGACGCCGTTACGCAACGCTTCTATAAGCATCCGTGATCCGCTCGGAATGTGGCCCTCTCTCTCTTTCTCTCCTGGTGCCCCGGTCTCTGTCTCTCTCCGACGACGTGTCTCTCGCTCTAACCCGCGGTCCTCACGTCGTCGTCGTCGTGTCGTGGTCGTGGTCGTCTTCGTTCGTTCTCTTTCTCTCTTATTCACCTCTCCGCCCTACTCGCGCGAATCGGACGAGGATCGAAGAGGCGCGAAACTGTTCAAGCTACCTGGGGTAGCTAGCTAGGCTGGCTGGCTAGCTAACTCGCTCGGTTCGTTAAACGGTGTCCGCCTAGCAGCCCGAGGAGGAGAGCAAGCAGCATTCTTACGAGCGTGTAGCAGAGATCTCCTCCTCCTACGTGTGCGGGAACGGTCACCAGTGAATCAGCCGCCTCGCGCCGCCGCGCCGCCTCTTCCTACATGCGGGCTCTCGTGTCAGGCTTAAAATATTCACTAGACTTCGCGAATCAGCTTCACGGGCGGCCGGTGGTGCTCCGCCGAGAATGTGGAACGATCTTCGCCAGATCTATGGACCTTTAGCCTCGTGATCCGGATAGAACGGATAGAAGCTTTTATCCCGATCTTCCAACTTAGACAAGATGGAAAAAAACTATCGGAGGATGACTGAGACGAAGAGGACCACGCACGCCCGCGCGCACAACTGAAGAAACGACCAGGAAAACCAACGTCACTGTCGTCTCTCGGTCGTCATGGTTGTCGATGGTCACCAACGACAGAACCACAGGTCCGCGCACACCTCCGCACATACGTCCGTCCGCTCTAGCGATGCTAGAGCGGTGCTCGCTCGCAAACCGCACGAGCTCTAGCCTCGAGGTTCGGCTAGCTGGCTAGGAGCTTCTATTTTTACCATGGGGTGGCGAATTGTTCCCCACGCCGGCGGCCCACGAGGCGGCAGCTCGAGAGCGGACAAGCCGAGGTTCGCCAATGCGACCGGGTTCAAACCATTTATAAATAGTTGATGTTCTCGCGCCGCGCGGAAAATCGGCGACCATCGCACCGGACTCGACCGAACCAGACGCGAAGCCTTCCCGCGGGGAGGGACGCGCGATTTATGCGAGGAGAAAGTAGGTTGAGGTTCGAGAACGTTTGCTAAGGTTTGGAACACGCTCGGACTGGTCGGAGACTCAGTTGTGCGAGAATGGTGGCTGGGATTTGGTCCAGCAATGTGCAGGAGCATCGTGGTGTTCGACGATGTTTGGATAAAATGGTTTGGACCGGTTTGGTGTAGGTATATCTGATGATTGTTGGAGAGGATTATTGAGAATATGTGTGGTATTGTATTAGGTTGTCCCAAAAGTTCGTCTCGTTCTCGATTAATGTGCTCAGTGCAAATTCAGAGTAGTTTTTAGGAAAACGAATGGCATGGTTAAGAAAGAGGAAGCTCTTAAGGAATAATAAAATATTAACGAACAGAAGATTGTGTTGTTTGTGTATGCTGATGTAATCTGACAATATGGAATGTGCACGTAGTGAAAGAAACTTTTAGGACAACCTAATATATTCGAGGTGGTTCTGTGGTGTCAGTCGTAAGACAGTGACATGTCTAGCGATGATCGATGTTTGTACATCGTAGTAATGATCATTTATGAATGTAACTGATAATATAAAGGATTTATTTGTAGGAATATATTGGATTAATTTTTTGGCGTTTAACGAATGATTGGAAACGTTTCTAAACATTGGAACGGATTGGGGCTATGATCGATGCAGCTGATAGATGGATATTGATGTGTGACTGGTTTAGTATGCATATGGACCATGCAGGTGTTTCTGATTAACCAGGTGCCTCATAGAACATGTCTAATCGGACATGATGTACCGTCCCATGTATTTGTTCATGGGAAATTGATATATTGGCCTAATGTACACTTTGGTTACATATGACATTTCCGATTTGATTACAAAATTATATCGAGAGATATAAAGAAAAATTGATAGTCTAACTGCTGGAAATATGCCACCAAGGAATATATAAATTTATAAAAATGGAAGGAGAAATCAATTTCCAATGTAATGGGAACGAGAAGAGATCAGAGAGCTAGTTCTGCTTTTACTCAAATATTCTTACTTACTTAAATATTACTTACTTAAATATTCTACAAAATGGAAGACCATTCCTTCAGGCGATCTGTCGAAATAGAATATAGCTTCTTTAATATTCCAGAAAATCTGTCGAAGACAGAAGAAGAGTTCGTAAAAATAGAGGAGAAGTTCGATTCTCTAATTAATTCGACAAAAATACGAAATTAGGTGCAGCAGTCTGTCTTGTCTCCAGTATTTGGGAAAATCTCTCTGAAATTGTATGAATTTACAAAAATGGAAGGAAAGGATCGATTGGTGGAGTAATTCGACAGCGAAAGAACAAGACTGCGTAGCTGACTGTCTCGGATGCTCTTTCGTATTTAATGAAAGCTATTAAAAGACCTTCTAATTGAACAAAAATAGGGAGAGCATCCAACTTCAGCAGATTTCGATAGAAACTGGACAAAGCAGGACATATTAATCTCTCTATTCCTTAATATTTAAAAAGAAGTCTATCAAAAGCATATCAATTCGGCAAGAATAGAAGGAATACAACTTTCTCAAAACTGGAAGAAAAGTTTCATCAGTTCATGAGGCAGTTCGGCAGGAAAAGGGCAAAGGCGGGTGCAGCAATTTCTTTAATATCGAAGACGAGATGTCGGAGTCAGAGGAGCGCGTAACGATTGGCGAAAATAGAGGGGAAGATCGATCGGCCGAGCGATTGCGATTGCGAGAATAGAAAAGCGGGAGAATCTGTCGGTGCATGCTCGTTGAATTCTATTGAAACGTCGCGCGAGCGGCGAGTTCGATCGTCGATGGGGGAAAACACGAGCGTCTATAGACGGTGCACGCTGCGGCTGCATTTTTGATGCTGCACATGCGGGCCGGGGCGATGTCGGTCAGTTACATTTCTCTCTCTCCCTGTCTCTCTCTCTGGTCGAGGAACTAGGCTTCCTTCGGCTCGTCGGAGCACACATTCGACCAATGCTCGGTGTCAACGATCCAACGGGAACAAATATCTATGTATACGTCTATATAATCATCGTACATATGTTTCACACGTATATGCACCGTGGTATGTGTACATAAGAGGAGGCGGATTGAATCGCGTTCGCGGTACGAGTAGCCGGCCATCTGCGCGCGTCTTCTTTTTTATATAACAACAATCAATTAATCGATACCGTTGCACGCAAGAACGAGAAATAATCACGCGTACAACGATGATGCGACGATCCGGCGCGGCCAGGAGGAAAAGAAAGAGGCTATACAAAGCGCCGGTACACCCTCATTATTAAAATAACTCCTATGAGGATGTTCGGTCTTGAAACCCACTCGGTTTCGAGTGCCAGGTCTGGGTTAGCCACGCGGCTAAGGTTCACGAGACTATTTGAATCTCGGGATCCAGTTTCCTTCTCTTCGATTCTTACAAATCGAATTTTTCGACGGTCCGCTGGGGATCGGTTTCGAATTCAATCGGAAATGAAACCTGATAAAATTAGCGCTCTAGATTTCAATCACGCGCGAGACCCTGTTCGCCCGTTTTTGTCTCCGCACTTACGGCAAAATCTCCATTCTACTTGTGTTGGTCTACCGCAAGTAGAAACGGCGGACCATAGTCAGACAAACTGCGCGAGCTCGGAAGAGGACACCGTGTACATTGACGGCTGAGAAATGTTTGTATAAAGAGGGAAGGGTACCAATAAATTGACATTTAATGAAAATCTATTGATCATTCTGTATTTTAAATAAAACCTAATGAAAACCTATTAACCATTCGGCACTTCTCTGGACGTTTAATTAAAATCTATCGATTGCTCGATGTTTTAGTCGACGTCCAACCGAAACTTATTGTTCGATCAGCGTTTCATTTGACATCTGATAAAAATGCATTAATCGGTTTTGAAGGGAGTCTGATAAATATGTATTAATTGTTCGATGTTCTAGTTAAAATCGACCAATGAAGATCTATCGACCACGTCGTAGTCCCATGGAAATCTATTGATCATTCGGCGTTTCAGTCGAAGGAGTTTTAAAAGCACGATATAGCACGGTGTCGTTCTGAAATACACTCCCGTCGCGATAATAATAAAAAGCTATCGATCAGACTCTATATTTTCTAAGTGCTTATGGGCTAGGTGTTGTAGAGGAGTCTGGTGTATTTTCGTACGAGGGATAGATTAATTGGAGAAAATTCACAGCTCTGCTCTGCGTGGAACGCTAGAGGCTAGACCGAGCGTGCGACGCCCTCGTTTCACGCATGCCTCTTACACCTGCATCGTCCGGCTGCACCGTGGCCGCGAATCATGCACATCTGCGATGCATTGTGTGCGCCACCGGAGGCCGATTATGTCGATTGACGTGATCACGCGGCCCGGCTCGAAGATCCGCGGACAAGTTTGTGCATCTGTGAGCTGTATTCGACACGCGTTTTCAATTTTAAAAGAAACACGAGAAAGGATAAAATAAAAGTATTAAGTTCGGAACCTTTCGGAATCATCCGTTCCGAGAAAGAATTAGATCCCGAATTGATTTAGTGCTCTCTCGAATCCACTATCCGAGTAGTTACGACATCGAAAAACCAATTGCAGAGAGGAATTCTATTCGAGAAACCAAACATTCCCGCAAAATTACGCTTATCCTTCAGATCTCTCCTTTAAACTGAATTTCAATGTCAATCGAACTTTTCTAAATCTCGGGATCCTCTAAAAATCGAAATTACGGTTTTCAATCTATCAAAAGAAGATACATTATCTGACAGAAACCACAAATTCTCTAAACTCCACGCTGCCCAAGGTGTAACACTATCCTCGGAATCTATGTTTCGAAACAAGTTCGACCTCCCCACTCGTAAAGACTCCGGATACCAGAACCCTGTAAAATTCAGTGGCATAGCGTGACCCTAACTTCCCGGGCCATCAATCGCGAACCGAAATCACAACATCGCCTCGCGGCCAGACTAAACTTCAACACGAAAATACAATAGCGCGGTGCGCGTCACCTCGTACTCCGAGAACCATTCGTCACGATCCACCGCAACAGAGGCTCGTACGAAAAAATTCCTGGGGCTTCGAGAGAGCCTCGAACGAACGAAGGAACGATCGAACTCGCTTCTTTCCGGAGATCGGCCTCTGCGAAGGAACTCTTTCCAAAAATACACGCGAAAAATCAGGGCCCGCGTTGCGGCGGAGCCGTGGCCCGCAGCTGCCAGCATCACCAAAGAAAACACCCGGAAATAGAGCGGGGAACACTAGTAGATCACGCGATTCGCTGGATGCGTGGACCCGGTGTCATCCTGAGTGAACCAGGAAGTGGGCAAACAGAGACAGAGACGGAGAAACGGTGATTGCGCGAGACGTAGACGAAAACATCGTGGAATCATTTTTCTTTTATTGCGTTCTCGCAATAACGAATGTTATCATTACTCGTACAGTACGCACACAATTTTCTTCGGAAACAAACATGTCACGCCATTTACACAAAAGCGTTAACACATTACCGACCGGTGATTACTGCATAATTTTGAGAAATCTATGGTTTATGGCTAAACACTTTTTAATGGAACCTTCAACAGTGACAGGAATTTCCATTGTGAACTAACAAGTCACCCTCAATAACGTCATATAATACTTTCATTTCAGATTGTAAAGTAGAAGAAAATTTCTATGCTTTCTTTTGGTACAGCACAATTATTGAAAATCTTATTAATAGGCTTTCGGTAGGTAAAGTGTTAAGAAAAATACCGTCCAGGACTCTCACAATCCCATTCAACCCTCCCAAGTATCTATATCAATATCTAAAAACCCTACAGAGAAAGGGAGAGAGAGAGAGACAGAGAGAGAGAGAGAGAGAGAGAAAGAGAAAGAGAGAATCCAGGCTCCGAGCAAGCGGTCCGTGCAATACAGACAGCACAGGTAGAGGCTGCGTTGCATCTACAGCGGTTTTGCGAGTCCGCCGTTCACACTTCCGGCGGATCGATCGCTTGCGACACGTGCGACTCGACTCTGGTCGGGCGAACACACACAGGCGGTCCGCGTCGAATACGGTGCACTGTGCTCCTCGAGGAGGAAAGGAGAGAGGACACGCGTTTTTCCGCACACGTGCATCCGGGGGAGCCGCGCGACACTTGTCGATGCACTTCACAGCTGCGTCGCCGCGACACGGTACGCGACATGTCACGCGACACGGTACGCGACACAGTGCGACACGGTACGCAACACGAGCGAAAGCAACCGCCTTATTCATTTCCCAGTGAAATCCCCCGGCGCACCACGCACATTCAGTCCACATTCATCTCGACAGTGAATCCGGTTCGAGAGAGCCTGGCCGGCTAGAGGGCCTAGAAAGAGCCTAGACGAAGTCTAGCTGGCTTAGGAGACGTTCTCGTTCCCGGAATCGTCGATTCGACGATGACCACCGTACCGTTGTTTCGCACGACGTCGTCGTCTCGACGGTCCGGCATCGATGGGCCACCGTGGACGCCGTCGATCGCACTCGTTTCAACTAAATCCTCCAGCAATCTCGTCTCAATGAATCCACACTTTGATCTCGTTCACCCTGTTCCCGTTCTCCCGTATCTATTCGCACGATGCTCTCTCGCACGAGTGTGCGTCTCTGTAGGTCGAAGACGTGGTTCTTTTATTTTTAGCGTACGCAGGTTGAAAATGGCTCGTGATCGTTGCGATTCAATGGTTCGGTTCGTTGCTGTTCTCGTTTCACGAACCCACGAGGCGGTTTGTTATGCTGATCTTTTTTTTCTAGTAACCGCGGACACGATCTAGCTCCCCTACACGCACACCGTCGCCAGAGAACGTGCGTCAGGGTGATGGCATGACTGCGACTATCCAGCTTGCCGTCCGTCGACGTCGGCGCTGCCCTCGACACCATACGACGCCGGCGTCGTGGCGCCTCTTCGGCCACCGCTCAACCGTCACCTGACATGCGCTGTTCGATACCGATGCGATGGCCGGAATAAATGCGAACACGATGAAACGATCATCGCCGATCCTGAACGACTCGGGACATTAGCGAATTACCTGCTTTATCGTCTCCGTGAGATACTGGACCTTTCCGGAGTCTGCTGGGTGGAATTTAGGAGGTTTTCTTTCGGATGTATGACTGACGAGAGGCGTTTGGGGATTTGGATGTTCAGGAAAATTTGAAACTTTGTGCATGGGGATGCGGTTTGTACGACGGTGGCCAGATGACTTTTTTGCAAATTTTCACGATTTTCGGCCTCTAACTGCATTAAATCTAAAGATTCGATGAAACTTTCACAGTGCATATAATTGACACAGATCTACAAAACGTATTTTTCAAATTTTCGATATAAGCTCACATAACAAGAGTTGTAAAATGCAACTTTTAGTATTTTTTCTACAATTCCGATCTATTGCAATTTTTGAAAAAATTTCTTTTTACATTCAGTAGTAAACTAATTGCTCTAGCTTCCAAAAAAAGTTCAAGCCATATAGTACAATATTAAAAAAGTTATCGTGTTTTTTAGTGTCCGAATATTAAATCCGGCCACTATATGTATGTTATTAATTTCCTTTAAACCGAGATGAAATTCTATTTTGGTTTCGTTAATGTATAGTTATTGAAAAACATAATAGGCATATACAATAGATATGAATTTTCTCCTTTTCTAGGGCAATTACGAACTACAAAAAGAGTTCTAATCACTGAAGCCGTAAAATAAATCGTAGGGCAAAGGGTTAATAGCGATGTTTACAAGAAATTTTATAAGGTACAGAGAAAATTAAATTGGTTCAGGGAATAGGTAATTTTCAGCAATTTATTCTGCAATGTATTCAGTCATGTTTCACTATTATCCAATCATCGTATAATTGTCTAAAAAGTTGACTAACAACCGCAGAAAGATTTTCCGGAAAAGGGGCTCGAAATTTTCGAATTCTCGCCGAGTATTCCAGCGTGGAATATTTTTCAGCGTGTCCTCGCCGGCTTTCCCGGCGATAAAGCAAGATTTCAGATTGAAGAAAGTTGCCTCCCCTAAGTAACGTATTGTGTATAAATAAGAATATAAAGTAGGGAGGACGGTGGAACGTGTTTACGTACACGTCGCGTAACCCATGTACCACATACATACATATTTCGAATGTAGGGTAGACATATGCGCACCGGTCGGAAAATCGAGGCGCGGCGGCGTTTACCGGAAAATCGAAGGCAACCACTTCTCTAATGCGCTTCGTAAAATTCAATAGATTTTATTGTCGACCAGGGGAAACGGGTCACTCGTCATCCCATTCCCCTTTACATAACAATTTCTTCGATCAAATCCACTTAATCAAACGCGAACTAATCACAAAAGTTCCTTGCGTAACGCGAACATTCGTAACGAACCATTTTATCTCCGTCGATGTTGCATCTACTGCGACGAAAATTTCATTTTTGTAATGATGATGAAAAATAGGAATCCTATATTTACTGTACTCCAAATAATTCAATATTGATTACTACGTAAAAATCACACTGAGAAAAATTATACATTGTTTGATGATTACGAGGTTTCTCGTGATGAAAGCAAAGTAAAAGTTAAACAGAAATGCGACTGCAACGAACGCATAAAGATGCGCAATTGGTAGATAACGGACATATAGGATTTTATTTTCAGACAGAAAAATTGAACGATTAGCTAACAGCGGAGGTTGTGCTTGGTGCTAGGCTTTCGGATTTGCGATATTTACTTCTGGCGCCACGAGTTATCAATGTTAATCGTTCGCTTTTCCTCGTCGCAGTTGCAATAGGCATTGCAGCTTATGTTGCAAGAAAAAAGTGTAAGCTGGTTGCTCTCTTACGGTATCTCTTATTGGTCGCTGTTAAACATTGCCGCCTGCTGGCAAGATGTCAGCACGAGGCGACGCATCCACTGTATCGACGGATAGTTAGGTATCGACCTTAACCATGCTGTGTATCCACTGAAATCTGAATTCCGTGATATGGATATTTGCAAACTGTGCAACTAATTTACATTTGCATAATCTATTAAATTACTTCCGTTCTTTTGCTTAGGAATACAATTTCCTCGTTGTCTATAGCACATTGATTGCGTCGCTTTTGTCATGATGTAATATCACGATAGTCTGTAATCACTGCAGAATTTTCTGCGTTATTAAAATTGTATTTCCTCTCTTTCATTTATTGATTACTGCAACTACAATTGAGTATATGATCATTAAAGAACAGAAACACAACAGTCGGATCAATTGTTGTGGGAGTATTAGGTTTACCGGATGAAATGAACTTGTTAGAAATGAAATGTCTGCTCACGGAATGTTACGTATAAAAGTAGTTATCGTCGTTCCACGAAGGTCGTGATCGAGCGAAACACAAATACACAAATCACAGCGGAATCACACGCAATGATTTACGCTTCCGCTGCAATCCGAAATTATTTGATAGCCGATCCGCGGTTACGTCAGATCGGACACCGATGATATGGTTCCCCTTGATCTCGATGCATCGTTAGTTTACTAGTTTCCAGAGAAAATCGGGAAACATTTCAAGGAGTGACCCGCCGTCTATTGCAAAAAACTTTCAGCAAACCGCGAGCGATAATGAAAGCGTAAACAAACAGCAAAACCGTCCGACGAGAGCGTCGGAGCGGTGAGTCGAAGATTCGCCACAGTATCGATCCAATCCTCTCCTATTAACAGTCGTCACCGAAAAAAGAATAATTACTCTAATTACTTGACAGCCAGTGAATTACTTCGTTAAATTCAAAGTGAATTTCTTTTTTTGCGAATTTCTGGCGAATAGTGAGAGAACAATTTGCATTCGCGTTGCATATGAGATACAATTATTGGGGAAGCCTGTTTGGTCAGAAAAAAGGAGGCCAATTTTTCGGTACGTCGTGCGAGAGCATACAGGTTAGTTATCAAGTAATTTGTTTAATATTTTTATGATTAGATGTATGTATTTAGTTTGATTCGCATTCTCCATCAGAAGCTATAGCACTGCAAAGATACGCGAGACTGTTGTTAGCTAGACTGACTGGGTAATTACTTAAGTGCGTATAAGTATAATTACGAAACGATTGCACAATGTGGAGCGCGCCATACGTGCCGTCGTTGACCTAAATCCTAAATGAAAGAAGGCTGATTTTATATTGGTGTGACAGTGGGTTTAATTGACTGTGAGCTGCCTAATGTAATGTACTATCAAGTATAAATTGTTCAATCTATAGACATACTGCAAGGATAAAAGAAAAAGAAAATTAACATTGATACAAGCATTTCTAAGGTTCACTTCATTTTTAAAAACAGCAATCTGCAAAATGCAGGACGTGGAACGCTGCAAATTGCAATTCACTTACAGCGTTGAGAAGAACACCTTGCAGAGACGCATCGGGTTTCAACCGGTAATGGAATTATTTTCCGTTCCCCTACTAGAAATTGATTTCGTGTTACCTGTGCACGACTGCTCGCTATGTCTGTTCAGTAAGATCGCGGTTAGGCGACTGTCGGTTCGTAGGAAATGGAGGACAGCACCGGGAACGAACAAAAGTAATCATCCATCGATTTTTTTCAATCTCCCGTTATTTTCTTATTTTCTGGTGAATTTGATTCAGTGAGACACCGTGACGCCATCGATTCGACGGCATCAATAACACAATCACAGAGTGGGACACAGACGGTCCAATCGCTATCAATTTACAGCAGTTACCTGCAAATTTCGTGTGCTCTACAACATCGTGCACACCGCGTCGGAAAAGCTGCACTTATCGGTCGTTGATAACGTCTCTTATCGATTTTCCTCGATTTCGTGACTAATTATACTGGGGTCAAGTGTCAAGAAAACGCTCGATCGGACGAGAAAGATATCGAGCATCGATTTAGTAATTAACTTCCCTGCAATTAGCCAGTTCCTGATTACACAGTTTTCGTAAACACGTTATGGACACACTCCCGATAGGCACCTTGTGCAATTGTTGTTGTTCTTAAAATAATGCAACCATTGATCACTTATTTGCACGATTCTTTTCTTCGATGATTATGCACGAGTGTAAATATTGTGCTTCCTTCGACTTCTTCGACAATAATAAGACATTTCAACAAAAACGTTGAAAAGAATTTATATCGCTGTTCCATATCGTTGCTGTTATTTTTGCTTTGTTTCAACATGTTTTTAATGCGTTTATTGGTAACTAACTTATGTGTACTGTTTGAGAAACATAACTTGCAACAGTGAATAACCATCCCTGTAATTTTCTGCTTGCAGAACCAGCGATATCGATTGGAAAGATATGGATCTCCTAAGCCTAACAGGATGGATCGGAGGGCCGATCGGTCTTCTGAACTCGACGTCATCGGAAAACAGTTATCTGAATTTGAGCGAAGAGCAGACGGTCGAGAGGGTGCTGATGCAGATCAAAGAGGAAACTTCGAGAACCTCCACAGAAAAGGAGCAGAAGAACCTGAAGACGATCAATCTGAACGAGGTAGCCTGGCACGACACTGCTGACAGCTGCTGGATCGTGATCCACGACTTCGTTTACGACTGCACGGATTTCTTGAAGAATCATCCTGGTGGACCAGACGTGATTCTCGAATACGCTGGCAGAGACGCCACTCTAGCTTTCATCGGGACTGGTCACTCGAAGGCTGCTCGATTGAGCATGGAGAGATATCTGATCGGCGAACTTCCGCCGGAAGAGAGAATCTTCCGCATTCCCAACGGCCTCAAGATCGCCGGATTTTAATTACTGCATCGATGCAGCAGTGAAAGACTGATTTCTGTGTCCACCGAGTGTCCCGTGACTGAACTTTGGGCACCGTCGATATTATCCGTCCGTTGAGACTTTAATCATAATTTTAGTCCGGTAATTTTTAATCTACAACTTTGGAGCCACGTGCTTGTTATTTAAGTCCGATTTCCTCTCTTTCCGATTCGAAGAAGTTGAAATTTCGTTTTATTGCTTCGTCAGCTGTTCAGAAGTTAAAGATTTGTTTATTGCAGTCTTTCCACGTGCTGATTCCAATGCATTATTCAAATGCTTCAGTGAAATCGCACTGTGGCTTTATTTATGATTATATTGTCTATTATGTAAATATATAAATGAATTCCGTAGCCGATTTAAAAGTGAAATCCCTTCATTGAGTGGATGCGAACGTCGACCCAATTCAATTTACAGAATGTAAATGGAGTAATTGATGGACTAGTGTACAAGTTGCTTATTGATTTCCTCTCGGAGCATACTCTACGAGAGATACGGGTCATTGTGGACATAGTAAATCTGTTTTCGGGAACATCGTCCTAATTGAACCGACCCGCGTATGTCGGAAACCGTCTGGGTTATATCGCGAGAGGTCCGTCATTCTTTAATTAGAAGCCGTGAAATTAGATACATACGGTGTCTGCGGTCTCAAACTGAGGTATTTAAGTCACGCGTTCCGGATCGCTTTACATCATTCCGCTTGCGTGTACCTTTTGCCCTCGTTTTGCACCGCGATCCCTTATTTTTAATCTCGTCAATGAATCAAGCAAAGCGCACATAAAAGGTTGCAAAAGTGGGTCTGCAATCGTTCTGAAATTCGTATTTTATCTGCTGCAATTTTTCAAAAATATTTTCCTATAATCGTGGAACAGAAGCTGTTGGAGAATTTTTACGAACCGGAGATTGCAAGGAGGCAGAATCGAACGAGGATTTTACACCGGTACAGTATATTTCTTGGTCCTCTAAACATTCATAATATACACAACATACAATATGACATAGCAATTCAGCTTTTTAGTTTCTCGTTAATGCGTAACCGATAAAACGTTACAATTAGTTTCTCGCGAACGTGTGTTCACGCTCTTCTCTCATCTCTCTTTTTTTTCCGCTTCTTTATTCCCCCATCGTTTTCGCCATGGTACAGCTAGAACGTGTGTCATTGTGCTCGACAGCAGGAAATAGTTATCGACATCCACGGAAAAATAAATACGAGGTACACGACGACGACGATGAGAAAAATATTTCTATGTCCAGAGTAATGCATCTACAAGTAGTAGTTTTCTCCGTTCATTCTCTCACGCACACATTTTCATTCTCGCTTTCTCTGTCACTTTCTCTCTCTTCCTCTCTGGCATTCTTTTGTTTTTTCTTTTTCTTTTATTATTATTTTTACCAGCTACGCCTTTCAATTAACCTCGCACAAAATATGGAAAACACTTTTTCCGCCGGTGACATTTCTGTTACACAATCGCGTCGGATACAATTATTAATACTCCATTGAACGCAGTCGCAATCAGTCGCTATTGCAATTAATTCCGAACTGAAACAACTCGTTTGAACGTTCGATAAATGGTCGATCGTGTCGAACGGAAAGACGTGTCCCGCAAACAACGCGTTTCATTATTCCGTTTCTTTTTATTTGTTTTTCTTTTTTCATTTTGTAAAAGCGAACACGGATACACGTATATTTGCGTCTTGCGACTCCCACGCGGAAAACACTCGTGGAAAGGATGCTACAGATTTTAGAAATTTCGCGCTCTTTGGCAGTCCGGGATACACCACACACACACCTATCACGCGATCGTTTACGATGGATCTTTCTCTCGATCCGATTCTTCTTGTAATGTACATGTTTCTTGTTAGATTTATTATCCGCGTCGTTTTAACGATCGACCGTGTGCGCTTAGACGTACGTCAGCTCGCAGACTGATTTTCCTGTCGCTGTCATTGACTGCCTTAATCCGCTGCCGCAAACGTTCCACAGAATTTAAGCAATTTATTTCATCGAAGGAAACTTAATTCTTACACTAGAACAACCATTTCTTTCTTTACAGTGATTGAAACTATACAAATATTTTTCGTCTTTATTCAAGTACACGTTACCGTATAAATCGTACGAAGTCTGAATAAATTCAATTTCATTTTGATTGTAAAAGAATATTTATCGTTCAAGCTTAACGCTCGTTGGTCTAGTGCCAAGATTTATAGCATCGATTGTTGCTTCGCTATGGACTTTATTCCGATTCGAATGTGTTACGTTCGCTGCAAAAATGAGGTGGATTAAAATTGATAAGAATGCTCTCTGATTGATAGCGGACAGGAGAATCACGCGTGTGTCGCATCGGCGTGGAAACTCGGCATCGGATTCGCTAACATTAGATTGTTTAAACACAACGAGCACCGCGAATC